>BSDZ01000035.1:95000-757500 GCA_030268105.1 Volvox africanus
GGAATCCAGTGAGACCTGTACTGCGCATTGGTATTGCGACGTGATAGGTGCGAGGACGGCCGCCTAGAGACCGAAGTCGGCTCGATGCTACTTTGGACTAAGTACCCGTGTACTTAACTCTATCTAATTCGCATACATACGTTATACTCCTTTATATTCGGCCTGAGCTATTCTAGCATCTCATCTGCAGCCGAGTGATGAACATTGCCCGCGGGCTCTGATGGCAGACTTCTAATTTGCGATTGAAGAACATTGTAAGTTGAATCTTTCCTTATTGTTAAGTCTTCCTCTGTCCACTACTTGCATTGAATCGCCTTGCTGTTCGTAAGCTTGGTGTGCACTTAGCTAACATCCAGACGTGCAGATTCAGTGCATGGATGAAGAAGGAAGGATACAACAAATTTGGTATCGAGACGGGTAAATTCACGACTGTCTCATTGTCCCTCATCGGAAGTAGGTTCTCACGATGGCGAGCGACGACGACACCCGCCGCAGCCCTTTAGACACCTTGGCTGAGGATCTTGGCCGTGCCGTTCTGGACGCCACCGCTTCCGGTTTGTAATCCTAGACATCTGTTGATAACTAGTTGCTGCATTCTCGTTCCGAGCTTGCACTGTGAGTTGCAGGTGAACGTGCGCCAACGCTGGATGTGGTGTTGGCTAGACAACACCTAAACACAGAACAGATCAAGGCCCTCATTAGGAAAACCACCGAGATAAAAGACGGCCTGACGGATTACATCGCATTTCTTCTCGAATTACTCGGGAGTTCTGTCGGTACGCGAGTAATCAAAAATTCCTTTTGTGTTAGTTTGTTCTCAGGTCTTTTAGTAAATTCCTGTTTAAAAGTATAAGTTCGTGCTCCATGTCGGGACGCGAAGATAGTTCCTATCTGGGCGCCGCAAGCCAGCCTGACGGTGGTCTCACGGCTAGAACTGCTTTCGTTGATCCCGATACTGTTGGGACTCACCTTATGCCAGATCCTGTTGTCCTCCAGACCCCTTCACACTTGATTGTACCACTGTCGGCAGTGGCTACAACGAGCGAAGGAGCTGGAGCGCAACAGGCTCCGGTAACACCCGCAGTTCAAGAACCCGCCGGAATACCGGAGGTAATGAAGTTGACTATTCCTGTGCCTAAGCTTAACATATCCGCTGACGATAAAGCAAAGAATTCAGGACATAGCGTCGCGGATAGGACACGGGCCTATGTTCGTGACGCTAGGCAGTATCTGCAAGCGGTGCACGGCGGGGGATGCGACTCCATTAAATGCCTGTTAATTGGGAATACCCTTGAGGGTGCTGCAAAGGATTGGTATGACGAGTGGACAACTGCTAGAGTAAAGTATACATTTGAAAACCTGATCGATGCTCTTCTCGCTCGTTTTGCCACCAAAGTTCGCTCGTGTAGTAACGAAGCCCGTAAGACGCTGGCGCAAGGTACATACCATATGCGTCCGCATGAAACCGTTCCTGCTTATCAGTCGCGCTTTGAGGCACTGATAACTCCTATTGTTAACTTTCCTGAGGAAGATCGCATCTTTTGGTTTCACCGCGGTCTTACCAAATCCCTTGCGCGATGGTGCGCCACTGACCTCAACGGGGTTCCGTTCCAGTCTTACGATGCCTTAGTAATTTTTGCTAGAGGTGCAGAGGTTCGGAATCTGGCCGGTAAAGATGCTAAGCAACTTAATCCTCGCCTTCACGCAATGCGAGCGCAGGAACTGCCTTCAGAGTCGACACCGAAGGACCAGGGTCCTGATCGTCCACGTCCTGTGATGGCTGCCAATACCGTACGAAAGGAAAGACGGTATGACACTCGCGGACGTCAAAACCCAAGTAACCGTGGGTCTGCAGGAGCTGGGCCAAGCTCGGGCCACGCGAAAGGGAAGCGACTAGGGAGCACGCCGACTGTAGCTGGCATGCAGAACGCGGCTCCTGGTGTTAAAAAGTCCCGGACAGACAATCCATGTATGCAAAAGTGGGAGTGCCAGCGTTCAGAGTTTGATCGTCGGAAGTTCGCTAATCTCTGCTTGAGGTGTGCGGGAGAGCACCCTACTCGCGAGTGTCCTTTCTTACCACCTTTCGTGCCTAAGACGACTTAGGAAGTTGCCCGGGATGCGGAGGAAGGGACTCCTCCCGGGATTGAAGGAAGTGAACGTGGCCGCTGGCCGTTGTTACATCTGGCTGTGAAGGCTCTTATACCTTCCGTTTTTGAACAAATCGAGCACACTATCGGGCAACGCTTCTCGCTCGACGGACGCACGGGACTAAATCATTTTGACTCGCTGTGTAACTTGTTTGCACCGCGCTGTCCTCTTTCTTCCCTCGATTTATCTGGTCACGTTACCTTATTTATCCCTTCGTCTTTTCGCGAGTTATGCAAGCAACTCGCCAGGTACAAGAGGTACCGCCATCAAAATCCGGACACTGCAGCTTGCATACTAATTCCCTCCTATAGCCAACGCAAGGTAGCGTCGCTGTTGGAAGGTATGCAATGTGTCCTCCGATTCGAGTCGGACACCGCTTTGTTCAATGGTGCAGATGTGATGGGAAAGCCGGCGCCCTTACCCAAACTTTCTTGTGCTGCTGAAGTTTGGTTTGAGGCCCCTCTTTTAGATTCTACCAGGTTTGAGCCTGCAATAGGGTCACTTCTACTTTCTGCGGAGTCGACTCCGACAGGAAATCGTGTCCCTATTATTGAAATCGGCCTCGGAGGTCGACTGATGAAGGCGCTCGTGGATACCGGCGCCAGTGATGACTTCATCTCGGCAAATTGGGGTTGACCCCTCAGTCGTCTGATTGTACACAGGTTACCCTCGCTGATGAACGTAAGCATCCCATCGTGGGCAGGATCACCCTGAGCCTATCGATAGGCCCTCTGCGTGTTAGGGCCCAGCCGTATGTGCTACAAGGTCTCTCAGAGACGGCACAATACATTTTGGGTGCCGCGACATTACGACAGTACTGCGCGCGCATCGATATGGAGTCCACCACACTTAGTTTGTGCAAAGGGAACCTATCGACTAAGGTACCTTTCCTGTCGTACCAAGATGTCACACCAGAGGAGGGCGGAACTGTTGCGGAGCCTGAGGTTAATTTCGCTTTGGCGGCGATCGTCAGCGGAAATCAAGAACCCAAGCTAATTGGGCGCAAAGAAACTGATCGGATGATACGGAAAGGCGCCCATGTGTTGCTTGTGAGGCCACGGGTGCAAACGAATGCTACCACCGCGCAGTCCACCATGAAGGATCTCGAGGTCGAAGCCCTCCTGCATAAATATGCTGATGTCTTTGGCGACATCCCAGGGCTCCCACCTATGCGACCTGTTGACCATACGATCCCTCTTGTGCCCAGAGCACAACCCGTTTCATGACCTATGTACAGGTTAAGCCTGTTGGAGCTAGATGAAGTGAAGCGGCAAGTGGGGGATCTGCTCGCAAAGGGTATGATTCGGCCCAGCACATTGCCATATTCTGCGCCGATATTGTTTGTCGGTAAGAAGGATGGGACGTTGCGCATGTGCATTGATTATCGGGGCTTGAATGCGACCACGATCAAAAATCGCTACCCTTTGCCGCGTGTCGACGACCTGCTCGATAAGCTGAAAGGTTCAGCTTATTTTTCCTCGATTGACCTTCAACAAGGGTATAATCAGATACGCATTGCTGCTTCTGATATTCCGAAAACGGCTTTCCGGACCCCCTTTGGTCACTTCGAGTACACGGTCTTGTCGTTTGGACTTACTAATGCGCCCGCCACATTTCAAGCAGTAATGGATCGCATGTTCAGACCGTATATCGACAGGTTCGTCGTCTGTTACTTGGACGATATTTTAATATATTCCAAAACGCGCGAGGAGCACCTGAAGTGTTGTATCCTTCCTCCTTCAATCATGCACTGAATCTGCACGTCTGAATGTTAGGTAGTGCGCACCGTGCTTACGAACAGCAAGGCGATTCAATGCGAGTAAAGTGACAGCGGAAGACTCAAGATTAAGGAAAGATTCAACTTACAATAATCCTCGTTTACAAATCAGTAGATCTCCGTGACCCCGTGGGCAATGTTCATCACTCGGCTGCAGATGGAATGCTAGAATAGCTCAGGCCGAATATAAATGATTATATCGTATGTATGCGTATCAGATCGGTTTAAGTACTTGAGTACTTAGTCCAAAGTAGTGCAAGCCGACTTCGGTCCCTAGGCGGCCGTCCTCACACCTATCACGTCGTGATACCGATGTGCAGTACAGGTCTCACTGGATTCCGATCTCAAGTGTGAGTACCTTGGTAACACTGCTCTAAATATCGTGTCATCCGTGATATTATTGGATGCAACACATGCAATATGCAAAGGTCCGAATATCGATATTCGGTTGCCGACCCAACCATCGCGATCGTCGCCTTCTCGCATACGCGTATGGTTTATGACGTAAATAAGGTAATAATATTTAAAGTATTATTACGTGATATAATATGCCTATGGATAGATCGCGCATTAATTATCAGCCTCGAGTCAAACATGTAGACAGACAGCGCGATGTCGTGAATGACAATGTAATATGTCCGATTAGCTAGATATACTCAAGTATATCATGCTAATATGATTGCATTATGCTTCATGATGTTTAGATACATTGCGGCCTATTTTGGTGCAACCGGTGATCAAACTGGCATACAACAACTGTGTGTGTTCAGGCGTGACTGTTATGGCACGACTAATATGCCCCTGGAGTTCCTGGATCTACCCCGACTGAGAGCGGGCCAAAGACCCTAACGTTAAGGGCACAGTACCCCCATGTCAATGGACAGTGACGACCCAAAGTGTTCTGTGAGCTGACCAGTTGCGGAGTTGACGCCTTAGTTGATTCGGCAGATTCCGCTGGATGCTGGTGGTGGGTGCTGAAGCTGGGAAAACCACTGATTTCGGAGAAGTCGGCATGGGAGACTGGATGAGGGTGCCCCGAAACACCGGGGAAGGTACGGGACTGCAAGGTTAGTGGCCACGGGTGATGTACCCCCCTATCCTACACACACAACAACTATCCCCCCTCCCGTATGCAGCATCCTTGCTGCATCGGACAGCATCGACTGCAAAGATCATTGGGTCTGTGTGGCACGTAGGCGAGCTTCCTCCAATAAGGGCTTCATCTCCGGCGAGAAGTTACGCATTGGCTCCCACGAATTATGCTTGCTAAAATAGCCAGTCCACTTGACCAGATATTCATGCACTTTCCGCTTTCGTCGTTGTCGACCTATGCGGCGAACCCGATAATCCAGTATCCGCTCCACATCATACACTTTTTGCTTGCCTGCGATCCAGGTCTCGGGACCAGGGTCCATTACTGCAGGGGCATCGGTGTTGTTTGTAACAGGCTCCGTGCCGCGATAAGGACGGATGAGGGATATATGAAATGTGGGATGGATGTTCATGTCAGAGGGTAGGGATAGTTCCACAGCTACGTTCCCTACCATGCGAACAACGGGATATGGCCCAATCCAGCGAGGTAACAATTTACGGGAACCGTCGGTGAGCGAATGCAAATTCTTAGTGCTCAATAATACCATTTGTCCCACCGAAAATGTTACGTCTTGTTTGGATTTATTATAATAATCCATCGTCCGTTGTTGTGCCGCGTCCAAGCATGCCTTCGCGTCTGTCATGCGGGATAGGAACGACTTGGCAAAGGTTTTAGCCGCTGGGATGTTTATTTCCAACCTTCGCCACACGGGTAGTGCAGGATGGAATCCATAATTCAGAAAGAAAGGGCTTTGACCTGTAGAGCGGTTAACAGCGTTGTTAAGCGCGAATTCTGCCGAAGTCAGAAATGTATCCCAAACAGAGGGTGTGCGTCCCGCGAAATTCCTCCACATATCGCCCAGCGTGCGATTTGTGCATTTGGTTTGCCCATCGGATTGTGGATGATATGCTGTGCTCAAATGAACACGCATACCGACGAGTTCACATAGCGCTTCCCAAAACTTAGACGTGAATTGACCGCCGCGATCGGATATCACATTTTTAGGAATGCCATGCAATCGGACCACATTATCAAAAAATAATCGTGCTGTTTGCTCAGCGGTGCAAGACGAGGTGCAGGGGGCTAAGTGAACCATCTTGGTCAAACGATCGACCATAACGAACACTGAGTCGTATCCCCCCTCAGTTTTGGGCAGCGCAACTACAAAGTCCATAGAAACACTTTCCCAAGGGGCATCTGGTATAGGTAAAGGTTGTTATAAACCCTGGCCCTTACCGGATAGTGCTTTATTGCGCTGACATAAACTGCACCTTTGCACGAAGTTAAACTGCGGCCACCTGAATGAGCGTCATACAAGCCCTGCCAGACGCGTACTTCCAGGATGTCCTGCTAACGGATCCTCGTGGAACTGTGCAAGAATATCGTAGCGCAAAGCGTCGTCGTTTGGTACGAACCATCCTTCCGTAGCCACAAATCGTTGCGTTTGTGCAAATGCTCCACATTACTCGGTGAAGCAAACCATGGATCGGTCTGATATGTCATCATGAGTCGTTGCGCGAGATCCGCTGCTTTCGGCACCTCCTGACTGCGTGAACAAGTAACCGGTGCTGCCAAAATCGCAGCATGTAATGATGGATGTCGACTGAGGGCGTCAGCAATATTAAATCTGCCGGCGATATATTCCCACGTACAGTCGAAACGAGATAAATATTCCATCCACCGGGCTTGTCGTCGGTTAAGCATGGGGACATTCTGCAAGAATGTCAGCGGTTTGTGGTCAGTCTTCAGCGTAAAAGGGCGGCCTTTGAGGTAACAGCACCACTCCTTCAAAGCATGTAGAGCTGCCAACAGCTCCTGCTCTCCAGTTGTATGTCGGGTCTCCGCACCCGAGAACTTCTTACTCGTGAAGGCGATCTGTCGTCCTTCCTGTAACAATACAGCGCCACTTCCATGCAAGGAAGCATCCGATACAACTTCAACACGAAATGGCAACGAGTAATCAGGGAAAGAGAGGGTAACGTCATCGGCGACGATTCGCTTGAGCTCTTCGAATGCCCGCTGACACGCGGGTGTCCAGGCTTCGAGGGAAGCGAAACCTCCTTTCTTCGTCAAGTTCATAAGCGGGGCCGCAATAATGGAGTATTTATTGATAAACTTACGGAAGTAGTTGGTCAAACCCAAGAACTGGCGTAGTTCGGTGAGATTCTGCGGCGCAGGCCACTCGCGAACCACAGCTACTTTCCGAGGGTCCATCCTTATTCCAGTGGCCGACACAATGTGGCCCAAATACTCCACCTGAGGCTGCGCCCAAAAACACTTGGAGCGTTTAGCAAACAATTGCTCCCGCTTCATCACCTCAAGCACGAGCTTGAGATGCTTCAGGTGCTCCTCGAGCGTCTTGGAATATATTAAAATATCATCCAAATAGCAAACGACGAACCTGTCGATATACGGTCTGAACATGCGATCCATCACTGCTTGAAATGTGGCGGGCACATTAGTAAGTCCAAACGACAAGACCGTGTACTCGAAGTAAGACTGTTGGCACGCGAGCCACTCAAGAGCCCCTTGTCCTTCAGACCCCTGCCCATTTAATTGTGCCCCATTCAGTTAATACGAATAAGGACAACACTGCTGGACCAAGGGTTCTGCCATTACCTCAATCGCAAGGGCACGCTGCCATCCCTGAGGTGATGAGATTGACAATTCCCGTTCCTAGGCTTAATATCTCGCTGACTGAAAAGACACCAGGACCTAGCATAGCCGATGCAACTCGTGCGTACGTGCATGATGCTAAAAAGTACCTCCAGGCAGTTCATGGTGGCGATAATGATGGTATCAGGTGTCTCTTCGTTGGTAACACCCTCGAGGGCTCAGCGAAGGACTGGTATCGTGAATGGACCACCGCCCGGGGCGAATATACTTTTGACGAGATGATCGCCGCTCTGCTGGCACGGTTCGTACTGAGGTGCAAGCACGTGATGTGGAGGCTTGTAAGGTTTTGGCGGCCGGTAGCTACCACATGCGTCGGGGTGAAAATGTACCTGCGTACCAGTCACACTTCGAAGCACTTGTGACCCCCATTGCTGATCTCTCCAAGACCGAGCGTGTCTTTTGGTTTAAGCAAGGCCTGACGAAACTTTTGGCTAAATGGTGCGCTACTGACTTGTCTGGGGTGCCGTTCAAGTCGTACGATGCCTTGGTCACATTTGCTAAGGGTACGGAGATACGACTCCTTGCCGGTGAGGAAGAAGTCAAGTCTGCCCCTCGTGCAAATGCCGTGCAAGTGCAGGATCCGCTTGGTGAAGCTGTAGCTCTGGACCAGGAACTTGGAGCTACCCGCCCCGCGCCTACCGCCGCACCGTGACGCAGCAACCGGCAACACAAGGCACGCGGGGGCGCTAGCTCAGGTGTCCACGGGTCAGGAGGAGCAGGTCCGAGCTCGGACCCAGCTAAGAGCAGGCTGCGTGGTGGTGCGCCGTCGTCGGCAGCCGCACAGCGCTCTGACCCCAATGCGAAGCGGACTCGCACGGATGACCCGTTGATGCCAAAATGGAATTGCAATCGTTCTGAGTTGGAGCGTCGGAAAGTGGCCAATGTTTGTCTATGGTGTGTGGAGAGCCATCCTACCAAGGATTGCCCAATGCTGCCACCGTTTGTCCCTATGCCGAAATAGGGGTTTGCCCGGGTTCCTGCAGAGGGGGCACCACCCGGGATTTCTGAACTAACACGTGGTCGGTGGTTATCCTTGCGGCCAGCCATGAAGGCATTGTTGCCTTGCGTACTTGGACACATCGAGCGAGTCATTGCGTGACGCATCACGCTTGACAGACGCACGGGACTTCTCTGCTTCGATCCGTCGTGTAATCTGTTTACACCACGCCATCCCCTGTCATCTATCGATCTGTCAAACCACGTGGTTTTGTTCATCCCCTCGTCTCTGCGTGAGATGTCGGAACAGTTGGCCGTATACAGGAGATGTAGGCGTCAATATCCAGGCACCGCCGCATGTGTTTTACTCCCTGCTTTCTGTCGGCGCAAGGCAGAGGCATCGTTAAGGGGTATGCGGTGTGTCCACCGGTTCGAGCCGGGCACCGTTTTGTTTAACGGTGTGGATCGGGAGGGTATGCTGGCTCCGTGGCCAGGGACATCCTACTCGGTTGACGTTTGGTACGAAGCTCCTGATGGGGGTGCCGTTGGTTACGGACCCGCCTTAAGTGCACTGACGTTATCTGCTGGGCAGTCGCTCGTAGATAACAGTGTCCTGGTGATTCAGATCGGTTTGAATGGCCGTACTCTGAAGGCACTTGTTGACACCGGTGCCAGCGACGACTTCATTTCTGTCGCAGAGGTGAATGCGCTGGGGTTGACCCCAGAGTCGTCTGATTGTCCACAGGTTACCCTTGCCGACGGGGGTAAGCATCCCATCGTGGGCAGGATCACCCTTAGCCTATCGTTAGGCCCTTTGCGTGTTGTGACCCGGCCGTACGTGCTGCAGGGCTTAGCAGAGACTGCACCGTACATAATGGAGTCTGCGACATTACGACAGTACCGCGCGCGCATTGACATGGAGGCCACAACCCTGCATATGTGCAAGGGTACTCTGTCGATAAAGGTACCTTTCCTGTCGTTCGAACATGTCACACCAGAGGGGGGCAAAGCTGAGGCAGTGCCTATGGTTAATTTCACTGTGACCGCAATGGCTGCGCAAATTGAACCAGAGGTAGTCGGGCGTAAGGAAGCCGTCCAATTGTTACGGAAGGGTGCCCACGGACTGCTTTTGAGGCCGCGGGTGGGCTGCAGTGCCACCACCGCGCAGACTGCTGTGGATCCTGAGGTTGAGGCCCTACTGTCGCAGTATGAGGACGTCTTCAAAGATATCCCTAGATATACCTATGCGTCCTGTTGATCACACAATCCCTCTCATGCCTGGAGCACAGCCTGTGGCCCGGCCAATGTACAGGTTGAGTCCATTGGAGCTGGACGAGGTGAAGCGCCAGGTGACGGATTTGCTCGCAAAGGGTATGATACGCCCCAGCACATCCCCGTATTCTGCACCGATTTTGTTTGTCGGTAAGAAGGATGGGACCTTGCGCATGTGCATTGATTACCGGGGGTTAAATGCGAATACGGTGAAAAATCGCTACCCTTTGCCACGCGTTGACGACCTGTTGGATAAGCTGAAGGGCTCGGCTTATTTTTCCTCAATTGACTTACAACAGGGCTACAATCAGATTCGCATCGCTGCCTCTGATATCCCGAAAACCGCTTTTCGGACGCCCTTCGGTCACTTTGAGTATACGGTCCTATCGTTTGGTTTGACTAATGCCCCTGCGACGTTTCAGGCGGTTATGGACCGAATGTTTAGGCCGTTTATCGACAGGTTTGTTGTTTGCTACCTGGATGACATCTTGGTATATTCTAAGACGCGCGAGGAGCACTTGGAGCATCTTCGGCTCGTGCTCGACGTTATGAGGCGGGAGCAATTGTTTGCTAAACGCGCCAAATGCTTTTGGGGCGCAGCCTCAGGTGGAATATTTGGGCCACATTGTGTCGGCCACCGGTGTGAAGATGGACCCGCGGAAGGTCGCCGTGGTTCGCGATTGGCCCGCGCCTCAGAACCTCACGGAGCTGCGTAAGTTCCTTGGCTTGACCAATTATTTCCGAAAGTTCATTGAAAAATATTCCATCATTGCGGCCCCGCTTACTAACTTAACTCGCAAAGGCGTTTTCGTTTCGCTCGAGTCGTGGACGTCGCAATGCCAGCGGGCATTCGAAGAGCTCAAGCGAACTGTTGCCGAAGATGTCACCCTTGCATTCCCTGATTACTCGTTGCCGTTTCATGTTGAGGTAGTGTCTGATGCCTCAGTATTTGGAAGCGGCGCTGTATTGTTACAGGAAGGGCGACCGATCGCCTTCACGAGTAACAAGTCTTCTAGTGTGGAGATTCGCTACACCACCGGGGAACAGGAGCTTCTGGCAGTGCTGCATGCTTTAAAGGAATGGCGCTGTTACCTTGAGGGACGCCATTTACTTTAAAGACTGACCACAAGCCCCTAACGTTTTTGCAAAGCGTTCCAACGTTGAACCGCCGTCAGGCTAGGTGGATGGAATACCTAGCTAGGTTCGACTGCACCTGGGAGTACATTTCTGGTAAACTGAATATTGCCGATGCTCTCAGTCGACATCCGTCGCTACACGCTGCAATTTTGGCAGCACCCGTCGTGCGACCGCATAACGAGGAGGTGCCGATCGCGACGGACCTCATGGAGCGGTTGAAGGTTGCCTACAACGCAGATGCCTGGTTCTCGGAGCCGGCTAATGTGGAATACCTTCGCAAGCAGAATGGCCTTTGGCTACGGACGGAGGGTGCAGCTACGCAAATCGTCGTTCCGAACGATGACGCGCTACACTATGATATCCTTGCGTGGTTCCACGAGGACCCGTTAGCAGGACACCCTGGTAGCAAGCGGTTGGTCGACTTGGTGCAACGTTCCTTTTGGTGGCCTCGCCTGGCTAAGGATGCGGCGAACTTCGTCCAGACATGCAGTCTGTGCCAGCGCAATAAGGCTTTGTCCGGTAAGGTTCACGGGTTGTTGCCACCGCTGCCTGTCCCGGATGCGCCTTGGGAAAGTGTTTCCATGGACTTCGTAGTCGCGCTGCCCAAAACTGAGGGGGGATATGATGCGGTGTTTGTAATGGTCGATCGTCTGACTAAGATGGTTCACCTAGCACCATGCACATCATCCTGCACGGCTGAGCAAACGGCACGATTGTTTTTCGACAATGTGGTTCGGTTACACGGGGTTCCCAAAAACGTGATCTCGGACCGCGGTGGACAATTCACGTCTAAGTTTTGGGAAACGCTCTGCAAGCTAGTTGGCATGCGCGTCAACCTGAGCACAGCGTATCACCCGCAGACTGATGGTCAAACCGAACGCACAAACCGCACGTTGGGTGATATGTTGCGCAATTATGCTGGTCGCACACCCCTCGTTTGGGATACGTATTTGACTGCGGCAGAATTTGCGCTTAACAACGCTGTTAACCGCTCTACAGGCAAAAGTCCGTTCTTTCTCAACTACGGATTTCATCCCGCTCTACCCGTGTGGCGTGAGTTGGAGGTGAACGTGCCTGCTGCTAAGCTCTTTGCCAAGTCTTTTATGTCCCGAATCACAGACGCGAAGTCGTGTTTGGACACGGCGCAGCAACGAACGACGAAGTACTACAACAAATCCAAGCAGGATGTGACATTTTCGGAAGGGCAACTCGTGTTGCTAAGCACCAAGAACTTGCGTACGTTGGCCGACGAATCCCGAAAACTCTTACCCTGCTGGATTGGTCCGTATCCTGTCGTGCGCATGGTCGGGAATGTGGCTGTGGAGCTTGCATTGCCCGCTGATATGACCATTCACCCCACGTTTCACGTATCGCTTGTCCGTCCTTATCGTGGTACGGAACCCGTCCCTGAGCCTGCTAACGCCCCCGCAGCAATCGAACCAGTTCCCGAGACCTGGATCGCTGGTAAACAGAAGTTTTACGATGTGGAGCGGGTGTTAGATTATCGCGCGCGTCGTGTGGGCCGACACTGACGTAAGTGGACAGTACACGAGTACTTGGTCAAGTGGACAGGGTATACCAGCGAGCACAACTCTTGGGAACCGGCACGCAACTTCTCGCAGGACATGAAACCTCTGCTCGAAGAAGCCCGCAAACGTGCCACACAAGCCCAATGACCCCTGCAGTCGATGCTGTATGAAGCAGCGAGGACGCTGCATACGGGAGGGGGGATAATTGTTGTGCCACGGTTCGTTTCCCGCCGATGTGTAGGTCGATGCGACCCTACGAGGCGAAGTGTTATCTTGATGAATGCATGAATGACTATTGCATATGAATGAACCTGCATGATATAGATGTATTCGCATACATTTATATATGCATTTGGCATGTTATCATTATCCATCGCGACATCCCATCATGGCAAATCCGCCTAGCATGCATGAAATCCCGAATCATTGAAGTACGCATTATGCTCGTGCTACGAAACGATAAGTAATATTATTTGGTATAATATTACTTCATTACAGCACACGTTGAGAGCGCCGCACTCGTCACGATGCATGCCTTGCAACCGGATATCGTTATTCGGACCCTTGCATCATGCGAATGCCGGAAAGGCTTATACGTTGTTATGCTTGGACATCGCCTATACGCAGTAGGGTTGTCACACTTAGGATCGGCCTCCTAGTGTGAATTGTACGGCATTGCGATGCTGCGAGTATAACAGATGCGAGGATACCGGAGAACACTCGTGTGTTCTACACTATTATTGCTATACGCTCTTCTACTTAGCCCGAGCTAAGCCTAAACTTCGCTATCACCGCCGCGTGATGATTGCTTGCTTCCGGCGCTGACGGCGATTTCTTCCATTGCATCGCTTCGATCCGTAAGACTGTAAGTTATATCTCTTCTTGTCTTGAAGTCTTCCGCTGTCTCTGTTTGCTTGCGTTTGCCTTGCTGTACTTGCAAGTGCTCGCGCATCGGTGTCGAAAGCCTTCAGACGCGCAGATACTTATGAGCAAACACGAAGGAGAGGTACAACATTTTTGGGCGCAGCCTCAGGTGGAGTATTTGGGCCACATCATTTCGGCCACTGGAATAAGGATGGACCCACGGAAAGTAGCTGTGGTTTGCGAGTGGCCCGCGCCGCAGAACCTCACCAAACTACGCCAGTTCTTGGGTTTGACCAACTACTTCCGTAAGTTTATCAAAAATTACTCCATTCTTGTGGCCCCGCTTACGAATTGGACGAAGAAAGGAGGTTTCACTTCCCTCGAAGCCTGGACACCCGTGTGTCAGCGGGCATTCGAAGAGCTCAAGCGAATCGTCGCCGACGACGTTACCCTCTCTTTCCCTGATTACTCGTTGCCATTCCGTGTTGAAGTTGTATCGGATGCTTCCTTGCATGGAAGCGGCGCTGTATTGTTGCAGGAAGGATGACAGATCGCCTTCACGAGAAAGAAGTTCTCGGGTGCGGAGACCCGATATACAACTGGAGAGCAAGAGCTGTTGGCAGCTCTACATGCTTTGAAGGAGTGGCGCTGTTACCTCGAAGGCCGCCCTTTTACACTGAAGACCGATTACAAACCGCTGACATTCTTGCAGAGTGTCCCCACGCTTAACCGACGACAAGCCCGGTGGATGGAATATCTATCTCGTTTGGACTGTATGTGGGAGTATATCGCCAGCAGAATTAATATTGCTGACGCCCTCAGTCGACATCCATCATTGCACGCTGCGATTCTGGCATTCATTCTACTCATTCGCGCAGCCAGGAGGTGCCGATAGCAGCGGACCTTGCGCAGCGACTCAAGATGGCATATGGAGTGGATCCATGGTTTGTTTCGCCAAGCAATGTGGAACATCTGCACAAGTGCAATGATTTGTGGCTGCGGAAGGATGGCTCGACCACACAAATCGTCGTGCCGAACAACGACGATTTACGCTACGATATTCTTGCTCGGTTCCACGAGGACCCGTTAGCAGGACATCCTGGAAGTACGCGAATGGCAGAGCTCGTACGACGCTCGTTCTGGTGGCCACGCGTGATGAAGGATGCGGAAAACTTCGTACAAAGGTGCAGTTTATGCCAGCGCAATAAAGCACTATCCGGTAAGGGCCAGGGTTTACTACAACCTTTACCTATACCAGATGCCCCTTGGGAAAGTGTTTCTATGGACTTCGTAGTTGCGCTGCCCAAAACTGAGGGGGGATACGACTCGGTGTTTGTTATGGTCGATCGGTTGACCAAAATGGTTCACTTAGCCCCCTGCACCTCGTCTTGCACCGCTGAGCAAACAGCATGATTATTTTTTGATAACGTGGTCCGATTGCATGCGTTCCTAAAAATGTGATATCCGATCGTGGCGGTCAATTCACGTCTAAGTTTTGGGAAGCGCTATGTCAACTCGTCGGTATGCGCGTTCATTTGAGCACAGCATATCATCCACAATCCGATGGGCAAACTGAACGCACAAATCGCACACTAGGCGACATGTTGAAGAATTTCGCGGGACGCACACCCTCTGTTTGGGATACATTTCTGACTTCGGCAGAATTCGCGCTTAACAACGCTGTTAACCGTTCTACAGGTCAAAGCCCTTTCTTTCTGAATTATGGATTCCATCCTGCGCTACCCGTGTGGCGAGAATTGGAGATAAATATCCCAGCGGCTAAAACCTTTGCCAAGTCGTTCCTATCCCGCATGACAGACGCGAAGGCATGTTTGGACGCGGCACAACAACGGACGACGGACTATTATAATAAATCCAAACGAGACGTAACATTTTCGGTGGGACAGATGGTGTTGTTGAGCACTAAGTACCTGCGTTTGCTTGCCCACGGTTCCCGAAAAATTACTGCCCGCTGGATCGGTCCTTATCCCGTTGTTCGCATGGTAGGAAATGTAGCTGTAGAGCTATCCCTACCCTCTGACATGAATATTCACCCCACATTTCATATTTCCCTCATCCGCCCTTATCGCGGCACAACACCCGTTACAAACAACGCCGATGCCCCTGCAGTAATGGACCCCTGTCCCAAGACCTGGATCGCAGGCAAGCAAAATGTGTATGATGTGGAGCGGATACTGGATTATCGGGTTCGTCGTATAGGTCAACAGCGACGAAAGCGGAAAGTGCACGAGTATCTGGTCAAGTGGACTGGCTATTCTAGCGAGCACAACTCTTGGGAGCCGACGCGTAATTTCTCCCCAGAAATGAAGCCCCTATTGGAGGAAGCTCGTCTACGTGCCACGCAGACCCAATGATTTCTGCAGTCATTGCTGTTCGATGCAGCGAGGACGCTGCATACGGGAGGGGGGATAGTTGTTGTACGCGGATTCGATCACCATTTACACCGAAGTAGACCGCAATCCAATCAAGCATTAAGAAGCATAATATAAGCATATTAGCATGATATACTCAAGTATATCTAGCTAATCAGGCATGTCGCATTATCATCTACGACATCGCGCTGTTGGTCAACATGTTTGACTCGAGGCTGATAATTAATGCGCGATCTATCCATTGGCATTTTATATCACGTAATAATACTTTAAATATTATTACCTCATCCATGTCATAAACCATACGCGTATGCGAGAATGCGACGATCGCGATGGTTGGGTCGGCAACCGAATAACGATATTCGGACCTTTACATACTGCATACGTTGCATCCATTAATATCACGGATTATGCGGTGTTTAGAATAGTGCTATGGAGGTACTCACACTTGAGATCGAAATCCAGTGAGACCTGTACTGTACATCGGTATCACGACGTGATAAGTGCGAGGACGGCCGCCTAGAGACCGAAGTCGGCTCGACGCTACTTTGGATTAAGTACTCACGTACTTAACTCAGTCTAATTCATATATATATATATATATATATATGTTTTACTCATTTATTATCGGCCTGAGCTATTCCAGCATAGCATTCCCAGCCGGATGATGAACGCTGCCCGCGGGGTCTGACGGCAGACTCCTAATTTGCAACTGAAGATCATTGTAAGTTGAATCTTTCCTTATCTATAAGTCTTCCGCTGTCACGTTGCTCGCACTGAAGTGTCTTGCTGTTCGTAAGCACCGTGCACGTGTAGCTAATACTCAGACGTGCAGATTCAGTGCATGATCGAAGAAGGAAGGATACAACACTTGCCGTTTCATCCGCTCAATTTTGGCAGCTTAACCTGTACATAGGTTGTGAAACGGGTTGTGCTCGAGCACAAGAGGGATCGTATAGTCAGCAGGTAATATAGGTGGGAGCCCCAGGATGACAAATGCATCAGTATAATTTGGCAATAGGGGGGCTGCGACCTCAGAATCTTTCACAAGAGACTGCGCGGTGGTAGCAATCGATTGCACCCAAGGCCTCACAAGCAATTCATGGGCGTCTCCCTTATCATTTGATAGGTTTCTTTTGCACCCTTCAAGCTTGGGTTCTTTATTTTGCCAGACGAACGCCGCTCAAGCGAAATTAACCATAGGCTCCGCACAGTTCCGCCCTCCTCTGGTGTGACATCTTAGTACGACAGACAAGGTACCTTAGGCGATAGGTTCCCTTTTGCACAATGGCCAATTGTGCTGGACTCCATATCGATGCGCGCGCGGTACTGTCGTTATGTCGCGGCACCCAATGTCCATGTAGTGCTGTCTCCGAGAGACCTTGTTGCACTAATTGGGTCCTAACACACAAAGGGTCTCACATCGACTAAGGGTGATTCTGCCCACGATGGGATGCTTACCCTCATCAACGAGGGTAACCTGAACGATTGGACGACGATGGGGTCAACCCCATCATGCTTATCACTTCTTTGAGATAAGGTCGTCAGTGACACCTGTAGTACATAGGTGTCCCGAAATTCCGGTCAACAAAATCGACTTCGTTGCCATCCAAAGGGGTCAAATGTGGTGTACATCCGCATCGTCCCTACAATCCACGATGCTCAGCAGAAAAGGATCCGTTAGAGACACGTAATTACTAATCATCGAGTATATCTAGCCAAAGGTAGCGAAGAGTCTCCTCATATCAACATTGCCAGATTCAATCAAGATTTACCCAAGTCAGTACATAATTCAGAACTCTGTGTCAGCTAACATTCCCGTGTTAACGTAGACTGGGTGCTCCGACAATATCAACGGAAGTCGTGCCAGGTGCCTCGTCCGCCGAACGTAGTCCTACGGCTAATGGGGGTAAAATTGGGCAATTCCTTGTAGGATGATTTGATGCGCACCGAAGGCAAATTCCCAATTGTCGTCGCTGAGCAAACTCAGTTTCCGTACATCCCCACTTGGTAAGCCATCAATTTTGTGTTCTTGACCGCTTTGATTCTGATGCAGCTCCGCATGACTCGGCGGTATTTTGTAGCACATCCTTCCTCTTCCGCATACTCCAAATCATCTGTGAATCCCTTGGAATTAATTCTGGGGTACTAGGAGTATGAACGTGATTAGTCGGGGGGATGTCACCACGGCGCATAGGAGCTGGTGGTAGAGGAATACCAGTAGTCTCAGGTGCTGGATCAGTCTTGTTAGAGATATCTTGCGTCGTGTCAACTGATAGCGGTGCCAAAGATGTCGGGCGTTCTCGTCCTGTTCCAAGGCGAGCTTCGACGCCCCGACGATCTGGACCCATCGCGTGTACGATCTTGTCCCTTCCAGTGTCAGGTCCGCAGTACTCGCTCGGGCTAACTGAAGCGAGAGACCGCGTTGGAACCAATAAATGTAGTCTCCTTCTGAAAAGCCAATCATGGGTGCTGTCAGTCCTTCAAAACGCAACCGGTAGTCCTCCACGGACTCGTTAGGTCGCATCACTCGTTAAGTACCTGCGTGTAATTCTCGGTACATGGCAGCTACCTGCGACTGATTCCCGGGAGCGAAACGAGTAAGAAGCGCATTAATTAGCTCTTCGAACGTAAAGTGCTCCTGTACAGTGGTCCAATGATCATACCATTCCCTCGCGACGCCGCTTAGTGTGGCCCCGATGAATAGACACTTCACCTCGTCGCGATCACCACTCTTTACCAACTTCAGATACCTCTTAGTGTCACGGACATAGGAGCGGGTGGCGCTTGCGATAATCTTGGGTTCGGCGTCGTGATGAATATGGAGTTGAGGTGTTGGGACGACGATACCGGGGACCCCACCTTCATCCATAAGTTGCTGCAGCGATACCATCGTTGGATTCTGTTCCGCCTCGGTGGGCCTCACAGAATCTAGCGTCTCAGTGGGACCCTGAGCTGGATGAGGGTAGTTCGACTGGGGGACATCTGATTGGGGATTATATAAGTTATCAATGTTTGGTGCGGCCTCCGGTCCTTCATTGTGGACACTAATATTAGCCTGTTCACTTTCCCCTGTAGTCGGTGGATACTGATTATACAACATGTATCCCAATTAGTACCTTACAAGAATAAAGAGATAAGGGTAGGACTATACCTAAGAAATTTTCTCTCGTGTGCGTTCACGCTCGAGAAAACTCCGACGCGAACGGTAATGTAACTCACCAATGCGTTGTCACCTTCAAATCGATATATCCTTAGTAGCTGATCCTGTCAGATATCCAACTTTATCGGGGAAGCGATTCCGAGTATGATGGTGATGGAATTCCTTCTGTGGACATGAGACTTTTACGCGTAGTGAGAGTATGATTAGAGTTAACGGACAGATACTATAACAAAAGTTCAGGAAGAGGATAGTACACAACCGGCTTTCCGACAAGGTTATCCCGTAATACCCCTCGCCGCCATTCACTCGTGCGAGAATCTACTCTCCAATAGCGACGATGAGACAGCCGTGTGTTGTATCCTTCCTTCTTCAATCATGCATTAGATCTGCACGTCTGGGTGTTAACTGAGTGCATACCAAGCTTACGAACAGCAAGGCAATCCAATGCGAATAATGGACAGCGGAAGACTCAACAATAAGGAAAGATTCAACTTACAATGTTCTTCAATTGCAAATTAGAAGTCTGCCGTCAGACCCCGCGGGCAATGTTCATCACTCGGCTGCAGATGAGATGCTAGAATAGCTCAGGCCGAATATAAATGCATATAACGTATATATCTAAATTAGATTATGTTAAGTACACGAGTACTTAATCCAAAGTAGCATCGAGCCGACTTCGGTCTCTAGGCGGCCGTCCTCACACCTATCACGTCGCAGTACCGATGCGCAGTACAGGTCTCACTGGATTCCGATCTCAAGTGTGAGTACCTTCGTAGTACTGTTCTAAATATCGTGTTGTTGTGCTACGGTTCATTTCCCGTCGACGCGTAGGTCGACGCGATCCTATGAGTCGAAGTGCTTTTGTGATGAACGCATTGCATATGAAAGAATCTGCATGATATAAATGTATTCGTGTACATTTATATATGCATTTGGCATGTTGTCATTATCCATCGCGACATCGCATCATGGCAAATCCGCCTAGCATGCATGAAAGCCCGAAGCATGAAAGTGCGCATTATGCTCGTGCTACAAACGATAAGTAATATTATCTGATATAATATTACTTCATTTAAGCACACGTTGAGAGCGCCGCACTCGTCGCTATACATGCCCTGCAACCGGATATCGTTATCCGGACCCTTGCATCATGCGAATGCCGGAAAGGCTTATACGTTGTTATACGTAGACATCGCCTAGACGCAGTAGGGTTGTCACATCTAGGATCGGCCTCCTGATGTGAATCGTACGGCATTGCGATGCTGCGAGTATAACAGATGCGAGGACGGCTAAGCTAGATAAGACATTCGATACCGGAGAACACTCGTGTGTTCTAAATTACTATTTCTATACACTATTCTACTTAGCCCGAGCTAAGCCTGAACTTCGCTAATCACCGCCGCGTGATGATTGCTTGCTTCCGGCGCTGACGGTGATTTCGTCCATTGCATCATTCCGACCTGTAAGACCGTAAGTTATATCTCTCTTCGTCTTGAAGTCTTCCGCTGTCTCTGTTTGCTCTCGCTTGCCTTGCTGTACTTGCAAGTGCTCACGCATCGGTGTCGATAGTCTCCAGACGTGCAGATACTCATGAGCAAACGCGAACGAGAGGTACAACACGTGTCATCCGTGATATTAATGGATGCAATGCATGCAATATGCAAAGGTCCAAATATCGATATTCGGTTGCCGACCCAACCATCGCGATCGTCACCTTCTCGCATACGCGTATGGTTTATGACGTAGATGAGGTAATAATATTTAAAGTATTATTACGTGATATAAAATGCCAATGGATAGATCGCACATTAATTATCAGCCTCGAGTCAAACATGTTGACCGAAAGCTTGATGTCGTAGATGGTAATGCGACATGCCTGATTAGCTAGATATACTCGAATATATCATGCTAATATGATTGTATCATGCTTCATAATGTTTGAATGCATTGCGGCCTATTTCGGTGCAAACGGTGATCAAACCGGCGTACAACAACTATCCCCCCTCCCATATGCAGCGTCCTCACTGCATCAGACAGCATCGACTGCAAAGATCATTGGGTCTGCGTGGCACGTAGGCAAGCTTCCTCCAACAGGAGCTTCATTTCCGGCGAGAAGTTATGCATCGGCTCCCACGAATTATGCTTGCTAGAATAGCCAGTCCACTTCACCATATATTTGTGCACCTTCCACTTTTGTCGTTGTCGACCTATACGACGAACCCGATAATCCAATATTCGCTCCACATCATACACTTTTTGCTTGCCTGCGATCCAGGTCTCGGGACCGGGATCCATTACTGCAGGGGCATCGGTGTAATTTGGCAATAGGGGGGCTGCGACCTCAGAATCTTTCACAAGAGACTGCGCGGTGGTAGCAATCGATTGCACCCAAGGCCTCACAAGCAATTCATGGGCGTCTCCCTTATCATTTGATAGGTTTCTTTTGCACCCTTCAAGCTTGGGTTCTTTATTTTGCCAGACGAATTTCGCTTGAGCGGCCTCAAGCGAAATTAACCATAGGCTCCGCAACAGTTCCGCCCTCCTCTGGTGTGACATCTTGGTACGACAGACAAGGTACTTTAGTCGATAGGTTCCCTTTTGCACAATGGCCAATTGTGCTGGACTCCATATCGATGCGCGCGCGGTACTGTCGTTATGTCGCGGCACCCAATGTCCATGTAGTGCTGTCTCCGAGAGACCTTGTTGTACCCATTGGGCCCTAACACACAGAGGGTCCTTCGATGACTAAGGGTGATCCTGCCCACGATGGGATGCTTACCCTCATCAACGAGGGTAACCTGTCACAATCAGACGACTGTGGGGTCGACCCCAACACATTCACCTCCTTTGCTGAGATGAAGTCGTCACTGGCACTAGTATCCTCAAGTGCCTTCATCATTCGACCAGTGAGGCCGACTTCAATAACAGAAACACAATCATCTGTCAGAGTCGACTCCACAGATAACAAAAGTGATTCCAGGGCGGGCTCAAAATTAACAAGAACCACTACAGGGGCTTCATACCAGACATCAAAGGCATAGGACAATTCTGGCAACAGAACTGCGGATCCCGCCACGTTCACATCATCAATCAATACAGTGCCTGACTTGAATCAGAGGACACGTTGCATACTGTTTAACAAAGCGGTAGCCCTACGCTGGCTGTGAAATGGTAGCAACAAACATGCAGGAGTGTCCTGACATTGATGTCTACGTCTCCTGTACCTGACCAGCTGTTCGAACGGCTCACTTTGAGATGAGGGAATGAACAAATGATACGTTCGCAAGGACTAAAAGCAACGATGCTTCACAGTTGGACATACGAATGACCACCGACCATGCATTTGTTCAGCTATGCCAGATGGAGTCAACTCCGCATCAATCCAGGCATCCCCCTACTTTGACCGTGGGGCCTTGCGTGGTAGTCACATGAGGCACAAATCTCAAAGCATTCTGTCTAGCTGGAATACGCATCTCAGCTCTTAGGACAATTGGCATCACAAGAGCCTCAAAATGTAATTAGTAGGCAGTTACAGTTTCATTCGGAAACATGAAAAATGAGTCAAAGGCTAACATACAGTGTGCCTCAATATCACGTGACTGAGCTTCTGGGGTAAAGCGTGCAAGCAGGGTGACAGTCAACTCATCAAACATGAAGTTTTCCCATGCAGTGATCCCTTGATCATACCATGTCTTTGCTATACCCTCGAGGGTATTTCCAACAAAGAGACAACTCACCTCATCATGTTCACCGCCACGTACCAACTGCAGGTACTTCCAAATATCACGTAGATAGAAACTAGTTGCATTCACAATGTCATGTCCAACATTCATATCATACGAGATAAATAATTTCGGTGCTGTGATGGTAAACCTCTTCACCTCATTACCGTCGGCGCGTTCTTGCATTTGAGGCGATAGCAAACCCCGTTGATGGGCAATTCCATCTGTAACCATCAGGGCTGCCAAGTGTGGCGTAGTAAGATGGATAGGGGCCTGAAACACAAGAGGATCTTGAGCAGTAATTGTGTCAATAGTCTCAGGATCCCTATCAAACATTCTAGGAACGGTACCCAGCTCAGGTTGACATGCCAAGCCTACAAACGACGGGTCGTCACATCCCGCCATCATGGAACACTGACCAATATATTCAAATTGCGTGACAATAAACGATGCATATGATTTTTAAGCAAGTGTGCAAGCAATTCACACGAATCTAGCACAAGAGCACCAGCAATTCGGTCAGCTAACCGACAATACTTTTGCAGACTTCGAGTAGATATGGCAGATACGTACTCAGTTGGTCCCTGTAGTCCGCGCAATCAGAGCCTCCAGCTGATTAGAACGCAAGCTGTAACCAGGGGCTATCGCAAGCGGTGCTGGACCACTAGTTTCACCTGCAACTCAGAGCAAAGGCTCACGCCACAATTGCAGTAAACCACAAAGGTATAAAAGCAATCAGAATTTGGAAGCAACATTATCTAATACAGCGTGGACAAGTTCTTCGGCGATAATGTCTAGTGGGCGACGTCGCCCATGGTCGACAATCATCCTAGAAAGAACTTACTTCCGATTGAGCATCATTAGACAACCTGTCTCGATACCAAATTTGTTGTATCCTTCCTTCTTCAATCATGCACTGAATCTGCACGTCTGAGTATTAGCTACACGTGCATGGTGCTTAGGAACAGCAAGACACTTCAGTGCGAGCAACATGACAGCAGAAGACTTAAAGATAAGGTAAGATTCAACTTACAATGATCTTCAGTTGCAAATTAGAAGTCTGCCGTCAGACCCCGCGGGCAATGTTCATCATCCGGCTGGGAATGCTATGCTGGAATAGCTCGGGCCGAATATAAATGAGTAAAACGTATATATCAGATTTAGACCGAGTTATGTACACGAGTACTTGATCCAAATTAGCATCAAGCCGACTTCGGTCTCTAGGCGGCCGTCCTCACACCTATCACGTCACGATACCAATGCGCAGTACAGGTCTCACTGGATTCCGATCTCAAGTGTGAGTACCTTCGTAGTACTGTTCTAAATATCGTGTCATCCGTGATATTATTGAATGCAATGCATGCAATATGCAAAGGTCCGAATATCGATATCCGGTTGCCGACCCAACCATCGCGATCGTCGCCTTCTCGCATACGTGTATGGTTTATGACGTAAATGGGGTAATAATATTTAAAGTATTATTACGTGATATAAAATGCCAATGGATAGATCGCGCATTAATTATCAGCCTCAAGTCAAACATGTTGACCGACAGCGTGATATCGTAGGTGGTAATGCGACATGCCTGATTAGCTAGATATACTCGAATATATCATGCTAATATGATCATATCATGCTTCATGATGCTCAAATGGGTTGCAGTCTACTCTGGTATGAACGGTGATCAAACCCACGTACAACACGAGAGACCTTGTAGCACATATGGTTGGGCCCTAACACGCAGAGGGCCTATCGATAGGCTCAGGGTGATCCTGCCCACGATGGGATGCTTACTTCCATCAGCGAGGGTAACCTGTGCACAATCAGACGACTGAGGGGTCAACCCCAAAGCATTCACCTCCTTTGCCGAGATGAAGTCGTCGCTGGCGCCGGTATCCACGAGCGCCTTCATTTGTCGACCTCCGAGGCCGATTTCAATGATAGGGGCGCGATTTCCTGTCGGAGTCGACTCCGCAGAAAGTAGAAGTGACCCTATAGCAGGCTCGAACCTGGTAGAATCTAAAAGAGGGGCCTCAAACCAAACTTCAGCAGCATAAGATAGTTTAGGCAGTACCATCGGTTTACCCGTCACATCCACACCGTTAAACAAAGCGGTGCCCGACTCGAATCGGAGGACACATTGCACACCTTCCAACAAGGACGCCACTTTATGTTGGCTAAAAGAGGGAATTAATACGCAAGCCGCAGTGTCCGGATTTCGACGGTGGTACCTCTTATACCTGGTGAGCTGCTCGCACAGCTCATGAGAAGATGAAGGGATAAATAGAGTAACGTGGCCAGACAAATCGAGGGAAGAAAGAGGGCAGCGCGGTGCAAATAAATTACACAGCGGGTCGAAATGGTTTAGTCCCGTGCGCCCATCGAGCGAAAAACGTCGTCCGATAACGTGCTCTATTTGTCCAAAAACAGAAGGTAAAAGAGCCTTCATAGCCAGACGCAACGACGGCCAGCGGCCACATCCACTTCCTTCAATCCCGGGAGAAGTCCCTTCCTCCACATCCCGGGCAACTTCCTAAGTCGTCTTGGGCAGGAAAGGTGGTAACAAAGGACACTCGTGAGTAGGGTGCTCTCCCGCACACCTCAAGCAAAGATTAGCGAACTTCCAACGATCAAATTCGGAACGTTGGCACTCCCACTTTTGCATATACGGATCGTCCGTCCGGGGCTTCTTAACACTAGGAGCCGCGTTCTGCATTGCAGCTACAGACGGCGTGCTCCCCCTTCGCTTTCCTTTCGCATGGCCCGAGCTCGGCCCAGCTCCCGCAGACCCACAATTGCTTGGGCTTTGGCGTCCGCGAATATCATACCGTCTTTCCTTCCAAACGGTATTCACAGCCGCCGCGGGGCATTGACGATCGAAACCCTGATCCTTCAGTGTCGACTCCGAAGGTGGTTCCTGCGCTCGCATCGCGTGAATGCGAGGATTAAGTTGTTTAGCATCCTTTCCAGCCAAATTCCGAACTTCTGCACCTCTAGCAAAAGCTACTAAGGCATCATAAGATTGGAATGGAATTCCATTGAGGTCAGTGGCGCACCATCGCGCAAGGGATTCGGTAAGACCACGATGAAACCAAAAGATACGATCCTCCTCCGGAAAGTTAACGATAGGAGTTATCAGTGCCTCAAAGCGGGGCTGATAAGCAGGAACGGTCTCGTGTGGACGCATATGGTACGTGCCTTGTGCCAGCGTCTTACGAGCCTCATTGCTACGCGAGCAAACTTCCGTAGCAAAACAGGCGAGGAGAGCATCGACCAATTTTTCGAACGTATACTTTACCCTAGCAGTTGTCCACTCGTCATACCAATCCTTTGCAGCACCCTCAAGAGTATTCCCAACGAATAGGCATTTAATGGAGTTGCATCCTCCGCCGTGCACCGCTTGCAGATACTGCCTAGCGTCACGAACATAGGCCCATGTCCTATCCGCAACGATATGTCCTGAATTCTTAGCTTTATCGTCAGCGGATATGTTAAGCTTAGGCACGGGGATAGTCAACTTCATTTCCTCCGGTATTCCGACGGATTCTTGAACTGCGGGTGTTACCGGAGCCCGTTGCACTCCAGCTCCTTCGCTCATTGTAGCCGCTGCCGACAGTGGTACAATCAATTGCGAAGGGGTCTGGAGGACAATAGGATCTGGCATAAGGTGAGTCCCAACAGTATCGGGATCAATGAAAGCAGTTCTAGCCGTGAGACCACCGTCAGGCTGGCTTGCGGCGCCCAGATAGGAACTATCTTCGCGTCCCGACATGGAGCACGAACTTATACTTTTAAACAGGAATTTACTAAAAGACCTGAGAACAAACTAACACAAAAGGAATTTTCGATTACTCGCGTACCGACAGAACTCCCGAGTAATTTGAGGAGAAACGCGATGTAATCCGTCAGGCCGTCTTTTATCTTGGTGGTTTTCCGAATGAGGGCCTTGATCTGTTCTGTGTTTAGGTGTTGCCTAGCCAACACCGCATCCAGCGTTGGCGCACGTTCACCTGCAACTCACAGTGCAAGCTCGCAACGAGAATGCAACTAGTTATCAACAGACGTCTAGGATTACAAACCGGAAGCAGTGGCGTCCAGAACGGCGCGGCCAAGATCCTCAGCGAAGGTGTCTAAAGGGCTGCGGTGCATGTCCTCGTCGCTCGCCATCGCGAGAACCTACTTCCGATGAGGGACAATGAGACAGTCATCAATTTACCCGTCTCGATACCAAATTTGTTGTATCCTTCCTTCTTCAATCATGCATTAGATCTGCACGTCTGGGTGTTAACTGAGTGCATACCAAGCTTACGAACAGCAAGGCAATCCAATGCGAATAATAGACAGCGGAAGACTTAAAGATAAGGAAAGATTCAACTTACAATGATCTTCAGTTGCAAATTAGAAGTCTGCCGTCAGACCCCGCGGGCAATGTTCATCATCCGGCTGGGAATGCTATGCTGGAATAGCTCAGGCCGAATATAAATGAGTAAAACGTATGTATGCGAATTAGATAGAGTTAAGTACACGGGTACTTAGTCCAAAGTAGCATCGAGCCGACTTCGGTCTCTAGGCGGCCGTCCTTGCACCTATCACGTCGTGATACCAATGCGCAGTACAGGTCTCACTGGATTCCGATCTCAAGTGTGAGTACCTTCGTAGCGCTGTTCTAAATATCGTGTCATCCGTGATATTAATGGATGCAATGCATGCAATATGCAAAGGTCCGAATATTGATATTCGGTTGCCGACCCAACCATCGCGATCGGCGCATTCTCGCATACACGTATGGTTTATGACATGGATGAGGTAATAATATTTAAAGTATTATTACGTGAGATATTATGCCAACGGATAGATTGCGAATTAATTATCAGCCTCGAGTCAAACATGTTGACCGACAGCGTGATGTCGTAGATGATAATGCGACACGCCTGATTAGCTAGATATACTCGAATATATCATGCTAATATGATCATATCATGCTTCATAATGCTCGAATGGGTTGTGGTCTACTTCGGTGCAAATGGTGATCGAATCCGCGTACAACAAATGGAGTCGCATCCCTTGCCGTGCACCGCTTGCAGATATTGCCTAGCGTCACGAACGTAGGCTCGTGTCCTATCCGCGACACTTTGTCCTGAATTCTTTGCTTTTTCGTCAGCGGAGATATTGAGCTTAGGCACGGGAATAGTCAACTTCATTACCTCCGGTATTCCGACGGGTTCTTGAACCGTGTTGTACCTCTCGTTCGCGTTTGCTCATAAGTATCTGCACGTCTGGAGACTTTCGACACCGATGCGCGAGCACTTGCAAGTACAGCAAGGCAAGCGAGAGCAAACAGAGACAGCGGAAGACTTCAAGACGAAGAGAGATATAACTTACAGTTTTACAGATCGGAATGATGCAATGGACGAAATCGCCGTCAGCACCGGAAGCAAGCAATCATCACGCGGCGGTGATTAGCGAAGTTCAGGCTTAGCTCGGGCTAAGTAAAATAGCGTATAGCAATAGTAATATAGAACACACGAGTGTTCTCCGGTATTGAATGTCTTATTTTGCTTAGCCGTCCTCGCATCTGTTATACTCGCAGCATCACAATGCCGTACGATTCACATCAGGAGGCCGATCCTAGATGTGACAACCCTACTGCGTCTAGGCGATGTCTACTCGTAACAACGTATAAGCCTTTCCGGCATTCGCATGATGCAAGGGTCCTGATAACAATATCCGGTTGCAGGGCATGTATCGCGACGAGTGCGGCGCTCTCAACGTGTGCTGTAATGAAGTAATATTATATCAGATAATATTACTTATCGTTTCGTAGCACGAGCATAATGCGCACTTCAATGCTTCTGGCTTTCATGCATGCTAGGCGGATTTGCCATGGTGCGATGTCGCGATGGGTAATGACAACATGCCAAATGCATATATAAATGTACACGAATACATTTATATCATGCAGATTCATTCATATGCAATGTGTTCATCACAATAGCACTTTGCCTTGTAGGATCGCATCGACCTACGCATCGGCGGGAAACTAACCGTAGCACAACAAACCGCAGGTGTTACCAGAGCTCATTGCGCTCCAGCTCCTTCACTCATTGTAGCCGCTGCCGACAGTGGCACAATTAAGTGTGAAGGGGTCTGGAGAACAATGGGATCCGACATAAGACGAGTCCCGACGGTATCGGGATCAGCAAAAGCAGTTCTAGTGGCGAGACAGCCGTCGGGCTGACTTGCGGTGCCCAGATAGGAACTATCTTCGCGTCCCGACATGGAGCACGAACTTATGTTTATGAACAGGAATTTACTAAAAGACCTGTGAGCAAGTTAACACAAGAGGACTTTTTGACTACTCACGTACCAACAGTACTCCCGAGTAAGCCGAGAAGAAAAGCGATGTAATCCATAAGGCCGTCTTTTATCTCAGTGGTTCTCTGAATTAAGGCCTTGATCTGTTCCGTGTTTAAGTGTTGTCCAGCCAACACCACATTCAGCGTTGGCGTACGTTCACCTGCGACTCACAGTGCAAGCTCGCAACAAGAATACAGCAGCTAGTTATCAACAGATGTCTAGGATTACAAACCGGAAGCGGCGGCGTCCAGGACGGCGCGGCCAAGATCTTCAGCGAAGGCGTCTAAAGGACTGCGGTGATTGTCGTCATCGCTCACCATCGCGAGAACCTACTTCTGATGAGGGACAATATATAATTACCTGTAAATACAACGAGGCAGTCGTGACATAACCTGTCTCGATACCAAATTTGTTGTATCCTTCCTTCTCCAATCATGCACTGAATCTGCACGTCTGGATGTTAGCTAAGTGCACACCAAGCTTACGAACAGCAAGGCGATTCAATGCGAACAAAATGACAGCGGAAGACTTAGCATTGAGGAAAGATCCAACTTACAATAGTCTTCGTTTACAAATGGGTAGTCGGCCGTCAGACCAAACTAATAATATATTAGATTATATACCAGGCATAGCATATGCCTAGTATATAATCTAATATATTATTAATAACTATTAGATAGCTATTAGTTAATAGTTATCTTTTAATAATAAAATAACTAACAGATTTTTATTGATTATAAGCTAGCTAATAGCTAGTATTATACTAATAATTAGTTATTAGATATGTTATGAGTACAATAGTATTGTATGATAGCGCATGATTACTTGTTGATAATAATGTTTAAAACAATCACAACAAGAATCATAGTAACCAATTATTATTGTTAGTTGACCGTTATTTTGCTATGAAATTAGCTAGAACATTCTATCTTAATCCTCAACTTAAGTCTTTGATTTTAAATAACAATAATCTTGAGGACTTAGGAGTAAAGCAGTTCTGGCAGCTCAAGGATCAACTATAACTAATTAATATGCTGAAGGATACTGCGGCAAAAGGTATTATTGCGGATGTCATGAAGTTGATAAGGCGGAAAACTTGGCTATTGAAAGAGCTAAAAAGCTATTTAACTGTTCTTATGCTAACGTTCAGCCACACTCGGGCACTGGTCAAAACATAGGTTACAACCAGGAGATATTGCAAGCAGTTCCGGACCACTAGGTTCACCTGCAACTCAGAGCGCAAGCTCACACAAATGCAGGCAACTATAAAGGGACAGCAGCAATCACAAACCAGAAGCAACGGCATCCAATATGGTGTGTCCAAGTTCTTTGGCGAAGGTGTCTAGTGGGCTACATCGTCCGTCGTCGACATTCACCATAACGAGAACTTACTTCTGATCAAGCACTACAAGACAGTCAGGCAACGAACCTGTCTTGAAACCAACTTGTTGTATCTCTCCTCTGTTTTGCTCATAAAGTGTCTGCACGTCTGGGACTTAGACACAGCAGAGAAGTGCTTGCAAGGACAATAAAGCACTCGGAAGCAACAAGAGACAGCGGAAGACTTGAGAGCAAGGAAAGATATTACTTACAATGATCAAAGGATGCAATGATATGATCGGCCATCAGACCCAGCGGGCAGCAATCATCATACAGCGAGTGGCAAAGCTCAGGCTTGGCTTGGGCCACAATAGCAGAGCTAATAGCAATAGTCCAATTGAACACAGGCATGTTCCGATAACATACGAACTTGTTCTGCTTTACATGGCCATCCTTGCATCTATTAAACACACAATATCAATATTCAGTACAAGTCACACTAGGAGGTCAATCCTAAGTGTGATAAACCCTAATGCATAGCATTGATATCCGCATGTTCCAACAATTAAGCCTTCATGGCATCCACAAGATGCAAGGGTCCTAATAGTGATATTCAGTTGCCGATCAACCAGTACAACTTAGATGCTCGTCACACTCGCACATTATACCAGCGATGACGTAATAATATAACAAATATTATTACTTAACAGCTCATGTCATAATTATGCATCGTGCCTTGGCTTCTCTGAGCATTTATATATTAGGTGTATCAGCAATGCAGCTGGTAGTGTGATGTGGCAAGTCGCAATGCATGGTGATCAGGCTAGCTACATATATGCAAATATATTCATAACTAGTATGCATTCATTATGTTCACTTATCACCTTGTAGAGTTGCATTGACCTACGCATACGTGGTATTCAACCGTAATACAACACATTACATCAGCAGCCATCAGGCGGGTACATACAAATGCACTAACTGCCTCATCTTCATCATGCACTTATCCTTCTCCATGGCTTCCACCTGCAGGGCTGTGTCCTGCACAATGTTCTCCTGCCTCACCATCTTCACCCTCAGATGGCCGAGCTCAAAATCCTTGTTCTCCATCTCCACCCGGAGCTGCTGACCCTCCTGCTGGTTCCTCTCAGTGAAAGTGTTTCGAAGAGCTTTCAGCTCTGCTGAAAGTACCTCATTCTGTGTATCCACACAGCTGATCAGTGATTGCATTATCCACCTCTCTTGCCTGCATCTTGATGGATCCAGCAGATATGTACAACCATGCACTTCAGGAATGACATAAATACACATGCATGGCTATGCACGGCTGCATATGTACAGGTGAAGCCCATTCCTTCATGGTGCTGGGGACAAAATGTTTAAGTGCCGTACATGTTTTAGTGCACTTGCAGATTTATGCATGTCAGTGCACATCACACAAGGTGACAGACGGATGAGGACATGCGGCCCCCTCAGCTTCCATTCACGGTTCTCCTTGTGCAGCATTTTGACCTCAGACTTTGCAGCCTGGAGGTCCATGGCCAGCTGTGCAGACTTCACAGCATCCATGGTGGCCACCTCCATGGTGGCCTGCACCTTCCGCCACAACTTCTCCGTCATCAATAATTTGGTCTCAGCTTACCCTGATGGGTGCCTTTGACCCCGCGGTGCAGACCCGGGCCTGCACATAAGTCATGATGACCTCCTTAACCTGTGGCAAGGCAAGGATGACCACATGGGTTCACCAAAGTGAGAGTGTCACTAGTCATATAAATAAATGAATATGTAAATACACATAACACACATGCTTGCCCATTGGTACACAGCCATGCAAGTGTGGCCCCAAGGAGACTCACCTGCCATTGAGACCCTTGGGGCAATAGAGGCCCATGCGGCAGCAGACCAGCGGACGGAGGTGCTGCAGCAGCAGATGGCATTGCTGCAGCAGCAGACATAGCTCATGGAGGCCAACGTGCAGGTGGCTAAGGCGGAACATGAGCAGCAGGTGTTGATGCTAACTTCATGTCTGTGGAGCGCAGAGCAGGTCGTCTAGCAAGAGTGAAGCCAAAGTCAGGTGAGTCTCCTAGCAGGCAACCTGCTCTGTGCTTGTCTGTTCATCAGCATCAACACCTGCTGCTGGTGTTCTACCTTAGCCATCTGCATGTTGGTCTCCACAAGCTGCACTTGCTGCTGGAGCACCTCCGTCCGCGGGTCTGCTGCCACATGGGCCTCCATGGCCCGAAGGGCCTCACTGGCGGGTGAGTCTCCTTGCAGGCACACTTGCATGGGTGCGTACAAATGGGCTAGGATGTGCACTATGTGTACTTAAATATTCATTTATTTAGATGACAAGTGGCACTCTCACTTTAATGAACCCATGTGGTCATCCTTGCCACAGGTTAAGGAAGAGGTCATCATGACTGATGCGCAGGCCCAGCTTTGCACCACAGGGGCAAAGGTGGCCACCAGGGTACACAATACAAGCTGAGACCAAATAAATGATGATGGAGAAGTTGTAGCAGAAGGTGCAGGCCAACATGGATGCTGTGAAGTCTGCACAGCTGGCCATGGACCTCCAGGCTGCGAAGTCTGAGGTCGAAATGCTGCACAAGGAGAACCATGAATGGGAGGTGAGGGGCCGCACATCCTGATCTGTCTGTCAGCTTGCATGATGCACACTGACATGCATAAATCTGCGTCCTGATCCGTCCGTCACCTTGTGTGATGTGCACTGACATGCATAAATCTGCAAGTGCACAAACATGTACGGCACTTAAACATTTTGTCCCCAGCACCATGAAGGAATGGGCTTCATGTGTACATATGCAGCCGTGCCTAGCCATGCATGTGTATTTATGTCATTCCTGAAGTGCATGGTTGTACATATCTGCTGGATCCATCAAGATGCAGGCAAGAGAGGTGGATATGCAATCACTGATCAACCATGTGGACACACAGGAGGAGGTACTTTCAGCAGATCTGAAAGCTCTATGAAATGCTTTCACTGAGAGGAACCAGCAAGAGGGTCAGCAGCTCCGGGTGGAGATGGAGAACAAGGACTTTGAGCTCGGCCATCTGAGGGCGAAGATGGCGAGGCAGGAGGAGATTGTGCAGGACACAGCCCTGCAGGTGGAAGCCATGGAGAAGGACAACTGCACGATGAAGGTAAGGTGGTTGGTGCATTTGTGTGTACCTGCCTGACGCTCAGCTGTTGATGTAATGTGTGTATGTATGGCTGATCCTTGTAAACTGCTGCAATTAAGTATATGTGTGGGATAGGGCTTTGCTTCACCCGTGGCCAGCACCCAGCAGTCCCTACCTTCGCCTGAATTTTGGGGCCCACTCATCCGACCACCCATGTTGACTTCTTCAAAATCAGTGTTTCCCCAGGTGGTTCAGCACCCACCACCACCAGCATCTAGTGGAATCTGCCGGATCAACGGCAGCTTGCAAGTCACTATAACCGGGTTCCTCACCGTCCATCAACACCGGGGGCACATCCTGGAGGGAGTTTTATTCCGTTCTCAGTCATGATCGATCCTGGAACAGCCATCTGCTGCTGCAGCACCTCCGTCCGCTGGTCCGCTGCCGCAAGGGCCTCCTCACTGCTTGCCTGCAGGGCTTCAACGACCGTCTTCAGGGTCCCCACTTCAACCTCCAACCTCTACAGAAGCCGCCACACTGAGGTGACACGTAGTTGGAACCAGGGCAACTCAACTTTCGCAATGAATGGGACAGAGGAAGGTGAAGACAATGTTAGTTAGATATTAATTATCACCCCGCCCCTTGCCAAAGGAATCAATAAACCCGCAGCAGCAGGCCCCCTCCTCTCCTGCCTCTAGCTGAGGGTCCACCTCCCAACCCCGCCGCTGTACACCCCCGTCCCCCCATGTGCCCTTGATCTCACCTTAGCCATATAGGCCAGCTGCTGCAACTTCTTGTTGCCGATTGGGAGCGTGTACCTCACACGCAAGGGAGCCATGTCCTGACGACACAAGGAAGGGCAGGCAAGTGGACTCGTTATAAGCAGCAGGCGGCATAAGGACTGGTTACAAGCAGCAGGCGGCATAAGAGCGAGGCCCTGATGATCCACGCGCAGACCAAGATAAGGATAGAAACGCTAAAAGATTATTAGCAATATTTACTTGTCAACTTACCCAGCCAAAGTTGTTCAAGTTGTTCAAATGTGTATGAATGTGTGTGCGTGTATGTGTGAGTATGTGTATGTGTGTGAGTGCGTGTATGTATATGTGTATGTATGTGTGTATATGTGTGTGTGGATTTCTCCCCCTTATGAGACCGGGGGGGACATGCCCTCCGTCCACGTGCCCATCATGTCGCTGTCGCACCCACCATCCCAAACCACCACGCACTCAGCAAATGCGGTTGTGATACTCGTGCGTCGTCCACGTTGCCATCATCAGGTGACAGGGTTCGTATTGTGTATATATGTATGTACATGGGCACGATTAGACAAAACTGGAAACCTGCTGGTCTGTTGGCTATGTACGCTTTGAAGCAACTCTACCAGCTTATAAGGTCTACCAGAATTCAACGAACTGCAAATGGTAAGAGGAGAGTTTGTCATATGTCGTCGAGCTTTGGGAAGTGTAAGTTCCCCGTGTTCGGCAACGACGCAGGAACGAGCTTCGGGCAGTGTGAGTTCCCATTGCACGGACGACGATCCAGCCCCAGTCTTCCCCAGCCACTTGAAACCATAACATGCTCATGAAGACAGCTTAAATCACAGCGCAATGGAGCCTGCGAGCTAAACAAAAACAACCTTGACAAACAAGGACGAAACCTCGCTCCCCCGCCTGAGTGCGCGCCTCAGGTCAGACACCGGCCTGAGGCGATACCCAGCTGCAGCCAACATAGAAACACTCAACAACACGCCGCCATTCAATTCGTCCTTCACCTATAAGTTGGATGACTCGGAAATTTCGACAGTGTTGGCTGTTGGCTATATAGGATGTTGAACACCTGGAAATCAACAACCTACAATATCAAACCAAATTATGAGCCTTAGATCAACAAATTCGATTCTCAATCCAGACAGCAGTGTGCCCATGCACACTTTGACAGGTTGCACATACCTAATCGATATAAGACCATCTGCAAGGATGCAGATTGAATTATTTACTCACCATGGAAGGGATGCCGCCGCGCAGCCATCACAAGACGGCTTTGCTGTAGGAGTTAGATCGTTCTAGCTGTGCAGTTGGGGAGCGCAATATTCCAGGAAACGGATTATAAGCAACCAGATATACTTGCAACGAAACGTTGTATTATTGCATATGAAGGCGACAATGGGCTCTTTATGCCGATCGGTTCCGCGCTTGTACGTGTTATGGCAACGGGTGAGTCACGACGAAGTCTCATCCACGATATCAGCGCACCTCAATCCTTTCATTGAGTTAATCTTTTGGGGGAGTTGCATCCTAAACCTTGCGTCTCGTACAGCGGATGCGTGTACTCATCCATGTTCCGGCCATGCACATTCATTAGCCTCCCGCCCATCGCACTCGCTCTTCACATCTCTGCGGCTGTGGTCGTCTGCTCCATCGAGAAGGGTTGAACGATTTTCCGTTTTCACATTCACTCCACTGAGATCTTTTCACTTTTCTGACACGGAGTCATCGCCGGTTTCGTCCCCCTCTTCCCCCACCCCCTGCTGCATCCCGAATGGCCATCATCAGTACTGCAAAGTATGATACTTCTTACAACTCGTCATTCTTACATTATATTCCTGAAATAATATATACAAATGGAGATTGGCCTAGCGGACTTTGGCTCTGATCAATCCACTCATCCCCGGCCGCATTGCTGCGCCCCACGTATGTGCGTATGCGCGTATGCGTATATGTGTATATGTTGGCGCGGGCACTCCGGTGCGTTTGTCTCTGTTTGGTTTGCGATTGCGTTCCTTCTCCTCGCATCTCCCGATCTTCCCCCTCCGTCTCCTCGTCCTCAACACCCCCTTCCTTATCAGGCAAGCTGGAGTCACTGGAGGAGGCCGGACTACCATGCAGCAATTTCCTCTGGTGACTTTGGCTAATACTATATGCATTAAGTATACCGTACGGCTCATGTTTAGTGTGCGCATAACCAGGAAAGGGTGAGCGCAATTCGGCGGTTTATTTCCCCTGGGCGGCATTACCGCCAGAAAAGGGACATATGACTCAAGCTTCTGGCCATACTGGTTCGCTGAGCCAGCCCGACTCGCACTAATAGCATACCTCTTGCCGGTTATACACCGCGACTGTATCAATCTCGGTGCTCGGTTACGTTCAAAGTAAGTATAATGGTATTGCCGTGTCATTCGGCATTGTACAATCTGTACAATTGACGGTTCTTGAGCATGGAACCTGCTTTAATTAGTGCATCGATCCTTGAGCTCTCACATGGTACGGAGAGTAGAAATTTATAACTTCAATGCGCATACAATAGGGCCATTACATGCGCTGGGGGAAATGTCCTGTGCCCCAGGCGTGCCGCCCCAGCCGTGCCGGCGGTCAGAAGGTTTAATTTCAAAAGTGCGGTGAGGCCATCTTACGTAAAATTTCAGCTCTGCGGTCAGATCTATTATTTCGCCTCATAAGCTCCACATTGCGTCCGGATGTGCAAATGCATATGTCATGCGGAAAAAGTGTGGTAATAACGGTAGCTTGGGGTTATGAATGGTAGATGGGTTCCGTGGGACACGAAAGGGATACACAACAATATCTTGACTTATATTAAGCTTTAGTGGTGATCATTTCATCACCATAGATGCCATGAGTGCACAACGTCAAAGATAAACCCACAATTATACGGCATCTCGCCGGTCGTTATGGCTTCCGAAATAACTTCCTCTGTTGTGATTACTTCCGCGCTAATAATTGACTACCCATCTCTTACATGATATGATACTACTTTATTTGTTTACTTGTCTTGTCTGTTTGTACATGACGATGAGGTACTACAACTACATTTCGTCTGAGCTATTGCCCAAACAGAAAGAATGGCGATGATTTACGAATTTTCGTAGCGGCTGGGATGAAGGTGCTATCCTGCTTTTCTCCATGCATTGGGAAGTGCTCCATTGCAGACCAGAATGGCGTGGGCTGCGCTTCTTCTGCGTCACCACCTCCGGCCCCAGTCATGGGTAAATTGCCCCAGTCATGGAAAATTTAAAATCCTAACTTCGTGGATGTCAAGCTCCCGTGTTTGAGAGTCTTTGTATGTCCTACGAAAGTCACTCTGCTGTTGGTCGTTTGGCTTTTGGAAATTTTGAAGAGAAACATTCAGCGTTGTGAATTGTTGAGGGAATATCTGTGTTCTTCACATTTTGCAGAGGCTTTCTCGAGCGAGGCCCTCACCAACACAGCACCTGTCCAAATTCTGAGCGAGGACGCACAGCCTTGGAGAGTGGCGAGCCCACAGGTACGGATGGCGACGATCATGTGCTAGATTACCTTACCTCTTCACTTGTTCCTTTCGCAGCCTTTGTAATGCGTCGTCCATTTCCACACCCCGGGCATCCATCCCATCCTCAGGACCAGCCCTTGCTGTCTCAGCTAAGCCCTGGCTGTCTGAAGCCACTGGCTTTGCTTGGGGAGGGCGCCTATGGCTGTGTGGAGCTCTGCCGTGTGTCTGTCACCATTCCCATCGCGCCATCTGCCCTTGACTCTTCAAACGACCAGCCGCTTGCAGAGCAGCACAGCACGAACTTTCCTGCCGACAGCAGCACGACCTCGCACCCCTCGACGGACAGCGGTCAGGACCCTGCATCTAGCCTAAGGCAGCAGCCCGGTCCCAGCAGCGCTGCTGGATCCACAATCACTGCCCCCGACGGTGCCACCGGTTCAGAAGCCGTAATCTCTCCCCGGGAGGAGGTGATCGTGCGGCCGGGACGATTCTCAGTTCACCGCCTCCGTTTATATCCTCATCCATCAGAGCCGCTGGCTCCGTCACCTTGTGCAACCCCGCCCGCACCCAGCCGGTTTGCACGGTTATCACGCCTGCACTGCCGGCAAGGCCCGTTGCGGGCTAGTGCGCCCTCCGGGAGCTTGGCGGCCGCAACGCCTGGCTCTAAAGGGTCCTTGGGCGTAAGTGGCGTGAGCCTGGGCGCCGGAGCCAGCCCCACTGGCATTCCGGCAGCAACTGCCTCGGGTGCCGGGCCTACTACGCCTCCCTCAGCGCCGCGGCCCTCATCTGCTGCCGGCCCGAGTGGAGTCGGCGGTTGCAGTGAGTTCGTTCGTGGCAGCTTGTTTCCGCGGCCGCGCAGCCTCGGGTCTGCCACACACGCGCACTCAGGGCCACCGTCCACTCGTTCCACCAAGCTCCCTCGGCAGTCGTCCTCCGCTGCCAACCCTTCGACCCCTGCCGGCGGCTATGGCAGCGGAGCTGCCGCTGCAACCGCAATGTTCTCCAGTGAGCTGGTGGTTGCAGTCAAGCGGATCGGCTACGGCCGCATCATGAACCGCTCCGGTGGTGGTGGCCGGGGCCGTGAGCCGGACGGTTGTGCTGCCTGCCCAGGTGGCGCTATCGGCCGTGGTCGCGGCGGCTATGGCCCCAGCCGCACCCGCCTCAGCCGTATGCAGGCTATCGAGCTGCTACAGCTGGCGCGCTGTCGGGAATGCCCCTTTATCGTGCGTGTCTTTGGTTGCGTACAAGATGATCCGCGGTCTGTGGTGGCGACGGCAGCAGCCGGTGGTGGTGATGATGGTGTGGGTGGCGGGGGCGGGGGCGGCAACGCGACTTCAGGTGTGGCGTCGGCATCGAAGCAATCACTGCGGCCGTCCAAGCTGTCTCCGCGGCGGCCGCAGCCAGCCTCCTCCTCCTCCTCGCCGTCGTGCCGCATTGTAATGGAATGGGCGGAAGGGGGCGACCTGGGATCTCTGATTAAGGTGCGGAGGGATGGACCTTTGTTGTAAGGGCAAGTCGGTCAGGGATCGGGCAAGCAAAGGCAAAAAGGCTGCATGTGGGGGGATGGTGTGAATGGGTGCGGCAGTTGTCAGCCGACCGGGCAGAAGGGCAATAGACCAAGGGGAGGCAGTAGACGGAGGTGTTGGACGAAGCCATAACAGGTCTCAGCTAGGGTGGGGCGCACGGCCGCACGCATGGCTTCATGCCGGTGGCCACGGGCAACAAGCCATGCTTGCATGCTCGCTGTCACTGGATCCCTCGCCGTTGATACATGCCAACGACTAAACAAGCATCTACAAAGCGAGCTGAGCTTGCTAGTGCACATTTCAACGCGGCCGCTGCTCTGCCCTTACTGCGCACGTCGATATGAACTGCCTACCACGTTTCCATTCCTTCCTTTCGTCGCCAGGTTCCGCGCCTAGAAACAGGCTACCGTTCGCTGTGTCTTAAACGAGGCATCTTATGCAGTTTTCTTAGTCCTATTCCTTCCGCATTTCAGTCGCCGACTCCGGCGATGTACTGTTTTTTGTGTATCACGTTCTGTGCTCCCTACTACCCGACTCCGCGCATAAAGGCGCTCTCCGCACGGCGAGGTCTCTGCAGCGACCCCTCCCGGGAGCGGCTACTGATGAGCGAGACTTCGGCGCGCTTCTACCTCGCCTGCCTCGTGGAGGCACTCAGCTTCTTGCACGGCAAGGGGCTCCTGCATAGAGGTCGGTGGAGGGTCGGCAGGGGCGAGCGGCGTTAGGTTTCCCTAGGACGACAGTTGTTAGTGTGTAGGGATTGGTGCACGTCCATGCCGCGACACTGAAAGCTTTGATGTACGACGAGGGAAACAGCTGGCGTTCGAAATCCTTGCTGTACATTCATTGAAACCTATGACTTATTCGCATGTGTAAATGCACGTGTTTCCGAAGCCTCTTCAGTCACTCCCGGAACCTCATCCAGACTGGCATTCACTGGCTGCAGACGTGAAACCAGCCAACTTGTTGCTAACATCGGACGGTCGGGCCAAGCTAGGCGATCTTGGCATGGTGTGTCATCTGGACCGAGACGGCATGGCTGCCGGGCGGGCGGGCACACCCAACTACATGGTGAGCCGGTGCCGGTGGGGGAAGAGCACAGCAGAGGCAATGGCAGAGGCAACTGCGGGATGGTTAATGCCCGGGGAGATTGGCAGCGGGTCACGCTGCGCAAGATGTCACACAGCAATTATTGGGGTACCGCTGGAATCTGCTGCGCCAAGAGGTTTGACCTCCAGTCCGGAAAGGCTGAACAGAGAGGTAGCTGCTGCATTGGGAATGCGAGGGGACGAGTAGGAAAGGAGCGGGGTGCTGTGGAGCAACGAGCAAAAGGTGTGAGCTAGGAATTCAACTTCTAGGAGTCCCAACGTACGTGGACAGGTCAACGTTGAAATTGGTGTAAATACGCAACGAAACGGAAAAGGCTGAAGCGCTGCGGTTTCCCCACAATACGCTAGGGCGGCCGCTTGGTTATTCATCGCCGCGGTTCCCGCAAATGCCGCCATGGCCCTGACCCTGACCTGACGCCGTGTCCAGTCCTAGAGTGGCCCAGATTTACCGGTACCGGCCGATAGTCATTTCATCCCACGCTGTGTCCCGTTACGTTGGCGTCCTGCGGCGACTTGTGACAGGCCCCTGAGGTTTGGGCGTACGGCACCGGGCCCAAGTACTCGAGCTACAGCGCCAATGCGGACCTGTGGAGCGCCGGCGTGGTGTTGTACGAGTTATTGACGGGACATTTGCCAGAGGTGAGCGGCCGGCAGCGGCATGAGTGGCTGAAGAATTACCGCTTATGCTAGGGACGGAACTAGGTAAAGGAGCCGGTAACGTTACGGGGATCCGACCGGTCACCGTGCTAATTGAACCTGCTGTTGCGTCCTCGTGTACTGCACCCGCAGAGCCACCCAGATGAGTACCTCCGGCGGTCCTGGTCTTTCACTCCGCGCCACATCACCTTCAGCGCCGAGCTGCGCGATTTGCTTGGCCGGCTGTTGATGCCGCGCCCTCGGCGCCGGCTGCAGAGCTGCGCTGAACTGGTCGCGCACCCATGGTTTGCAGGCTTTGATTGGCAGGGCCTGCGGGACGGCACGCTGCCGGCCCCGTACGTGCCCGCTGCGCACCGTCCACCTCCGTCCACTGCCGCACACCTGTTGGCATCGGCCTCATCAGTCACTGCTGGCGTCGGGTTGATGCCCCCGTTACTGGAGGAGAACGGACCCTCGGGTTTTGCTGCCACTGCTAGCAGCAGCCGGGGTACTGGCAGTTATGCTGCTGCAGCTGTGAGGGCTATATTCCGTGTTCCCAGTGCCGGCGCTTTGCGTCAGTCTGCCCCAGCTGGACCAGTTGCTGGTACCGTTTCCACAGGCACACCCACCGTGCCATCTCAAGCGGCACCCACGGCTTCCCTTTCTGGACAGCCTGCCGTGGACTTCCAGGCATGTTTAGGGTCCTCCACAGGCGGGCCAATTGGCCATGGCCAACAATCCCACCACGCGTCGTCCCCGCCCTTACCGGCGGCTGCAGCGACTGGCCCTTTATCCGTGTGGCGGTCTCTGGGTTGGCCTGCGACCGCTCGGTCCTCGCCTGCCGGCACGTCTGCACCCGCCTCTGCCACTTCATCGACAATGTCGTTGTCAGCGGCCTGCATGGCGTCACCACAGAGCACCTGGCTCCGACGTGGCGCATCATACGCGTCGGGTTATGTCCGCGATGTCTGCACCGCTGCATCCACCGCCGGTGGTGGGGGCGGGAGCTTCGGCTTTATTGGTCCAGCACTTGCTTCGGTGCTTTCGCCGGTCTTGGCTTCCCCCAAATCTCCCATCATCGTTAGAGCTACCTCTGCTACTGCAGTCGCTAGTGGTAGTGGTAGGCCAGGGCTGAATCCTGAAGGCGTGCCCTCAACTTGCGTCGGGTCAAGTGTTGCAGCCCAGGCCATGGCTGGTACTACAGATGCCATCAGGACTATGTCAGGCTCTCCGTTGGGCCTGGCCCGCTATGGGAACGGTGATGATTGCGCAAGGGCTGCACCTGCCATATGCAGCAGTGCGTTCAGTGCCAGCGAAACTCCGACGACTAGTCATAACACGAGCCCCTTCTTGCTGAGCACCGCCGCAGCTGCCACAGGCACCGTCAGCGATTTTGCCCATCGCGGTGATAGTGGAACCTTCCTCGCTGGCAGCAACAGCAGCGGTGGTGCTGTGGGAGGCCGGGGCCCTAGCCACGGCGACCCAAACTGCACCGGCACTGGCGGCGCCTTGGTGTGGCAGACAACACCTGCTGGTGTAAGTCTCATGGGGTCTACGGAATCACAGCCGCCAACAAATCCCATGCCCCCTGCTCACCCGCAGGGCCAAGGGTTTGGCCTCCTGCGGTACAGCCCTTCATCTGGGGAGTCCTCAGTAGGTCTAACTCAGAACCTGTCTCAGCTCGTAGTAGACACCAGCGCCCTAGGACCGTGTAACGCACTGTCCGTATGCTCAGGCCCTTCATTGTCATCGTCTACACTGGCGGCGACGGCACCGCAACCCGGGCTACTGAGCGCCCTTGCATCCCTACAGCAGCATGTTCAAGGGCTGGGACCTACGGGTCGGAGAGCAGGATGGTGGCTGCAACAACGCCTGGCAGACGCTGCCACACTCGCAGCTACTTTGCCGGACCAACTTCAGTTTGCTGCCGCAGCCGCTGCTGCTGTAATGGGTGGGAAGGTGGGAGAAAATGTTGATGGGGGGACCCCAACAGCAGCGATCGATAGGCTATGCAAATCTGACAGTGGCGCCAATCCTAGGGGTGGTGGTGCTGCGGCACATAGTTCCGCCCGCGTGGTGAGGTCCGTCGTCGCGAGTGGAACATGTGCAGGAGACGTGCTCCACGTGCAAAGAGCTTCGGATACGGAGGACGATTGTGGGAATGCAGACATAGAAGCTGAATCCCTAGCTGAGGCTCGCATGAGTGGGCACACTGCACCACTGCAGCAGTCATCTCCTGCAGCATCGTCGGCTGAGGTCCGTGATCTCGCTGCTGCAACTCATGGCAGCCGTGACAATAAAGATTGTGGCGACAGCTTGCCGCCTGCAGACGCCACAGACGTTACCAGTGCCGCTGCCAACAACGTGCTTGCTGCTGCTGCTGCTGCTGCTGCCTGCTCCGTCGTGGTAGCACCACTCGATAGTTGCCAAGTGGCTGCGCCGAGCGGGATTACGTCCGGCCGACGGACTTCGAGTGGGGAACTCAGTGATGAGTCGCATATCAGCAACAGGAGGGCTACACGGCCTGAGGTGCCACCACTGCTCCTGACTCTGCCTCCATCCCTACCGCGTGGTATGGCAGAGGCGACGCGGGGTGGCACCGATGCCGCCACTGTAGTTGTGCTCGTCCGCCGAAGCACAGGCTGCAGCGGCGCCGCCATTGACGCAAGCGACAACATGATACCAGCTGTGTGTGGACGTTCGCCGTGTGGTGGCGCCGCAATCAGTGGTGGTGAGGATGTTTGCCAAGGAATGGGTGAGAAGCCCTTACACTTGGTCCAGAGCGACAAGGCCGTCGGCAGCTATCCGCCCTCGGCCAGCTTCCAGGAAGGGGGGGCGGCTGCCACCGGGGCCGCTGTCATCACCGCCACGGAAGGTGTCACGCCTAGGAGGCGGGATCCACTCGCATCACCACGGCTTGCGGCGGCCCGCAACCCCCCTCTTGCACACAAGCGCACTGGCTCCTTCTGCTTCGATCCGCTGGACCAGGCACGATCTGCGAGCCAGCCAACCGCACCACCGACCACCCCGCGGCCGTCTACCCAGCCCTCAACGCCGGGTCGGACCCGCGTCAGGGGCACCAGCTTCAGTTTTGACGTGGGCGGCCTTCTGTCGGCTGGGCTGCTGTTGGGCGGCGGCAGCCCAGCATTGCTGGCTGAAGACGCCTGTGCTGCTGTCTGTAACACTTCCGGTGGTGACGTCCTAAGCGGGCATGCGCCAGGGGATGCCTGCTCAAAGCCGCGCAACTTTTCCGTGGGAAGCGCATGTGCCAATCCCACAGCCGCAGCTGTCGTCGCTCTCGCCGCCGTTGCAGACGTTACTGCTGCCACCTTTTCTCTTGGGCAGCCTTCACCGCGGAGTCCTCGCTTACCACAGCCACCCAACTACGAGGCTGGTTCAGTTGCAGCTAGGAAAAGCAACGGAGGCTCGCCAGCCAGCGCCAGCGCCAAACCCAGTGTCAGTGCCATTGCCAGCCTTATGTCTGGTCCTGGTTCGGAGGGCCCGCACTCCATAAGCCAGGACCTTAACTCCAGGATCACAACGTCGGTGAGTGGTTCTGGTCCCGTGGCAACGCTTCACGATAGCAGCAATGTGGCACAAGCGCATCACCTGCAACCTTATCATCCATGGCATCAGTGGCAGGCAGGAGAAGCTGTTGTGCTGCTGTATGCAGCATGCGTGGCGGTGCTGGTGATGGCCTGGGCCGTCATACTCGAAGGATCGGATGTCAATTTCTGAGTCGGGCTTCCTTTTACAAAGCCAATCTTGGAAAATCTCTTCGGGATATGTATCCTGGTGCGTCATTGCTTTTCGTTCTCATCTTTCGGCGGACGTAACCAATCCCGTCAATTGACAGCGCAGCGGAATCGTAGCCACATCTCTTGAGGGAAATTAGACCGAAGCCATATGAACGAAGCTGGCCCTCAGGGTTCTTTGTCCTGCTATTGCCTCTCCCTATCTGTCCAACATGTGGACATGCAGATGAGCGAACCGACTAACAGGGCACGTAGGGTCCGTGTCAGCACATGTTTAAATGGCGCTTTGGGTGCACTGGAGGAATTGCTGGGTGTCGTTGATGGCAAGGCCATGAATGTTATGGCAATCTTACCGCTCGACCATAGACTGTATGGAAACAGTACGACAGCTTGTATACGCCTCGTATGCAATGTGCGACAGCCACCAATGATAATGTGTACCATATTGCCCTTGGACACATCAGTCTGCCTGACCGTGTACCGGCACCAACCTGAGCTGTCCATGTGCGGCTTGGGACTCTCGAGGATGAGATCTCGTGGTCGAAGGCTCTACGCAATTGGTGGTACTCAAGGGTCTCTCCAGGCATGTATATATACGTCATCAAGGGGGTACTCCAAACAGGCGCTGCCTTGCGATAATGTGTGACTTGCATCGCCGTCTTTCGTGTGCAACCCTGGTCTCTTCCTTACGTATTAGACAGGTTCCAGCTTGTTGAAGTTGCGTTATGCAACATGTCTTGTGATGGTAAGGGCGATAAGATGATGGTGAGGCTCCTAAGATTGGGCCGCTTTTTTTGCCTTCCAACCTCGACACATTCGGCAAGTTGTACAATGAGGGACGTACATATGCGTACATGCAGTATCGCCACCTTGGCTACTGTGGATAAATTCCACGACGTGGAGCTACGTTTTGAATCGAGCGCATTTTTTGCCACATGATAAGGGATCGGATTTAATAGTGAAGCAGTGTTTGCTTCGTGACATGGGCAACCCGTGGTGTCACGCATTCAATTTATTGCTTTCAAAGGTGTGCATAGTGCAGATGCATCTTGATACTAGGCCAGGAGGGCCCCCAGGATGTCGGAGGTGGGAGGACGTTGCCCTGTATTTACGGTGCAATATCAGGTGCAGTTTTGCACTTCTTGGCACTCTCAATGGGCGTGCAGTGATAGGTACTGCGTGCTGCCTTGGGTTTAGGCAAGGCTGGACGGAACATAGAGAACGGTATGCTGGCGCAAGGTGGCAACGTCATCTCGTTCGCCGTGTGCTGTGTTTCCACCGATGTGTGCGTGTGATCCACACATACACACTGTATGCGCTTGCATCATGATTATGAAGTTAGGTGTCGTGGTTTTGTTGTACGCCTTAGTCTCAATTCGAAATCCAACTTAGATGTTTGGTTTCTGGGACGCTATATTTTCAGGTTGTCTTGACATCCGTCGGAGCCTTCCCTTCACCTGATAGCATCCAACCGTCATGCAAAAGCCCAGCAATTTAGAATGATCCTGGTGCCCAGCCCGCTTGCCCATTATATATGCCTGGAGACATGCAGGTTCCTACTAATGGGAGTGACTTCTTTTGGTGCACAAGCATGATTTGGTTCTCAACTGCACGTCCCGTTTGTGTACCATCACACCAGGTTGTGAACCGCCAAATCGGCCATGAGCTCTCGCTCCATGATAGTCCCTGTGTACGGCAGCACGTCAGATTGGTCAGATTGGTACACTACTAAGGATGATACATAACGGGGCTCCCTACTGATCATCCATAACCGTATCATCATTCTTCCTCATATCCATCATCATGATCGAAGAGATGGATTAGAGCTTTTTAAATGCCGGAAGCCATCAGAATGCAAATGAACAAACTTCCTCCTTTCATCTGATCGGGCACAGGCGCCCCCACCCGCAAGAGGGACTAAGGCGACAGTTGCGACATGAAAGACGTGACTTAACCAACGTGTAACGGAGAAGAAAACGGGCATCTAACGCCAAAACAGCACCTGACAGAGCGGCGCTAAGCCTCTCCGCCGGAGCCTAAACCTGAGAGACAGAAACAAGCTAACAAGACACAATCATATTCTCCGCTGGGGAGGGGACTCCGACTGAGGGCCTCTACCATCAACTGACCAACTCTCTTCGAAGGGTTTGACAACCTGGACCAGAGGGCGGTGGGGAATGCTGCTGCCGAGAAGCTGCCAGACTACAGGCCAAGGTTTATATTAATTCGCACAGAATTTGATCCCGTGTTGCCGTAGTGCGCCCTATGCAGCTTCCCAGTCTTCACCATTCCCTCCCTGGACCCCACCGTGTCCCCAACCGAATGCTGCCGAACAGTGCCCAGTGAGGGACCCACACGATGCTGCCCAAGCTGATTGGACAACAATCCACTGAATTACATTCAAAAGGCCCGTATATCGTCGTTCACCTGCCGCCAGTACATGATCTGCACAAACTCGGCCATGTAGACCTAACCCACCACAGCCCCCAGCTTAACCAACTTGGCTACGAAGAACCCAATGGTGTCCAGATCGCTATCGGATGGGTCAAAACGCTGCACCAGAGCCGCCTCCGCCTCGCTGAGCCAATCTTCCCCATAGGGCTTTGAGACCACCGTAACAGGGAGCACATCCTGCCCCGGGACGGTGGCATCCTGGATCACAGCAGCTGTCAACCTGGCATCATCGACGCTGGTAGTTGATGGCTCGGATGGGCTGATGCCCCGCCCCGCCTCTACCATATTGGGGTGGCGGCCAACCAAGCCCTGGCGCCCAAGGAAGGGCGGACCTGCTGGGACGAGCTGCAAACTGCTGCCGTACCTGTCCAGCAGATACCGTACAATTGCCTCGTTCTCCCCTGCGGCACCCAACATGAGGATTGCTGTCAGCTTGGTATCCTCCACCACACGGCAAAGCAGACCTGTAATTTCCTAATAAATTGCAGAAATCATGATAACAGCAAGCAACCGACATGGTCCATGTCCCAGACGTATTCTGTTTCGTGCTCGCTCGGCGTCAGTCGTTGCACCTCCCTGACGAAGCGAGCGGCGCAATGAGACTTGGGCAAGAACCAACTTAATCGCCACCTCGCTGCGGGAACGCCCACGTGCTGTGGCCCGAACGGAAAGAGGGCTACCTAGGAACGGGACCACCTAACAAGTCAATACCCATCCAGAAGTCCGTCCGTGGACCCACCTGGGTTGATGGTGCACGTGGAGTAGACCAAGCTGCCCCCCACCCGCAGCAGCCGCACCGCTGCGTCAACCAGTCGCCGCTGAGCAGCTGCACACTGCCGTAAGTACAAGGCACCTGACTGCTGTTGTAGCCGAGGTCGCAACCCAAGTGCGGAACAAGGCGCGTCCAAAAGCACGTGGTCGAACGACTCGGGCGGGTAGGCGGTGGGACCGGAGGGCACAGAGGCTGGGGAGCAAGGGAAACGAAAAGGGAGAGCGACCGGGGAGGGGTTCTTGGGTAGAATCCGGAGAGTTCGCCCGGGAGGGAAAAGAGCGCAGGGTATGCACAGGCAGGGACAGGGGTTAGTATGGGGGGTTGGGTTGGGACGGGGCAGGGACGTGGCAGGGACGGGGCGAGGACAGGGCAGGGATGGGGCCTGAACCCTTGGTGGACGTTGTCAGGGGACATCATTCTGCTAATGAGCCATGTGGGAATGTGGGCTCTGCAGCCCTCTTGCTGTCCGCATAAAAATCGTAGTCTCGCACAACTGCACGAGCTTGGTTTGGTAACACAGTGATTGCAAAGAACAGCAGCAGTGCCCAATAGCAGTGTCATATTGCCGCGGCCCAGCTTCCTGGAAGTCACAAATGTATGTGGGCGTGAACAACAATTCAACTCGGGTGATACTCTGCAGTGTCTATCTGTCTGCCTGTCTGCCTACCTGCCTGCCTGCCTGCCTGTCTATCTGTCTGTCTGTCTTTCTGTCTGTCTGTGTCTGCCTGTCTTTCTGTCTGTCTGCCTGTCTGTCTGTCTGTCTGTCTGTCTGTGTCTGTCTGTGTCTGTCTGTGTCTGCCTGTCTTTCTGTCTGTCTGCCTGTCTGTCTGTCTGTCTGTCTGTCTGTGTCTGTCTGTGTCTGTCTGTGTCTGTCTGTGTCTGCCTGTCTGTCTGTCTGCCTGTCTGTCTGTCTGTCTGCCTGTCTATCTATATGCCCTGTTGTTGTTGTTCTTTTTATCCTGAATAGGAAAACGGCACCACCCTTCTCCACCCTCCTCACCATCCCGTGGCTCGGGCGGTGTGATGCCTCGCTGAATCATAGCCGCTCGCCGTCGTTCCTCCCGCTTGCGGGCCTTATCAGACATCGGAGTCCGCACCGAAACCCTAGTCGCCGCCGTGGCTGCTGCAGAGACTGCCGCTGTGTCCCCGGACTCCTCTCCATGTTGCTTAAGCAGCGCTTTATGAGCTGCAGTCCCATCCTCGTACGACATGCTCCCAAATGCCTCTCCACAGCCTCTTGAAGACGCACCACATCCAATGGCTGCAGATTTGCTAGTGAAAACAGCAGCAGCGCTGTGTGGAGGGGGCTGCGACTGGAAGGGGTGCTGCCCGGCGGCGCAGCTGATGGGGGCCTGGTGACCCGTGGGTCGCTCCAGCGCCTTGCCCGCGTCTGCCTTGCGGGCCGTGATGCAGGTCACTCCGAGCTCCCCCGCTAGGGAAACAATTTCCGACACTTTGGCGTGCGTCCGGTCAAATGCCACAATCTGCCAGAAAAGGTACGTCTGATGTGAGATTGAGAGAGACATAGAGTGTCTCAGAAATTAAACATTTTTATTGGTGACCCTAAAGAAAGTATTGATAAATTGAGGAAATCGATTTGTGATAGAGTGCAACAGAAAAATAGGTTTTGATGCTGACCATAGCGTTATTGGTCATTGTGTGTGTGTGTGAGAGAGAGACAGACAGATAGAGTGAGCTTGAGAGAGAGATAAAAAGAGAGAGAACCCCAGGTACGTCCTATTGTTTCTTCCTCGTATCCACGACACTGGGTTCATCTCTACTGCGCACCTCGCCCTTGTCACCCATGATCTGGGCCATCAGTGTGGCCTTCCCCCCCGGAGCGGCGCACATGTCCAGCACCCGACTGCCCGGAGCGGGGCTCAGTACCAACGCCGCCACCACACTGGGCAGGTTCTGGAGCATCACCCAGCCCGGAGGCAGACCACCTGTGCAGGGACACATCGACAAAGGCATCGGCATCATGTATGTGGAAGGGCTGCGCAATGCGGGATGTGTACAATCAGGGTTACGTGGAGATAAGGATTGAATGGCGTGAAAACCCGTCTCTCCCCTTTCCACGCCAGGTCCTTCGCTCCCGTCATCCAAACCGGCATCACAGTACAATCTGAAACTCCATCAGGACTATTCCTTGAGTCGCAGATTCGGAGGCTGTCATAACGGACCGTCTTGGTCAGCACTACTCTCCCCTCCTGATCCGGGCGTCGGTTCCAGCCCCGAAACCAACCGACAGCGGGTGGCACCCTAAATACGGGCTCCACGAGCTCCAGAGCCAGCCCCTCCCTGGCGCGGAACATCTCCTGACGCATGTGAAATGGCGCAGAAGGGATGGAGCAGAGAACGAGTTAGACCTCCTTTCCTTAGAACATGAGGGATATCATCTCCGTATTTGCAGCACATTACAAAAACAACCGCAAACAAAAGCTACCCCGCATTTCCAAGGATGTGTTCGCAACCCTCACCCACCGTTTCTTTTGCCATGCTGCTTGATTTGATTTCTGTTTTACATCCATATTAGAGGATATAAATAATTGTACTAATCATATTTTGATTGCACCAGAACTACGATACAACACCCACGCACACTCGCAGTTCATTCACATTTGCACTGCACCTGCCGCGACATGACCGCACGTGCCAGCCCCACATACATCCCCGTGCGGGGAGGTAGTGGGCCCTGACTGCTGTGCGTCCACCCAGGAGCAAGCGGAGAGGGAGGAGGCGCCGGTCGTGCCACAGCTTGTTGGGTGGTGATCCTTGCATCACACCAGAGTACACCAAGTGCGTGTCGACGTCGCACTGTCCGCCCTGACTGGGAGGTGCTGTCTGGCAATGCAGCCCCGATTGCCTCCGCCTCCGCCTCCGCCTCCGCCTCCTCACGAGAACCTTCCTTGTCCCCTTCCCTTGCGGCATCCTCACCACCGGAAAGGGCCTCAGGGTCTGCCGACGATCCCTCTCTGGGGGGCGCAATGACATCTTCACCGCCCTTGCCAGTCTCGTCTTCGTGGGGGATAGGCCCGGGTGTCCCGGGCGCCAGGTTAGAGTCACGGCGGTCACCGCCGGGAGCAATGGTACGTTGTACAGCAGCTGAATCAGGAGTGTCTATGGAGCCTGTGACTGGGGCTGTGCAGCAGGGGGAGCTCGAGATCGTGGTTATCCTGCTGGTTGCGGTTGCGGTTACAGTTACAATTGCGGGGTTGGTGCTGGTAGTGTTGGTCAGGTCGGTGATGCCGCCATCTTCCCCGGTACCCGTAGCGGTGGTTACTGCTGTGTATAGGGTGGTTCCTCTGGTTATCTCCGGGACGTCGCTGGGGGGTCGTTTCCAGGGGAGTAAGGGTTAGGAGTTGGGTGGATTGCGGTGAGACACAACTATGCCTCCATAAAGAATCCTTCCTCTTCCGTCCACGCGGCATCCACCTCTGCTCTGCTCCTATGTTCTTTTCGCTCCTTTTCCCAAACCTTCACTCCGGGTCCCGGCCGACAGACCTCTTTGCATCGGCCTCAGCCGAATCCCCCACCCAGCCCCTTGCACTCCACCCAACACAACCTATCCAGCTCACCGCATTGCCCCTCCTCCCCTCTCCCCCCTTTTTATAGGAGGTAGGAAGTAGGAGGAGGCACCGTTTGTTCATCGTAGGCACTTCGTTCACATCCTGAGTCTTGAGCCCTCACGGTTAGCAGGCCCCGCCCCCGCCGTACCCAGTCAATCTCGCTCACCTGCCTGGCTTCTCCCGGCCCACTGCCAGCGCCACCAGATCTCCGCGCGCTACCCCTGCGCTGACCGCCAGCACGCCGGGCGCGAACACCGGAGCGCCCCTCAGCACCGCCTCCCCCGCCTTACGACTGATGATCACCTCACGGCCACCTGAGCGGGACAGCACCACCAGGGGCAGGGGCAGTGTACCATGATGTACCATGATACGTGGGGCCAAAGGCAAAGGAGAGGGAATACGGATACGGTCAAAGATACTGGCTCAGGTAATGTTGCGGGTGCGCCACGCAGGTTGGCTCTACGCCCGCAGGTTGGCGAATACGTTGACTGGGGCTAGGAACTGGGGACAAGCGCAAAACGGACTTGGAAGGCAGGACGATAAAATCTGGTCCAAAATTCTAGTGTCGCAAAGGCGTGATGTGAGCTAAGAACATCCAAAAGGCGTGAGATAAATAAGAGCAGCTGTGCGATGCACATGTCACGTACATCGAACCGCTTCTTTATTTTTTTGGATGCACGTGGTTGGGAGCTGTCCATATGGGAGGGATCAAGCGAAGAGCCCCACTGCATGAAACCAGTTAAATTCACTTGGCCAGATCCCGTCTGCTTTCCTGCCGAGACAGACTGCGGACTGATCAGCAGGAGGTTCACCATACAGCACTCCAATGTACTCCAGCGCACCTGCTGCACTGTACGATACCTCATGAGGCCCGCTTCCTTGTAGGATGACTGCGCAAGGCACCTGTTAACAGCAGGGTGCCAGGTGGACGAAGAAGGGTTTGCGTGAGGGTCTGATCACCTTCACGGATCGCCAGATGCTGCCGCCGACCCTCGTCCCCCCAACCCCCCAACCCCTCATCTCCCCAACCCCTCAACCCCTCATCCCCTCAACCCCTCATCCCCCCAACCCCTCAACCCCTCATCGTCCCAACCCCTCGACCCGAGAACCCTAAGGCTAAGGCTCAATACCACCCAAAGGACCGAACCCCAATTCTTAAATATAGTAACGGCAGGTCTATCCACATGGTGTTCGCACGGGGTCTCGGAGCAGCTCAGAACGAAGGCAGATTGACCCACGTCTCTTTCAACAACAGGGCATGCGCAGCACATCTGACCGTCCTACCTCGCGGATCACTTGCGTGCCAAGGCAGCCACGCATCCACCGCTCCCGGCCCTAACCTCGCACTCAGCACCAAACGTCCCGGTGCATCCGTCAAAAACATCGAGTGTGAAGCCATTCCAAAGTCTGTCTCTTAACGCCATCACATGTCCATACCCTTCCCTTTCCATTCATGTACCGATTCGCGCTCTGCTTATCAATCGAGGAATACTTTTTAACTGTAATTTATAATCTTCACGTCCATCCCTTTCATCCCTTCCCTCACCCGGTCCGCGGGTCCGCCTTACCTGCGGGTGCACACGCACCACGTCCTGGTCCCAGCCAGATTCCAGCAGCTGCCGCACCCGGGTCACCACCTCCTGTGTGCAGATGCAGAGTTATGGGGCCCGGAAGAGCGGTTTCAATCGCCTGTAGTGAAGTGCGGGAGTTAGAAATGCGAAGCCGGGGATGTTGATGATCAGCAGCCGGATGTCGATAAGTAGCTTTTAGCACCCGCTCGGTGCTAAGAGCGTCACCCGCATTGGAGCCCTGACGCTCATGCCCGCAGCTCTCTGCATGCAGCTCCCTTCGAACTTCCATTCTGCTTCTGCTTCACCTTGCACAGACCTAGGGGCTCGGTTTCGCAACCACCCTTAGATCCAGGGTACGTAAGGGACTAACATGTCATATACCCCGTCCCCCAAGCTGCGGCTTGCCTGGGTGCTGGTCCTCAGCGTATTGACCCGCATGCAGGTAGTGCGGGGTGGTTGGCTTAGGGCAGCGACGGTGGCCTCGAAGCGCCCATCCCCGAGTGCCCCCCTGAGGTAGGCTTCTACCTTGAGGGCGGGAGGGGCCAAGCGGGGGACATGGGGGCGTATTCCAGCTGGACTAGAAGGGAAAGTGGGAAGAGACAGGCCTCCAAGAAGCATTAAAAAGCTTTGGATGTTAGGGGGCTAAAGCAAAAAATATCATGGGAGGATGCAGGAGTTGATGGCACACCCTGTCGACACGGAGAAGTAGAAGCGAGAGGCAAAAGGACGATGGATGCATTAGTGACGTGCATGTTGTTGGAAAAGCATGGCAAGGGAGCAATGGATGGAACAGGATACCGATATTTTTCCATGAAGCCCGTGGATGCAAGCTACGAAGTAACAGCGGTCTCCCCGGGGAGGTTCGGGGCAGGGTTTAGGGCAGCTGGGACACGCACCGGTAATACCTACCTCGGGGTCCCATGTAACGTTCGGCTGGAAATGTTTGTGGATTCCAGACATGATGAAAACAAGGAAGCTGCCGATGGGGCAGCGGCCACGGACAGCGACGTCAGTTGGTCGCTTGTTCCGGTGGCGAAAACACGCGGAACTGTTCTTTCAATAGCTTCAAAAGGACCATGATTCTGGGCCCTCTTCCGGCTGCCTTGTCACCAAGTACGATAGTCCTGGAGCCATGATAGGAAAATAGGTCATGGACTAGAGCTGTATAACCATATCGCAACATAATTGCCATATCGTAACATGTGAAGCATATTAAACGTTACATAAAAATCGCAAAGTTGCTTTCTTTACAGTCTATCATAAAGTATTGGGAGAGGAGACTAGCTCAGTATGCCGTGCCCATTTGGATTTACGGCAAATGATGCCGACAATGAAGAAGAGCTTTCAAGTGAGGATGAGGGATCAGAGGACAAAGAGGAAGCGACCAAGGGCTCGGACGGTGAATCCGAGCCAACGGAACGAGCATCGCATGTAAAACCAAATGGAATTCTCAAGAACCATACGGAGAAAAAACAAAAGAAAAAGGTACAGGATCAGGCGTCTGGGCACATCTTCATGCGCTGTTAACGTAGGACGCTTTCGGTATTCCTTGGATATAGGTGAATATCGAGGACATGACGTTTGATTTTGAGAAGGATCCCGTGTCATGGTTTTACCAGGTATGTCGTTACGGGACATGCTCTGCCCACACGCCACATAGTTTTCCCGGTTACCAGGCGTTTTCTGTGGTTGGTACATACCTCAGAATCAAATTAAGAGCGAGGCCGAATTTGCGAAAAAGAAAGAGTCGCTTCGCGCAGAGGCACGTAAACGGTGAGGTGTTAAATTGCAGAAATCTTATGGTGCTTTCGAACTTGCGCGGATTTGTAAGCACTTTGGTGCCCTAATACAGACTGGACCAGATTATGTCAAAGAAGGACAAGGCCTTGGAATGGCCATCCGATTCCGACCTGGACGAGCTGTCTATCCGCAGTAGCGAGCTGTCGGATCTTGACAGCGATGTTGACTCCCTTGGGTCCATTATCAGGTGCGGATGGAGGTAATATGTCTCTACACTGGCATCAGTAGGCAATTTATGCTGAACATTAGGGTTGGTGTGTCATCCGTGCGATCGTCATGAGCTATATACTTCATCGCTATTTGATTATATTTGACGTGGCTCGCCTGACATCCTTTATTTCACGTCCAGTTGCGCAAACTCCTGGATTGAGGACGCCCGTTACGGCACGCCAGCAGAGAACTCGCTGTCCTTCGTGTCGTACCTAGCCCTGGTGAGGTTCCATGGAGTTTGGGAGCAAGACGCCGTGATAGATTTGTGAAAACCGCAATCCGCTGTGGGGATGGCTCATTGTCGCAAGTAGGTAAAACAATATCATTTAAGTGCGTGGTAATAGTGATTATTATGTTCTTCAAGGCATGGAGCCCATAGCCCGGGGCTGCGGCCTCCCAAGCTCGACCTATGTTGTGCACGACGTGCGTGGTCGCATGAAACATTGACCTGGTGGAACATTGACCAGCGGTTCCCAGGACATGTGTGCGTGAATATAAACAAACTTTCCGTTTACGCAGGTCGCCGTTGCCTGCAGTCTCTATCTGACGATACAAGCGGTCAGCTCGGTTCGGAAGGTGCGGTGCCCTTATTGCAGTATGAGGACAGGGAAGAGGGAGTCCGAATACAAGATTAGGATTGGGAAAGTTGTTTAGGCGATGGTGTTGCACATGCGGACTTGCAACCGCTGCACGATTATGGATGAACTCGATCAACTCAAAAAGTATCAACGGCCACAGTGGATGTGTGAGGCTATTGGCGGATCCTTGCAAATGGCGACGCGCGTCATTTTAACCCGGAATGAAGGTCGACCCATTTGTTTGGCAGCCCCTGACGCCTCGCTGGGTTCCGTTTGGTGGCGTGGGCAATCTTTCTGGATCCTCAGTTGGGTTCCGCACGCCAACCCTGACACATTAACAACAGCTGATAGCATAGTATAGCTATGATTGCGTACTGCCGAGTATCGTTAGGCACCTGCGTAAGGACAGACGGCTTGAACCACCTTGTTACGGAAACACGTATGCTTCAGGACCTAAGCTCCAACCCATCTTCAGCTCGTCCGGCGGGTGAACTGCCGTACACAATCCTGCAGGTGATGGGCGTGCTGTCTAACGGCGTGTGGCCAAACGCGGCTTTCCTTTGTGCCGCACTGCTGGGGGCCACCTTCATCGGCACGCTGCTGGCCACACGTTACCGTTCGCGACGCATTCTGCTCATTAGCCAAGCGGCTATGCTGGCCCTTTACTCGGCATTCCTGGTCATCCTTTGCGGCGTGATGCTTCAGCCCACATCGGTGGATTCTAAGGTAACCGAGGGATTGTGTGGCTACCTGCATGATGGCAGAAAGCGTGGGAAGTTTGCGAGGGGTGATGATTCCTACTTGAAGAAGAAGACAAACGGCAATCGGTCGTGACTTGGTCGTGTGGCTGGATGTTTCAGTGTATGGGCCTCAGGGAATTTTGAGGCATCGCCTCTAAACAGTCACTTCGGTTTCATTGGCAGCGGGGGGTCTGCCTTCAGTGGCGATCAAACGAAGGAGGCGAATGGCAAAAGGTGAATGTGCAAGCGCTATAGTTCCAGAAACTGGGTGCTCAGGTGGCGTGTCCGGGCCTGCGGTCATTTGGGGCTATCCCCGGCCGCATCAAGGGCACCACACCCAGCTCCTCCCTGCATCCGCGCTTTCCTCGCAGCTGCGTGACGTGGCGTGCGTCAAGTACAGCAAGTCGGACCAGGGCTCCCGGCTGTGCAAGATGCTTCCAGCCATTGAGCGCGATCTGGAGGATCAGATGTACAACCTCACCTGGGCGGGTGGCCTAGCCGCGACATGTGCCTTGGCATGCCTTACTGTAAGCGTCTGGTACCTGCACGAGTTGTCCTACATTGAGAAGAAGGCCATCAAGCACAAGCGGCGTCACAAGCGCCGGAAGCACTCTATACCCTGGGAGAAGATCAAGATTATTGGCCCTGTCACCAAGTGCGGGGGCGGAGGGGGAGCCGCAGTTGGTGGCGGTAAATGCCCTGTTGCGCATGGAGGCGGTGGAGGTGGCGCAGGAACGTTGCCGGCTTCAAAGTGCCCCGTTGCCGGCTTTACGAAGCCAGCGACAGCTAAAAAGAATGAATGAAGGTCTCAACCCAATCAAGGAGGTAAACTTGCGCCTAATGGTTTTGCCTACGCCTTTTGTTTGCCGTTAGGCGCACGATCGTAGCAACAGCTAGCAATGCCGTAGACCAATTGGCTGCGAACTGTCCGTGCGTGAACAGCGACGGCAGCTGTGTGCTTTGGAAGGCTGTTTTCCTTGGGGCCTTACCGGACAGGACATCCTGTATGGGCGGTTGGACGGAAACCGCGGTAAGCACGTGAATTGAGGGTATAGCTTTGAAAAGACAAGATGCAACAGCAGCAGGTCTCGGCACAGCAGCTCTGTGCCCCGTATGTTCTTTAAGAGGTATTCTGATGTATTAGGAGTAATTGGTTGTCGGTTTGCAGTGCTGCCCCGCGTGTTACCATCGGCCGTTTGCTGGCTGCTGACTTGGCGGGGGCACCTTGCATCCAAGGTTGCATGATGTAGGTCGGCCCCCGCGCAGACGCTGTGGGGCCGCTGGCGCAATAAACATTCCAGATACCGTATGTGTGTATGTGAATGTGGCGGAGCTTCCTTAGGAGTTTGTGCGGTGCTCGGCTGCGGTGACGTGGCCAAGGGCTGTGGTACTTACATTTGCCAGAGTTGCGACGGAGACAGCTTTGTTGTCGCATCTGCGTCCGGGTGAGCAAGCCTGTGTTACCCTGTTACAGAGTTGATATGGGTAATAATGGGACTGTGTAGTCATGCTGTGCACGCTTTGTGTAGTGTACATGGATGTGTGTCTTTGGTGGACTTGGCCCACCCTTGTGAAGGGGGGCCGCCTAGAATTACTGCGACTGTGCATGGGATTATGCCTCTGCCCCCATCCACGTAATCACCCCCCCCCATTATTGGTGTGCGTTCCTTTGTGTGGATTCCCAGCCACTATTCCTGATTCTTGCATATCTTGTCCACTAGTCGTCCCTAGCTGCTGCGGGCTGGCGGAGGGTGTCACCGAACTACAACGTGACATGCCGCTGCCTTTCAAGGGGCTGCGATACGTGCATGAACTGTGTTAGGGCGACAAAATATGCTTCCGGCATACTGTATGCGCATCGTTAGCATACTGACGGTGATAGCGTATTACTGCGCATGCACTTCAGATCTTGTGAAATGGCCAGCTGTAGCCCGACTCCGCTATCGGCCAGCTCAGCTGGCAGGTACTATTCCGCGCGTTGGAAGTATGGAAGGGGGGATGGCTTCGGAGGGCTACGGACGGCACGCGTAGGTCTGCACACGCAATGGAGGCCCAGTGCAATAACCAATTCTCGTATGGGGCCGCGTGGATATAAGTCGATTGCTGAGAGTTCCTTGCCCTCTTGTGTGATCCGATGTTCGCCTTGTGCTTACGGGCTTATGCCTGATGCAGTGTAACGTAAATGGGCTCATACGTCACTGTCTTTAGGTCATACTAACCTTGATGTGGACGACGTCAAGTACATCGTTGCAGAATATGACTATTCGTTTCCGCCTGCTTCTTAAGCCTCAACGTAATGGCCGCGAACGTTTTGTTCAATGCCTCGGTGCTGGAGTCAACCGCGAGTCAGGCTACCCCAGCATCGGGGGGAGCTAAGATCTGAAGCTCCAGAATGGTACTATCATGTAGGAATTTTGGTGCTGTCACGAGCACCCAGATCCGCTCTAGCCACGCATCCCGATTGGCTCCCTCATTTTCAGCTTACCGTACGTGCGGATAGCTTTGCCATTCCTGTTTTGGGCCAACAAATATCATCCTTTAAAGTATTGGTTAAATAGTCTTCTGCTACGTGATGCGTGCAAGTCCGTGGCTCATGCACGCAGGATTACATTAAACTGCGGAGGTGCTCCCCAGCAGACAGACACCCCAGAGCAACTCCCACCTGACGCATGCCATCATCCGCAACTGCTCGCAACAAAAGCAGAGTTTGGGCGCCCACACTCTCCTGCATCTACCCTCGGAAACTGGGTGGACAGCAAATGGTCCAAGATTTCTTATCCAGCCTTTACCTTCACCGTTACCACCGGCCCCCTAATTTACCTACCTCAGGCTACTCGGTATCACTGAATTATTCAGCCCGGACTGCCTGTCTGCTGCAGCTTTTGCTGCTGACAAGGACACACTGAAGACACATGCGCCACGTGCCGGGAACATACCAGGTAGGACCGCCCGAACTTAGCAAAGGGAAATCAAATAATTAAACAATGGCCCCAAACTGCTGGCAGCAGGCGGCACGTCACTGCACTCTGAACGCAGCCCACGCACATTTTCGCCGTCGGCGCCTTTCCCATACAAACGCATGCACATGAACGAGAAAACCCAAACACGAAACCTGCTCTGCATATCATTGGTTTGCCTTCGGACTACTACAAACACACACACACACACACGTTCAGCGCTAACAGCATACGAACATGCACGGCGTGGTCGTGACTAGTATCCACCCACGTAAGTCACCACAAACTCCTTAAGTCACACTCAGGCGCAAACCTCCATCGGATTACCGCCCTTCGTCAGCGCCACATTTAAGCGGTCTGCCGAAAGACGGCCTCAGTAAGAAACGAATTTACATTAAACTGTGCCTAATTGAGCCTAACAGCAAAAAGTATGCCTGAATGCAACAGGCAAACCTTTGCCAGCCGTATCAATCAGGTCCGTTGTGGAAGCCGTTTCGCCAAGCCAGCCCTGTTAGTGGACCTCAATCTCTGCGGGTGCAGCATCTGCCGGCCGGCCACCGGTTTCGCCCTCTGGCGGTGCTTCGTCTTGGAAGTCCTCCTGGCCGTACAAAGACGAAACGCGCGCAGTGGTGTGGACAGATGGACATGAGCACTGCAGAAAATGAGCTGCAGATGCATGCAGAGATGCTCTTGTGCCTACGCAACCTAGGAGTGAAGCCGAACACGGCGCGCGCGCGTCCCGTGAGGGCTTTCCGTGAGAGGCAGCGCCCCGTTGGCAGTAGCATTTCATAAGGCCGGCCTGTGCAATTGTGCAACGGAGTTCAAGGAGACGCTACTTGATGTTTTGCCACAGGACGCAGAATTGATTCCGGCCGGACTAGAGCAGGACTCGATCCCGGCCAGGCGACGGCCAGGCTTCTGAATTCCCAGCTGATAAATGGCAATCTACCATCCCACGTGGCTCACCGGGTCATACACGACGGTTATATATAGGCTACAACTGGGGCAACGGGCGATTTCCTCCCCAGCTCGCAGCTCCTCCTACCGTGGCGGCGCAGGACACAAAAACAAACCTTGAACGCGTGAGCGAACTATCCATATCCCGCAGCAAGAAGCAACATGCCTCACCTTCGTAATTTGGAATAAGTCGCCGCACGGGCAAGCGTAGGTGTATGCTTGAAGCTTCTCGTTCCAAGTCATATCCTCAATTTCTACTTCGTCATATGACATTCTTTTTTAGTTCGTGTTGTGGCCTGGAAAATGTGCCCCCAAGTTTGGGCTGGAAGTTGACCTAAGAGACTTCTACACTCCGACACTGTAGGAAGTCATCAAATCAAGTACAAGGCAGTCGGTTAGAGAATATCTCGATTAGCAGTAACACAGAGAAAAGAGAATGATGGAATAACCCTCTTACGGTTCCAGGCTTTACAGACTTATGCAAATCCGTACGAAAACTGTGGCGGAAATGCACTCAGTTCCTCCATACCTGCAGACATCCATGAGTTATGTGCCTTTTCGCTCATTCGCTGTTACATTCAACTTCTGTACGATTATATTATAACTGTTTTTATTAATTAGGAACATGAACAACAGTATCATGGCCAATCAGCTCAATTACAGTATGCAGCTCTTCAGAGAAATAATACAGACCTCAAACGGCTAATTTCATGGGATGTACTACGGGCGAGTCAGCGTGCACCGGCTAATGGCCAAAACATCGCCAAAACGTCAAAGCAGTAAGAAGCTAAGGCTTTATGCTATCCTAATTATCAATTGTGTCGAGTTGTACAGATGTGACCTTCCTTTGCATTCATTGCAGTACTTGTCACAAGATGGCACGCATTCTCTCTGACCATCAACTCTACCATAAATGATGAAACTTATAATGGATATTTGTCAAATTATTTGTGTCGCCTCCACTTTCATTTGTATTGATTGGGTGCCTCCACCTCGCCTCCACCTTCGATATCTGGCACAAGTTACTTTGATGACGTCTTTAGAGTCGGAATCCATTCGAGCTTATTGTGATGGTGCATTCGGCGTTGAAATGGCTTCGTGTTGCCCAAAATGTGTATATTGCTGGGCATTTTAAAGTTGAAGCTGAGCCTGTGGAGCTGAACGTAAAGGCCCCGTCCGTCCGCAGCCACACCGTGTCTAGACTCCATCTCGCTATGTCTTCTCTGACTCGTTATGACTTGTCCGTGCCACGCTGGTGACCGTTGGTATAGTGTGTGTGTGGCAGGACATATATCCGTCTACATGTATGGTGTGAACTGCATCAACTATTATCGCCATACTTAGTAAGGGGTTCATGCAGGATGTATGTTTGCTTGCCTGCATAGGCAATCTCCCCATAAATTACCATAAACTGGCTTCAGCCCCCAATTTGCATTACTGGATGAGTGTGGTAGTTATGTGCCTTTATTTGTGGAGCTCTCTCTAAAAGACCCAAGAGGCTGCGTAGTTGCATGCTCGAGATGCCCTTAAGATGAAGCAAGCTAAATAATTTGCTGAGTTTCATTATTGTTATTAAAACACGTCAAACTCAGTTCAGTAATCTCGTAATCGCCTTGAGGTAGAGATGTGGGAGGAGCTCCCTCCTATTCCGCGTTTCCTCCCTCCCTCAAAACTGGAGATACCTACAGTAATGTCTGCAGATGACGAGACCGGAAACTCACCACTTGAAGAGCTCCCGGAGGCAACAAGGTGGCAAGCTGTAACAAGATAGATACCTTATGCTAGCCATGGCGTTTCGACAAGGCCCTAATCCAGCATTCCTACGTGTCAGTTGGGCTCCGAGCTCCCTGACCTACCACTGCTGGAAGCCGCGCGTCTAGGTATTCCGTCCGTTGGGATGTTGAGGTTGCGGTCCCCTGGGCGGAGGGTGGTTTGCGTGCGATAGTCGAGCTCTGCAAAGCGGCGTTCGATTCTGACAATATGATTGCCGAGGAAGTTATAAAGGTTGGTTCGATGCGTTGTCGGTCAACCAACATAGCAAATAATCAATAACCGCAACTGTTCCCTCCGCCGAATCCTCCCGACGCCGTACGACGCCATACGACGTGGTATAAGCCGCCTGTCCAAACCACGTGATAATAACAAACGTAAACATCAGTTAAAGGCGGACCCGTCTTGATTCTTGCTTGGAGCTGGGCGTCTTTTTCTTGGTGATGCGCGAAAAGCAGTTTGTCCAGTTCGTCATCGCCTCGAATCACCAGTTGGATATGACGCGGTGTGATGCGGCATTTTTTGTTTTGATGGGCGGCATCGCCAGCCAGCTCCAGTACCTCGGAAGCTAGGTACTCCAGGACCGCGGCTGGGTAGACGGCAGCGCCATTCCCAACGCGCTCACCGTACCTGCCTTTCCTCAGATAGCGAGCAATACGAGTTACAGGGAACTCAAGTCCTGCCTTCTTGCTGCGATTGGTGACCTTCTTGGAGGCGCGAACCTTACTCTTGCAGCGGCCAGCCATCAGGTTGTTAAGTTCATATATAATTGAAGCAAGGCCGTAAAGCAAGCAAAGCAAGACTGCGTTGTATGAATATATAATAAAACAAACATTCATTGAACAAGGAAAGGCGCTTCAAAAAGATGTAACTGCAATTTGCTTGCTAGATAGCGCTCGATGCCGCATCATCGTGTTGGTTGATCGAGGAATGGCATCAGCAGGGACAGGGGAGCGCAAGGAGGGGTAAGTGCAGGAAGGGGAAAAGTGCAGTGCAAAAAGAATTGGGGACTCTTGGTTTGCGGCAACAATGCCACACATACATACATACATACATACCTCTTGTTGGGTTCTTCCGGCTTGGCTGTGTAAGGGTGTGCTTTCCTGCTGGTGTTTCTCCTCTGAGGGGATCTGTGTGTGTCTGTCAGGCTCTTGCCAGGTCAGTTTCGGGTTAGAGGAGAGGGTTCCCTGTTCTTTGAGCAGCTAGGTGTCCCCCGTTTTCTGTTGGGCCTTTCTGTGGTTTCTTGGTGGCCCTGAGTGCTCTGTGAGTGGCCAGGCGAGAGCCTGTGAGGGCTCGCTGGCCCTAGTGAGAGGGGTAGCACGTGGCAGGACAGACAGACAAAGCCACGTGTTCCTCCCCTGCGCTGTGGCTCGGTCCGGTCAGGACCCCCGGTGCTCGTCTTTGAAGGGCGAGTCGCCCACAGTGTAACACCCAAATACATACATACATACATACATACATACATACATACATACAAACATACATACATGGAATATGGCAGGCACTGTCTCCGGGCGGCAACCAGGGAACAAAGACAACAGGGGCCTTCTACCCACGGACGGCAGCAACAACAACAGACCCAAACAGCAGAGCAAGGACCCCGTCAACGGGCTATTACTGACTTCTTCAATCGTTCAGGGGGTTTCACTCAAGAGGAAGAGGAAGATGCCAACACCCATCCAATCATCTCTACGACACAGCCAGCAATGGACACTCCAACACAAACAGCAGCCTCACCCCTGGACCGTGCACGGGCCCGTACAGTTGCAGACTTTTGGGCACGCTTGCATTCTTTTGCAGCGTTGGGTATCCCTCAGTATGGCTGGGATTGGGTGGGACCACAACATCCCATCCTAGCCATAGTTGGCACGCAAATGCGTTGTGCAGTTCCGGTTGACATCACCGGCCATGGAGCAGCAAGAACAGAGCAGGGGCTTTAAGGCAGGAGTGTTGAGGAGGAGGTTCTGTGGGAGGAAAGAGGGAGAGAGTCAGGGAGGTGGAGACAAGGAGAGGACGGTCTAGTTCTTGAGGAGGGGAAGGGAGAGGATGGAGGGTTTCGTGGCTAGAGGTACCTGTGTCCAGGCTTCAGGTCCTTAGGGTTTGGGGGGTCAACGAGAGAGGTCTTTCCTTTTCGTACAGTGCAGGTGTCTGCGGGGCCAGCTTTGGGTGGGGCCGGAAGGCTTTCTAGGGGGGCGCCAGTTTGGCTTGCCATCCCCCCCCTCCGCCTCTTGTTGGGTTCTTCCGGCTCGGCTGTGTAAGAGTGTGCTTTCCTGCTGGTGTTTCTCGTCTGTAGGGATCTGTGTGTGTTTGTCAGGCTCTTGCCAGGTCAGTTTCGGGTTAGAGGAGAGGGTTCCCCGTTCTTCGAGCAGCTAGGTGTCCCCCGTTTTCTGTTGGGCCCTTCTGTGGTTTCTTGGTGGCCCTGAGTGCTCTGTAAGTGGCCAGGCGAGAGCCTCTGAGGTTTCGCTGGCGCAAGTGAGAGGGGGAGCACGTGGCAGGACAGAAACACAAAGCCACATGCTCCTCCCCTGCACTGTGGCTCGGTCCGGTCAGGACCCCCGGTGCTCGTCTTTGGAGGGCGAGTCGCCCCCAGTGTAACACCCATACAACATTACATACATACATACATACATACATACATACATACATACATACATACATACATACATACATACATACATACATACATACATACATACCATGTGGGTGTGGCAGCTATGGAGCTGATACTGATCAACCTTGCTCCCCACGCCTGCACCACTTCTGGGAGTGCCCTATAGCCAAGGCGGTGCGAGAACAGATTGACAGACATCTGCCATTGCCGACATCAGCCACCATTGAAGGGGGCTTGACCAGGCAACAGCTATGGCTTGTCCAAGCACCTCCCGGTTGCGAGCAGGCCCCATGGGACGTGATAGCTTTGGCAGCCTTATCTTCTATGGAATATGGCAGGCACTGTCTCCGGGCGGCAACAAGAGAACACAGGCCACAGAGGCCTTCTACCCACAGACGGCGGCAGCAACAACAGACCCACACAGCAGAGCAGGGACCCCGTCAACGGGCTATTACTGACTTCTTCAACCGTTCAGGGGGGTTCCCTCAAGAGGAAGAGGAAGATGCCAACACCCATCCAATCATCTCTACGACACAGCCAGCAATGGACACTCCAACACAAACAGCAACCTCACCCCTGGACCGTGCACAGGCCCGTACAGTTGCCGACTTTTGGGCACGCTTGCATTCTTTTGCAGCGTTGGGAATACCTCACTATGGCTGGGATCAAGTGGGACCACAACATCCCATCCTAGCCATAGTTGGCACGCAAATGCGGTGTGCAGATCCGGTTGACATCACCAACCATGGAGCAGCAAGAACAGAGCAGGGGCTTTAGGGCAGGAGTTTTGAGGAGGAGGTTCTGTGGGAGGAAAGGGGGAGAGTGAGGGAGGTAGAGACAAGGAGAGGACGGTCTAGATCTTGAGGAGGGGAAGGGAGAGGGTGGAGGGTTTCGTGGCTAGAGGTTCCTGTGTCCAGGCTTCGGGGCCTTAGGGTTTTAGGGGGGTTCAGCGAGAGAGGTCTTTCCTTGATATGCAGTTCAGGTGTCTGCGGGGCCAGCTTTGGGTGGGGCCGGAAGGCTTTCTAGGGGGGCGCCAGTTCGGCTTGTCATCCCCCCCTCCGCCTCTTGTTGGGTTCTTCTGGCTTGGCTGTGGAAGGGTGTGCTTTCCTGCTGGTGCTTCTCCTCTGAGGGGAACTGTGTGTGTCTGCCAGGCTCCTGTCTAGTCAGTGTCGGGTTAGAGGAGAGGGTTCCCCGTCCTTTGAGCAGCTAGGTGTCCCCCGTTTTCTGTTGGGCATTCCTGTGGTTTCTTGGTAGCCCTGAGTGCTCTGTGAGTGGCCAGGCGAGAGCCTATGAGGGCTCGCTGGCCCTAGTGAGAGGGGGAGCACGTGGCAGGACAGACAGACAAAGCCACGTGTTCCTCCCCTGCGCTGTGGCTCGGTCCGGTCAGGACCCCCGGTGCTCGTCTTTGAAGGGCGAGTCGCCCACAGTGTAACACCCAATAATACATACATACATACATACATACATACATACATACATACATACATACATACATACATACATACATACATACATACATACATACATACATCCTCACAGACAATCTCCCTGCTTCGGAACTCCAACTGCACGGCTTCTCAATGCCATTCTAGCTTTTAATATGGCCGAAATTAACCGCGCGTGGACCACCGCGCGAGCACCTAATTCAAATGGCCAAGTAAGAGCTCCAGCCAACAGAGGCCCGCCCACCCGGCCTCCGATGGCACAATGCTTCATCAATTTGGAGCAAATCCAACGGGACTTACCAGCTGGAACTCCCGTCTTACTCGACCAAGAGTCCGTGGCCCTGGACATCCATTGGCCAGCAGACTCCAACCCGGCGGACATCCAGGCCCAACTTTTTGGGCCACTCACGGATGCCATCATTGCCAAGGTACATGAGGTTATGGTAGCCAACATGCCAGGCCTACCTTGCAGCCTGCCAAAGGTTGGCCGGCATCATCAGTACAAGCACCCCAATGGCAATGTGGTGCAAGAACTGTCCATTCTTATCCCAAAGGGTGGTAGAGCATGGCTCGCATCCTCCCCAGCAGTCACCAGGGGACACCTGAGACTGGGGCAAATCCACCTACTCCCTAACAGCCCACCCATCACCGTGGAGGTCCACATAAAAAACTTCCACAAGGTGCAGCCTGCCATCTGGGAGATTTCTGGGGTGCCGTCCACCTTATCCCCGCTAGCCATCCCTAGCTTCCTGGCACATGCCTACTCATCAGAACGAGCACCCAGGCGCATGACTGAGTTCCAGGATCTTAAACCCACACGCATGGCTGACACGTGGTGGGTTAAAATGGCACTGGGCTCCCACAACCTACCGCACCAGAGCCGGTTCAGCCTTGGACGACCGGGGGGCTCTTCGAACCAGGGCATGCTGGTGGCTTCCAGGCTCCGGGCAGCAGTAGAGGAGGCCCCTTTTCTCATGCCATGCAAACCCCCTCCACGCATGGAGCTCAACCGCCAGCGGGACCTCAACCGCCAACGACTGCCATCACATCAACCAATCCTCCCAACCCAGCCCATAGCCCAACTGAGCGGTCCTGACCCCTCGTCCAGCAGGGCCAACACTGTGCCATCCTTTGCGGATGTCCTCAGGCAGCACCCTCTGAGCCCCCCAAGGCAACTCGCTCCCAGCTCCCTGGCGCCACTCCCTCCTGGGGCGCCCCAACCCACGGCCCCACCACCCAGGCCGCTCCCCCAAGAGATCTTCGATGCAGCAGCAACTGCAGCAGTGGCCAGGGAAGCAGCAGCCAAAGCAGCAGAAGCAGCATGCAAACCCAGAACCCCAACTACTTCAACCAATGTAGTCACAGGTCAGCCGGGGCCCCCAGCAGAGGCTCAACCAGCGGGACGCTCTCAACCCAGGACCCAGGCACCTCAGCATCCCTCAAACAGCCACACCCCCACCAACACCCAACAAAACAAAATACGCAAGTGGCGCCTAACCCATCTGTCAGAGGAGGAACGAGCACAGCGGCACATGGCCCAAACAGAGAGGGCAAGGCAAGCCCGGAAGGCCAAACTGGCATTGCGACGGACGCAGAGAGAGCCAACAATATCGGGTGGTATCTCCAAGGAGACACCCCGACCGCGGCGGACATCCACTCGGCATTCCCGGCAAACCAACAACCCCTACCCACCCCAGGACATGGACTGCGATGGGAAGGAGAGCAGCCCCCACACATGGGAACCCCAAGCAGAATAATGCTCAGAGGTAGCAGGAGAAATCAGCGGCAGGGAGCTATCTCAGGGCATTCACTGCGCATAGCCACGCACAATATGCGAGGGCTTCTGGCTTCTCATGGCAGTCGACTTCAGGCAGCGGTACGACAATGGGCTGAGCAGCGGCTGGATGTTGTGTGTCTGTAGGAAACCCACCATACTACAATCGAGCACCAATGCCTGTTTGAACGGGATCTTCGTCATGCCACCACTCAGATCCACACACAAAACTGGAAGGTAGCAGCATACTCTTGGTCTAGCTCGACGCACACATCAGGAGTGCTCATCCTCATCAGACAGGGGCTAGCTTCAGCTTTGGCACCAAAACTGGCATCTCCCCAGCCTATGGGTATAAAAGGCCGATTCACCGACTGTATCCTCCACTGGGGGGGGACACCGCCTGCACATCTGCAATATCTATCTCCCTCCTGGCACTACCTCAGCGGCTGTGGAAACCCGCCGGCAACTCTTTGAGAATGCCCTGGCAGCCACCACAACACAAGCCATGGAGGACAATAGGGACACCACTCTTATCTGGGCAGGAGACTTCAACTTTGTGGAGAACCCAGAGAGGGACTCGTCCGCAGGAAGAGATGGGCGGCAGGCGGATAGGCCTATCACTGAGATGCGACAGCGAGCAGGCCCACAGATGGTTGATACCCACCGATACCTCCACCCCAGGCGCCGTGACTTCACTCACCTGTACCATGCACCCAGCCCAGGAGGTTCACGCCTGGATCACATCTACATCAATGAAGCCATGCTGCTGTATATTTGCCACACGGCCATCTCATTCCACACAGCTTCAGACCACCGTCTTGCCACACTTCATCTCCTACCTCGCAAAAATGAGGTCAAGGGCCCAGGCATCAAGCGTATACGCATGGCCTTCACTGACCATGAAGATTTGGCTACAAGCATGGCGGAGTGGATCCGGAACCAATGCCAAGAGGCACCCTCAGCCGAAGAGAACCCGGGCAACCTTATTGCTTGGTGGCCTGATTTTAAACGCCGACTAACCATCCTAGCTCACCAACTCAATAAGGTAGTGCAACAGCGCAGGCAGCAGCCAGATGCGCATACCCAGGAGGCCTACCTTGGGGTCCAACAGGCCCAACAAGCCCTCGATGCTAGGCTGCACTCACCACACCTACTACAGCAGCTCGTAGATGCCCAAGCAAGACTGGCTAGGGTGCATATTGAGGACAACGCCAGGGCAGCAAAAAAGACCCGGGTCCACTGGTTACACGCAGGAGAGCGTCCTGGCCCAGCTCTGACAACCTTCCTACAAACCCAAATCCAGGACCAGCAAACAGCCCCAGTGGCCCTCCAGGCACACTCAGGCCGACTGGTCACAAATCCAGCACAGCTACCACAGGTGGTAGCGGACTTTTGGGCAGGGGTATGCAGAGCCCCAGACTTCACCACTCCTGAAGATCGCCAGTCAGTGCTAACCCAGTTAGCAGCAGCCAACATCCGACTCCCTGAGGAAGCTGACGAAGTGGTTGGGTCCCCGACCATCGCTGTGTCTGAGCTGGGTTTCGCACTGAAGAAGAGCCAGCCAGGCAAAGCACCCGGATGGGATGGCATCCCAACGGATCTGTACCGCAAGTTCTGGCCAGAGATTGGCCATACCATGGCAGCCCTCTTCACGGCTATCGGCAAAACAGGGCAGGTGCCAACAGGCTTTCTGGATGGTATCATTAAGGTGCTTTACAAGAAGGGAGACCCCAAACAGCCTGGCAATTACCGCCCTATCACACTGCTTTGCTCGGACTACCGCTTGCTGGCCAAGGTGCTGGCGAATCGCCTAGGGCCAGCCCTGGGACGAATCATCAGCCCCGAGCAGTCAGCTTTTCTGCCCAAGAGGCTCATTGGGGCCAGTGTTCTCTTTCTACACCATCTGCCTCATCTCTTACGGAAATTGAACCGCCAAGGTCTGCTGGCCTTCCTGGACTTCGCGAAAGCTTATGACACAGTGGACCGCAACTTCCTGATGGGGGCAATGGAGGCGATGGGAGCAGGCCCACAGCTTTGCAGTTGGACCCGGATATTGCTTAGCAACACGCGGGCAAGAGCCATGATGAACGGTTTCAAATCCAGGCTTGTTAAAATGGAAGCAGGGGTAAGACAGGGTTGCCCCCTAGCACCCCTGCTGTATCTCTTTGTTGCCCAGGCCTTGTTCAGCTGGCTAAAGAGCCAAGAGATAGGCCTCCGCCTATTGCCTTCAGATGAAGACAGGATCACAGCTTGTCAGTTTGCTGACGATGCAGAAGTGGCCCTTGAAGGAGAGGAATCCGTGCCAGCCTTCCTTGAAGCCATGGATACGTTTGCCCGGGCATCAGGTCAACGCCTGAACCTGGATAAGATGGAACTCCTACCCATAGGGGCTGTGGACGACCACCGTCAGGGAAGCACAATAAATGGCCTGAAGGTGGTCACCACTGCGACAGCCCTTAACTTGCCAATGGACAACCAAGTGCAGCCGTCCCAACCAGACTGGCCTGAGATGCTAGCACTGGCCTACACGAGGATGCAACGCCTAGCCCATTATCCGCTCTCTGCCTTTGGTCGGGCTGCAGCAGTCTCAAGCTATTGCCTGCAAACAGTCACTTGGCATATGGAGCATGGTGGACCACCTCCAGATACCACCCTGACCTACATTGAACGCTTAGCTGCTCGCCTTGTAGATCGGCAACAGGGCCCAGAAGACCAGGGCCAGCGCTTCACTGGAGTACCTAGCAGACTCTTGGTGGGACACCCATCAACTGGTGGTTTTGGCCTACTGCCCCTCAGGCAACACATTCGGGCAAGACAAGCCATGTGGGCAGTGCGATTCATCCGAGGGGCCCTGATGGCCAGGAGTGAGGGAGAGAGGGTAACGCTTATGGACACGGCGATGAATACGGTTGCTGAAGAAGAGGAAGAGCCTGCTACTAGTAGTAATGTTCGAAGCCTCCACCCCTGGATCCGGACCCTGGCCACCTACCTGGAGATCACCCATCCGGCCTTTAAACCTTGGGCCCTTACCACTGCCCAGGCAACTGGACCCTGGCTGGGTGGAGAGACCTTGCCTGAGGATATCAGCCGAATTGTAGGGGCCTTAGGGCACCTCCCACCACTAGAAGATGTCAGCAACCCACCTTTAGCCCCTGGAGACTGGTGCTGGGCGGCTGCTCTCTGGGGAAATCTTTTGCTGCCCAACAATTCGGACAATGGGGGAAGTATCAATGGTAACAACCACCGCCCAGGCCTGGAAACCCGTCACCCACTGATGGCTTCATGCAGAAAACTGCTCACAGTTGGGGACCTGGTAAGGGTGTACGACATGCTGGAGCATGACCAAATGCCCCTCCCTCAGTACATGACCTGGCTAGACTGGACCCAACAGTTTCTAGACCCCTCAGCTAGCCCCACCCAACTGCGAGACAAGGAGTCTACCCGTATGGCTCTCTCGGCTCTATGCAATGATATCAGCCCGGCATGGATAGCAGCAGCACGGGAGGTAGTCAACCGCTTACAACCCCAACAGCCGGACAGGGTAGAGGACAGAATGCAGCAGCAGATGCCAGCACCACCAGACCGCACCACAGTCATGGCCATGATCGTCAGGCGTTTGGGATGGAGATTGCCAGGGGACTCAGGTATAGTGCCTCTCTACAACCTCACGGTAAGCCAAGCTACTCAGCTGCAAGGGGTTTCAACAGCGGAGGAGCGATTGGAGCTCTTGTCAGCTTTTGTGCAGGAGGCGCAAGGGATGCCAACAGACGGACCAACTCCTCCCTGTCCTGTCACTGACCTCCAGCGCTTTCAGGCAACCCTAGACAGGCTGTGGACAGCAGTTCGGGGGGAAAATAAAAACAAAGAGACGCTGTGGCGTTTGGTGGTCGATGGGATACCCATGCCTGGCAACACACATCTTTCCAGGGTGCCCATCAAACCATGTGGGTGTGGCAGCTATGGAGCTGATACTGATCAACCTTGCTCCCCACGCCTGCACCACTTCTGGGAGTCCCCTATAGCCAAGGCAGTGCGAGAACAGATCAACAGACATTTGCCATTACCGACATCAGCCACCATTGAAGGGGGCATGACCAGGCAACAGCTATGGCTTGTCCAAGCACCTCCCGGTTGCGAGCAGGCCCCATGGGATGTGATAGCTTTGGCAGCCTTATCTTCTATGGAATATGGCAGGCACTGTCTCCGGGCGGCAACCAGGGAACACAGGTCACAGGGGCCTTCTACCCACGGACGGCAGCAGCAACAACAGACCCACACAGCAGAGCAGGGACCCCGTCAACGGGCTATTACTGACTTCTTCAACCGTTCAGGAGGGTTCCCTCAAGAGGAAGAGGAAGATGCCAACACCCATCCAATCATCTCTACGACACAGCCAGCAATGGACACTCCAACTGTAGGAAACTACATTTACCTTAGAGAAGTAGGCCCAGATAAAGCGGTAGGCAATCATGCAATAAGCATGATGCCTAACCGAAAACTAACTACGAGTAAACTTCGCGATTGGCAAAGAAGATTGCCGTACATCTTGGCTAGGTGAGCCAATATTAAAGTCACCCTGGTGAAGAGCTAAGGCCTGACATTTTAGTATCACAATACTAATTGTTCGGAGTTCAAGACACCGCTGTCACCAATTATTCCCAATAGATGTACCATTGACCGCGACGCTAATTTACTTGCGAGCTATTTCTAAATCTGCAAAAGCTACGCTTCCGCACAAATCTAGTAGCATACTGAAAGGGGCTGCTACAATTGGTAGCGAGGGTCTGAGCAACGATCCTCCTCAGGTGAGATAAACTTTGCGCAATGCCACGCGACACTCCCACCACAACCACAAATCCACCGCAGTAAAAAGCGCGGAAGGAACTCTTACGTTTTAAACGTAAAAATCTCAATGAAATTTTGCGACTAGAGCGTTTAGCCGCCATAGCCGCCAATCGACGACCACATCGGATAAACATTGAACCTACGGAAACGGTGCCTTCGGCTCCAGTAATTCCCACCAATAATTTTAATAGTAATATTCCTATTATCCGCGGGCCCCAGGAACCAATGACGGATGATGGAGATGCCGCGTTACCTCCCAATGGTCTGCCGCAGCGCACACCAGAGCAAACGCGCGCGGCCCAACACGTCGCGGAATCAATGCGCAACACAACCCATAAGCGTGTTGTTGCATTAGAAAGCGAAATCACGCAACTTAAGGAGTCCTTCGAAAATCAGATGGGTGCCCTCCGCGCGGATACGGACCGCACGTGAGCCCTATTAGAACAGATTTTCGAACGCCTTTCGGAGCGTTCACAATCATCTGAAGTGGCCGACTCACGCAAAAAAGCGATCCTAGACATTATTTCCACAATCGCTGGGTCGAGCATCGCAACCCTTTTGCCTAAGGATGCCCTCCAGCAAACAACGCTGCAAGCCATCCTAGAGAAACACCTGATTCCGGTGCCAACACTCGAGGAGGTTCAGTCCCTTTGGGTGGAAGCAACCGCACACCTAGCTGGGGGTAGCGATTCTCAGACAACCGCCCCAAAATCCAGCCGGCCAAGTGAGGTAAGCCCTAATAGACGGGTTCCACATCCCCCCAAATTTTCTGGGAAGAAGGATAGCACCATCACTTGCACCCGGTCCTGGTTCAATGTACTCATGCAATATTTCGACCTGATGAACATGGACCCATTTGAGCACATAGTGTACTTCTTAACGGGCAAAGCACAGGTCTGGGCAGCAGATGTCCTAGAGATGCACAAGTCGGGCAAGAAACCCCTCACACGTGAAACCTTAAGGGTGGCATTTCTCCTGCAATATGGGGACACGCAATGCAACACTGCCATGGCAGCAACGGATCGCTTGCACTCTCACGAATACGACATGAAAACTGCTGAAACCGTTGCTGAGTACACACAGCGCTTCCATGATGTCCTACGCGAAGCTAAGGACATGGATAAAGCCGACCAGATTAGCTGGTACATCAAAGGCTTAGTTCCAACACTTCGGGGTCGGTGTGCAACCGACGATGAGGGCAAGGACTGGCAGGATTTAGATAAATGCATCCTATATGCAGTCAGCCAAGAGGTCCGGTGGAAGGCAGGGAAAGATAAGACTGCCACCGTTGAGCTGAAAGCGGCTACGGTAACCACCCCTAAATCCAGACATCCCTACCAAAAACGCCCTATTTCCCGATTTCAACAGGGCTGGCAGTCCGTGAGCAAGAAGCCCCGGACCGACCACACTTCTGACAAGCCTCCTAGTACCCGGTGCCGCTATTGCCATGGCTTTAAGAAGCCAGGCCAGTCTTGGCCGGACCACGTAGTGGACTGTTCCAAGGCGATCAAGGCTGAGGCGGAAAAGAAGTTGGCGCTTGCTGCCTGTTGTGCTACGGTTCATTTCCCGCCGACGCGTAGGTCGACGCGATCCTACGAGGCGAAGTGCTTTTGTGATGAACGCATTACATATGAATGAATCTGCATGATATAAATATATTCGCATATATTTATATATGCATCTGGCATGTTGTCATTATCCATCGCGACATTGCATCATGGCAAATCCACCTAGCATGCATGAATGACCGAATCATTGAAGTGCGCATTATGCTCGTGCTATGAAACGATAAGTAATATTATCTGATATAATATTACTTCATTAAAGCACACGTTGAGAGCGCCGCACTTGTCGCGATGCATGCCCTGCAACCGGATATCGTTATCCGGACCCTTGCATCATGCGAATGCCGGAAAGGCTTATACGTTGTTACGAGTAGACATCGCCTATACGCAGTAGGGTTGTCACATCTAGGATCGGCCTCCTAATGTGAATCGTACGGCACTGCGATGCTGCGAGTATAACAGATGCGAGGACGGCTAAGCTAGACTAGACATTCGATACCGGAGAACACTTGTGTGTTCTACATTACTATTGCTATACGATATTCTACTTAGCCCGAGCTAAGCCTGAACTTCGCTAATCACCGCCGCGTGATGATTGCTTGCTTCCGGCGCTGACGGCGATTTCGTCCATTGCATCATTCCGATCTGTAAGACTGTAAGTTATATCTCTCTTCGTCTTGAAGTCTTCCGCTGTCTCTGTTTGCTCTCGCTTGCCTTGCTGTACTTGCAAGTGCTCGCGCATCGGTGTCGATAGTCTCCAGACGTGCAGATACTCATGAGCAAACGCGAACGAGAGGTACAACAATTTGGTATCGAGACAGGTTCGTTGCCTAACTGTCTCTCTTTGTCTAATCGGAAGTAGGTTCTTTCTATGGCGAGTTCCAGCGTCGAACCACGAGGACCGCTAGATACTTTTGCCGAAGACTTAGGCCGCGCCGTTTTGGACGCCGCCGCTTCCGGTTTGTAATTGTTTAATTGCTTTTGCTTAGATTGCTGCACTTGTTGTGTAAGTGTACGCTCTGAGTCGCAGGTAATCTCAGTGCACCGGCATTGCTTGCCGCTGCGACTGAGACCGGCGTTCGTCCGGACCAGTTGGCGACTCTCATTGCCCAAACTACGGAGATCAGGACTCAGCTGGGCAAGTACTTGCTGAGTTTACTGAATCTTCTCAAGAGTACTGTCGGTAGGCTCACCGAATCGCTTTGTACTCTTGCCTTTGCGATAGAAGTCGGCTTCTATTACGCAAACCTAGGGTATCGTTTCGTGCTCCATGTCCACGGAACATGACGATACGCCGCACACTAGCCTAGCTAGCCAGCCCGATTTTGTTGTGGCTGCTAGAGCACCGGATAGAGGTCTTGAGACTGTTGGCGCGCGAGCCACTCAAGAGCCCCTTTTCCTTCAGACCCCTGCTCACTTAATTGTGCCGCATTCAGCAGTGAACACGAATATGGACAACACTGCTGGACCAAGGGTTCTGCCATTACCTCAAGCTCGAGGGCATGATGACATCCCTGAGGTGATGAGATTGTCGATTCCCGTTCCTAGGCTCAATATTTCGCTGACCGACAAGACACCAGGGCATAGCATAGCCGATGCAACTCGTGCGTACGTGCGTGACGCTAAAAAGTATCTCCAGGCTGTTCATGGTGGCGATAATGACGGTATCAGGTGTCTCTTCGTTGGTAACACCCTCGAGGGCTCAGCGAAGGACTGGTATCGCAATTGGACCAACGCCCGGGGCAACTATACTTTTGACGAGTTGGTCGCCGCTTTGCTCGCACGATTCGCTACTGAGGTTCAAGCACGCGATGTGGAAGCTCGTAAGGTTTTGGCAGCCGGTAGCTACCACATGCGTCGGGATGAAAATGTACCTGCGTACCAGTCACGCTTCGAAGCACTTGTGACTCCCATTGCTGACCTCACCGAATCTGAGCGTGTCTTTTGGTTTAGGCGAGGCCTAACGAAACTTTTGGCTAAATGGTGCGCCACTGACTTGGTTGGAGCGCAGATCAAGTCGTATGACGCGTTGGTCACTTTTGCTAAGGGCGCGGAGATACGACTCCTTGCCGGCGAGGAAGAAGTCAAGTCTGCCCCTCGTGCAAATGCCGTGCAAGTGCAGGATCCGCTTGGGGAAGCTGTAGCTCTCGACCAGGACCTCGGCGCGACCCGCCCCACGCCTACTGCCGCGACGCGACGCAGCAACTGGCAACGCAAGGCGCGCGGGGGCGCTAGCTCGGGTGTCCGTGGTACAGGAGGAGCAGGTCCGAGCTCGGACCCAGCTAGGAACAGGAAGCGTGGTGGTGCGCCGTCGTCGGCAGCCGCACAGCGTTCCGACCCCAACGCGAAGCGTACTCGTACGGACGACACATTTATGCCAAAATGGAATTGCAATCGTTCCGAATTCGAGCGTCGAAAATTGGCCAACGTTTGTCTACGGTGTGCGGAGAACCATTCCACGAAGGATTGCCCGCTAATGCCGCCGTTTGTACCTCAGCCGAAATAGGGGCTTGCCCGGGTTCCTGTGGAGGGGACACCACCTGGGATTTCTGAACTAACGCGTGGTCGGTGGTCATCCTTACGGCCAGCCGTTAAGGCATTGTTGCCTTGTGTACTTGGACACATCGAGCGAGTCATTGCGCGACACATCACGCTTGACGGACGCACGGGACTTCTCTGCTTCGACCCGTTGTGTAATTTGTTTACACCTCGCCGTCCCCTGTTGTCTATCGATCTGTCTAACCACGTGGTTTTGTTCATCCCCTCGTCTCTGCGTGAGATGTCGGAACAGTTGGCCATATACAGGAGATGTAGGTGTCAATATCCAGGCACTGCCGCATGTGTATTACTCCCTGCTTTCTGTCGGCGCAAGGCAGAGGCATTGTTAAGGGGTATGCGGCATGTCCACCGGTTCGAGCCGGGCACCGTTTTGTTTAATGGTGTGGATCGGGAGGGTACGCTGGCTCCGTGGCCAAGCACGTCCTACTCGGTTGACGTTTGGTACGAAGCTCCTGACGGGGGTACCGTAGGTTACGGACCCGCCCTAAGTGCACTGACGTTGTCTGCTGGGCAGTCGCTCATAGATAACCGTGTCCCTGTGGTTCAGATCGGTTTGAATGGCCGTACTCTGAAGGCACTTGTTGACACCGGTGCCAGTGACGACTTCATCTCTGTCGCAGAGGTGAATGCGCTGGGGTTGTCCCCAGAGTCGTCTGATTGTCCACAGGTTACCCTTGCTGACGGGGGTAAGCATCCCATCGTGGGCAGGATTACCCTTAGCCTATCGATAGGCCCTTTGCGTGTTGTGACCCGGCCGTACGTGCTGCAGGGCTTAGCAGAGACTGCACCGTACATAATGGGGTCGTCGACATTACGACAGTACCGCGCGCGCATCGACATGGAGACCGCAACCCTGCATATGTGCAAGGGTACTCTGTCGATTAAGGTACCTTTCCTGTCGTTCGAATATGTCACACCAAAGGAGGGCGAAACTGAGGCGGTGCCTATGGTTAATTTCGCTGTGACCGCAATGGCCGCGCGAATCGAACCAGAGCTAGTCGGGCGTAAGGAGGCCGTCCGTTTGTTACGGAAGGGTGCCCACGGACTGCTTTTAAGGCCGCGGGTGAGCTGTTATGTCACCACCGCGCAGATTTCTCCGGATCCTGAGGTTGAGGCCCTACTGTCGCAGTATGAGGACGTCTTTAAAGATATCCCTGGCCTACCACCTATGCGTCCTGTTGATCACACAATCCCTCTCATGCCTGGAGCGCAGCCTATGTTGTACCTCTCGTTCGTGTTTGCTCATAAGTATCTGCACGTCTGGAGACTATCGACACCGATGCGCGAGCACTTGCAAGTACAGCAAGGCAAGCGAGAGCAAACAGAGACAGCGGAAGACTTCAAGACGAAGAGAGATATAACTTACGGTCTTACAGATCGGAATGATGCAATGGACGAAATCGCCGTCAGCGCCGGAAGCAAGCAATCATCACGCGGCGGTGATTAGCGAAGTTCAGGCTTAGCTCGGGCTAAGTAGAATATCGTATAGTAATAGTAATGTAGAACACACAAGTGTTCTCCGGTATCGAATGTCTTGTCTAGCTTAGCCGTCCTCGCATCTGTTATACTCGCAGCATCGCAGTGCCGTACGATTCACATTAGGAGGCCGATCCTAGATGTGACAACCCTACTGCGTATGGGCGATGTCTACTCGTAACAACGTATAAGCCTTTCCGGCATTCGCATGATGCAAGGGTCCGGATAACGATATCCGGTTGCAGGGCATGTATCGCGACGAGGGCGGCGCTCTCAACGTGTGCTTAAATGAAGTAATATTATATCAGATAATATTACTTATCGTTTCGTAGCACGAGCATAATGCGCACTTCAATGATTCGGTCATTCATGCATGCTAGGCGGATTTGCCATGATGCGATGTCGCGATGGATAATGACAACATGCCAAATGCATGTATAAATGTACACGAATACATTTATATCATGCAGATTCATTCATATGCAATGCGTTCATCACAAAAGCACTTCGCCTCGTAGGATCGCGTCGACCTACGCGTCGGCGGGAAATGAACCGTAGCACAACAATTATCCCCCCTCCCGTATGCAGCGTCCTCGCTGCATCATACAGCATCGACTGCAGGGGTCATTGGGCTTGCGTGGCACGTTTGCGGGCTTCTTCGAGCAGGGGTTTCATGTCCTGTGAGAAGTTGCGTGCCGGTTCCCATGAGTTGTGCTCGTCGGTATACCCTGTCCACTTAACCAAGTACTCGTGTACTGTTTGCTTACGTCGGTGTCGGCCCACACGACGCGCGCGATAATCTAACACCCGCTCCACATCGTAAAACTTCTGTTTACCAGCGATCCAGGTCTCGGGAACTGGTTTGATCGCTGCGGGGGCGTTAGCAGGCTCAGGGACGGGTTCCGTACTACGATACGGACGAACAAGCGATACGTGAAACGTGGGGTGGATGGTCATATCAGTGGGCAATGCAAGCTCCACAGCCACATTCCCAACCATGCGCACGACAGGGTACGGGCCAATCCAGCGGGGTAAGAGTTTTCGGGATCCGTCGACCAAGAAACGCAAGTTCTTGGTGCTTAGCAACACGAGTTGCCCCTCCGAAAACGTCACATCCTGCTTGGATTTGTTATAGTATTCCGTCGTTCGTTGCTGCGCCGCGTCCAAACACGACTTCGCGTCTGTGATTCGGGACATAAAAGACTTGGCAAAAAGTTTAGCAGCAGGCACGTTCACTTCCAACTCACGCCACACGGGTAGCGCGGGATGAAATCCGTAGTTAAGAAAGAACGGACTTTTGCCTGTAGAGCGATTAACAGCATTGTTAAGCGCAAATTCTGCCGCAGTCAAATACGTATCCCAAACGAGTGGTGTGCGACCAGCATAATTGCGCAACATATCACCCAACGTGCGGTTTGTGCGTTCGGTTTGACCATCAGTCTGCGGGTGATACGCCGTGCTCAGGTTGACGCGCATGCCAACTAGTTTGCAGAGCGCTTCCCAAAACTTAGACGTGAACTGTCCACCGCGGTCCGAGATCACATTTTTGGGAATCCCGTGTAACCGAACCACATTATCGAAAAACAAACGTGCGGTTTGCTCAGCCGTGCAGGATGATGTGCATGGTGCTAGGTGAACCATCTTAGTCAGACGATCGACCATTACGAACACCGCATCGTATCCCCCCTCAGTTTTGGGCAGCGCGACTACGAAGTCCATGGAAACACTTTCCCAAGGCGCATCCGGGACAGGCAACGGTTGCAACAACCCATGGCCCTTACCGGACAAAGCCTTATTGCGCTGGCACAGACTGCATGTTTGGACGAAGTTCGCCGCATCCTTAGCCAAACGAGGCCACCAAAAGGAACGTTGCACCAAGTCGATCAATCGCTTGCTACCAGGGTGTCCTGCTAACGGGTCCTCGTGGAACCGCGCAAGGATGTCGTAGCGTAGCGCGTCGTCGTTCGGAACGACGAGTTGCGTAGCTGCACCCTCCGTCCGTAGCCAAAGGCCATTCTGCTTGCGAAGGTTTTCTACATTAGCCGGGTCCGCGAACCAGGCGTCTGCACTGTAGGCAGCCTTCAACCGCTCCGCGAGGTCCGTCGTGATCGGAACCTCCTCGCTACGCGGCCGCACGACGGGCGCTGCCAAAATTGCAGCGTGTAGCGACGGATGTCGACTGAGAGCATCGGCAATATTCAATTTACCAGAAATATACTCCCAGGTGCAGTTGAACCTAGCTAGATATTCCATCCACCTAGCTTGACGGCGGTTCAACGTCGGAACGCTTTGCAAAAACGTTAGGGGCTTGTGGTCAGTCTTTAAAGTAAACGGGCGTCCCTCGAGGTAACAGCGCCATTCCTTTAAAGCATGCAGCACGGCCAGAAGCTCCTGTTCCCCGGTGGTGTAGCGAATTTCCGCACCAGAAAACTTCTTACTCGTGAAGGCGATCGGTCGCCCTTCCTGTAACAATACAGCGCCGCTTCCAAATATTGAGGCATCAGACACTACCTCAACACGAAATGGCAACGAGTAATCAGGGAATGCAAGGGTGACATCTTCGGCAACGATTCGTTTGAGCTCTTCGAATGCCCGCTGGCATTGCAACGTCCACGACTCGAACGAAACGAAAACGCCTTTGCGAGTTAAGTTAGTAAGCGGGGCCGCAATGATGGAATATTTTTCAATGAACTTTCGGAAATAATTGGTCAAGCCAAGGAACTTACGCAGCTCCGTGAGGTTCTGAGGCGCAGGCCAATCGCGAACCACGGCGACCTTCCGCGGGTCCATCTTCACACCGGTGGCCGACACAATGTGGCCCAAATATTCCACCTGAGGCTGCGCCCAAAAGCATTTGGTGCGTTTAGCAAACAATTGCTCCCGCCTCATAACGTCGAGCACGAGCCGCAGATGCTCCAAGTGCTCCTCGCGCGTCTTAGAATATACCAAGATGTCATCCAGGTAGCAAACAACGAACCTGTCGATAAACGGCCTAAACATTCGGTCCATAACCGCCTGAAACGTCGCAGGGGCATTAGTCAAACCAAACGATAGGACCGTATACTCAAAGTGACCGAAGGGCGTCCGAAAAGCGGTTTTCGGGATATCAGAGGCAGCGATGCGAATCTGATTGTAGCCCTGTTGTAAGTCAATTGAGGAAAAATAAGCCGAGCCCTTCAGCTTATCCAACAGGTCGTCAACGCGTGGCAAAGGGTAGGGATTTTTCACCGTATTCGCATTTAACCCCCGGTAATCAATGCACATGCGCAAGGTCCCATCCTTCTTACCGACAAACAAAATCGGTGCAGAAAACGGGGATGTGCTGGGGCGTATCATACCCTTCGCGAGCAAATCCGTCACCTGGCGCTTTACCTCATCCAGCTCCAATGGACTCAACCTGTACATTGGCCGGGCCGTAGGCTGCGCTCCAGGCATGAGAGGGATTGTGTGATCAACAGGACGCATAGGTGGTAGGCCAGGGATATCTTTAAAGACGTCCTCATACTGCGACAGTAGGGCCTCAACCTCAGGATCCGCAGAAATCTGCGCGGTGGTGACACAACAGCTCACCCGTGGCCTTAAAAGCAGTCCGTGGGCACCCTTCCGTAACAAACGGACGGCCTCCTTACGCCCGACTAGCTCTGGTTCGATTCGCGCGGCCATTGCGGTCACAGCGAAATTAACCATAGGCACCGCCTCAGTTTCGCCCTCCTTTGGTGTGACATGTTCGAACGACAGGAAAGGTACCTTAATCGACAGAGTACCCTTGCACATATGCAGGGTTGCGGTCTCCATGTCGATGCACGCGCGGTACTGTCGTAATGTCGACGACCCCATTATGTACGGTGCAGTCTCTGCTAAGCCCTGCAGCACGTACGGCCGGGTCACAACACGCAAAGGGCCTAACGATAGGCTAAGGGTAATCCTGCCCACGATGGGATGTTTACCCCCGTCAGCAAGGGTAACCTGTGGACAATCAGACGACTCTGGGGACAACCCCAGTGCATTCACCTCTGCGACAGAGATGAAGTCGTCGCTGGCACCGGTGTCAACAAGTGCCTTCAGAGTACGGCCATTCAAACCGATCTGAACCACAGGGACACGGTTATCTATGAGCGACTGCCCAGCAGACAACGTCAGTGCACTTAGGGCGGGTCCGTAACCAACGGTACCCCCGTCAGGAGCTTCGTACCAAACGTCAACCGAGTAGGATAGGTGTGGCCACGGAGCCAGCGTACCCTCCCGATCCACACCATTAAACAAAACGGTGCCCGGCTCGAACCGGTGGACATGCCGCATACCCCTTAACAATGCCTCTGCCTTGCGCCGACAGAAAGCAGGGAGTAATACACATGCGGCAGTGCCTGGATATTGACACCTACATCTCCTGTATATGGCCAACTGTTCCGACATCTCACGCAGAGACGAGGGGATGAACAAAACCACGTGGTTAGACAGATCGATAGACAACAGGGGACGGCGAGGTGTAAACAAATTACACAACGGGTCGAAGCAGAGAAGTCCCGTGCGTCCGTCAAGCGTGATGTGTCGCGCAATGACTCGCTCGATGTGTCCAAGTACACAAGGCAACAATGCCTTAACGGCTGGCCGTAAGGATGACCACCGACCACGCGTTAGTTCAGAAATCCCGGGTGGTGCCCCCTCCACAGGAACCCGGGCAAGCCCCTATTTTGGCTGAGGTACAAACGGCGGCATTAGCGGGCAATCCTTCGTGGAATGGTTCTCCGCACACCGTAGACAAACGTTGGCCAATTTTCGACGCTCGAATTCGGAACGATTGCAATTCCATTTTGGCATAAATGTGTCGTCCGTACGAGTACGCTTCGCGTTGGGGTCGGAACGCTGTGCGGCTGCCGACGACGGCGCACCACCACGCTTCCTGTTCCTAGCTGGGTCCGAGCTCGGACCTGCTCCTCCTGTACCACGGACACCCGATCTAGCGCCCCCGCGCGCCTTGCGTTGCCAGTTGCTGCGTCGCGTCGCGGCAGTAGGCGTGGGGCGGGTCGCGCCGAGGTCCTGGTCGAGAGCCACAGCTTCCCCAAGCGGATCCTGCACTTGCACGGCATTTGCACGAGGGGCAGACTTGACTTCTTCCTCGCCGGCAAGAAGTCGTATCTCCGCGCCCTTAGCAAAAGCGACCAACGCGTCATACGACTTGATCTGCGCTCCAACCAAGTCAGTGGCGCACCATTTAGCCAAAAGTTTCGTTAGGCCTCGCCTAAACCAAAAGACACGCTCAGATTCGGTGAGGTCAGCAATGGGAGTCACAAGTGCTTCGAAGCGTGACTGGTACGCAGGTACATTTTCATCCCGACGCATGTGGTAGCTACCGGCTGCCAAAATGTTACGAGCTTCCACATCGCGTGCTTGAACCTCAGTAGCGAATCGTGCGAGCAAAGCGGCGACCAACTCGTCAAAAGTATAGCTGCCTCGGGCGTTGGTCCAATTGCGATACCAGTCCTTCGCTGAGCCCTCGAGGGTGTTACCAACGAAGAGACACCTGATACCGTCATTATCGCCACCATGAACAGCTTGGAGGTACTTTTTAGCGTCACGCACGTACGCACGAGTTGCATCGGCTATGCTATGCCCTGGTGTCTTGTCGGTCAGCGAAATATTGAGCCTAGGAACGGGAATCGACAATCTCATCACCTCAGGGATGTCATCATGCCCTCGAGCTTGAGGTAATGGCAGAACCCTTGGTCCAGCAGTGTTGTCCATATTCGTGTTCACTGCTGAATGCGGCACAATTAAGTGAGCAGGGGTCTGAAGGAAAAGGGGCTCTTGAGTGGCTCGCGCGCCAACAGTCTCAAGACCTCTATCCGGCGCTCTAGCAGCTACAACGAAATCGGGTTGGCTAGCTAGGCTAGTGTGCGGCGTATCGTCGTGTTCCGCGGACATGGAGCACGAAACGATACCCTAGTTTTGCGTAATAGAAGCCGACTTCTATCGCAAAGGCAAGAGTACAAAGCGATTCGGTGAGCCTACCGACAGTACTCTTGAGAAGATTCAGCAAACTCAGCAAGTAATTGCCCAGCTGAGTCCTGATCTCCGTAGTTTGGGCAATGAGAGTCGCCAACTGGTCCGGACGAACGCCGGTCTCAGTCGCCGCGGCAAGCAATGCCGGTGCACTGAGGTTACCTGCGACTCAGAGCGTACACTTACACAACAAGTGCAGCAATCTAAGCAAAAGCAATTAAACAATTACAAACCGGAAGCGGCGGCGTCCAAAACGGCGCGGCCTAAGTCTTCGGCAAAAGTATCTAGCGGTCCTCGTGGTTCGACGCTGGAACTCGCCATAGAAAGAACTTACTTCCGATTAGACAGAGAGAGACAGTTAGGCAACGAACCTGTCTCGATACCAAATTGTTGTACCTCTCGTTCGTGTTTGCTCATAAGTATCTGCACGTCTGGAGACTATCGACACCGATGCGCGAGCACTTGCAAGTACAGCAAGGCAAGCGAGAGCAAACAGAGACAGCGGAAGACTTCAAGACGAAGAGAGATATAACTTACGGTCTTACAGATCGGAATGATGCAATGGACGAAATCGCCGTCAGCGCCGGAAGCAAGCAATCATCACGCGGCGGTGATTAGCGAAGTTCAGGCTTAGCTCGGGCTAAGTAGAATATCGTATAGTAATAGTAATGTAGAACACACAAGTGTTCTCCGGTATCGAATGTCTTGTCTAGCTTAGCCGTCCTTGCATCTGTTATACTCGCAGCATCGCAGTGCCGTACGATTCACATTAGGAGGCCGATCCTAGATGTGACAACCCTACTGCGTATGGGCGATGTCTACTCGTAACAACGTATAAGCCTTTCCGGCATTCGCATGATGCAAGGGTCCGGATAACGATATCCGGTTGCAGGGCATGTATCGCGACGAGGGCGGCGCTCTCAACCTGTGCTTAAATGAAGTAATATTATATCAGATAATATTACTTATCGTTTCGTAGCACGAGCATAATGCGCACTTCAATGATTCGGTCATTCATGCATGCTAGGCGGATTTGCCATGATGCGATGTCGCGATGGATAATGACAACATGCCAAATGCATGTATAAATGTACACGAATACATTTATATCATGCAGATTCATTCATATGCAATGCGTTCATCACAAAAGCACTTCGCCTCGTAGGATCGCGTTGACCTACGCGTCGGCGGGAAATGAACCGTAGCACAACAGCCTACGGCCCGGCCAATGTACAGGTTGAGTCCATTGGAACTGGACGAGGTGAAGCGCCAGGTGACGGATTTACTCGCGAAGGGTATGATACGCCCCAGCACATCCCCGTTTTCTGCACCGATTTTGTTTGTCGGTAAGAAGGATGGGACCTTGCGCATGTGCATTGATTACCGGGGGTTAAATGCGAATACGGTGAAAAATCGCTACCCTTTGCCACGCGTTGACGACCTGTTGGATAAGCTGAAGGGCTCGGCTTATTTTTCCTCAATTGACTTACAACAGGGCTACAATCAGATTCGCATCGCTGCCTCTGATATCCCGAAAACCGCTTTTCGGACGCCCTTCGGTCACTTTGAGTATACGGTCCTATCGTTTGGTTTGACTAATGCCCCTGCGACGTTTCAGGCGGTTATGGACCGAATGTTTAGGCCGTTTATCGACAGGTTCGTTGTTTGCTACCTGGATGACATCTTGGTATATTCTAAGACGCGCGAGGAGCACTTGGAGCATCTGCGGCTCGTGCTCGACGTTATGAGGCGGGAGCAATTGTTTGCTAAACGCACCAAATGCTTTTGGGCGCAGCCTCAGGTGGAATATTTGGGTCACATTGTGTCGGCCACCGGTGTGAAGATGGACCCGCGGAAGGTCGCCGTGGTTCGCGATTGGCCCGCGCCTCAGAACCTCACGGAGCTGCGTAAGTTCCTTGGCTTGACCAATTATTTCCGAAAGTTCATTGAAAAATATTCCATCATTGCGGCCCCGCTTACTAACTTAACTCGCAAAGGCGTTTTCGTTTCGCTCGAGTCGTGGACGTCGCAATGCCAGCGGGCATTCGAAGAGCTCAAACGAATCATTGCCGAAGATGTCACCCTTGCATTCCCTGATTACTCGTTGCCATTTCGTGTTGAGGTAGTGTCTGATGCCTCAATGTTTGGAAGCGGTGCTGTATTGTTACAGGAAGGGCGACCGATCGCCTTCACGAGTAAGAAGTTTTCTGGTGCGGAGATTCGCTACACCACCGGGGAACAGGAGCTTCTGGCCGTGCTGCATGCTTTAAAGGAATGGCACTGTTACCTCGAGGGACGCCCGTTTACTTTAAAGACTGACCACAAGCCCCTAACGTTTTTGCAAAGCGTTCCGACGTTGAACCGCCGTCAAGCTAGGTGGATGGAATATCTAGCTAGGTTCAACTGCACCTGGGAGTATATTTCTGGTAAATTGAATATTGCCGATGCTCTCAGTCGACATCCGTCGCTACACGCTGCAATTTTGGCAGCGCCCGTCGCGCGGCCGCGTAGCGAGGAGGTACCGATCGCGACGGACCTCGCGGAGCGGTTGAAGGCTGCCTACAGTGCAGACGCCTGGTTCGCGGACCCGGCTAATGTAGAAAACCTTCGCAAGCAGAATGGCCTTTGGCTACGGACGGAGGGTGCAGCTACGCAAATCGTCGTTCCGAACGACGACGCGCTACGCTACGACATCCTTGCGCGGTTCCACGAGGACCCGTTAGCAGGACACCCTGGTAGCAAGCGATTGATCGACTTGGTGCAACGTTCCTTTTGGTGGCCTCGTTTGGCTAAGGATGCGGCGAACTTCGTCCAGACATGCAGTCTGTGCCAGCGCAATAAGGCTTTGTCCGGTAAGGGCCATGGGTTGTTGCAACCGTTGCCTGTCCCGGATGCGCCTTGGGAAAGTGTTTCCATGGACTTCGTAGTCGCGCTGCCCAAAACTGAGGGGGGATACGATGCGGTGTTCGTAATGGTCGATCGTCTGACTAAGATGGTTCACCTAGCACCATGCACATCATCCTGCACGGCTGAGCAAACCGCACGTTTGTTTTTCGACAATGTGGTTCGGTTACATGGGGTTCCCAAAAATGTGATTTCGGACCGCGGTGGACAGTTCACGTCTAAGTTTTGGGAAGCGCTCTGCAAACTAGTTGGCATGCGCGTCAACCTGAGCACGGCGTATCACCCGCAGACTGATGGTCAAACCGAACGCACAAACCGCACGTTGGGTGATATGTTGCGCAATTATGCTGGTCGCACACCACTCGTTTGGGATACGTATTTGACTGCGGCAGAATTCGCGCTTAACAATGCTGTTAACCGCTCTACAGGCAAAAGTCCGTTCTTTCTTAACTACGGATTTCATCCCGCGCTACCCGTGTGGCGTGAGTTGGAAGTGAACATGCCTGCTGCTAAACTTTTTCCCAAGTCTTTCATGTCCCGAATCACAGACGCTAAGTCATGTTTGGACGCGGCGCAGCAACGAACGACGGAATACTATAACAAATCCAAGCAGGATGTGACGTTTTCGGAGGGGCAACTCGTGTTGCTAAGCACCAAGAACTTGCGTTCCTTGGCCGACGGATCCCGAAAACTCTTACCCCGCTGGATTGGCCCGTATCCTGTCGTGCGCATGGTTGGGAATGTGGCTGTGGAGCTTGCATTGCCCACTGATATGACCATTCACCCCACGTTTCACGTATCGCTTGTTCGTCCGTATCGTAGTACGGAACCCGTCCCTGAGCCTGCTAACGCCCCCGCAGCGATCGAACCAGTTCCCGAGACCTGGATCGCTGGTAAACAGAAGTTTTACGATGTGGAGCGGGTGTTAGATTATCGCGCGCGTCGTGTGGGCCGACACCGACGTAAGCGAACAGTACACGAGTACTTGGTTAAGTGGACAGGGTATACCGACGAGCACAACTCATGGGAACCGGCACGCAACTTCTCACAGGACATGAAACCCCTGCTCGAAGAAGCCCGCAAACGTGCCACGCAAACCCAATGACCCCTGCAGTCGATGCTGTATGATGCAGCGAGGACGCTGCATACGGGAGGGGGGATAATTGTTGTGCTACGGTTCATTTCCCGCCGACGCGTAGGTCGACGCGATCCTACGAGGCGAAGTGCTTTTGTGATGAACGCATTGCATATGAATGAATCTGCATGATATAAATGTATTCGCATATATTTATATATGCATCTGGCATGTTGTCATTATCCATCGCGACATTGCATCATGGCAAATCTGCCTAGCATGCATGAATGACCGAATCATTGAAGTGCGCATTATGCTCGTGCTATGAAACGATAAGTAATATTATCTGATATAATATTACTTCATTAAAGCACACGTTGAGAGCGCCGCACTTGTCGCGATGCATGCCCTGCAACCGGATATCGTTATCCGGACCCTTGCATCATGCGAATGCCGGAAAGGCTTATACGTTGTTACGAGTAGACATCGCCTATACGCAGTAGGGTTGTCACATCTAGGATCGGCCTCCTAATGTGAATCGTACGGCACTGCGATGCTGCGAGTATAACAGATGCGAGGACGGCTAAGCTAGACTAGACATTCGATACCGGAGAACACTTGTGTGTTCTACATTACTATTGCTATACGATATTCTACTTAGCCCGAGCTAAGCCTGAACTTCGCTAATCACCGCCGCGTGATGATTGCTTGCTTCCGGCGCTGACGGCGATTTCGTCCATTGCATCATTCCGATCTGTAAGACCGTAAGTTATATCTCTCTTTGTCTTGAAGTCTTCCGCTGTCTCTGTTTGCTCTCGCTTGCCTTGCTGTACTTGCAAGTGCTCGCGCATCGGTGTCGATAGTCTCCAGACGTGCAGATACTCATGAGCAAACGCGAACGAGAGGTACAACACTGCCCGGCTCGAATCTAAAATGCACGAATAGGACCCTGGCAAGCGTGTGGAGGAATGTGAACCAGTTAAACTGGTTGCACCAGATGGAGAGTTTGTGTTGCCCATGACCGACAGCCCTCAGACTGCTCGGATGTTCCGGCCTGATGAATTCCGTCAGGTTGAGACCCAACTCGGCCGTCAATTTACCTTTGACGCCACATGTAACGATTCGGGCAATAATAGTCTCTGTCCACGTTTTGCCTCTCCATCAAACCCATTTGCGACCCATAATCTTGCGGGTGAGTTTGCTTGGATTAATCCTCCTTACAATCACATTGCTCAATGGCAAAAACACTATATCTCCTGCAAACACAAAGATCCAGAAAATACCTCTGCAGTCTTTGTAGTCCCCAAGTGGAGCTCAATAGAGCACAGTATGCGAGCAGCAGGCTTTCGCCTGATCAAAACATATGCACCAGGGAAACAATTGTTCCTGAAGAAAAGTTGCACAGGAGTACAGGAGCTTATGCCCGGTGTCCCATGGCCTCTCCAGCTATGGTATGACCGATCGTCCACTACCGTGCACTTGAACTCCATAGTTGGTTCTACACCTTCTATGATCTTTGATGCTCAACTGTGCCAAACGGCCTGCAAAGTCTTGGCCGATTCCGGTGCCAATTGTAAAGGTACCGCAGACGGGTTTATATCCCTAACAGCCGTTATGAAAATGGCCCTTGCTCTCAAACCCACACTTACCAGCTCAGTTAAAGTGGCTAATGGCAACACAGAACTGATTGAGGGCTCAGTTGTTACCAATCTTCAAATTGACAAGTTCCACGACACAGTCAAACTCCTTGTTCTAAAGCAAGATGTCCCAGGTGTTGATATTATCCTGGCTAATGACTGGTTAGGAAAACGAAAAGCCACAATGTGCTGGGCAACTCATACCCTGACAGTGTATAAGAAGCCAAATGATGCGTATACGTTTACGCCATCCCTTTGGTCTTCCCCGGGTATCGATGCTAACCTTGATGCGATTACCCTCATGAACGATGTCACTGCAACACTTTATGCAGCGACTACTGTCGAGACGGTATCTGCGAAAGCAGCAGGCAAACGAATTGCTAAAGGAGCATGGAGTTATCTCCTACTTGTGCAAGCAGAGGAGCACACTCCAACTCCTGACCCCAGTTCCGGTGGGAATAATCTCCTAGCTAATTTGAAGTTATCAGAATTACTGGAGGAATACAAGGATGTATTCGAGGACCTTCAAGGCCTCCCCCCTGACCGGGACATTGGTCACACGATTCCTTTAGTGGATGGTGCCATACCACCCGCTAAACGAGCCTATAGGCTCACCCAACTGGAGCAACAAGAGGTCAAGAAGGAAGTTACCGAACTGCTCAATAAGGGATATATCGAACCCTCTACCTCACCCTATGGGGCTCCAGTTCTCTTTGTCGAAAAGGCAAATGGGCAAGGACTACGCATGGTCTTAGACTACCGTGCGCTTAATAAACTGACCATCAAACGGCGGTACCCCATGCCCAATATTACGGACCTTTTCGACCAACTCCAAGGAGCTACCATTTTCAGCTCCCTGGACTTACAGCAGGGGTATCATCAAATACTGATCTCTCCACAGGATGTGGAGAAAACGGCCTTCATAGCCCCAGGCATGGGCCAGTTTCAGTTTAAGGTACTTTGCTTTGGACTGACCAATGCCCCTGCAACGTTCCAAGCAGTGATGAATCGTGTCTTCACTGACTACATTGGCAAATTTGTGCTAGTGTACTTGGACGATATACTGGTCTTTAGTAAGACCCCGGCCGAGCATGAACAGCACCTCCGTTTGGTACTGTCCTTGCTCCGAAAGCACCAATTCAAGGCAAAATTGTCGAAGTGTCAGTTCAACCAGTTCGAACTGCACTTCCTTGGCCACAAAGTAAGCCAAGAAGGCTTTAAGGTGGACGACCGCAAAGTAACAGCCATTAAAGACTGGCCTGTCCCCACGGATATTAAGCGACTGCGGGTGTTCCTTGGCTTAGCCAATTATTTCAGGAGGTTTATTCAGGGTTATTCCTCCCTTGTGGCCCCCCTCACAACCCTTACCAGTGAGAAAGTGCCCTTCCACTGGACCAAAGCCTGCGAGGCAGCCTTCCAGGGTGTGAAGCATGCCTTGACAAATGCACCAGTACTTAAACTCCCCGAGCTTGATAAACCTTTCACGGTTTGGTCTGATGCCTCAATACATGGCACAGGAGCCGTCCTCTTGCAGGATGACCACCCTGTCGCCTATACCAGTTCTAAATTCAATAAGGCAGAGTACAACTACTCGACAACAGACCAAGAGTGCCTCGGCACTGTCTTAGCCCTGGAAGAGTGGCGTTGTTACCTTGAAGGCGCCAGTGATGTAACGTTGATCACGGATCACCAAGCACTGGTATACCTCCAAGAACAGAAAAGCGCGGATAAGCTATCCCGCCGCCAAGCTCGTTGGATGGAGCGATTATCACGTTTCACATTTAAATGGGAGTATCGCCCTGGTCGGGTGAACGTAGCTGACCCTATCAGTCGGGTCCATGACGTGGTGCTTAACTTGCTTTCTGCCGCGCTGATTGACAGCGACTTAGGACACCGAATCATCCGCGGGTATGACGGTGATCTCAATCTCACGAAAACTAAGGTAGCAAAGCTGCGGCTCAAAAAGAAGGGTAACTTCTGGTACAATGGATCCCAGATTTACATCCCTAATCAAGCTGACTTACGACGGGTCATCATGAAAGAGTATCATGATACCCCATGCGCTGGCCACCGCGGCATTGACCGCACCAAACAAGCGATCGCACAAACGTACTGGTGGCCTGGACTAGATACTGACGTGAAGGCCTACGTCAAGTCTTGTCCTCAATGTCAGCATAACAAACCAACCAACACTAAGCCGGGTGGTTTGCTGCAGCCGCTCCCCATACCTTCTTCCGTGTGGGAGAGCATATCAATGGATTTGATAACCCAGCTACCAACAACTCGCAATGGGCATGATGCGATCGTAGTGTTTGTGGACCGGCTGAGCAAAATGACGCACTTTGCTCCCACCCACACGACCGCAGGAGCAGAAGAGTTGGCTCGCCTTTTTGTAGCCACTGTCTTCCGGCAGCACGGCCTTCCAAAGAACATTATCTCTGACCGGGACCCACGTTTTACAAGCAATTTCTGAAAGGAAATATTTCGCCTATTGGGCACCCACCTCCATATGAGCACAGCCTTCCATCCACAAACAGATGGACAAACAGAGCGAATGAACCGCTTACTGGAAGAGACATTACGGCACTATATCTCCCCTAATCAGGATGATTGGGATGATCACTTACCGTTGATTGAGTTTGCTATCAATAACTCCAAACAACGTTCGACAGGTATGACACCATTTTTGCTTAATGGTGTCCAGCAACCGCGTGTGCCGGTTGACCTGCATATACCCTCGAAAGTGCCGGCTGCTGATGAGTACTCCACCATCATGCGCAAGCGATTGCAACTCGCTAAAACTTGTCTCCAGGCTGCGCAGTCTAGACAAAAACAGGATGCTGACTCTTCTCGGCGCCCCGTGCGTTATGAGGTTGGGCAAAAAGTGCTGTTAAGTACCAAGAATATTAACCTTAAAAAACCTGGAACTAAGAAGCTGATGCCAAAATTCATCGGCCCATATACAGTTGTCGCTAATATTGGCGAAACAGCGGTAAAACTTGGCTTACCAGCTGAATCTCGCCTACACCCGGTCTTTCATGTGTCACTCCTGAAACCATTCAAGGAGGACGCTCAGCGACAACCACCCTCACCACTTGTTATTGAGGGTGAACCATTCTACATGGTTGAAGCCATTATAGATCATCGGGATGTCTCAATCCGTGGGGGCAGAGGTAAAACTCGTCGAGAGTACCTTATCAAGTGGGAGGGATATGATTCCACTCACAATACACATGAAACCGAGGCATCACTGAAAGAATCAGATCCTCTGGTGGAAGCCATCGAGGAGTATGAGTGAAGACTCAAAGCCAAAGGGCCGAAACCCACTGAGAAAGAAACCTCATCCAAGAGGAGACGGTGACGCTCCCGGGACGTTTCGCTTCAGAGGGGGGGGAATGTAGGAAACTACATTTACCTTAGAGAAATAGGCCCAGATAAAGCGGTAGGCAATCATGCAATAAGCATGATGCCTAACCGAAAACTAACTACGAGTAGACTTCGCGATTGGCAAAGAAGATTGCCGTACATCTTGGCTAGGTGAGCCAATATTAAAGTCACCCTGGTGAAGAGCTAAGGCCTGACATTTTAATATCACAATACTAATTGTTCGGAGTTCAAGACTCCGCTGTCACCAATTATTCCCAATAGATGTACCATTGACCGCGACGCTAATTTACTTGTGAGCTATTTCTAAATCTGCAAAAGCTACGCTTCCGCACAAATCTAGTAGCATACTGAAAGGGGCTGCTACACCAACACAAACAGCAGCCTCACCCCTGGACCGTGCACGGGCCCGTACAGTTGCAGACTTTTGGGCACGCTTGCATTCTTTTGCAGCGTTGGGAATACCTTATTATGGCTGGGATCAAGTGGGACCACAACATCCCATCCTAGCCATAGTTGGCACGCAAATGCGGTGTGCAGATCCGGTTGACATCACCGACCATGGAGCAGCAAGAACAGAGCAGGGGCTTTAGGGCAGGAGTTTTGAGGAGGAGGTTCTGTGGGAGGAAAGGGGGAGAGTGAGGGAGAGACAAGGAGAGGGCGGTCTAGTTCTCAAGGAGGGGAAGGGAGAGGGTGGAGGGTTTCGTGGCTAGAGGTTCCTGTGTCCAGGCTTCGGGTCCTTAGGGTTTTAGGGGGGGTCAGCGAGAGAGATCTTTCCTTTTTGTGCAGTTCAGGTGTCTGCGGGGCCAGCTTTGGGTGGGGCCGGAAGGCTTTCTAGGGGGGCGCCAGTTTGGCTTGTCATCCCCCCCTCCGCCTCTTGTTGGGTTCTTCCGGCTTGGCTGTGTAAGGGTGTGCTTTCCTGCTGGTGTTTCTCCTCTGAGGGGATCTGTGTGTGTCTGTCAGGCTCTTGCCAGGCCAGTTTCGGGTTAGAGGAGAGGGTTCCCCGTCCTTTGAGCAGCTAGTTGTCCCCCGTTTTCTGTTGGGCCTTTCTGTGGTTTCTTGGTGGCCCTGAGTGCTCTGTGAGTGGCCAGGCGAGAGCCTGTGAGGGCTCGCTGGCCCTAGTGAGAGGGGTAGCACGTGGCAAGACAGACAGACAAAGCCACGTGTTCCTCCCCTGCGCTGTGGCTTGGTCCGGTCAGGACCCCCGGTGCTCGTCTTTGAAAGGCGAGTCGCCCACAGTGTAACACCCATAAATACATACATACATACATACATGCAAACATACAAACATACAAACATACAAACAAACATACATACATACATATAGCTAGGGCTCTCTGCGGGCATAGCCATTGAGCTTTTCAGGGGGACGCCTTGGTGGCCTGTTATCCCCCCCGGTCTTTGGAGGAGTCTAGCGTTTCTGCTGGGCAGTTTGGGAGGGTCCTAGCTTATTGAACCCTTAGAGTCCCTGGGAGTGAAGGCCAGGCTTTTGTTTGGGAGGCAGTGGAGGTGGAGGAGGCAGGGTTTTCTTGCTTTTAGAGAGGTAGGGGTTGCTCTCTTGCAATCTACGTATGGAAGTTGGTGTGGTTGGCAGAGGCTCTGTTCCTTTGAGTAGCCAGGCTTGAGGCTCGTGAGGCCTGTGTGCCCGTGCTGGCTCGAGCGAGGGGAGGAGCGCACGCCAGGACGACCAGACTAGGCCGTGCGCTGTAGTTCGGCCCGGTCAGGGCCCCCGGTGCTTGTCCTTTCAGGGAAAGCCGCCCACTGTGTAACAACCCTTCATACATATAGTTAGGGAATGCATGCAAGTAAGCCTGAAATTCTGAAGGTATCCAAGTAATGGGCGATATGTAGCGTATATGTACGGGACGTTTCTGTACATAGGCAATGTCTAATTGTTATGGTCTCCACCACCTGGCACCATCACCTGAAGTCGCGTCACAACATTCCCAATTCAAAAATCACGGTTAAATTACCTGTTATCATATGCAAATGATCCGTCATTTCCACGAAAGCAAATAAATCGTAAAGCACGGTTCTTGGGGTAATACGGGTTACTTTAAAATGCTTCTTTATCTCACAGAAGTACTTAGAGAAGTAGAAAATTATGTGCTCGCGGTGGATAATGCGGGCTTAGCTTGCTCAGGCGAGTTAACTGAGAGGTAGGATCTTATGTGGCAAGTGAAGTACGGCAATTGCCGCACGGTCCGAGTGCTCAGGACTGTCTTTAGCTACGCGTCTTGTCATCATTTGGTATCTTATTTTATTGTTCGGGTTTGTGACCACGTCAACGAGTTTTCGAGTGCACAGTTATGTAACAAGAAATGGCAGTCGACCTTCCTAACGTCAGTTAACGTAGTGATGGTTATTATTTCTTTGTACTGCACTTTTGCATCATCCAGCCTCAGATCCTATTATACCAGCAAGTACAACCATTTACAAAAATCGTTTAAATATGAATCCATCGAGCATTTGATAAGCTTCAGTTACCCAACAGCTGCAGTTATCACAGGACTGAGTTATACGAATAAAAATTTAACAGTACATACTCGGTCGACCATGTCAACATGTAAATTATGAATGATGTCATATGATGGTCTAGTCTTGCAGTTGGACGATTTCTGAGCGAAATCTGGGAAATGGCGCTCTTCGCGGCTTGTTTCGGTAGGACTTCAGGGCGGGGCACAAAACGTTTGGCCAGCGGCGGTCTCTCAGAAGCAGTGAATCCGTTGTCCGGCCGAAATGTGCTGGCGCCAAGTCCGCAGCATTCTACCCTCCCACGTTTGGATTCCCCGGTAGGCAGCACTGCCGCGCGCTATGCATGTGACGTGCGCAACAAAGTAACCGGAAGACCGCAAGAATAATATTCGCCGTTATACTTAAAACAAAGTTCCATAGACGTATATGCCTGCCTCTCCCAGGGCAACTTGTCAGGTTCACCGGGCACATGCGCTTCCCCGAACCACTTCATGAAATCCATGGTAAGGATCCTAATAATACATTTAATTTTTAATTCAGTATGTTATTAAATATATTTTTTCTGAACAGATCTGGTTTTGTAACTGGCGGTCCGCTGACTCATCTATCCCTTTCCATATCTTGCTCGCCAAGCAGCAGAGTCTTCGGGACTCGATGATCATGGCAACCTCCCCCGCAATCATCACAGTGATAACTTACGGACAGCTTGTTCTTCACCAAAATCCTCAAAGCAAAGCGTACTTAGGTGACTGGGTCACATTAGTGGATGACGCCCGCCGCGGAGGTATCCTTGACGTCATTTTTGTGTACGAACCCGAGAAGTGCCGGCGCATGCTGGAGGAGCTTTGTCGAGAAGGGAGTTCTGGATTGTGGAAGGGTAAGTCGAACGCTAACGGCGCAACGGGTTTTCGATCGGGTGTGTCGATGGCATGCCGGGGATGGAAGTCGCCACCGTCAGTTCCCACCCCCTTAAAACATGCCAGGCTACGGCCGGCGTATAATAAAAAAAAGATATATTATTATTATTATCATAATTGTACTAATAGTTATACTATAATATGTATATATACTATAATATGTATAATATAACATAATATAATATATAATATTTTATTATATATTATTGATTGTTATTATATCTTATATATGCATATAATAAATAGCCCTGAGTGGCTCAGCGACAGCAATCGACCCACAGCTGCGATATCAGCAACCTGGCCGCTACTTCACAATCATGTCTCATTCGGGCTGCACGAGCCCGTTCCGCAACCACCTTTGTGACGCGGTCACGTGGCCATGCATGGCTCGGATCAGTATGATGAATAATGATGAACTTGTGAGGAGGCGATTCAGACGGCGTCAACAACCTACGTACGTACAACATAGGCCTCACGGTGGAACGACAGCTGCAGCTTGGATGTATTAACCCGGTGCATCCTCGTGGCGCGATTGAGCCCTGTTTTTTTAGGGGTTTAGGGACATCCGGACAGTTGGACGCAGATGCAGATGACCCAGATGCCATTTCTTCGCATGCGGCCCAGTTCATGTGCCTCCGTCGCCTCTCCCAATGGTGTACTTTCGACTTTCCAGACTTGCGAATTGTATGTATTGGGATTCTTTGCCCTTAATTGCAGCTGTCGTACGAGTGCCGTACAACTTTAAAAACCGTCTAGAGAACAATTCGATCCGGAATCCAGCAGGATCCGGCAGAGTCCGCCTTCATGGGGGTGGCAGGGGCCTTACGACGATTGAGGACGTCGTCTGGGACCGCGGTCAACACGTCGGGTGTGACACCACCAGTGGGGGGGGAAGGTGCGGAGCCATCGGCGCTTCTGCCGTACTGGACCGGCTCGGGGCTCCTGAAGCTGGGGACGGTGAGTCACACAACATCCGACACATGCACAACCGCTCTGATGATGACGGTTATGATGATGGTTATGGTGATGATCGTGATCATGAGAATAAGAATGAGAATAAGAATAATAATGATGATGATGATGATAATGGTGATCAACATCATCATCATCATATTGCGTCGCATCCTATCCCTCTGCTTCACCCCGTGAATGTATGCTGCTGCCATACGTTCGTACGGCCCAGACCTCCAGCGGTGTGACCAAGGAGGTCGCTGAAATACTTCACCTTATCGCGTCTCACCTGGAAAGCACATACTGCTTACTGGGAAGTCGCACACGACTTAGTCGATGAGATGCCCAATAAGGGGTTGTCGCGACCGTCGTTCCCAACTCCGCAACCTGCAGTTGTGGCTACCGCAAATCCCAGGAAGGCTACGGCAGGGGCAACAAACAAAGTTGCCATCTCCTTCCCAACAAGAATGGGCTTGGGTCGCGACAGCGGCAGCGGTGGCGGTGGCGGTGGAGGTGGCGGCGCACGTGCAGACGCTACCGCCACACGCGCCCGCGGCAGCTGGATCCTAACCAGCAACGAATTGGGCAACTGCGAACGATTGCGTCTCTCATGTGCCAATTTTGCCGGCAATGGGCCAGCGATAGCCTTGACAGAAACGTCTGTGGCCGTAGGCTCCGTTGCCGCCGCCGGCAGCTGGCAAGCATGTACGGATATGGGGATCGTCCCCTGGAGTACGGAGGCGGCTGAGCGGACCAGTCGCGCTGAGGTCGGTGGCGCCAGCGGGTGTACGGCGCCGTACAACGCAGTGCAGTTCCCCCACAGCCGTACTAGCGCGGTGATGCGGTCGTCACTGCCCGCTGCCTCCGCAGCGTTTATCGTCGGCACAGTGACACCGGCCGAGCTGACACTGACCGGCACCGAGCACAATGACTGTACGGGGCGGTTCAGCGGCAGCTTCCTGACGGTGCAGGATCCGTTGGGTGAGTCTTCAGCAAATTGATGGATCCTGAATTTAGATTATGAATGCTGCGAAAGTTGCGAAATTTCAGCAAATGAACGCGACGCGAATGAACAGTTCTCCTGGATGTCTCAATCCGTGTTCTTCATGTTTGTTGCACTTTCCACGTAATGCCGCAATCGATGTGGACTCACATACGCATATACATACGCATACACAATACACATACACATTCCCACTTACACATACACATACACATGCGCATGCAAGGCCCTTGCCCATACCTTCAGCTTCAGCTTCCCAATCGGCCCGACGAATCCGATCCCTCTTCCACGGCAGCTACCTCCACATTCGCCACATTCGCCAACGCCCAAAGCTCTTTCGACGTTGCAGCCGGTAAGGAGTCCCCCGCTGCCAGCGGCCGGGATACCAAGCGTATCGTGCCGCCGCTACCAGCGCCGACGGTGCCAAGTACGGATGCCAGCCCCGGCCCCGCCGCCAGCAGTGGGAGCCCCATCAACAGAGCTCGACGTCTGCCCCCCCGCCGCACCATCTCCTACAATGCACCGGCTTTCAACCGTGCACAGGGCGCCACGCCCCGCCTCAATTCCGTCGCCACCACGCAGGGTGGCATGCAGTCCCTGAATCCGGTGGGATCCCGGGCGCTAACGTTCGCCATGTCGCTCGGCACGTCGCCTCTCGTCGCATCGGTCTGCCTGAACAGCGGCGGTGCCGGTGGCGGCGGTTCGTCCGCGTTGTCGTCTCCACGTGTACTGAGAGCGCTTTCTACCTGCAGAGCGAAAACGGTAGGGACAGCAACGCACGGTCGCAGCTGTGGCCTCGTAACGGTGCCGCATATTGCCTCAGGGCCCCATGATGCAGGTGCCGCACGCATAGTGGTGATGCTTCAAAGAGCGGCCCTCATGACGACCCCAAACGCCGACGCTGGGTCTCCTCCAGCGGGGTGTTTGAAGCTGCCAGGGGCGGGTACGGGACCGCCATCGGGCCCGGATAGCATCCGCAGGCGGTCGTTAGGACTGCATCATGATGCGAGTAGCTGTGAGGTGGCTGGCGGCGTCTCTGACGGAAAAAATGGGGGCCTTAACGGTGACAGAGGCGGCGGCAGCAGCGGGAACAAGTTCAGCGGCGGCGACCTTGGTCCACATGAGGATGCTGATACGCCAGCTCCACGTGGAACCACGAGCACTGCAGCACACTCCAAAGCTCAAGGGAATTCTGCACAGAACGGGATCCGGCGCCAATCCCAGCCGGAATTGAATTCCAAATCCGGATCCAGCGCCAAATCTCAGGCAAAACTCGTAAACAATATTGGTGCTGGAACCGGGGATAAGGCCCCTCGGGTTTCGAAGGGTGGCAATGGCGCAGGTACGGCACTGTCGGCGGCGGCCTCGATGTCAATGCCAATGTTGGACGCGCTGATGGCGACCTCCAAACCAGCAAATGATTGCAGGACAGTCGGAAATTCGAGTGAATATCCTTGTCTGCCATCAGCTCCCTCTAGGAAGTCGACGAATGAGCCTCTTTTCGCAGCACCACAAGCTCGGCTCGCCCGCAGGGATGTGCCCGCAAATGTGCAGTCTCTCCTTCCAGTGTGCGGAGATGTGCGGGTCCTGGGGGACCCTCAGCCAGCTCCTGTGCATCATCCGGGGTCGTCGCCAACGCAACAGAGGGCCACCTCACCTTCAGCGGGCCACCTACCGCCATCATCGCCGCCGCAACCGCCGCCCCTGCACCAACAGCAGCAGCAGCAGCAGCAGGTACAGCCACCTGGGCTAAAGCAGCAGGTGCATGGAAAAGCAGATGGTGATGATCGCCAGCTACAGCTTCATGAGGAGCACCTGGAGCAGCGTCAACGGCTTCAGCGCGCACGGCCGCTGCCAGGTCCTGAATGCTGGCACGAGGTGTGCAGTGGGTTGTTCTGGTGTGCGGAACGTCCATACAGAAGCCTAATCTTCGGTGGGAAACGTGGCTGCTGCTTTGGCAGCTACGGTTTAGCGGATGCAGTCTTTCTTGGCATGGCTCTTCTTGACAGGCCAGCGCTGACTGGCAGTAGGTGCCCTACGGTGTTGTTATGCACATCCAGTTGTTACGCACCTGCTGGGTCATGACGACCCAGGAGGTTTTGCTTTGGGACGCCGCCATTGAGGGCGATGATTGAGGGCGATCCTTTCTTTCAACACAACGAGATTCCACACATATATACACATAAATGCTGATGCTTATAATATGCCGATTCCATATGTTCATCTCATGGCCATCGGTTCACTTACAGGTCTGGGCGACTACGGCGCGGGATCCAATAACAGGTGCTGATGTCATTGTGCTCACCCAGACGGATGTTACCGCCAAGGTGGGAGCTAAGAAGGGTCCTGAAGGGCAATGAAGGCCCACACGGCACCCCGGATTGTCGACATCGATTTGCATAGAAATAATCTCCAGCTGGAGATACACACCAACGTTTTTTGGAGCCTCAACCCTACGATGCTGCACTAACGATGGCGTGGTAGGAAACACGCATTGCCAGCCCCTCACGATATGTTCATAATCAGCCACGCGTATCCCCAATCCCTTCGTGACCCAGTATCCTGATAAGCCACCGATATCCTCTCTATCAGCCCTCTATTAGACCCTATTATCTCGCTCCCATCTCTTCAACCCCTCTGCCGCTTCCTCACGCCCTCTGGCTCAGGTGGTCGCGGAGCGGCACCTCGCGCTGGTGATGGAGACGGAGCACCGGCTCGTGGAACAGCTCTTTCCCCGGCATATCCTGCAGTACATAACGGAGGAGTGGACGGCGGCACATCACCCGGAGGAAGGGCAGGCGGAGGCAGGAGCAGGAGGCGGGGCAGGTGGTGGCGGGGCAGGTGGTGGCGGGGCAGGTGGTGGCGGGGCAGGTGGTGGCGGAGCAGGTGGTGGCGGGGCAGGTGGTGGCGGGGCAGGTGGTGGCGGAGCAGGTGGTGGCGGGGCAGGTGGTGGCGGGGCAGGTGGTGGCGGAGCAGGTGGTGGCGGGGCAGGTGGTGGCGGAGCAGGTGGTGGCGGAACAGGTGGTGGCAGGGCAGGTTACGTGCCCGATACTGACAGCAGCAGGGGCCCCGGCTGCTCCGCAGGAGGACGTCTGCGGTGGCGACCCGTGGTTCGCGACTGTAATGCGCTGGCCACGTGGCACCCCGAGGTGGGATTGCGGAGGAGGGAGGAGGGTGGGGATTAGGAGCGGGGTAGCAACAAAATAACTCACGGACTGGGCGGGTAGCGCCATGGGTGCCGACGCCTGCAGTCGGCGAGTGAAGTGCGAATGGGACAAGGACCAGGGGTCGATGGAGCATCTGCACGGATGGACTGTCGAACGTGACTTAACCAATTTGGAGCCTCTTCCGATCGTTTCATTTCAGGGCGTGACTGCACTGGCCATACCAACATACACACAGCTATCTATATGTATGTACGTCGTTTGTGGCTGTTCTTCATCATCACCAACCCCCCGTCTAGCCAGCTCCTTAATCACCGTCCTCACTGTCTCCCCGCCACCTCGCTCGTTCCTCTATCTATCTCCCCGCACCTGGCGGCTTTACATACCCCGCCTAAGGTCACGCTGTTGTTTGCGGACATCAAAGGTAGGTGCTTTATGCCAGCTTGATCTGATGACCTTCTTCGGGAAAAGAACTGATAGTGCGTGGCCGTTTACCTCGTCCCAATTACTGATGTTAACATTAACCGATGGTCCTGCTGGTTAGGATATCAGCCGCCCTCATTCAAGTGATTTGTTTTCCGCGGCATTTATATCCGTGGCATATATGCGTTGGGATTAGCAAAGCGTGCCATTTGGAAGGAGGAGCCCTTGATGGCGTGGAATTCGTTCTTGTCTGCCGTGTTTCGTCGTATTGCCACCAATTGCGCACGCAACGTCTTTCCTGCAGCCGGGCTTTATAAACGTGCACCCACCACTCTCTCCTTGCTTCCAGGAAAAGCGGCTGCTGCTGCTCCGTAAATAAGGTTTCCCTTGTCACCGCTACCATCTTCCATCCTTGTCACCCATATATCATATATCCGCAGGCTTTACGCCGATGTGCAAGGAGGTCGAACCCCGTCAGGTGCGTTCCCGGGTAGCTGGGTAGCTCGTGGGTTTGAATTGCTTCTTTTCCCCTTTCCTGAGCACTCAGCTGCATCTTGGCGGTTGAGGAAGTGGTAAGTTTACTCCAGGCTAATGGTGAACCGTCGCTTGATATGGGCGTCACTGAGGCACGCACGTTTTTTGATGTGTTTCGACTATTTCATCGAACCAGTTGTCTAGGGGCCGCCCGCCATAAGGCGTGCGTTTAACGAGAGGGCAGTCCCCTGCGCGACATACAATGTTCCCCTGCTGCCGAGGTTGAGGGTGGGAGATTGAGGAGTTGCACCCGCGGCGGGGCTATATCGGCAGCGTGCTCGTGGCGGTGCTGTGTCGGGGAGGACTAGGAGGGACTCTAGCTCCTCGCGCCCTTTCCCCTCCAGATGGCCGCTTTCGTGGTGACCCCGCCCCAGCGCGCGGCAAGCTGTTCGCACTTATAGTGTCCGCTAATGTTCAGGCTAGGTGCGGCAAACGAGCATTTCTCGATGCCCGAGTGGCTGCTAGCTCTCGCCAAGATCAACTGGCTCAGCAACGGACGCAAGCCCACCCTACGACCCCTAGGGGTCATGGAAACGCACATTCTTAAAACTCTGATCCTTAACGATACCCTGCATTAGGTTATGTCGCTACTCAACTCCCTGTACTCCCGGTACGACGCTATGCTGGACAAGTACGGCGTATACAAGGTACAGTGTCGTACCTTTCAAACATATGCGGGGCGCGATTGGTTGTAAAAACGTGAAGGGGGTCCTTTGGATGTGGGGAGTGTTTATTTCGTCACTCTTGGACACCTGTATGCGTTCCAAACTAATCCTGCATATTGACTCCTGAAACGTAAGGCGCACAGATTAGCGAACGGACAATGAAAACAACTTGAAGGCATATGAGCCATTTTCGATAGATCGCCATCACCACAACCGAATCCCCACCTATCGAACCAGTATGCCCTCCCCGCCCTCCCCGCCCTCCCGTACCCTCCCCGCGCCTTCCCCGCGTCCCCCCAGGTTGAGACCATCGGCGACTGTTACTTCGTCGCGGGCGGTTTGATCCACGAGGACGAGGACGGCATGGCGGCGGTGCGCCAGGGGGACAGCACGGAGGACCCGCTGCACGCAGAGAAGGTCTTCATGTTCGCAAAGGTAATCGTAGGGTAAGGGTAGGGTTGCAGGTGTATAGAGCAGGATATAGCGGGTGCCAGAAGGGCGGTGGCCCTCCGGCACGCCGGCGGTGTGCTTTAGGACTCTTACCGGTTCGCGCAACGCTGCAGTAGTCGTACATGTAGGGCCAACACATCCCACCACGCACAATATAAAGGTGCAGAAGCACCATATCAACATCTGGAGAGGCCTTTGAGGCTCCAAACTACTACAAACACAGTGTGGTTTCGCTAGCTTCTGATGTGCTCACTCATTGGGTCCCTTTAGATTCTGACATATGCAGCCTTCTCAGGTCGCAGGTACCATCCAAGGGACTCGCTTCCACATAATTTCGTGTTCCTGAAAGCCGGGTCACATCTAACGGTGATTCAGTCAGCGTACGACAGCCTTGATATATTGATCTTCTGAGGTCTCTGAGATTACTTACTGCCAGCAGCAGCTATCCCCAGTCATCATGTTGTGTATTGTATTCTTACGACTGCGCCTCACGAAAGACCTGCTATTCCCGTTTGTTCCCAGGCCATGCTTTCCGCCGCTCGTGAGGTGGTGATGCCTACCACGGGCCAGCCCGTGCAGATTCGCATCGGGCTGCACACTGGCCCCGTGGTCAGCGGAGTTGTGGGCACCCGGATGCCCCGCTTCTGCCTCTTCGGTGAGCGGCGAGTGCGGGGTGAGAGTGGGTGTCCTCCTTCCTGTCGTGGGAGGAAGAGGGGTCGGCCGACGGCAGGCTGCATGCGGCCTCACGCCGACATGTTGGCACCAGGGCTGAGATCGCTGCCCTCCCTCCCTCCCTCCCTCCCTCCATCTCTCTCTGCCTGCCTGTCTATCTCCCTTCCCTCTTACTCTCGACCCCCGCCCCTGCTTCAGGCGACACGGTCAACACCGCTAGCCGCATGGAGAGCACCGGGGTGCCTGGGGCCATACACGCGTCCGAGGCCACCTACAATAGACTGACCAAGAGCTACCAGTGGGAAACCACGGGGGGAGTTGAGGTATGTCAGGCGCTGAGCAACTTCAAGTAAGATATTTGGAAAGGCTCCCAGGCAGACACACACGATGACAGGTCGCTTAACCGAAAGAAGCCCTTCCGGCCTCGGCTTCCTGAGCATGTGGTTGGTGCTAAGCAATGAATAGTGTGTGTACCCTGCTTTGCGCACAACCCACGCTCGGCAGGGCCCTGACAACACCCGATTTGCTGTATGAGCGCAAGCTACTATACCGTGCGTGCGGTCCATGTAAGACTTTAGGGTTTTGTACGATTACCGGGTATGTAGCATGAGTGCACCGGAGCTCTTGTAACTACATCGCCACGTCTGACCTTCATGACCGCCTGCCTGCCTTTCCCCCGCGTAGGTCAAGGGCAAGGGCCTCATGCAGACCTACATCTGGCAGCCCCGCGACCCGGACAGCTTTCAGCCCTCTTCCATCCCTTCGTGGCGGTCTGGTTGCCGCGTTGGCGGAGGCAATGAAAGTGGCAGTGTTGGCGGCGGGACCTGCACCGCCCATCCTCCACGTTTGGATTCAGCTGGAAGCCCTGCGGGGCTCCGAAGGCCGTCAAGGGGAAACGAGGAGGGGCCGACAAAAGCAGGTAAGATACTGCTTGCGCCACCGCTGGATGCGCAACAAATGATGGCGGCGATATCGGGTGACAGCTGTCTTGGTGCAGAGCCGCACTCGTTCTGAGGTTTCCAACCGAGTCTCCTCCTTGCGAAACATTGCTGCCCGTACCACCACCACCACCATCACGAACGTGGTGGAACGTCGAATTATTTGAGATGCGGTGTATGTGGATACCACCGTGGGCCGGGCCATGCCGCCGCTCCTTGAACCTTGCTTGTATAGCTTCTCACGCCTTCGGGCGTTTTTACCCTACCTTACCTCGTTTGGCTCAAGTGAATATGGGACCATTTATTATGCATTGGTGAATGATCATGACGACGGGGGGCAGGGAAACCTCAACAAGGTACGACAACCCATGTTTGTACGTAGTCTGGAACATATCTAGCAACAAGCTAAGATTTTACGGTTGTTAAATCCTTCCTCTGGTTCTTAGATATTGGAATCTGAGAAGTGACATCCACGTTGGTACGTACGTACGTGCGTCATTTCGTACGTAGGTATATGCGAGTTGGGCCCTTTGCATTTGATGTAATGCAGTACATTTACGTCATTGGTGTTGCTCTTCTTAAAATGGCGCCGCAGCGCCAAGGAATTGCACCGCGTTTTACGAATGCCCAGGTAGCCGCCAAGGTCTGCTCAGCGCAATGAGCATTATTTAGGGAGGCGGATGGTATGGTTTAGCTAGGGTAAAAAATGAAAAGGTACATACGGCGACGTATGTACGGCTACCCGCCGTTAATAAGTAATAAAATAAAGACGTTGAATGTCGTATGTGCGCACCGCATATATGGTTCAGCTTCCTCGTCTTGAAGCTCGGCCACTTCTGGATTGTTCGGCCATTCGGCCAGCCTGCTCGACGCTGGTCTCATGATCTGACGGTTTTGCCATTGGGTATAGTAGTTGCTGGGCTGTGCGTGGCAGCTCCCCGAGTTCCGTTGGCTTACTCATCATCTTCGTCTGTCTGCAGCAGTAACAGTGACATTCTCTAAGCCGTGGAGGGTGAATACTGTTTATTCAACGAAAGAGAACAAGGAGTAAAACGGAGAAAGTAAAAGCTGCGTGGCTGGTGACCCATGGGGGAGTGGCGAAGGAACATTCCCCCTGCACTTTGTACATCTGTCTATCTGCCTGGAGTGGCTTGCAAAGTCGGGATGGCCATACGGCCAGGATGGGATAGGATTGCGGATGGGATATTTACGGGGCGTCAACACGTAAAGTGTCATGTGGGGAGTTGGAGTAATAAGGTTGAGGATGTCGCGTGTATGGCCGCGGGCAGTGAATGGCCGAGCGTATGCTTTGTCAGCGTGATAGTAAGAGCTGGCAATGGCCAATAGCTAGCTAGCGAGGTCGTTGGAAGTTGGGGAACTGATTGAGCGATATTATCCATCCCTCGTAGTAATGGGAGGGTTTCTTTGGCGATGATTCCCTTGCTGCCTCGTGCACAAATGAATTCGCTCGGACGTCATAAGACAAATAAATATGTTGAAATTCCTAGAGGCATTCCGTTTTTCCGCGGGTTACCCCGCGATAGATGACCATGTTAGGTGTCAGTGGCATCGCGGCTGTGATGCGAGTTTACGTCCGACATGTAAGTGCGGTCGCACATACACACCAACCTGGTACGTCTACTAGGGCAGGTCCACCGTGTACCGCGTACCGTGTACCCATGCCATTGCATGGACAAGCCTTCCTGTCTGGCAAGCAGCCATAAGGAATTATTATATAGATCAACTGATACACCATTTAATAACACGCCCCCTCGAGACGTTCCTAGCAACAAGTGATACAAAATAACTCCAAGCAGAAACGCATCCAAACGAGTTCACCTCAAGCAAAACCCGAATGGTTAGATTGTCAACCCCATTTCCATAATGCACTTTGTGAACTTAATCTCTCCGAGTGCCCTAGTTAGCACACCTGCCACCATATCTTCCGTCGAACAGCAGGACAGGGCAACTTCCTTCCTAGAGACTCGCCCCCGTACTAGGTGATGCTGCACGTTGATGTGCTTGGACGGAACCGAGGTTATCGGGTTTTTCCCAATGCTCATCGCCCCCTGGGAATCCATCCGAATCTCTGCAGCCTTTGACCCCAAACCCATGTCTCCCACCAGCTTGCGAAGCCAAAGCGCCTGCCGTACTGCAGCTGCCGTGGCCTGGTACTCCGCCTCCACTGACGAAACTGCCACCGTGCGCTGCAATTGGCTGTTTCAGCTGAAAGTTGCTTCGCCTAGCAGAAACACGTAGCCGATTGTAGATCTCTGAGTGGCTGGATTTCCAGCCCAGTCGGAATCACTGTAGCTCGCCATAGCTAGATCTCCATCTCCGCCAAAGCATGCTGAGATTCAGAGCCAGTGGAATGACCACACCACTACTTGTCCATGCACCTGCATCGCTGTTCTGCAATGGTCCGCACTGCCCAAAACTGACATACCATGAACGCACTCGAGCGGTTGGTATGAAACATGGCTCCACACACATCTGAATGGGTCCTTACCATCACCTTGATTGGCCCACGGCACTCTTATGATTCCCAAACACAAGACTCGATAAACACTTGTGTACACCCTCATGGTGATACCTCTCATTGCGTAACTCAGCCGCCATACCCCCTCCTCAGGGGAATTCAGATACACAGAACTCCGCCACCATCCCCCAACTTAGGGGTGCTTCGGAACGCGGAACTCAGCGGCCCTAGGTGCCTTCACTAGCAAAACACCCAATGGTGATCCTGTGGTAACCACAAGCTGCCGTGCTGCCGTGGCCTGCACTAGCACACCACTCTACGGTGCTCTAGTGAACAACAGAAACCACCGGAGGACTTGAACCCCACAAAAATCAGACATACTGCGCCCAGTGCGCAACCAAGTATACTGGGAAGAAACTGTCATTCCCACTCATTTGAACATGTACTGATCATATCTGAGTGCCCTTGTGTAGGGCAGACGAAGCAGCAGTTCGAAGAGGGATACAACACAAGTCATGTGCGTGATACAAAGGTTCCGGTGCGGGCTCTCAGTAATTGCTGCTATCGTGTTTCACCATTTCCTAAGTCTTTAGTAGCTGAAATGGTGCCTGCAATCTCCTGTGAATTGTTTTAATCCTATGAAGGTTGCGATCGCTGTGCAAAGCTATGCAAGGACACTCATACCATTACATCGTTGGGTGTACTTAAACATCTTATATTCATTACCGGTGTAACAGAGCGTCAGCCAGAATGCTGCGCGATGGAGCAAGCATGAAATGACGCAATATGACTTGACATAATCTTTGGTGGCTTTTCGTCTACAATGACTCTACATATAATGGTGTCTTACGTATAATGGTCAACCAAAATTTATGTGAGGTCAGGGTTTGTGAGCTCTGGTAAGATCATTGTGACGCCCATGATACGTGGAATCCCATGTATTATCCCACGTATCGTATAGTCCCATGTAGAGCCCCATGTAGAGCCCGACACTTGACCGGGAGACCTAGCTGTCATTCAACGTCTTGATATAAGTTTGACTTCTTGTTTATCAATTAATAGATAGTTCATACGATCGAATATCGATATATTCCGAACTAACAGGGACGCTCGTCTCATCAAGCTTCTCGTGAAGCCCCACCTACCAGTGTCGGACTTCGGTCAGCGGACCATTTTGGGTGTGTTGTATAACATGTGGCTTTTCACCGGTACATAATCATTAATCAAGTAACACAGGTTGTAGTTGCCTTAGAAAGCCTTGCTTATGTGCCGGGTCGTGTTTGGCACAGGTTTGGCTTGATAATGACGATATCATGCGTTTCGTTGCGCCAGGCTAGCCAGGCAGTATGCGCTCTATTAGCTAGCTTAAACAGTGTGAACGTGCGTGTTGCTTGGTGCGTGTCCTACCTTGCTTGGTAGTAGGTGACTGTGCTAGCTCCTGTCACGGCATAGCACGGTTCCTAGCATACTTTGCGCGTACGGTAAAACTGTGTACGATTTTCACTACTACGTCTTGACATTAATCCTATACAAGCGTAAGCGTATTTTCATTATCATCTTCTGTGTGTCTTCCAAAGTTCTCTCACAGAACGTACAGTTTACGTACACATAGAAAGTACACAGCGCGTCATCGGACGTCATCGTCATAGACGGCCATAGATCACCCTCTCTACTTGGCACAACCAAAATTATTTAATGCATTTCAAAGATTATACGGAAATTTATTTCGAATCCAAATTCGGGTGTCAATATGGGTTTGAAAGCTGATGTGTGATTATATATATTACTAAACATCGTGGTGCCATGTCGCATACCACGCCTGGCAATACCAGGTACTCGATCTGATGCTGATTAAATATGTTGTGAAACTCCCATCGCAACAGCTGAGAAGAAGGTCCAGTTCAGCACAATGCTGGACAAGTGAGCTACCACTAGGCCTCGAGCCACAAGGACACACCAAAGTCCGGGCGAGCAATAGATGTTACAAACAGCTAAAGAAGCATTTCAGCTTTGGGAAGCATATAGCGACTTGGCGATAAGGTCGTACATAAGACCCTTCGCATTTGTGATCCAGACGCAGTTCTGTCCTGTTAGAAATAAGTGGATCTTCACCACTTATATCACCACGATTGATGTGTACTCACGGGACGGGATGTTTTTTATTTGAGATACCTCGCGGAGGGGTTCGGTTCCGATGCGCAATGTGGCTGAAGTTGAGGTTGCCCGGGATGATGCCAAGGGTGATCAAGGGGGGCCTGCCAGTGGCAGCGGTATGATCCGCGATCCCAATGTCCAGAGTGTAAAGAAGTGGGTTTTAGGCTTTTAGGGTTTAGGGTTAACCGCTTGAGTGCTGCGTGTGGGAAAAGGTCAGGGCTGAGATAACCCTTGTGGAGATAGGTGAAGTGTTGTGCTACGGTTCATTTACCGCCGACGCGTAGGTCGACGCGATTCTACAAGGCGAAGTGCTTTTGTGATGAACGCATTGCATATGAATGAATCTGCATGATATAAATGTATTCGTGTACATTTATATATGCATTTGGCATGTTGTCATTATCCATCGCGACATCGCATCATGGCAAATCCGCCTAGCATGCATGAAAGCCCGAAGCATTGAAGTGCGCATTATGCTCGTGCTACGAAACAATAAGTAATGTTATCTGATATAATATTACTTCATTAAAGCACACGTTGAGAGCGCCGCACTCGTCGCGATACATGCCCTGCAACCGGATATCGTTATCCGGACCCTTGCATCATGCGAATGCCGGAAAGGCTTATACGTTGTTATGCGTAGACATCGCCTAGACGCAGTAGGGTTGTCACATCTAGGATCGGCCTCCTGATGTGAATCGTACGGCATTGCGATGCTGCGAGTATAACAGATGCGAGGACGGCTAAGCAGAACAAGACATTCGATACCGGAGAACACTCGTGTGTTCTATATTACTATTGCTATACGCTATTCTACTTAGCCCGAGCTAAGCCTGAATTTCGCTAATCACCGCCGCGTGATGATTGCTTGCTTCCGGCACTGACGGCGATTTCGTCCATTGCATCGTTCCGATCTGTAAAACTGTAAGTTATATCTCTCTTCGTCTTGAAGTCTTCCGCTGTCTCTGTTTGCTCTCGCTTGCCTTGCTGTACTTGCAAGTGCTCGCGCATCGGTGTCGAAAGTCTCCAGACGTGCAGATACTTATGAGCAAACGCGAACGAGAGGTACAACAAATTGGTATCGAGACAGGTTCGTTGCCTAACTGTCTCTCTTTGTCTAATCGGAAGTAGGTTCTTTCTATGGCGAGTTCCAGCGACGAACCACGAGGACCGCTAGATACTTTTGCCGAAGACCTAGGCCGCGCCGTTTTGGACACCGCTGCTTCCGGTTTGTAATTGTTTAATTGCTTTTACTTAGATTGCTGCACTTGTTGTGTAAGTGTACGCTCTGAGTCGCAGGTAATCTCAGTGCACCGGCATTGCTTGCTGCGGCGACTGAGACCGGCTTTCGTCCGGACCAGTTGGCGACCCTCATCGCCCAAACTACGGAGATCAGGACTCAGCTGGGCAAGTACTTGCTGAGTTTACTGAATCTTCTCAAGAGTACTGTCGGTAGGCTCACCGAATCGCTTTGTACTCTTGCCTTTGCGGTAGAAGTCGGCTTCTATTACGCAAACCTAGGGTATCGCTTCGTGCTCCATGTCCGCGGAACACGACGATACGCCGCACACTAGCCTAGCTAGCCAACCCGATTTCGTTGTGGCTGCTAGAGCTCTGGATAGGGGTCTTGAGACTGTTGGCACGCGAGCCACTCAAGAGCCCCTTTTCCTTCAGACCCCTGCCCACTTAATTGTGCCGCATTCAGCAGTGAACACGAATATGGACAACACTGCTGGACCAAGGGTTCTGCCATTACCTCAAGCTCGAGGGCATGATGACATCCCTGAGGTGATGAGATTGTCGATTCCCGTTCCTAGGCTCAATATTTCGCTGACCGACAAGACACCAGGGCATAGCATAGCCGATGCAACTCGTGCGTACGTGCGTGACGCTAAAAAGTATCTCCAGGCTGTTCATGGTGGCGATAATGACGGTATCAGGTGTCTCTTCGTTGGTAACACCCTCGAGGGCTCAGCGAAGGACTGGTATCGCAATTGGACCAACGCCCGGGGCGACTATACTTTTGACGAGTTGGTCGCCGCTTTGCTCGCACGATTCGCTACTGAGGTCCAAGCACGCGATGTGGAAGCTCGTAAGGTTTTGGCAGCCGGTAGCTACCACATGCGTCGGGATGAAAATGTACCTGCGTACCAGTCACGCTTCGAAGCACTTGTGACTCCCATTGCTGACCTCACTGAATCCGAGCGTGTCTTTTGGTTTAGGCGAGGCCTGACGAAACTTTTGGCTAAATGGTGCGCTACTGACTTGGTTGGAGCGCAGATCAAGTCGTATGATGCTTTGGTCGCTTTTGCTAAGGGCACGGAGATACGACTCCTTGCCGGTGAGGAAGAAGTCAAGTCTGCCCCTCGTGCAAATGCCGTGCAAGTGCAGGATCCGCTTGGGGAAGCCGTAGCTCTTGACCAGGACTTCGGAGCGACCCGCCCCACGCCTACTGCCGCGACGCGACGCAGCAACCGGCAACGCCAGGCGCGCGGGGGCGCTAGCTCGGGTGTCCGTGGGTCAGGAGGAGCAGGTCCGAGCTCGGACCCGGCTAAAATCAGGAAGCGTGGTGGTGCGCCGTCGACGGCAGCCGCACAGCGTTCCGACCCCAATGTGAAGCGGACTCGCACGGACGACACGTATATGCCAAAATGGAATTGCAATCGTTCCGAATTCGAGCGTCGGAAATTGGCCAACGTTTGTCTACGGTGTGCGGAGAGCCATTCCATGAAGGATTGCCCGCTAATGCCGCCGTTTGTACCTCAGCCGAAATAGGGGCTTGCCCGGGTTCCTGCGGAGGGGGCACCACCTGGGATTTCTGAACTAACGCGTGGTCGGTGGTCATCCTTACGGCCAGCCGTTAAGGCATTGTTGCCTTGTGTACTTGGACACATCGAGCGAGTCATTGCACGACGCATCACGCTTGACGGACGCACGGGACTTCTCTGTGTTGTATATGGTACCCACGAAGGGTGGTATCAAAAGATACAGGTTGTTGTGCCAGAGCCCGATTAAGTAGAGCCGCCGACTAGGTCGTACTTGAGAGACCATAAGGCCTCGAACCGGGCGTGACCTTCAGAAGTCACCACTACAACCGGAAATTCAGTGAACCAGGAACCAGATGTTCCACCATTTACCATTCAGGCGGTAAATGGCCCATTCCATACAGGTTATGGAGTAACCGACAGGTTCGGATGTTTCAGGAAGTCGGTTAGTATTGGTCGTCGACAGCCGAGACCAAATCCACAAATCGAATGCCAGATGGAAACATGAAACAGTTAATATGATAATTAAATATATTATATTATAAAATAATAAACAGATAATTATTATATCTTAATGAATTACCGAAATGCATTAAGGATACAACAATTGTTCCCCCTCTAGATGCAGCGTCCCGATGCATAAGAAGAGAGCAGACAGGTTGAAGTAGGACAGCGTCAGAGAGGTCCGTCCTTAGACTGTGCCCGCAGCCTAGCTTCATCAAGCAGGGGTTTCATGTCAGAGAGAAGTTACGTGCCGGTTCCCAGCTATTGTGCTCAGATGAATACCCAGACCATTTAACCAGGTACTCATGCACATTGCGCTTACGCCTGCCCTTGCCAACACGTCGTGCACGGTAATCTAGGATACGTTCGACAGCATACAGGGTCTGCTTACCCGATAACCAGGTAGAGGGATTAGCTTCCGTAACAGGAGGGATGCTATCGTTAGCCTCAGGCAGAGTACCCCGATATGGACGTACGAGAGATACATGAAATGTGGGATGAATGCGTAGGTCAGATGGGAGTTGTAACTCTACAGCCACCGACCCTACCATGCGTACGACAGGATAAGGCCCCACAAAGCGCGGTAATAACTTGCGAGACCCATCAGCCAGGGAACGAAGGTTCTTCGTGCTCAACATAACCAGCTGGCCCTTGGTGAACGTGACGTCCTTTTTGGACTTGTTATAATAGTCCATAGCCCGTTGCTGTGCAGCTTCCAGGCAAGCTTTAGCGTCAGTTAGTCGGGACACGAAAGACTTAGCAAACGTTTTTGCAGCTGGAACATTTACATCCAACTCCCGCCAAACAGGCAAAGCAGGGTTAAAACCGTAATTCAGGAAAAATGGACTATTACCAACGGACCGGTTAGTAGCGTTATTAATGGCAAACTCAGCAGCGGCTAGGTAGGTATCCCATGCAGTAGGGGTGCGTCCTGCAAAGTTACGGAGCATATCACCCAGGACACGCTCTGTTTGCCCATCAGATTGGGGGTGGTAGGCGGTGGACAGGTTCACCCGCATTCCTACCAGAGTCCCCAGGGCGCCCCAAAACTTACTTGCAAATTGAGTTCCGCGGTCAGATACCACGGACTTGGGGACCCCATGCAAACGTACCACATTGTCGAAAAATAGACGGGCCGTTTGCTCAGCTGTGCAGGATGATGTCGTGGGGGCCAGGTGGACCATCTTGGTGAAACGGTCGACCAGGACCAGCACGGCATCGTATCCTCCCTCAGTTTTGGGCAGCGCAACAATAAAGTCCATAGAGACGCTTTCCCACGGAGCGTCAGGAATAGGAAGAGGTTGGAGATGCCCATGTGCTTTACCAGACTGGGCCTTATTGCGCTGGCACAGGTCGCAACAGAGGACATAATTTTCGGTGTCCTTAGCCATGCGGGGCCACCAGAATTGACGCCGCAAAAGCTCTAGTAACCGCGTGCAGCCCGGATGCCCAGCAAGAGGGCCGTCATGAAAACGTGAGAGAAGTTCACGACGTAATGAATCGTCGTTAGGTACGACAATCTGACGGTGGGATCCTTCCGATCGGATCCATAAGCCATGCTCCTGTACCAAGTGCCCCGTGTTGTTGTGAATTGTGAACCACGGGTCGGCTGCATAAGCCTGTTTCAAGCGCTTGGTAAAATCGGAGGGCACGAAGTTAGGTTTTGCCTGAGACCTACTCCGTGTGCTTACCGCCAGAATGGCTGCATGCAGTGAGGGGTGCCTACTGAGAGCATCAGCTATGTTAAGTGAGCCGCTCAGGTACTCCCAATCAAAGTTAAACCGTGCCAGGTATTCCATCCAGCGGGCCTGGCGTCGGTTAAGGGAGGGCACACCTTGCAGAAACGTTAGGGGTTTGTGATCAGTCTTGAGGGCAAAAGGCCGGCCCTCAAGGTAACATCGCCATTCCTTCAAGGCATGTAGGACCGCCAGAAATTCCTGTTCCCCAGTGGTATAACAGGTTTCAGCCCCCGAAAACTTCTTACTCGTGTATGCAATGGGGCGTCCCTGCTGCAACAGAACTGCCCCCGTCCCATGTATAGATGCATCAGTTATGACCTCTACACGGAACGGCAATGAGTAGTCAGGGAAGTGCAGGATAATATCATCAGAGATAGCACGCTTCAAAGCATCAAAAGCTTCTTGGCATGCGGGGGTCCAGGCCTCAGGTGAAGAGAAGGCTCCCTTACGTGTGAGGTTTGTTAGCGGTGCAGCAATGACTGAGTAGCGCTCTATAAACTTACGAAAGTAGTTGGTCAGGCCCAAAAACTTACGCAGTTCCTGAAGGTTGGAGGGCACTGGCCAATCCCGAACAACAGCAGTTTTCCGGGGGTCCATTTGTATGCCACCCTGAGACACAATATGCCCCAGATACTCCACCTGTGGTTGTGCCCAGTGGCACTTAGAACGCTTAGCATACAGCTGCTCACGCCGCAGAACCTCAAAGACCAGGCGGAGGTGTTGTATGTGCTCCTCACGGGTCTTTGAAAACACCAGGATATCGTCCAGATAACAGATGACGAATTTGTCGATGTATGGCCTGAAGATGCGGTCCATGACGGCTTGGAACGTTGCAGGGGCGTTCGTCAGTCCGAAACTAAGGACGGTATATTCAAAATGGCCAAACGGCGTACGGAAAGCCGTTTTAGGGATGTCAGATTCTGCTATACGAATCTGATTATACCCCTGCTGGAGGTCAATAGAGCTAAAGAATGCAGAATCTTTTAGCTTATCCAGCAGATCATCGACACGTGGGAGGGGGTAACGGTTCTTAACTGTTGCGGCATTTAACCCCCTATAGTCAATGCACATTCTCAGAGTCCCATCCTTCTTTCCCACAAACAGAATAGGGGCGGAGTATGGGGATGTGCTTGGCCGTATCATACCTTTTTTCAGCAGCTCAGTAACCTGTCGTTTGACCTCGTCCAGCTCCAAGGGGCTTAGCCGATACATGGGGCGGGAAACAGGTACTGCACCAGGCACCAAAGGTATGGTGTGATCCACAGGCCGCATTGGAGGCTTACCAGGGACCTCCTGGAATATATCTGCATATTCCTGTAACAGGGCCTCAAGCTCAGGGTCAGTGGCATCAGCTGGGATAGAAGTTGCATTCAGGTGCAACTTGGGCCGTACTAGTAAAGCATGGGCCCCCTTGCGAATCATGCGAACTGCTGCTTTTCTGCCAACAACTTCAGGTTCAGTGTGCTGACAGATAGCAGTGGTTGCATAATTAAAGCAAGGCGCAGGTGTCATCTGATCTGGTGGCTGTCCGGCAGTAGTAAAGGGTACCTTGCAGACTAGATTCCCCTTGCGCAGGCGCAAAGATTTAGCCTCATAGTCAAGGACAGCCCCATACTGTGCTAGCGTGGAAGAACCCAAGATATACGTGGCAGCGTCAGTTAGCTCAGGCAACACGTATGGGCGGACATTTAACCTTAAAGGACCTGCAGATAGACGAAGATTAACCTGCCCCAAGATAGCCTGCTTACCCCCATCAGCAAGGGTAACTTCTGACCAGGAGCATGGGCTAGGTTTCAGGCCAAGCTGCGTAACCACTGATGCCGAAATGAAATCATCACTGGCTCCAGAGTCGGCTAGGGCGGTGAACGTACGACCTGCCGTACTTACGGTGATCAGAGGTACGCCAGCACCTATCAGGGCAGCAGCTTTAGGCAAGCAGAGAACTGAAATACAGGGTTCAGTCTCAGGCAAGCCCTCCTGAACCGATTTAGGAGCAGCAAACCAGACGTCAACAGAGTATGGGCTTCCAGGGAGTTGAACAACCTCCCCTGCCATATCAAGGCTATGGAAAAGAGCCGTCCCTGGATTAAACCTTAAGACCCGTTGCATTCCCGACAGAAAAGAAGGGTTGCGTCGGGACACATACTCAGGCAGCAAGATGCATGCTGAGGTATCAGGGTGTTGACGTTTGCATGCCCTAAAGAGAGCTAATTGCTTCTGTAGCTCGCAGAGTGAAGAGGGAGTGAACAAGATAGTATGCCCACCCAAGTTAGCGGAGGATAGGGGGCGACCTTGAGGCTCAAACAGATTACAAAAGCCATCAAAGCCGGCACGGACAGTTCGTGCATCAAAAGAAAAACGTCTCCCTATCACCTGCTCCACTTGGTTTAAAACAGAGGGCAAAAGAGCCCGTACTGCACGGCACTTTGCTACCATCTGGCCCACAGCAAAGACCCCAGGTGGTGATCCCTCTATACCAGCCTGGGCAAGTTCCTAGTGGTCCTTACCCTTATTTTTCTCCGCCCCCAGCATTGGGCAGGAGTCAACCCTATGTTGGTCGGAACCGCAACGGAGGCACATCCCATGTTGTTTACGGAAATGGAACTCCCGTCTAGTACATTTGAATGTGGTTAAATATTCTGCTAGGTTCTGCTTGGGCCCCTTCTTCTGCACGTGGCCCCCTTTTGGGGCCAAGTGCCTCCCCTGCTGTCCGCCGCCCCTCTTAGACTTACCGGCGCCCTTAACCTGCCGCGGCTGATCCTCGTGCCCGGTGATGCCTGGACGAACGGATGCAGCCCGCGGTTTTTTGGTCGGGGGCGCCGGGGTCTCCTCGTCAGGGTCGTCGCAGGCCATGTCCTGTACCGACAGCATGTTCATTTTGGGACGGGCCAGTTTGTCAGATTCCCGTCGGGCCAGTAACCTAAGTTCAGCTCCCAGGGAGAACTGAACCAAGTCTGTATATGACTTAAAGGTTTTACCCGACAGGTCAGTTGCACAGTCCCCACTAAGGTCGGATGAGAGGCCCTGCTGAAACCAAAACACACGCTCACTATCAGACAGGTCCGCAATGGGCGTGACAAGAGCCTCAAAGCGGCTCTGATAGGCAGAGACAGTTTCTCCAGGGCGCATGCGATATTTGCCAGCATTTAATTTCAGGCGTGCCTCAGTGTCACGTGACTGGACCTGGGGTGCAAAACGGACAAGCAGTGCTTCTAGCAGTTCCTCAGATGTATAAGAATCCCTTGCGTTAGTCCATTGATCGTGCCATAATCTTGCCGCGCCTTCAAAGGCAGTGGCCAAGAAAAGACGGCGCGTAGAGTCCTGTTGACCCCCACGGGCTGTGGCAAAGTAGTTCCTAACATTACGGACAAAGGCCCGTGTTAGAGGCGCAGCAACTCGTCCTAAATCAGAAAGCTTAACATCCATAGGGATATTCAGCTTAGGCACTGCGATCGCTATTTTTATCACCTCGTCCTCATGTCCAGTATGAGGAGGCCCAGGTGGCCTGGAAGTTGTTGCGGCAGCAGCGGGAGCCATCCCAGGAATATCCACGGCACCAGGTGTCAAATGGTTTGACACTACAGCAGGGCCATGAACATAAAAAGGGGATGGGGCATAAATAGGTGATGTAGGTGCCTCAGGGGATGCTGTGCCGCCTTGCCTGGGAATAGGTGAAGGCTGGTTCGGAAGGTCGATACCGCCTGCCACAGCAGCATTTGGTGGCTGTGTCAACCTAGAGAGCCATTCCCACCTATTCGCTTGGCTAGCATTAGCAGCAATCCGGCCAACAAACTGAAAGGTGTTGGCAGCAAGAGCCGAGACAGCATTCGCTAAGTTCGAGGCTTGCATATTGTATGCCTGAAAGCCTAACAGATCGAACTGCGAGTGACTGTTCTGGCGAAAGGCAAAGCAAAGGCAAGGACCAGGGCCTACCCAACGCTTGGATGCCTTCGATGAACTTCAAAAATTTTGAAGTCCGCGCGTGAAGTTGATTTGCGATGGATCGGAGTGACTGGGCAGAGGTGCCGCTCCGAAGGGTCTGAGGTGTTGACACTGCAGAAGCACTCACGGCGGTTGGAACAAACACAATACCTTTCAAGTAATAGAGATATATATGTATTAGTGAAAGCCGAAGTGAATTCACGAAGTCGACTCCTCGTTGGATTCGATGCGAAGGTACTATCGAACCCGCAACTACAGGGATTCCTCAGCAAAACTGCAATACAAGTTCTAGATAGAAAGCAGTGTTGCAGGAAGATATTACCTAACAGAGAAGGCAGAATTGTCTAGGTCGCGAGCCACGTTGACCGCGACTAACTTAGAGATTGACTTTAACAGAAAGCACAGCCAAACTCACAGAGAGCAGGTTCTAAGTGTCACTAGACTAATTTCGTGAATATTACAGACCGGTGGTAGCCGCAGCGAAAATGGCGGCGCTCAGCTCCTCAGGCAATGTCTCCATGTCCAGAGGGATGTCGGCAGGAGGAAGATCGTGGTCGATGTCCATTTATAAAAGGGCAGCTTGAGTGGCTTGAGCGCGTTGCGCGGTTAGAGTGGCTTGAGCAGTTACCACAGAAAGACTTGAGAAGGCTTGAACGATTTCAGCGGAAGACTTGACGAGACGTCCCAGGGAGGAACGGTCTCGATACCAGCTTGTTGTATATGGTACCCACGAAGGGTGGTATCAAAAGATACAGGTTGTTGTGCCAGAGCCCGATTAAGTAGAGCCGCCGACTAGGTCGTACTTGAGAGACCATAAGGCCTCGAACCGGGCGTGACCTTCAGAAGTCACCACTACAACCGGAAATTCAGTGAACCAGGAACCAGATGTTCCACCATTTACCATTCAGGCGGTAAATGGCCCATTCCATACAGGTTATGGAGTAACCGACAGGTTCGGATGTTTCAGGAAGTCGGTTAGTATTGGTCGTCGACAGCCGAGACCAAATCCACAAATCGAATGCCAGATGGAAACATGAAACAGTTAATATGATAATTAAATATATTATATTATAAAATAATAAACAGATAATTATTATATCTTAATGAATTACCGAAATGCATTAAGGATACAACACTCTGCTTCGACCCGTTGTGTAATTTGTTTACACCTCGCCGTCCCCTGTCGTCTATCGATCTGTCTAACCACGTGGTTTTGTTCATCCCCTCGTCTCTGCGTGAGATGTCGGAACAGTTGGCCATATACAGGAGGTGTAGGCGTCAATATCCAGGCACCGCCGCATGTGTTTTACTCCCCGCTTTCTGTCGGTGCAAGGCAGAGGCATCGTTAAGGGGTATGCGGCATGTCCACCGGTTCGAGCCGGGCACCGTTTTGTTTAATGGTGTGGATCGGGAGGGTACGCTGGCTCCGTGGCCAAGCACATCCTACTCAGTTGACGTTTGGTACGAAGCTCCTGACGGGGGTGCCGTAGGTTACGGACCCGCCCTAAGTGCACTGACGTTGTCTGCTGGGCAGTCGCTCGTAGATAACCGTGTCCCTGTGGTTCAGATCGGTTTGAATGGCCGTACTCTGAAGGCACTTGTTGACACCAGTGCCAGCGACGACTTCATCTCTGTCGCAGAGGTGAATGCGCTGGGGTTGTCCCCAGAGTCGTCTGATTGTCCACAGGTTACCCTTGCTGACGGGGGTAAGCATCCCATCGTGGGCAGGATTACCCTTAGCCTATCGATAGGCCCTTTGCGTGTTGTGACCCGGCCGTACGTGCTGCAGGGCTTAGCAGAGACTGCACCGTACATAATGGGGTCGTCAACATTATGGCAGTACCGCGCGCGCATCGACATGGAGACCGCAACCCTACATATGTGCAAGGGTACTCTGTCGATTAAGGTACCTTTCCTGTCGTTCGAACATGTCACACCAAAGGAGGGTGAAACTGAGGCGGTGCCTATGGTTAATTTCGCTGTGACCGCAATGGCCGCACGAATCGAACCAGAGCTAGTCAGGTGTAAGGAGGCCGTCCGTTTGTTACGGAAGGGTGCCCACGGACTGCTTTTAAGGCCGCGGGTGAGCTGTTGTGTCACCACCGCGCAGACTTCTGCGGATCCTGAGGTTGAGGCCCTACTGTCGCAGTATGAGGACGTCTTTAAAGATATCCCTGGCCTACCACCTATGCGTCCTGTTGATCACACAATCCCTCTCGTGCCTGGAGCACAGCCTGTGGCCCGGCCAATGTACAGGTTGAGTCCATTGGAGCTGGACGACGTGAAGCGCCAGGTGACGGATTTGCTCGCAAAGGGTATGATACGCCGCAGCACATCCCCGTATTCTGCGCCGATTTTGTTTGTCGGTAAGAAGGATGGGACCTTGCGCATGTGCATTGATTACCGGGGGTTAAATGCGAATACGGTGAAAAATCGCTACCCTTTGCCACGCGTTGACGACCTGTTGGATAAGCTGAAGGGCTCGGCTTATTTTTCCTCAATTGACTTACAACAGGGCTACAATCAGATTCGCATCGCTGCCTCTGATATCCCGAAAACCGCTTTTCGGACGCCCTTCGGTCACTTTGAGTATACGGTCCTATCGTTTGGTTTGACTAATGCCCCTGCGACGTTTCAGGCGGTTATGGACCGAATGTTTAGGCCGTTTATCGACAGGTTCATTGTTTGCTACCTGGATGACATCTTGGTATATTCTAAGACGCACGAGGAGCACTTGGAGCATCTTCGGCTCATGCTCGACGTTATGAGGCGGGAGCAATTGTTTGCTAAACGCGCCAAATGCTTTTGGGCGCAGCCTCAGGTGGAATATTTGGGCCACATTGTGTCGGCCACCGGTGTGAAGATGGACCCGCGGAAGGTCGCCGTGGTTCGCGATTGGCCCGCGCCTCAGAACCTCACGGAGCTGCGTAAGTTCCTTGGCTTGACCAATTATTTCCGAAAGTTCATTGAAAAATATTCCATCATTGCGGCCCCGCTTACTAACTTAACTCGCAAAGGTGTTTTCGTTTCGCTCGAGTCGTGGACGTCGCAATGCCAGCAGGCATTCGAAGAGCTCAAACGAATCGTTGCCGAAGATGTCACCCTTGCATTCCCTGATTACTCGTTGCCGTTTCATGTTGAGGTAGTGTCTGATGCCTCAATATTTGGAAGCGGCGCTGTATTGTTACAGGAAGGGCGACCGATCGCCTTCACGAGTAAGAAGTTTTCTGGGGCGGAGATTCACTACACCACCGGGGAACAGGAGCTTCTGGCCGTGCTGCATGCTTTAAAGGAATGGCGCTGTTACCTCGAGGGATGCCCGTTTACTTTAAAGACTGACCATAAGCCCCTAACGTTTTTGCAAAGCGTTCCGACGTTGAACCGCCGTCAGGCTAGGTGGATGGAATACCTAGCTAGGTTCGACTGCACCTGGGAGTATATTTCTGGTAAATTGAATATTGCCGATGCTCTCAGTCGACATCCGTCGCTACACACTGCAATTTTGGCAGCGCCCGTCGTGCGGCCGCGTAGCGAGGAGGTACCGATCGCGATGGACCTCGCGGAGCGGTTGAAGGTTGCCTACAACGCAGACGCCTGGTTCGCGGACCCGGCTAATGTAGAAAACCTTCGCAAGCAGAATGGCCTTTGGCTACGGACGGAGGGTGCAGCTACGCAAATCGTTGTTCCGAACGACGACGCGCTACGCTACGACATCCTTGCGCGGTTCCACGAGGACCCGTTAGCAGGACACCCTGGTAGCTGTTGTGCTACGGTTCATTTCCCGCCGACGCGTAGGTCGACGCGATCCTACGAGGCGAAGTGCTTTTGCTATGAACGCATTGCATATGAATGAATCTGCATGATATAAATGTATTCGTGTACATTTATATATGCATTTGGCATGTTGTCATTTTCCATCGCGACATCGCATCATGGCAAATCCGCCTAGCATGCATGAATAACCGAAGCATTGAAGTGCGCATTATGCTCGTGCTATGAAACGATAAATAATATTATCTGATATAATATTACTTCATTAAAGCACACGTTGAGAGCGCCGCACTTGTCGCGATGCATGCCCTGCAACCGGATATCGTTATCCGGACCCTTGCATCATGCGAATGCCGGAAAGGCTTATACGATTGTTATACGTAGACATCGCCTAGACGCAGTAGGGTCGTCACATCTAGGATCGGCCTCCTGATGTGAATCGTACGGCATTGCGATGCTGCGAGTATAACAGATGCGAGGACGGCTAAGCTAGAGAAGACATTCGATACCGGAGAACACTTGTGTGTTCTACATTACTATTGCTATACGATATCCTACTTAGCCCGAGCTAAAGCCTGAACTTCGCTAATCACCGCCGCGTGATGATTGCTTGCTTCCGGCGCTGACGGCGATTTCGTCCATTGCATCATTCCGATCTGTAAGACCGTAAGTTATATCTCTCTTCGTCTTGAAGTCTTCCGCTGTCTCTGTTTGCTCTCGCTTGCCTTGCTGTACTTGCAAGTGCTCGCGCATCGGTGTCTAAAGTCTTCAGACGTGCAGACACTTATGAGCAAACGCGAACGAGAGGTACAACAATTTGGTATCGAGACAGGTTCGTTGCCTAACTGTCTCTCTTTGTCTAATCGGAAGTAGGTTCTTTCTATGGCGAGTTCCAGCGACGAACCACGAGGACCGCTAGATACTTTTGCCGAAGACTTAGGCCGCGCCGTTTTGGACGCCGCCGCTTCCGGTTTGTAATTGTTTAATTGCTTTTGCTTAGATTGCTGCACTTGTTGTGTAAGTGTACGCTCTGAGTCGCAGGTAATCTCAGTGCACCGGCATTGCTTGCCGCGGCGACTGAGACCGGCGTTCGTCCGGACCAGTTGGCGACTCTCATTGCTCAAACTACGGAGATCAGGACTCAGCTGGGCAATTACTTGCTGAGTTTGCTGAATCTTCTCAAGAGTACTGTCGGTAGGCTCACCGAATCGCTTTGTACTCTTGCCTTTTGCGATAGAAGTCGGCTTCTATTACGCAAAACTAGGGTATCGTTTCGTGCTCCATGTCCGCGGAACACGACGATACGCCGCACACTAGCCTAGCTAGCCAACCCGATTTCGTTGTAGCTGCTAGAGCGCCGGATAGAGGTCTTGAGACTGTTGGCGCGCGAGCCACTCAAGATCCCCTTTTCCTTCAGACCCCTGCTCACTTAATTGTGCCGCATTCAGCAGTGAATACGAATATGGACAACACTGCTGGACCAAGGGTTCTGCCATTACCTCAAGCTCGAGGGCATGATGACATCCCTGAGGTGATGAGATTGTCGATTCCCGTTCCTAGGCTCAATATTTCGCTGACCGACAAGACACCAGGGCATAGCATAGCCGATGCAACTCGTGCGTACGTGCGTGACGCTAAAAAGTACCTCCAAGCTGTTCATGGTGGCGATAATGACGGTATCAGGTGTCTCTTCGTTGGTAACACCCTCGAGGGCGCAGCGAAGGACTGGTATCGCAATTGGACCAACGCCCGGGGCAGCTATACTTTTGACGAGTTAGTCGCCGCTTTGCTCGCACGATTCGCTACTGAGGTTCAAGCACGCGATGTGGAAGCTCGTAACGTTTTGGCAGCGGGTAGCTACCACATGCGTCGGGATGAAAACGTACCTGCGTACCAGTCACGCTTTGAAGCACTTGTGACTCCCATTGCTGACCTCACCGAATCTGAGCGTGTCTTTTGGTTTAGGCGAGGCCTAACGAAACTTTTGGCTAAATGGTGCGCCACTGACTTGGTTGGAGCGCAGATCAAGTCGTATGACGCGTTGGTCGCTTTTGCTAAGGGCGCGGAGATACGACTTCTTGCCGGCGAGGAAGAAGTCAAGTCTGCCCCTCGTGCAAATGCCGTGCAAGTGCAGGATCCGCTTGGGGAAGCTGTGGCTCTCGACCAGGACCTCGGCGCGACCCGCCCCACGCCTACTGCCGCGACGCGACGCAGCAACGGGCAACGCAAGGCGCGCGGGGGCGCTAGCTCGGGTGTCCGTGGTACAGGAGGGGCAGGTCCGAGCTCGGACCCAGCTAGGAACAGGAAGCGTGGTGGTGCGCCGTCGTCGGCAGCCGCACAGCGTTCCGACCCCAACGCGAAGCGTACTCGTACGGACGACACATTTATGCCAAAATGGAATTGCAATCGTTCCGAATTCGAGCGTCGAAAATTGGCCAACGTTTGTCTACGGTGTGCGGAGAGCCATTCTACGAAGGATTGCCCTCTAATGCCGCCGTTTGTACCTCAGCCGAAATAGGGGCTTGCCCGGGTTCCTGCGGAGGGGGCTCTACCTGGGTTTTCTGAACTAACGCGTGGTCGGTGGTCATCCTTACGGCCAGCCGTTAAGGCATTGTTGCCTTGTGTACTTGGACACATCGAGCGAGTCATTGCGCGACGCATCACGCTTGACGGACGCACGGGACTTCTCTGCTTCGACCCGTTGTGTAATTTGTTTACACCTCGCCGTCCCCTGTCGTCTATCGATCTGTCTAACCACGTGGTTTTGTTCATCCCCTCGTCTCTGCGTGAGATGTCGGAACAGTTGGCCATGTACAGGAGGTGTAGGCGTCAATATCCAGACACTGCCGCATGTGTATTACTCCCTGCTTTCTGTCGGCGCAAGGCAGAGGCATCGTTAAGGGGTATGCGGCATGTCCACCGGTTCGAGCCGGGCACCGTTTTGTTTAATGGTGTGGATCGGGAGGGTACGTTGGCTCCGTGGCCACACCTATCCTACTCGGTTGACGTTTGGTACGAAGCTCCTGATGGGGGTGCCGTTGGTTACGGGCCCGCCCTAAGTGCACTGACGTTGTCTGCTGGGCAGTCGCTCATAGATAACCGTGTCCCTGTGGTTCAGATCGGTTTGAATGGCCGTACTCTGAAGGCACTTGTTGACACCGGTGCCAGTGACGACTTCATCTCTGTCGCAGAGGTGAATGCGCTGGGGTTGTCCCCAGAGTCGTCTGATTGTACACAGGTTACCCTTGCTGACGGGGGTAAGCATCCCATCGTGGGCAGGATTACCCTTAGCCTATCGTTAGGCCCTTTGCGTGTTGTGACCCGGCCGTACGTGCTGCAGGGCTTAGCAGAGACTGCACCGTACATAATGGGGTCGTCGACATTACGACAGTACCGCGCGCGCATCGACATGGAGACCGCAACCCTGCATATGTGCAAGGGTACTCTGTCGATTAAGGTACCTTTCCTGTCGTTCGAATATGTCACACCAAAGGAGGGCGAAACTGAGGCGGTGCCTATGGTTAATTTCGCCGTGACCGCAATGGCCGCGCGAATCGAACCAGAGCTAGTCGGGCGTAAGGAGGCCGTCCGTTTGTTACGGAAGGGTGCCCACGGACTGCTTTTAAGGCCGCGGGTGAGCTGTTGTGTCACCACCGCGCAGATTTCTGTGGATCCTGAGGTTGAGGCCCTACTGTCGCAGTATGAGGACGTCTTTAAAGATATCCCTGGCCTACCACCTATGCGTCCTGTTGATCACACAATCCCTCTCATGCCTGGAGCGCAGCCTACAGCCCGGCCAATGTACAGGTTGAGTCCATTGGAGCTGGATGAGGTGAAGCGCCAGGTGACGGATTTGCTCGCGAAGGGTATGATACGCCCCAGCACATCCCCGTATTCTGCACCGATTTTGTTTGTCGGTAAGAAGGATGGGACCTTGCGCATGTGCATCGATTACCGGGGGTTAAATGCGAATACGGTGAAAAATCGCTACCCTTTGCCTCGCGTCGACGACCTGTTGGATAAGCTGAAGGGCTCGGCTTATTTTTCCTCAATTGACTTACAACAGGGCTACAATCAGATTCGCATCGCTGCCTCTGATATCCCGAAAACCGCTTTTCGGACGCCCTTCGGTCACTTTGAGTATACGGTCCTATCATTTGGTTTGACTAATGCCCCTGCGACGTTTCAGGCGGTTATGGACCGAATGTTTAGGCCGTTTATCGACAGGTTCGTTGTTTGCTACCTGGATGACATCTTGGTATATTCTAAGACGCGCGAGGAGCACTTGGAGCATCTTCGGCTCGTGCTCGACGTTATGAGGCGGGAGCAATTGTTTGCTAAACGCGCCAAATGCTTTTGGGCGCAGCCTCAGGTGGAATATTTGGGCCACATTGTGTCGGCCACCGGTGTGAAGATGGACCCGCGGAAGGTCGCCGTGGTTCGCGATTGGCCCGCGCCTCAGAACCTCACGGAGCTGCGTAAGTTCCTTGGCTTGACCAATTATTTCCGGAAGTTCATTGAAAAATATTCCATCATTGCGGCCCCGCTTACTAACTTAACTCGCAAAGGCGTTTTCGTTTCGCTCGAGTCGTGGACGTCGCAATGCCAGCGGGCATTCGAAGAGCTCAAACGAATCATTGCCGAAGATGTCACCCTTGCATTCCCTGATTACTCGTTGCCATTTCGTGTTGAGGTAGTGTCTGATGCCTCAATATTTGGAAGCGGCGCTGTATTGTTACAGGAAGGGCGACCGATCGCCTTCACGAGTAAGAAGTTTTCTGGTGCGGAGATTCGCTACACCACCGGGGAACAGGAGCTTCTGGCCGTGCTGCATGCTTTAAAGGAATGGCGCTGTTACCTCGAGGGACGCCCGTTTACTTTAAAGACTGACCATAAGCCCCTAACGTTTTTGCAAAGCGTTCCGACGTTGAACCGCCGTCAAGCTAGGTGGATGGAATATCTAGCTAGGTTCAACTGCACCTGGGAGTATATTTCTGGTAAATTGAATATTGCCGATGCTCTCAGTCGACATCCGTCGCTACACGCTGCAATTTTGGCAGCGCCCGTCGTGCGGCCGCGTAGCGAGGAGGTTCCGATCGCGACGGACCTCACGGAGCGGTTGAAGGTTGCCTACAGCGCAGACGCCTGGTTCGCGAACCCGGCTAATGTAGAAAACCTTCGCAAGCAGAATGGCCTTTGGCTACGGACGGAGGGTGCAGCTACACAAATCGTCGTTCCGAACGACGACGCGCTACGCTACGACATCCTTGCGCGGTTCCACGAGGACCCGTTAGCAGGACACCCTGGTAGCAAGCGATTGATCGACTTGGTGCAACGTTCCTTTTGGTGGCCTCGTTTGGCTAAGGATGCGGCGAACTTCGTCCAGACATGCAGTCTGTGCCAGCGCAATAAGGCTTTGTCCGGTAAGGGCCATGGGTTGTTGCAACCGTTGCCTGTCCCGGATGCGCCTTGGGAAAGTGTTTCCATGGACTTCGTAGTCGCGCTGCCCAAAACTGAGGGGGGATATGATGCGGTGTTCGTAATGGTCGATCGTCTGACTAAGATGGTTCACCTAGCACCATGCACATCATCCTGCACGGCTGAGCAAACCGCACGTTTGTTTTTCGATAATGTGGTTCGGTTACACGGGATTCCCAAAAATGTGATCTCGGACCGCGGTGGACAATTCACGTCTAAGTTTTGGGAAGCGCTCTGCAAACTAGTTGGCATGCGTGTCAACCTGAGCACAGCGTACCACCCGCAGGCTGATGGTCAAACCGAACGCACAAACCGCACGTTGGGTGATATGTTGCGCAATTATGCTGGTCGCACACCACTCGTTTGGGATACGTATTTGACTGCGGCAGAATTCGCGCTTAACAACGCTGTTAACCGCTCTACAGGCAAAAGTCCGTTCTTTCTTAACTACGGATTTCATCCCGCGCTACCCGTGTGGCGTGAGTTGGAAGTGAACGTGCCTGCTGCTAAACGTTTTGCCAAGTCTTTTATGTCCCGAATCACAGACGCGAAGTCGTGTTTGGACGCGGCGCAGCAACGAACGACGGAATACTATAACAAATCTAAGCAGGATGTGACGTTTTCGGAAGGGCAACTCGTGTTGCTAAGCACCAAGAACTTGCGTTCCTTGGCCGACGGATCCCGAAAACTCTTACCCCGCTGGATTGGTCCGTATCCTGTCGTGCGCATGGTTGGGAATGTGGCTGTGGAGCTTGCATTGCCCACTGATATGACCATTCACCCCACGTTTCACGTATCGCTTGTTCGTCCGTATCGTAGTACGGAACCCGTCCCTGAGCCTGCTAACGCCCCCGCAGTGATCGAACCAGTTCCCGAGACCTGGATCACTGGTAAACAGAAGTTTTACGATGTGGAGCGGGTGTTAGATTATCGCGCGCGTCGTGTGGGCCGACACCGACGTAAGCGAACAGTACACGAGTACTTGGTTAAGTGGACAGGGTATACCGACGAGCACAACTCATGGGAACCGGCACGCAACTTCTCACAGGACATGAAACCCCTGCTCGAAGAAGCCCGCAAACGTGCCACGCAAGCCCAATGACCCCTGCAGTCGATGCTGTATGATGCAGCGAGGACGCTGCATACGGGAGGGGGGATAATTGTTGTGCTACGGTTCATTTCCCGCCGACGCGTAGGTCGACGCGATCCTACGAGGCGAAGTGCTTTTGCTATGAACGCATTGCATATGAATGAATCTGCATGATATAAATGTATTCGTGTACATTTATATATGCATTTGGCATGTTGTCATTTTCCATCGCGACATCGCATCATGGCAAATCCGCCTAGCATGCATGAATAACCGAAGCATTGAAGTGCGCATTATGCTCGTGCTATGAAACGATAAATAATATTATCTGATATAATATTACTTCATTAAAGCACACGTTGAGAGCGCCGCACTTGTCGCGATGCATGCCCTGCAACCGGATATCGTTATCCGGACCCTTGCATCATGCGAATGCCGGAAAGGCTTATACGATTGTTATACGTAGACATCGCCTAGACGCAGTAGGGTCGTCACATCTAGGATCGGCCTCCTGATGTGAATCGTACGGCATTGCGATGCTGCGAGTATAACAGATGCGAGGACGGCTAAGCTAGAGAAGACATTCGATACCGGAGAACACTTGTGTGTTCTACATTACTATTGCTATACGATATCCTACTTAGCCCGAGCTAAAGCCTGAACTTCGCTAATCACCGCCGCGTGATGATTGCTTGCTTCCGGCGCTGACGGCGATTTCGTCCATTGCATCATTCCGATCTGTAAGACCGTAAGTTATATCTCTCTTCGTCTTGAAGTCTTCCGCTGTCTCTGTTTGCTCTCGCTTGCCTTGCTGTACTTGCAAGTGCTCGCGCATCGGTGTCTAAAGTCTTCAGACGTGCAGACACTTATGAGCAAACGCGAACGAGAGGTACAACAGTAGCAAGCGATTGATCGACTTGGTGCAACGTTCCTTTTGGTGGCCTCGTTTGGCTAAGGATGCGGCGAACTTCGTCCAGACATGCAGTCTGTGCCAGCGCAATAAGGCTTTGTCCGGTAAGGGCCATGGGTTGTTGCAACCGTTGCCTGTCCCGGATGCGCCTTGGGAAAGTGTTTCCATGGACTTCGTAGTCGCGCTGCCCAAAACTGAGGGGGGATACGATGTGGTGTTCGTAATGGTCGATCATCTGACTAAGATGGTTCACCTAGCACCATGCACATCATCCTGCACGGCTGAGCAAACCGCACGTTTGTTTTTCGACAATGTGGTTCGGTTACACGGGGTTCCCAAAAATGTGATTTCGGACCGCGGTGGGCAGTTCACGTCTAAGTTTTGGGACGCGCTCTGCAAACTAGTTGGCATGCGCGTCAACCTGAGCACGGCGTACCACCCGCAGACTGATGGTCAAACCGAACGCACAAATCGCACGTTGGGTGATATGTTGCGCAATTATGCTGGTCGCACACCACTTGTTTGGGATACGTATTTGACTGCGGCAGAATTCACGCTTAACAATGCTGTTAACCGCTCTACAGGCAAAAGTCCGTTCTTTCTTAACTACGGATTTCATCCCGCGCTACCCGTGTGGTGTGAGTGGTGTAAAGCCCTAATACTATAACAAATCCAAGCAGGATGTGACGTTTTCGGAAGGGCAACTCGTGTTGTTAAGCACCAAGAACTTGCGCTCCTTGGCCGACGGATCCCGAAAACTCTTACCTCGCTGGATTGGTCCGTATCCTGTCGTGCGCATGGTTGGGAATGTGGCTGTGGAGCTTGCATTGCCCGCTGATATGACCATTCACCCCACGTTTCACGTATGGCTTGTTCGTCCGTATCATGGTACGGAACCCGTCCCTGAGCCTGCTAACGCCCCCGCAGCGATCGAACCAGTTCCCGAGACCTGGATCGCTGGTAAACAGAAGTTTTACGATGTGGAGCGGGTGTTAGATTATCGCGCGCGTCGTGTGGGCCGACACCGACGTAAGCGGACAGTACACGAGTACTTGGTTAAGTGGACAGGGTATACCGATGAACACAACTCATGGGAACCGGCACGCAACTTCTCACAGGACATGAAGCCCCTGCTCGAAGAAGCCCGCAAACGTGCCACACAAGCCCAATGACCCCTGCAGTCGATGCTGTATGATGCAGCGAGGACGCTGCATATGGGAGGGGGGATAATTGTTGTGCTACGGTTCATTTACCGCCGACGCGTAGGTCGACGTGATTCTACAAGGTGAAGTGCTTTTGTGATGAACGCATTGCATATGAATGAATCTGCATGATATAAATGTATTCGTGTACATTTATATATGCATTTGGCATGTTGTCATTATCCATCGCGACATCGCATCATGGCAAATCCGCCTAGCATGCATGAAAGCCCGAAGCATTGAAGTGTGCATTATGCTCGTGCTACGAAACAATAAGTAATGTTATCTGATATAATATTACTTCATTAAAGCACACGTTGAGAGCGCCGCACTCGTCGCGATACATGCCCTGCAACCGGATATCGTTATCCGGACCCTTGCATCATGCGAATGCCGGAAAGGCTTATACGATGTTATGCGTAGACATCGCCTAGACGCAGTAGGGTTGTCACATCTAGGATCGGCCTCCTGATGTGAATCGTACGGCATTGCGATGCTGCAAGTATAACAGATGCGAGGACGGCTAAGCAGAACAAGACATTCGATACGGGAGAACACTCGTGTGTTCTATATTACTATTGCTATACGCTATTCTACTTAGCCCGAGCTAAGCCTGAACTTCGCTAATCACCGCCGCGTGATGATTGCTTGCTTCCGGCGCTGACGGCGATTTCGTCCATTGCATTGTTCCGATCTGTAAGACTGTAAGTTATATCTCTCTTCGTCTTGAAGTCTTCCGCTGTCTCTGTTTGCTCTTGCTTGCCTTGCTGTACTTGCAAGTGCTCACGCATCGGTGTCGAAAGTCTCCAGACGTGCAGATACTTATGAGCAAACGTGAACGAGAGGTACAACATGAAGCAGCAGTTGCAAGGCAGTCCTGTGAGGTAGTTCCACACCTTGCCCGCGCAAGGGTAGCACGCACGACTCTCTTTCATTGATGGATGGGTCACTTAGGTTACAATATCCTGAGTGATACTACCTCACAGGACTGCCTTGCAGCTGCTGCTTCACCTATCTCCACAAGGGTTATCTCAGCCCTGACCTTTTCCCACACGCAGCACTCAAGCGCGCTAACTATGGAATTCCTTACACCTGACCCTCGCGGGCAGACCCACTTCCTTTCACTCTGGACATTGGGATCACGGATCACACCGCCGCCACTGGCGGGTGCCCCTTGATTGCCCTTGGCATCATCCTGGGCGACCTCAACTTCAGCCACATCGCACATCAGAACCGAACCCCTCCACGAGGTATCTCGAATAAAGAACATCCCGTCCCGCAAGTACACATCAATCGCTGGCTCGCCTCCAATCTCTATGTATGACTCACTGTCCGTCAGCAGGACAGTACGCACGGGAAGCCCCAGCTCCCTCTTAAGAGCCTTGACTGAAAACAAGTTGATGCGCACATCAGGAACAACGTGGACCTGCTGCACCATCACGTCCACATTGTAATGGTCAGAGCTAAACATTACCGCCCCCATCCCCGATGGACGAACCAAGCGCTGATCAGGCATGCGAAAGATGGTATCACACACCGCCCCTACAGGTGTGAAGGCCGCCAAGCCGTCTGATGAGGAGGTGACGTGCGCCTCCACTCCAGTGTCCACCACCCACTCCCCTGGAGCCATCTGCAGGCCCAGGATGCATGAGTTGATCGCCACGATGAGGTGCCGATGCTGCCCCGGCGCCTGGCGCTGCACCGGCGGCTGCACCTGCTGCTGCCCAGCTTGCCGCCGCGCCGCCTCATTTGCTTGGCGCTGCAAGCAATTCTGGATCGTGTGGCCCGGCGCCTTGCAGTAAAAGCACTTGCCCCTAAAGCCGCTCCCGCCATGGCGGTCGCTACCCTGCTGGCCGCGGCCTCCACAACCTCCACATGGGTTGCCGCCGCTGCCGGCACTAGGTCCACCGCGGCACTTTGGCCGCTATAGTTGTTGTTGTTGGTGTAGCTCGTGCTGGCGATCATGACCTCATTTTCCTGCTGCCCGCGGGCAATGTCGCTCTCCGCTGTCAGCAATGGAGCCAGAAGCTGCTGGTACTTGGTGATGTTGGAGTCGTGGGCGAGAACCGTCATGATGGTGTTGTATTCACTGCGAAGACCACCAAGGATGTGGCTGATGGCCAAGGTATGGCTGATAGCCTCATCGGCCACCTTCAATTCGCCATCCAGAATCACAAATCTCGTGAAGTAAGCCTGTATGGACTCATCTGGAATCATCTTGAAGTTCTTCAACTTTTGGAGTGTCTGCATTACGCTAGCCTTGGTGACCTGTTCGTATTTCTTCCTGATGGACTCCCAAAGATCCCACGCAGACTCACACTCCGCATACTGAGGGCGATCCATGAGGTCCAGGAACTCGGATATGATCCCATGTGCCTTCTCCCCCGCCGTTTCAGATACTTCGTCGCGGCGATCCTCATCGGAGTCGATGGCCTTTGAACAGGTTTTTTTCCTCAGCTGGGTCAACACCGCCTGCTTTACAACAGCATACTCCCTACGTCCAAACAACATCGGAGACGACTGCATTCCCGGATCCTTCATGACGTGCCGGCTCAACGCACTCGGCAAGGATATGGCCTCACCTACGCGCGCCTATGCGCGGGGCTCATAACCTGTTAGAAATAAGTGGATCTTCACCAGGTATTCGTTACAAGGATTAAGTTAGCAAATTTGGTCGAGCCGCCATTAGCTCACTTGCACATAATTTCGGTACACTAAAGTCACTTGGTCTCGGATCCAGGTTGCGAGTCTGAACGAACTAATCAACTGAATTCTAACAGGTCCTGACAAAGCGTCCAACGAACAGAAACTAACAATAGAGAATAAGATTGAAGGAGTCAGCAAAAAATAAACATGTTTTAGTCATCAACAGTTCGAAAATCGTACCACATGGTCAGTACAGCGTTAAGTTACAATATGAAATCTCAGGGTTTTAGGGTTTTAGGGTTTTACAACAGCCACTGGCCGCCCAGCTTTTTCTACACCCAGAATTTTGGTGGCGTCTATTCCGGTCCAAACATATACTACAGCTCAGGCATCTGCTCTTGCGCCTGGCCAAGCAAATTTAACTGATGAGACGGTATGTTCACGGTTACGTACTGGATTTGCTTTTGTAAAGCTCGAAAGGCCTTCTTCATGGACTTCTCGCTATGTCGGACCCGGATCGTCCCGTTCGCGCCTGTTTCGACTGATTCTGCATGCATGAGACGCCATGGTGGTCAATATCTCACCAACAATCATCACCATCCTTATGAAGGATCATCACCATCCTATGTCCCGTACTGCATGGACCGCTGGGAATGCTGCCGTTTCGCCATCCGTTTATATGTGTATCCGTATTCTTGCTTGAATACAGATCCATGTATACTAATAGATGTACGTATCCGTAGTACACGTGCTCTTGTCGACCGACGGGCAGGGGTAACATGCGAATATATGCCCGGACCAAGCAATGTATGCTTGCTCACCCGACCTTCCTTCCCAGCCTTTGTCTGTGGATGTTCATGCGTGGCATTCCGCCGCATACAGTTAGCCTCCCGTCATACCGGTAGATGGATACATATTTTCGCCGTCGCAGATTCCTCGACTGAGGTTAGGGCATTGGGCCAAAGCTCTTTCACCGGCAGGTCATCACCCGAAACGAACCACTTTTTTCATTCACTGGTCCTTGTCACTTGGCACGCTAATGTTTCCGACAAACTCAGGTAGGGCCCTCGTTTTCAAATGAGGCCAAATGAAGCTGCAAATCCTGTGCGGTCATTCGTTCTCGGGCTGTTGACGTACTTGCTCCCTCTCCCGGATCCCCTTGACTCGCTCGCGCGTTTGGCCCGTCTGTTCAGGAATTCTGCGTGTTCCTGTCAGTCTCAACCCAGCCAGGGGCTCAATTACTGCCGCGGACTCCCCTGCCGCGTACTGAAGGCGAGGCTGGTAAAGCGAGGGCGGATTATGGTGCGGATGAGCGAAAATTAGTTTGCATGTTGGATTGAGTCAATCGGATTGAAGCTATTTTTATTCGGAACCAGCAGTGGTGATGTCTGGGGTGCCGTTGGGCCGCGGCGCTGCCTGCCTAGCTGCTGGTTATGCTGGATAAGCCAGGGGATGTTGTGGCGGGCTAGCTAGTATCTTTTCAGCTAAAGAAGAACAGATTGCCAGTGGCGCTGCTTGGAGCCAGCAGCTACCTTGCATTCTTATGAAACGCCCCAGCTCCACCTTGACCAAGCTCATATGGATGAGCTGAGTTATAGGAATGAGTGGAGGTTGCTACCGACGGTAGGTAGCGGTTGATGGGCCTATATTATATTCCGGGTAGCGGTAGGTGGGTCTCTATTATATGGCACGCAGTGTATGTGTATATGTGTGAACCCTGCTGAGCCGACGGAGAGAATAAAAATGTGAATGGGCAGAGGTATATTGAAACCGTGCATGATGATGGAGTTATATGACATCGATATTGGGATTGTGTATCATTGACGCGCGCATTGATCAGGTTACGACACACGTAAGTGGCGCCAAGCGGGGCCAGCCATGGAACTCCTGAACATATCATACATATACGTGTGTCAGCAGGAACGGCAAACCACAACCACTCGGCGATTGCTGGGTCAATCGGAAAATGCCTTGTATGGGGAGGCCGCGCGTGCATGTGCGGGTGCACTCCGCCAAGAGTGGCGTATCATATATGAATCAATAACCATTACATATGTGCCGTACCTATGCGCCTTATCTTTGCGTCTTATTATTTATCTGTTTCATCGGAAGCTCCACTTCGTTGCTCAGTGCATACACCTGTTGTAGTAGTTGAGAGCAGCAAAGGCCTTTTGATATGCTGACAGGGTGCTTCTGTACATTTTATTGTGCTGAATTATGCCGTACATGCACGTACTATACCTGTATTATTGTCCACTAAGAGGGATTTCTGTGCGACAGGTGGGTGTTTCCCCATCACACGGCTGCTCTGCATGCCTGTTGCTGGTAGGGGCAGCTGTGTGGCTGACAGCAGGATGGCACCATCACCTGGTCTGGCGATGGTCCGCAGGACTCTGTCCGCAGAACTGGCTGGTTGCATGTGATCGTCGGTCTTCGCTGATGACGAGGTGGAAGCGTCTTCTCGGTCGGCACTAAGCACCTGTGTGTACCTAGACGGAGAGGACCATTCTTTATAACGTTTATCGCGCTAACGACGCGCTCAATTCATCAAAGGTCGCCCGTCGGATGCATCGCTTTCTTTCCGACTAAAATCTCGTGCCTTGCTTCCGCGCGTGCAGTGCTTAGGCCCATAGTCGCCCCCGGTGCGCCTAATCCGTACGTTCATACTTATATCCGTACGTTGATTTTGAACTGGATATGCTGGCAAGTACGTGTTCTACATAATACGCAATACGGTCGTTACAAGCAATGCATCCCGACCCATGGGTCAAAAGTCCTGTTGGGATAGATAGGGGTAGATAGGCAGGTGTCATTTGCCTATACATGCTGTCCGGAGCACGGCCTGTATACATATCTGTACATGGCATGCCCTGATACGACGTTTGCCAGTGGGTGTGCACTGCTGGCTTTTCCGGAGCACCCTATGTCCATGCGCGTACTTATTCCTTGGAGGTGTTTGTGTCGTATCTCTGTGATAATACTCGCCAAACACTAGTGGAGGCCCAATCGGAAGATGTCCAGTCTCCTGGTCACACCGGATATTAGTAGTAGGTACCCCAGGACACTACAGTTTGCTGGCTCCTCAGTTCCCTTTGCAATCATCGGGTTCATAAGTACTGGCAGGCACCATCTCTGAGATGAATAACACCATTCCATGCAAGGTTCTAGGATTGGCTGGATGGTCTTGTGCATACATACTTGCTGCGCGGGGTGTGGCGCCAAAATTTAAAATGCCATGACGAATGAACAAGCATGAGTGCTGCCAGATTCACCTCTACTACTGGGGTGAACAGGTGACCATGTACATCCGTCCAGGCGATTTCGACGTATCCTGCTGCCTCATCAGTGATGACACTTAGGTTATTACTTGTTCTTGTGCTACCCCTGCTGCTGCTGACGAACTGAAGCCTGATGGATTCCAGTTTTACCCCTCCCTTCCTCTAACCAGGTAGCTGCTCCTTAGTTGCCTGCGGGGGCAGAACTACAGCACGGCATGGTGTGTAGTAGTCGTACATGTACGGCACACACACACCCTTCCCCGATAGAATGGTGCGGAAGCACCTTCTCAGCATCTTGAGAGGCCTTTGCGGCTCTCAACATGGTGTTTGTTCGATCGGTCTTCGTATATGGACTGTATGTGTTGGACTCCCTTGTCTAGCATTTATGGTATATGTCCATAGCTCATCATAGCATCTGGGGTGCATAGTCCTGTGGGCGGGCGGGCAGGTGGGCGGGCCAGCATGGTTCGTTACTGGTGAACGACGATGAGATTAATTAACATCCTTCCAGTAGGCGATAAAGTTTCTTTTGCGGCGGTGGGCTGCTGATGCCGTGATGGGATTTGGACACATGCATGTCGACATGACAGTCCGTCATTCACCCATCGCTATCATTCGTCCAGATGGCAGTGAACCCTGCCCACTGCTCCTCGATTACGGATCCTTCGCTTGATATCCCCAGCAGGCTCCAGCAGCCAGATTTTGGGAGTGATTATGTACGTTATGGTGTCAAGCTAGCATAGTCATCCCATGCTCTACCGTAACAATCATGGCTGGGAAGCTTCCTAATGCATCTTCTGACACTTTCAGATAGCCCAATTTACGGCATTGCGATCTTTGGATAATTGACGCACTAGCCTCCCCAGCAAGGAAGATGCATGGTGTTGGTGAATGATACAGCAGCCTGCTTGACTGCTTGCAGTTCCTCCATGCAACCCCATGGCACGTACAAATCGGGATAGGCATTCCTTCTCAACATATTTTAACTATGAGCTTGCTTTAGCTACGGACACCGACACACAGTTGGCACCTCCCCGTCCTACATCCTGAGTCCAACACGGCCCTATTCCCCACACACCCCTACATGCCACGAACACAATTAACCCATCGATGTCCCCCAGAGCCACGATCAAAAGCTACTACACTGCTGTAACAGAAGTGATATTCCTGCCTCAGCAACAGAACTCTACCGGGCACTTGCAGCCAGCTAACCAACCCCCTATTGCAAACCCCATCCAATAACACGAGAACTTTCAATATATCCCGATCGCCTTCAAACCCTGTTCCCTAAGAGCTTCACGAGATATTAGATCTCATATAGACCAATAGTCTTTCTGTCCTTGGACCGTGAGAAGAAGTGCCTTAGATGCACGTTGGTTATTACCGTTTGAGTCGATCCGCAGCATGTTATGTTAGGCAACAATGTAAGAAATATGGTAGGATTATCGCCGTAATAAGTTGATCATTCATTCTTATTTTGTTTACTATTTCCTCATAATGCAGTCTACGCGTTTGACGCCCTTTCGACGTGTATCGGCTTCGACGCTCCTGCCGAAGCCCGCACGCCGAGCATCCTTACCATGCAGAGCATTGGCCGCGACATCAGGTATAATGTAAAATTAGTTCTTTGGGAAAGCAATACTGTCGTATTAAGCGATTTGATTCTTGTGATGAATCGCTCTTGCAGCCTTAACTGACATCGAAAAGCAGGCGCTAGGTGCATACCGATCCGTCGCATTTGGAAACAGTGCATCAGATGCCATTGAAGTGTTGAAGCGGGCCGCTGCTACAAAGTCAGTCCAGCCGGAAATTGTGGAGGGGGCGCTCTTAACTATGGAACAACTTGCTGCGCAGAACACATCTCGTAAGCTACGAATGTTTGCAACCTGATTCCATATCTAGGGGCTATAATTGCTGCACCCGACTGCGCCGTACAATATCGGGTTGCTGGGTAGTCGCCACTGGCGGGACTGTATCCAGGTCTTCAACGCAAACATATCGAGATTTGTCAGGTGTACTGAAGTTTAGGACTGCTCGAGAACTACAGGGGTAAAATCATCTAACCCTGAGCCAGATCCCGATACCCGATGTGGGCATCCAATATGGCGTTTCCCCGCTATAGCAAGCGGGGAAATGCCAGCGGCGGCTCTGTGTCTGTCCCTTTGACTACCTCCCGGCAGAGGGATCCCCCCACCCCGAGTAATTCCTCCCCGTGACGAGCAAACACTGGTTTGGGCCTCCGTGCGTACCGTATGCTGTTCGTTACAAAAGTATCGGGCTTCCAGGTTCACAGTGCATAACTTGGAGGAAGTCATTCCAGAGTGATGATACTCTCCATGAGTGCAGTCAGGCCTCCGCTGAGTGTGCTCCACTGACTCCTGCGTGGACTAGTTTGCTCGTGTTTTGAGGCCGCGGGTACCTGCCCATGCATCCCTTGGCCCGCAGGCTCGACGCCCAGCATCGCGGGCCGATGGAGGCTGGTGTTTGGAACCGCCACCAAGTTCCGACCCTTTCAGTACATCCCCGTCAAGGTGCGGGGCGCGACGGGGCACTATGTTCACGCATCGTGGAAAGAGGGTTTCGGTGGCAGTCTGTTCTCGTGCTGCCTGTTTCTCTTAACAGTATGCCGTTAAGCCTCCTAAACCCTCCTGTCTCGTCCGGGTCTTACGACCTCTTTTCAGGAGTTTGTAACAATCATCATCCTAATAGTATGCTCTTAAACGTTGTGGGTTGTCCTGAAGACTTCCGTGATGTCACGCGGAAGTGGCGTGAGGGTTTTGCAGGAATTGCACCCACGACACGTTAGAAGAGTACAAAGATATAGGATTACAAAAGTATGAAAGCACGCATGCGTTTACCTTAAGCGAGGGCTACTTCCTGTTTACGAAGGAACTCGCTGAGTCGGGAGCTGAAGTGGCATGTCGCACCTGGAATCGAATATCTCAGTTCGCGAACAGACACAGACCTCGCTGGGAAGCTCATCGGGGCCTTCTCCAGGATCAGCCTTTGCACGCAGACTCTCAACGACGCTGACATAAATATAATATTGTGCCGCAACATACATAGGTGGCATGCTTACATGTTACATGGCTTATGATGCTGATGATGTGGGTCAGTGGTGATCTTCCTTGCCCCTGCGTGTCGCTGGCCGCTGCCGCACCTTCACGCTCACATCCCGCAGGAGGACTTCGTGCTCGACGAGTCGACCAAGGTGCGCCGCCGGGGGGCTCCTGAGAGGCGACCTGGCTTCGAAGGGTCTAACTGTACCGTTACAACTGATGAAAACTGTCATGGGTTCAGTTGTTACGAAGTGATGGAGGCATCCATCATCATGCTGCTCATCACAACGATGTGGACACATGAATAATCACGTCGTTGATCTGGATCACTCCCCCTGGTCCTGTGCAGACTCTGGCCCTGGAGAGCTCAATCGGGCCGTTTGAATTTTTCATCCGCGGGGTGATGTCTTCTTGGCGGCCCGAGGTCGGGGAGCTGGACTTTCAGTTCAACAAGGTACTGGGTTCCAGGTCAACTGATAAGGCGGATTCTTTCGAGTGCGTCTGTGAGGGAATACAGGGAACCAAAGAAGCAGTGAGGATCCCTATAGTAACACCTAGTAGTGATTGCCTGGGAGAGGGCGGTGCTGGTGATTGCAGCAGGCAGGGGGCATTTGCAGTGGGTCGGAGAGCACCAGGAATGAAGGACGGGTAAGGGATTGATTGGAAAAAAGTTTGGGAGGCAGGACCACATGACCGCAGAGTCTGCTGGGACAAGGAGGGGGCGCTGTGGATGTAGCTTACGCTGTTGCGGTTGCAACGGGGGAAGGGCCATATGGAGTATGAAAGTATTGGTGACCGTCCGGGACATAGCCTCGCTCACAGCTAAGCTTCCAGGTGACGGTACAAGTTGGGGCCGGCTGCTCGGTCTCACATTCCCAGCTCGCGTCTGAGTGTACCTCGCCACATAGAATCTTTGCCTTAGGCCGCATCGGCCGTAGGCCATGTCTCAAGCTTCCATTTTCTCCATTTCTCGGGCTCCCACCTCCCCTTCCCTCTCCCTTCATCCTGGCCAGGTCGACATTTACTTCGCCGGGAATAAGGTGGGTCCAGCGGGTGGGCGGTTGGTTAGCCGGGGGAGGGTGAGGCAGTGAGATAGGGCCCCTTCCAGCGGGGTATGGGTGTGGTGCCTTAAATATTCTAATTGCCCAGGCCCCCGCTCCTCCTTCCTAACCCCTCTTCCACCAACAAGTATCGTCCTGATGGCCTCAGACGTGTCCTTGCGGTTACATATAATATATATAACATCGTGACGTGGCATAGCTATTTGCGTTGTCCACCTTTGCGTCATTTTTCCCTCTGGAACGTCGTGTTGCCGCCCATCCAGATTTGGGAAGTGAACCCCAAGACGAAGCCTAAGACCTACACCTTCTTCCATGCTGGCCCTGACCTTGCGTGTGCCCGGAGCAGCGCGGGCGGTGTGGCGCTTCTGGTTAGGTAATGAAGAGTCGGGGGAAAGGGGGGAACGGGTAGTGGTTGGGTTTACCGCTTGGTAGGATAGGTCGGACAAGGGGCTGGGAGTGTGTCGTCGCTGACAGACGGGAAGTAGAAGTGGGGGCTGAGTCGGAGCTAAACACTCGGAACATGCGTTAGCAAGTGTACCCCAGTGAAAGCTGCGCAGTTGCCGGCGGCGAAGATGGTCAGGTGTGTGAAGTCGGTGGAGTTTTGATTGGCTGTGGCGGACCTAGGGGGCAGGGCTGCGGCTTAGGGCCGCCATGGCTTGTGCGGGTAATGGTCGTCCGAGGGAGAAGGCGAGATAAAAAAGGTGCGGAGAGACTTCCTGTGTGGTGAGGTGGGGACTTGTACAGGTGGCGTGGACCATGCCACCGTTCATATCATATTTGGTCATATGTGACTTCGTGGTTTCCTTATGACCTGGATTTCCTGGATGAGCTTCATGAGCTGGCTTGGCAATTTCGCCGTTGCCTGTCAGTTTCAGACCTTCAAACAGCGGCACAGTGCATGGGCACGAAGCTCAGAAGCGGCCGACCACAGTTTACCTGACGACGCAGCAACACTAAGCGTGGTAGCAAAAGTAGCTGCCGCTACAGAGCTTTGGGTCGACAACAGCCTTTTGGAGTACGACAGCCACGGATACCAGTGCAGGTCCGGCTCGCAATCGCACTAAATTCCACGAAATAAACGATGGGGCATATACATGTATAATGTTTTTTCTCATCTTACATTAACTTGAAACACTGCAGAATGAGATGATCACGACATTCAGCATTCCTGAGCAATCTGCAGTGGAGGGTTTGCATGATATCTCGCCCGCAGATACCTGCGTATACATTTTACAGTTGCACACCAGGCGTACACAAGAGGTTGCATCCCTATACGAGCAAGCCTGCCAGAAGGGGCAGCAGAGGCGGCAGCAAATCGTAACAAAGAAAACTGCGATGACTCAACAAGTCGCCGGGATGTGCTCCGAACAGGGGGCGGTGGACACCAGGGCTGCAAACGCGACTTTCGCACCCTGAACTGAACTCCTCCCGCTTCCCCACATTCAAGCAAGACGGAAGCTCACATCCAACGGCGCATGGTAGCGGCATATGCTACTGCCGTTGTGGCACGGGCCCCGACGTGCCTTTACTCTGCTAGGAGGAGGAACAACAGGCCCCTTGTCCACAAGCTGCCGAGTAGCCGTGCGGGACGTCCCCTATCCCCTGGAGCTTTAAGGGTAACGGTTTTTGATGGTGCCTGAATCTTCTTGTTGTTCTTGCTGCGGTTGGCGCACGTATCCCTCTTGACAAAATTTCTATCTAGCTTTCCGTCTGTCTGTCCGTATGTCCATGCAAATGCGGAACCTCAGGTGCCATCAAACCCTCTGCCGCCAAAGCGCGTTTTCCTAGTGCATGTATTGGGGACTAGTCTGTGCACGAAACCTTCACACGTCTGCTGGAGTTCACTATTGGACCCAATGACCGCGCGCTGCATTTCCCCCCTTTCTTCCTTAACACATGCCATGGGCCGCCGCCACCGGATCCTGCAGAGGCAGCGCTGCCCTCGCCGGCCCTATGACTGCTCTCCTTTCCCTCCCCGCACTTCCCCTCTCCCCCCTTCTCCACCCGGCCTGCTCGTTCCGGATTCGTTCGTTCAATAACCCGATGTTGGGTTTTACTGAGGTCCCCTGTAATTCCATGACCCCGAGACAAAAACCTTATCTGCACGCATTCCCCTTCGCTCTCATATAGCAGCCTTCCAAACACAACTGCCACCGCGGCGACACAAATTTGCAGCTCGACGTTGCCTAGGGACGCTCGATCCTTAGCCAGGCATGCAAGATCTCCCCGCAGCAGCATGACAGGCAAGGTCCCCTCTTGCTTTGCAGTTTTGAAGCTATTGGATTTAACATACCGGTCTCGAGTGGCTCAGCACCTGCAAGGGGTGCAACCGCTAGGCCTGCCACTCGTCCCTCGGGTGACCTCAGGACCCGACCTCAGAAGAGAAGGTAAAACAATCGGATTCACATTGTTGTTCGTCGGTTTCATGTTGTTGCTGTTCGCGGCGTCGGTGCCGTCGCTACCGCCAGCACCTGCAAGGATCGGCACGTACGGCATGGCCTGTCGCATATCGGCAGCATTGAGGCTGCTGGCGGTGGTGTCGGGCCCGTCGTTGCCGTCGACACCGATCTTGACGGCGACGTCGGAACCCGTGACTTGGTCAAGAAGTGTCTGAATCAAATCCAATATCTTGTCACTCGACGGCGGGTTGGTCTCCATCCTGCGCTGTGTGCCGTAATCGGTGTTGTAAACGTCGCCGAGGCCGCTGCCTAAGCTATTGCGCAGCCCTATGGAATCCAGTGCCAGGCCCGTCACATCCGCGCTGTTGGCGTCGATGCTGCTGGAGTCTCCCTTGGTGCCGTACCCTGCCTCCCCGTTGAGCCAGGCTGAAACGTCGGAGCTGGAACCAGCCGTGGAGCTAAGCTGCCTCATGCGTCGACGAGCCCCAACAGCGGTAAATGCACGCCAGAACGCCGTCCTTACGCCGCTGCCGCTGCCGCTGCCGCTGCCGCTGCCACTGCCGCTGCCGCTGCCACTGCCGCTGCCACTGCCGCTGCCACTGCCGCTGCCACTGCCACTGCCACTGCCGCTGCCACTGCCACTGCCACTGCCACTGCCACTGCCACTGCCACTGCCACTGCCACTGCCACTGCCACTGCCACTGCCACTGCCACTGCCACTGCCACTGCCACTGCCACTGCCACTGCCACTGCCACTGCCACTGCCACTGCCACTGCCACTGCCACTGCCACTGCCACTGCCACTGCCACTGCCGCTGCCGCTGCCGCTGCCGCTGCCACTGCCACTGCCACTGCCACTATTATGCAAAGAGGTGTCATTCATGCCGTTTTGGAGGTTATTATTACCGTTCCGGCTGGTGACGCTGCTGTTGGCGGTGACATTCTTTGGGGCCGACTCCTTGAGTGCACCTGCAGCTGTGAATCCAGCTGCCATGCTGTTAACAGTGCTGTTTTCTTGAATTCGATCGCCGTCAATGGTGCTGCTATCGCCACTGGCGCGATTTGTCAGCGGCCGCCACCGCCGCAACGGCCTGGCGGTCACCGTATTGGTATGATTCGATGTCTCAACTCCAGACCTTGCCCCAAGCAGTGCCCCAGCAGTTGTCGCTATCGCTGCCGCTGCGGCACGAACCCCAACCCCCGGCATATTGCCATCCGACTGCTGCGGCGCGGACTGCTGCATGCTCAATCCACCATCCCCAGCGGCGGTGGTGGGGCCGGTCGCTAGCCGCATTTTCCCGGGTAGGAATCCATCCAACAAGTTGCCTGCCAGAGCACCCGCAAGGCCGCTGATGCCTCCGCGCGCCGGACAAGTGCAAGCGCAGCCGTCGGCGCCGCCACCGTTGGGCATGGTAGCAGAGGCAGGCACAACGTTTACGTTAACGTTGACTGCGTCCGAAGACGGGTTGTTTCGTAGGGCAGAGAGGGGCAGGGCGTTGAGATTAGGGGTGTGGGGTCAACAGCTTCAGGGTGGAAGATGCTGATGCGTTAATTGATACCTTCCATCGATCTACTTTTACCTTAGGTCAATATGCAGGGCCTATATGTGGCTTGACCGGGAAACAACGCATGAAGTTTGAATAAGTCACGGATTTCCGTTCGAGGCCCTCTGCAAGAGGCGGTGCACGATGCATTCTGGATGCAGGATGAGTGAGCCATCCCCTTACCAATCGTCAAGTACAAGTCACGACAGGCGAGACACGGTTTCAGAACTCGTACTTAGGCTGGCCTGGCCATGCAAAACTTATCGCTACCTACGACAGCTAGCAGGAAGCCTCGTCGGTTCTGGCAGCAAACTTCATGTATGTTCTGTCTAATAGATATCTGTACAGCCCTGGCAACATTCGTCGCAAGGTCATGCGGAACCTATGCAACCTGAATGTTCAGGCGTGGAGCTGTGCACTGCGATTATGTTAGTTACGACATACAGCGGGTGCAGTACAGGCGGTGTTACAGGGAAGTTTTGGTTTATTCGCTTCCTTAACGGTTGCAATCCTCTTCTCCTCTCCCTGACTCCTTCCCCACCGGGGGTCAACTGAAGCGCATGTTGGGACACCCACCGCCCAGTATATTCGGGTGTTAAAACTCTCACCGTTCAAATCTCTTCCAACTTTTACGTTGGGACCATCGTTCGGTCCACCCGGTCCTTGTCGGGGCGGTCTGGAGGACCCACTCTGCGGCCCCGTCGAAGCACGTGCCGGAAGAGGGAGCACCTCCAGCCGGGCTGTCCCTGTTGGCAGTGAGACGGTAGATGCGATAGCGCTATTGGCCACGTCGCCACGACCAGCGACGAGGTTCGACTCTGCGCCTGTCGCCATATTCCTGCTGCTGCTGCGTAGGCTGTCCAACAGCGTCGCTACTGCCACAGAAGCAGTGGCGGTGTCATTTTGGAGAAGAGCGGTCCGCAGCGTCGCCGCCGCCAGTGCGGCTGTGTTGCTGCTGCCGTCTGTGTCAGGGAGATCTGCTGCTGTGATGCCATTTGCTGGGTTGATGACTTCGTTAGCCCCGGTCAACCCCCGAATGGGGCCCACGGGGCTGCCGTCAGTTGCGATCGCCTTGAATGAAGCAGCGACTATGGCGTCACTGTTGTTGCCGCCGCTGCTACTTCCGCTGGTCAAGGTATTCACGGGCGAAACCGCCCTCCACACGAGATGTGCTACCGCTTCCTCGACTGCAGTGCGATTCACGGCACCACCACTGCCACGGCCAGCGCCGGCGCCTGTAGCTACAGTCGTCCCTGTCGTCATCTTGAGCTGCTCCTGCTGCTGTCCCCGCTCCAGAGCATGTAGCTGTTCCAGGACTTGCTTTAACCTTAACAAGTCGGCCTCCGTCACATCGTTCGTCTCGGCGCCTGTGGCTCCGGAACCACCACCGTACCCCACCGCGGCGGAGGTGGCGTCAGTGTCTTCGGTATCCACCGCCGCTGCGTCACCGACAGTGCCACCACCATCGACAGCCGTGTTGGTGGCTGACGTCATCACAGTGACGAGCCATCCTGCCCAGCTGCCGATATACTGACCCAACTCGGCGGGATCACTGAAGCCCATCGCGTCGAGGGCGCCGGAGGTAATATTGTTCATGTCGCGGACTACCTGGTCGCCCACCTGCTTAGCCACCAACTTGGCTACCTGCTGCTCTGTGAGAAGATTGGTCAGGCACGGGTGGGCATTCGCGTCAACACATGTTTCGTTTCGCTTGTACATCGGCTTGTACATCAACATTTTCTTTGCCATCGCGTCACTGCAGAGAGAAGGTGAAGTAATAGCCAAGTAACAGCGTCTTTACGTCATTGTCGAAAGACCCTAAAGAAATAAAGAAACAAACGTTAGTACCGCAGTCGTACCCATGTCGTGCGTTGTACTGCGGATATCGTGTTTAATGCTGTCCTGAATTTGGGACATCAGGGGTCCCGTGCCGAAGGAAGCCAGCATGCCACGCCGCGTGCCAGCAGTTGTGGCGGAGAAAATGTCAGGGTCATGCGAACGTGGATGCACGAACGCGGGTCCTGCATGCAAACGAAGTCATCCCCGGACCGCCGGTACGCACTTGATTCTTAACGTTCATGTGCGTGCGCGCTAACTGAATTGGCTATGAATATCCAAAAGACTACCAACGACAGACGGAGCAGGAGCTAAATTTGCAACAAACCGTCTGCCTTCCGGTGGTTAACTGAGTGCCCTGTACACTATGCACAAGGAGTTACATCGTGCTGCGCGGAGAGCGCGGCGGGAAGAAGAGGCAAGGCAGGGTGTACCAACCTGTAACGTGCAGCCCTGTAAGGAGGCTGACTAAGAGGATTGCACCCAGCAGCCGATATGTCAGGATGGAGAGCGACGACATTTCCCGAAGAAGGGGCTCACATAGGGTCGAGTTTACTGCGAGAAGCTGCGCGATCTTGCTTGGTCGCGCTTCCTTGGGAACCGGAGGAACGTCCGTCAGCTTGTACTCTGTTTTTGGATGGATGCTATTTACGCCGAGATAACGAAATGAAACGAATAGATGTTGTTGGGCTTAAGATGGAAAGAAAGTCCTGGACTTCATGCTCAAGGACATCGCCTGTCTGACAGCCCTCATCTGCAGGTGGAGGCTGCGAATGCACAGCACCCTGACACTGACACTGACACTGACAGGCGAAACCACCGGTCAGGAAGCCATCCGCGGCCGTCACTGGAAGTCCTATGCAAGCTGACAACCGACAATCATGTTACAGGAATAGGTGACGATCAGGTTCCTTGGGTGGAAAGTTCCTGCATGATCCGAATGCCTCTAAATCCAATCTTCCCTCACCCCACGTGTGCAAGTCCTGGCCAACATGGCCTCCACTCGCGGGCCGTTTGTCCATCCCAGATGAAAGTTTATTAGGCACATCCTTTCCACTGCGGCTGTTTTCGATTCCGTATGCCAGTCCGTCAGTTCATCACACGGTGCTGTGGCCCCTGGGTCACGACAATCATCAACACTCTCGGATGTAAAGTTAGCCTTTATTCGCAAATGTGTGCGCGTGAGTTTATGTGTGTCTATGTGTGTTTGTGTGTCTTGCAGACGATCCAATAAGGGGCAACAACCGCAGCTCTGGACGGCACCGAACCCCCGATCCACCTGCTCAGTGCCCAACAGTCCAAACAGCGGCCACCTTGGTGACAATTTTCAGAATTGACATCATTGAAGCTCTCAGGAAAACAGGGCGCCACTCTCCTCTTTCTCCTGAATGTCACAACTGACTCCCTCGCAGCGCATCCCACCAAGACCCGCAGCACTCAAGCACCACACAACACGAAGGCACCGGCCCCTGCAGGTTCGACGTCCCCCCGTTGCCTGCGGGCTACAGATGACCAGGTAACCATAGTCAACTAGTCAACTAGAAAGCCACATGGATCGCTCGGGGAACTATTCCTGCCGGGAACGGAATAACCCGCTGGGCAGGACGTGTAAGCAAAGGCGGAAACCGTAACTTGCCAGCAGGATATGCAATATGTCTTCCTACACCTCTTCCTCCCAACATTAATTATCCAGGATGTGACATCTACACAGCCTGCACTTCAATCTTTCTGCGACTCTTTTCCGGGGCCCAACGCAAAGGAATGAAATGAATTACAGTTCACAAACGCATTATTTTCGCCGGACGATTGCACTCTAAGGCATCGTCACTACGGCCGGTTCACAGCTCGCCTTGTTACAGGTTACAGGGGGACATTAACATACCTTATGTCTTTGCATGCCAGAGGTAGTAGAAGAGGTCCTCGGGCGCCCACCGCCGCCGCCTCCCCGACGGCTTAGACCCGCATGGCCTTAGCCATGCATTGCAAGGCGCGTCTGTAGCTGAGGATAGACTCGATCGGCAACTGGAGCGGGCAACCCAACCCCTCTGGACACTTGTTCTGCAGCGCGGTCCTGACTAGGCAACCAGCTGGTGTGGACAGTGGGTACCTCCTGTGCTGCCCCGCCGCCCTGCGAGACGTCGTTCCTGTCATTCGTTAACCATCGGTTTCGGATGCCCCACAATGATGTGTTGGTGTTCAGGCTGGAGGGTTGGGTTGCCCTCCAGGTCGTCGCAACTCTGTGGTCAGAGGTCATTGGGACAGAGGGAGCGGTGTTGGAAAAGACAACAGGGGTGGGCGTGAAAGAGTGTGTGGTGGTGTTGGTGGGGAAATGTTGTTTGAAGCTGCCCTTCTTCTTTCCTTCCCTCCTCGCCGCTCCCCCTCCTCCTCCCATCTTTGGCCTTGGGCGTCTTCTTTGCTCGCGATTGCATTAATGAAGTGCCAAATTTGTCCGCCAGAACAATTCTTTAATTATAAATCTCCATTGATTTGTAATTTTTTCCCCTTCTCATCTCACAGGTTATGCCCTCATGTCACGGTTACCTTCCGGAAAGGGCATTGCGTGTAGTTGTGGCTCAACGTCTTCAGGTTCAGGATCCGGATGTCGTTCTCCAGCCGCTCCAGGAACTGCCCTGGACCCGCGTTCCAGCCGTTGCCCCATCGCGCCATGTAGTAGATTCCGCCCTGGTGCATCTGCCGTCCCCAGCAGCGGCGAACATTCGTGGGCGAGTGTGTGGTGCCGTCCTCCGTATCCACGCGGCCTCGCGTCACCAGCGGCATGTGACCCACCTGCCACCCCGCTGTCCACAAACGAATGGACAGCTGCACGCGGCGAAACGATAGGTTAAGCGGAGCCGTTCAGATTGGCCCAGGGTGGGGGTGCGTCAGCAGTAGGCGCTGACCCAAATGCATAAGCGATAAGCCACAATTCCTTCTGGACAAACTTTCCTAAATCACCTGGTCGTTTGCCGCCCGAGTCCCCAAATGCATGTTGCAAGTGTCCAAGCACACCCTTTCTATCCCCGTCCCTCTCCTCCATGCTCCATCTTCTCTGTACTACTCTGTTCCCCGTCCCGCAGCGCAGCGCAGCAGCGCTTCCAACCCCGAGCGACATACCTCCCAGTCTGACATGATGCCGCATTCGCCCACGTCAGACATGCCTTCATCCACGCCGCCGACGCTCAGCAGCGCAGTGCGCCGCAGGGCCACCGGGGCGTAGTCGACTTGCAGAGGGAAGGTGAAGAAGTTCCCCGTCCCGGGGTCAGAGAACATGAAGAACGTGTCAGGCCACCGCTCCTGGGTACAGAGTACGTCAGATGGGGGGGGGTTTCGAAGCGGGTTTCGAAGGGTACGGGGTTGTAGGCTGTCCGGCTGCGGACGACGGACAGGCCACTAGTAAAGGGGACCCCACACCTCGCCAACACAACAGGCAACACTTGACATGGGCAAACCGAGGTCTGGACCAAGTTACAGGAGCTCCCCGGGCCGGGTGAAGATGTCCGGTGCATCTTGCCTGTGTGTGGCATCACACCGCTGAGGCGGAGATGCGTCACCAGATGACCATTTTCCGCGCCGAAACCATAATGCGCCATTGTCTCCTTGTGCCGAATTTCCACCGTCCGAAACCCCGACTGCTGTGTGCTAGATCCGCATATCCACGAACCATCGATCACGAACTTCCCACTGCCACGTCGTTCCCCCAAACATAGGCCCTACACAGAGCCGCCAACCCACCAGATTCCCTACTGCTCCGCTACCCCGCCGATAACTCTTCAGCCCCACCATGCCTAACAGCGGCATGGATTCGAACTGCCGCATCAGCGGGTGCAGCCAGGAGCAGTCCGCCGGCTCCAAACTGTCGTCATCCTGAGGGCGCAGCGTCAGGTGCACCCGGACGATGTGGGCCCTCCAGCAAAGATGAACGACGCTCAGCGGGCGGTGGAGATGGCTGTGGTGGCAGATCCCGCGCAAGAACCATGGCAATGCAAGACGCTTTAGCAATCATCCCCCTCTCCTTACTAGCGTATTCCCCATCCTCCTTTGCCAGGCCCCAACTCGCCGTTCTCAATCTGCCTCGATCTCCTTTCCCAACAATCACAGTAATCATTTACGTCAAATGCGTTAGTTGCATTTGGTTCCGATGGCCACGTGCATTGCTGTACTAAACCCCTTACCGCGCCGGGCCTGCCCCACTTTCGCACCCCAAGCCCTTTCTTTACCCACCTGTAGCACCACAACCACCTTGCCCCTGGCCAGAGCCGCCATGCGGTTATACGCCCTTATCTCGTGGATGTTTGCGGAGAAGACCGGCACCATCCGACCCCCGCTGGACCAGGACAGGTCGGCCCAGGCCTGGCCCTCCTCCGGGCTGTCCACATTAATGATGATCTCCACTGGCATCTGTGAGGACGGGACGGAACGGAAGGTGCGGAGGCCAAATTGAGGGGCATGACCAACACTTGATTGTGCGGGTGCCAATCACTGCGAGTGCTAGGAGTCTTTGAAATCACGGCGCGAGGTTGGCCCACGTCAACCAATGCCAGTTCCCGCTGTGACCTGGCTGGTGTCCTCAGCCGGCGTCCTCCAGCTCTTCCAAATCCACCCTAATCCCAGAATTCGAATCCCACGAGGGCCTTGAGCCCTGGACACACTGGCAGGTCCACCCGGCAGACAGTCCGAGCTCCCCCACCTCACACCTGACGATTGCACTTCTCCAGCATCTCCACCATGTACGGTATGGCAGCAGGTCGGCGAAAGTACTGCAGCAGCAGCGAAACCACCGGCTGGTCCGGGAAAAGCCTGGGGTTCAGCCGCCCGCTACTGCATTGGACCTACAAGATAGATAAGGCCAACGCACCCGCCTGGCTTAAGAAGAGGATAGGGTGTGCTCCACTTCACACCCATGGTTCCAATAAAGCCCACGGGACTACCTACCAAACAAGAACCCCAGCCTCAATTGCCGTCAAAAGCCGTCAGGTCTCAAGGCATTAGTAAAGTGCTTTGGGGCCAGAGTTTCCAAGCACCCACAATGCCCCTCCTCCACCGGACTTCATCTTTACCGGGTCCCGAACGAGACGACTGTACCACCCGCACACTGAGACTTTCCTACCAAGTTGTGCACGGTAGTTGAAGCCTGGATTTTGTTTGCAGCGCGAAGTGCGCCGGCTAACTTGCGCAATTCATCCTCCAGTTGCAGAGTTGCCGTGACCGAGGCGTTTAACCGCTCGAAAACGAACTCCGAGCTCCAGTCTGTCTTCCATGCAGCCTCCTGGGCCGGATCATCGGATGGTGACACCGCAAATTGTTGCATTTTGCCCAAGAGATTTCGCATGTCCACCTCTATACGTCGATGCATGACCCATTGTTGCTGAATGTCACGAATCTTATGTATATCTTCTTGTGATACCCGTGCTAAGTGTTCCTTGCAGAAAGGTAGTCGAAACGCGGCGTCGTGTTTGGCGTCAACTGGGAGTCCTATTGCAAAACTCAAAATCAAAGCTACAAAGGGTGCCACAAGCATTTTTCATCAGCAAAACATCACACTTTACTACTGCTGCATGTAGTGAGAGCCCAGGATCCAGTGATGAAGGCATCACACGTTAGGAAAGAAACTGGATTTGTGCCTCGCTTTTACGAGGCGGAAAGGCCAACGCCCCCCTGCGGATCCAACCGTCATTTGACCTTGAGAGTTGCAGGCCGTGACATATACAAGTGCTGGCCAGACATGTAACCGTACCAGATCATTCACATGAACAGTTACTGGTGCGTTCATGTGTTGAAATTTGAAATCAAACATTTCGCCGGCCAGGCGCACAACCTGCAGCATACGATCTTGCATGATTTTATATCTTGGTCAATAACGAGCTTTCCCGCGCACATTGAAGTTGGGGTACGTTGTAGATTTGATTTGCACAACTCATCCGGACGGTGAGTCCTCGAAAGGATTCGCATCCGTTTCCATCTGCGAGTTCTTGGTATTCCCCATAGGTGGATAGCTCTATGATCGCTATGCTGAGGTTAACATGTCAGGGCATCTGGGCCATCCATACTGTGCGGCTGTCTACCGAGGACGACGTTACGTGAGCTTGCACATTTGTCTTTAAGGGCATCTAAGGACGACCAAAAGCGGAAAGCCAGCAACATTAGTGGGAACTCAGGACGAAATGCAAAACCCTACCGGCCCATAAGGCGATGAAACAACACGCAGAGTTATACTACAGATACTTGCTGCATTTAACCCGAATAGCAACAACACACAAAGTATATCGTATTGTGCCGGTGCATTGTGCCGGATACGGGCAGAATGGCGCGAACGCCGTTCTGCGATACGTTCGGCCTTCCTTCTCTCCAAGCCTAGTAGAACGAGTGAGCTACAGAGAAAACAGGATGCCTAAGCCCGTCCCTGCTATATCTCTCACGTCGCCACCATCGACAGCTGATAACCTGATCACTGCATACGACGACTGCGCATGTACTCCTTGTACTTTCAACAAGGACTTCCAAGTCGTCGGTAACCTCCTCCGTATGTGTGTTATGCGCGCCCTCTGCCTGACGACCGCATTCCAAGAGCATTGGCCGCCAAAATCCCCTTTCCTGAGCCAATGGAATGGACTGCCGACGGCCCAGGAAGCTTTTGGGCGCATTGCAATCGCTACAAATGCCCGGGGTCCTAGCCACGGAGCACGCACACCAGACAGTATTCTTGGCAGCCTGAGCTGCTCTACCTCCTGTTCAATTCGCAACAGGCTCTAATTAGACGTCAGATATGGATGCCCCGGCTTGAGCGAGCCGTCACCCGACCGGGGGGATAGTCTAGTTGAGGGGCACCTCAGACGAAGACCTCCTCGTCGTGTGTCTCTCCGAACAAAAAGATTGAAAGGCTGAACAACAGGGACACAACCGCGACACGTTGCCAACTCAACAAACCACCAAATCCTTTTCATATGCAACCACCGGGTATCGGTAAAGCTCAATGAGCATAGGTCTTAGGACATATGGTCCACGAAGGTTCCGGAATTAGCAGCGTATCCGGAAACCATTAGGATTGAGCTCAGGCGAATAGCCTGGATGCACCGTACAGCACGTGCAGCCATACGTGCACATTGTGCGACATGGGCTGGTGTTGTACACCGGCATACTCACGTCCCAACGACCGTCTGTATGGCTCTGCTGACCATAGGCGGCAGCGGCCGTACCTAAGCTAAGCAACGAGAAGAAATATGGAGCTATGGCGCCTGGCAGTGTTTTCCGTGATGCTACTGGCACCCACCAATTGTTCAAACAGGTCAAGAGCCCGGGAATTCCCAGACGCATATGTGACGGTAAATGTCCCTAGACAATACCACCTAGCAAAAATCCATTATGTCGTTCCATGCCGGAACACCTATAGGCACTATTACGGGAGGCTCCGAAAAATCGTGCTCCGCGCTAAAAGGGCGTCAACCTGTAAAAGGAGGTAACGGCACTACAGAGGACAGACAGAATCAGTACAACAGCCTCTGGCTACAAGTCTTCTTCTCTCACTCGTACTTTAGGACACATTGGCCGTGCTGCCTTCACGCGGTCTCGTCACTCAGTGCAGCGGCGACACATCACAATCGCCTCCTCGATTTCACTCTCAATCCACTCGCCGGCATCACCAGGCAGAAATGGATAGCGAGGAAAGGATGGCCCAATGAAATGCCTACAACGCCTAAATCCGCGTGACCAGCGACATGACATCGCGACCTGATGGAACGTGCGCTTGTGCGTGTGCTTTCTTTGACGCCAAAACACGTCTCTTTCAGCCCCTCGCATGCGGGGCCATTCCGGTAGGCTCAGACGGGCCCCATTCCGAGGCTACAGCGATGCAAACAAAACATTGCGGGAAGGATTGGCTCAAGGCACACTGACCTCTTTCAAGGTCAGGCAACGCAAGCCACCGCATCGTGGGACCAACCGTATTGCTGCATTTGGAACATATCTTTCACGGCACTGCCGGCGGCACCCTGGTCTGTGGACGCACGGGTGCCTCCGCGCTGTATTGCAGCGCGCCACCGTCACTGCCCGCCAGCCCAACTCCACCGCCTCCACTAGAGGAGGCAACCTTGGCGGCGGGAGCTGCAGCCGCCGCCTTCATTAGCGCTGCATCCGCGATGAAGTTTGACTGACCCGGAGCGAGCTCCGTGCTTCTTGAACGTGATGGGGCAGTGTAACCCGGACCACTGGCGGGTCCACCTACACGCCGGCTGGCACGAACTACCACCACTGCGCCCTCTGATGATAGGGCATCCGTTAAAGCCTTTCGATGGACTCGGTCAGCACCGCCACCGCTGCCAGTGGCTACCTTGCCTACGGCGCCATCAAGGCTGCTGTGCAGGACTGTCGATCCCTGGTCTCCTCCCGTAGATGTTGACACCGTGTTCCCGCCAGATCCCGCCACTGTGGGCCGACCGCCGCTGAGGGTGTTGCCGCTACGGTGAGTGCTCTTCGCGCGGCCAGAGGATGCCCGCGCCGGCGGCAATGGTGGAGCATGAGGATCGCGACCCACACCCTCAACACCAGGCGCGGACCCCACATGTCGTCGCACGGACGCCCGTACAGTTGCACCGGTAAGACCGCCGTCGCTTTTCCGGCCAGGTACAGGCACCGGAGTAAACGCTGGCACTGTTGGAATCGGGATGGGAGCCGTTGCGGGAGCAGGCACACCTGAGCTGGACGGTGGCCGAGGAGGCGTTGAGGATGCCACCGTCCCCACAGCCAAATGTTCCTTGACGCCGAGGGGCAAGTTAACAGAAGCACGCATGCCAGCCTCCGCAGTGACAGTACCAACAGGCGCCCCGCCGCCAAGGCTCTTTGCGCCATGGTGAGGACGAGCCCTACGAGGGGGAGCCGGCACTGCGGCGGTCCCAGGGGCGATGGCGGCTACGTCTGCCGCCGTCACCGCCACTGCCATGGACGCCTTTGACGTCGCAGCAGCAGCAGACGCCGCGAGTCCACTGCTACTGGCACCTGCGCCCACCAGCAGTCCCCGCAATTGGGCGACCTCTTGTCGGAGCGCGTCGTTCTCTTTCAGGACAGCGGCGGCATGGCGACGCAGACCGTTGCTTTGCTCGTATAACTGCATGTTCTGTTCGTCCACCTCCACGAGGGCTTCCCGAAGGGCACGGCTATCCTCGTGAGCCTGGTGCAAATGCACATAAGTGGCAAGGGATAAGAAGGGAGAGGGGCACGCTGTTGATGAAGGGAGAGAAGTTGGTTCGGAAGAAGCATACAAGGCAAGCCAAATAGCTCGGTCCCTGCAAGCTCAAGACCAGTCATTTACAAGATGAGAGGATCCGTGTGAGGTGACTCGCACACGTCACATATGTATGAGAAGATATATATGGGATTAGAATTGCCTCAGAAGGAACCTTAGTAGAGGTATGTAGAGTGAGGATTGCAAGGTTCGTAATTTAAAGTACGAACCGGCCCTTCGAAGAGGATGTACTGCAGATTCTCTACCCACCAGGTACAACTTACCTCCAGGAACAGCTGTCGCATCTGCTCAAGCTGCGCCGCCAAGTCTTCATTCTCGGCCGTGCTTCCCGCCTCTACGACCACCGCGACAGAAGCAGTCGCGCCGCCATCCGTCATTGGCCGACCCGAGTGTCGCTTGCCGCTGCTACCACCGCCTGGGCGCCCGCTTGCATGTGCCCCATGGGCAGCCGGGGTCACGGAGCCCTGGCGGGGAGCTGGACTACCGGATTGTGCCGGAAGCACCTGACTTGTACGTAGGCTACCCCCGTCCTGAGGTTGCTCGGACTGGGGCTGCTGGCTCGTGTCGCCGCCCTGTTGGGCAGCGGCCGCAGTGGCGGCGGCTGCAGCAGAGGTGGCTGCCGCGGCTGCGCGGCGGGCTTCTTCTAGTTGCTGTTGCAGGCGCACGATCTACACGATAGGGGGTAGGGTAAGAGAGGCAGAGAGGCTCAGCGCGGCGCAGCTAGAAAACCAGAAGCAGTGGTTCACTTATTAGTAATTTAGGAGATGTGAAATTAGCTACATTACCATAAGGCACATCTCTACAGCATCTGTGTGCTCCATCGGCATAGGACAGAGATGAAGCTTTCGAGTATTCATGCACTGGCATGTTTCGCACCACTTTACCAAGTCATTGCTACCTTACCCCGCGTTAATTCCACTTCACCGCGCGCGTGTGAGCAACCGCTGCGAGCAACCCATTACGCTTCCACTTACACATAACGCAGAACGCGACGTACCTGTCTTGCACATCGCATTCCAACGCCGTCCTGCGAACTCACAGACCAACCCCAACCCGATGATCCCACTGCTCACCGCCTTGCCCAGTTGTGCTGCGTGATCCGCATGTCGTTGTGTGCGCTCCTCCACCTCCACCCGGCATTCTGCTAGCTCGTGGCCCAGCTCTCGGCACAGGCGCACCGCGCGACCCGCCATGAGCTCTGCGGAATAGCGGGCGGCAGCGTATTGGCGCCATAGGAGCACCACCGCTGAGGCCTGGTTGGGTGCCAGCGTCTCCAGGAGTTGTTCCACGGGATTGACGTCCTGGAGAATGTGCAGGTGGTGAAAGGGGTGATGAGGTAGCGACGTAGACATCGACCATGCAACTGATGTGCTCTGGAGGGTATCCCCCTGCGGATAGCTGGTTTGCTGGGTTCGCTGGGAGCCGTCAGGTGTCAGGCGAGAGGTAGGTAAGTAGGTAGCTAGCTAGCTAGCTAACGATTAACTAGATAGGTGCCTATATGGGAAAATCTGAAGTCAGGGGTACTACCCCCGACTTCCTCTTACTGGTCCCAACCCCGTAGCTGGACCCACCTTGCGGCCGATAGGCGGATATAAGTACCAACGGCCCTGGCTGGAAGGGTTCCACCGGGGCGGCGCGGCCCAGCTGACAAGCTCCTCCTCCATGTCCGCCAGGGATTCGAGCAGCTGCTGCTGCACCTGGTGCGGCGTAAGGGGCTGTGGCCCGCCACCGCCGCTCTGTGAGTTGGGGTTGGGCGATGGCAAACCAGCGGCTTGCCTGCAAGTGCACGGCGGCCAGTAAACGAGGGAGATAGGAACAATACTTTGGGAAATTGAGTCGTGCCGTGTAGGGTAGCGACGTCCGGTTGTTGTGAAACAAGCGAACAATGGAAGAGAATTGGAGGTACTCGCAAGGTACCGTGAAGCAAGATGCGTTCCGCGGCATGGACTTATGCGCAATTTAAGTACAATAAAAAGAGTTTACTTAGGTGCATAGGCTGATGCGCTGATGATGCAGCATGCATAGTGGCACAGTCCAGCTCAAGCACACAGCCAAACAGCGAAGGACAGCGAAAAACACGCACGTGTACATAAATTGACATGCGCTTTGACGCGTGCACAAGTGCAAGTTTACCTTCCGCTGCTGTTCCGCTGCTTGGACGCGAGGTCTTCACGGTTGCCAATACGACCCAAATTGAGAGGAGGCACGTTGGCGGGACGCACGAATCTGGCAGATTGGGGGGGAGAGATGCTATAAAATCGCTAGGGAGAAATAGTGGCGCGCGACCCGTCAGTCCAAATCGTGTGGCCACACAGCACGCACACCCGTCTTAAGGTGAACGCCTCAAACTAAGCTTGGCGGGGACACGGAGGTAAGGCCTGCATACTGCAGTGCGCTGAAGCGATCGCAAGCACTGGTGCTAATAAGGTTGGTCGCGGTGCGAATTCTCGCTGACAAGGGACCCTAGGCTAAGGTCGATGAAGAACTGCCTTGGTGTCAGGGCGGACGCTCGCCATATCTCGGCTGTGCCCACGCGCCCGAGATCTCGTATTGGACGCATAGACGGCGATAATACCAAATTGCGCAGGCCGAATCGCAGCGTCCGCGAACGCCTCCTCGCTTACCTTTGAAAACCGCCTCCGCTGCTGCTGCTCGCGCTGCCCAGTCCCAAGCCACCAAGGCTTAGCGTGCGAAATGCCTGCACGTGAAAAAATCAGTCAGGCAAGGATGATTTCCATATTCCCGATGAAATCCGGCACTCAGGCGTGGCCTAAGGACACCGTCGACAAATGGCTTGCGTCCGCTGGTGGGGGACAATTGAGTTATCGCCTCCTGGTGCTGTAAACTTCAGTGATATCGTACTACACTTGACCACATCTTACCTCCAGCGCGCCCGCGTCGGTTGTGCACATGGGGTCAGACCTGGGGCTGCCCCAGCTGGGCTGAGGAGCGAGGCCGCCATCTAGGCTCCGCTGCACTGGCAGCAGATGCTGACCGGGGCCTGTGCTGTTACTAATGAGCACAGTGGCATCCGCGCCAGCGCTGTCACAGCGCAATGCGTGGACGGTGGGTGAGGGCCGCTGGGTTGGTTGTAAACCTCGGGCTAGCTCGAACGGGCTGCACGGGAAAAGGATGGCGACGGCTGAGATTGGCGAGAGCAGCGGCGACTACGGTCAGATGGACGGCACAGACTCTAAATTCAGATGTCAAAGCACCTGTTGATTCCTGCGTTTTCTCCGTATATGCGGCTTTGCGTGCAGCATGGCCTCACCTGATGCCTGCAGATAGCCGTCCATTACGGTCCAACTGGTCTGATTGCTTAACCTGAAATTACAGATGATGATTTTGCTGTTACAAGGTGTGCGAGCTTCGAAGCGGCGGATAAGGGATAGATAGAGGGCGGCTGTAGCCCGGTCCAACCTGGTTGAGGGGCGTATCGGATGACGCCGACCCGGGAATTGAGAAGCTAAACTTCTCAGTTTTAAGTTTGCTTCCAGATAGTCTAAGCCTGTGCACACGGAGCATTATTTTGGTCAGGACCGGCAAAACGCAGGCGCATTAGATTCTGCGACTCTTTGAGGGCCCAGGTCCACTCACTTATTAAGAAGCGATTTGATGATGGCATTTTGGGTGCCATGGTGCGGTCCTTGAGGTTGCGCGTTGCCGCTCAACGCTGCTGCTGCAGCAGCTGCTGGGTGTCGCCGACACCTGCCCATATGCTCGGTAATGCATTCGTCGATCTCCATTTGTATTCAAGAGCTCATGTATGATGCATAAATTCGGTCGGGTTGTCGCACCCGCTGCGACCTAGGCGTCAAAGTCAAGGGCGCGCGATTGTAGGCGCGGGTCAATGATACAAAATGTTATCGTCAGCATAAGCATTTCATGCGGTCGCAAGACGTGCAATGGATTGTAAACATCTGTTAAGAGCATCGGGCAAATAATCGGTAAGTACGGCGCGGTTGACTTCTTGGTTGCTCGAGACATTGCACGCATGTGATGCTAAATATTATAACGCTAAGAGCCTTTTCTTGTAGCTCAAGTTTCCCATAGCAGGGCTCGACTTGTACCGATAAGCCCCTAGCTGCATAACATACTAGTTCCGGAGAGTGCACTAAAAAGCCTTTAATAACCACAATGTGTGCATCAATGATGTATCAGCATCTCCCAACGGTTATTGGCATCGTCGGCTCTGGGCAAATGGGCTGCGGTAAGTCATTTCCCGACACCTTCTGCCAGCACGACGTCGCGTGCCTTCCGTCTTGCTTGTTATGTCTGAGTACTTAAACTACATAAACCTATCATCTTGAGGTCGCTCCTAGCCGTCTATTCTAGGAAACTGGACATGGCTTCCTGCCGGTCTGTCCTGATAGTATTCCCAACGCTTAGTTATCTCTTTTGCATGCAAAGTGCGCATATGTTTGGATTAGTATATTGGTAGTCACAACTTAAGTGCACGAAATCTGTGGAAATTTCTGTGCCATTACCGATGTTGCACGTGCCCGGCAAGTTCCCACGTAGGGTGTCTCGCGCACTCCGGCTGCCATGTTTGCGGCATCTGCTAGCCAGATGGCTACTGCCCCTGCGCCCATAAATCCCATGTACGAGATAAGCTCTACCTCCCCGCAACCAGAAACTCAGATTGAGTCTGGCGCGTGCTCCCCATCCGACTAGACCACACGGCCTCGGCGGATTAGGTTCCTGGAAGCTGCTATATCCTTCGTACATCTTGCGACACCTGCTTGCTTGTCTGTCTTCCAACGCCCAGGGCTGCCTCCTCACTTTTAGCACTCGATTAGTAATCGATTGGCCATCTAGTGCCACAGCGTGCGCCCGCTGTCGATACAAAAAGGAAAAGCAAGGCACACAGACATCCACTCTGTCGCCGCCTCTTGATGCAGCGGAAAAACGGGCCTTGGTGGTCTGAAGTTCAGCCACAGATGCCCCAGCTACATATACCGCAGCTTTACATCCGTTCTAACGTGCCAGCTCTCCTTACCCCTCCCCATCAAACAAGCATGTGCGCATATCTTTGTTGGAACCTGAACCCTAAGTTCCGGTTTTTTCACTGTGTGCCGATACCTATCTCGCACGGAGCCCTTCAAACACATATCGCCTACTCAGCACGCGCTGCACCGCACAGCTGCATCCCTGGGCAGCCTTGCAACACATGCAACACGCGCATGCAGGTGCCGTCCTGTAGGTCCTGGGCGCTGTAAGCGCATGTAGCCCCTTCCCTGGCCGCCTCCCTCCGATGCAGCTACAAACGTCGCCAGGCAACCAATCCCCGGCAGTTGCCTCATTCTCTGTTGCCTCGATGATTGAAACTGAAATTCGCTGTTGCTTGTCCTCCAGCCGATTTCCTTATCCGCATCACTCGTATGCGTCACACGCGTGACCTTCCGTGATCCATGGAGGCCGACCGCAAGGGGCTACTCCAGGTTGCATTTGGCAGGCCCCGCTCAGCATTCGGCCCTAGGAAATCCACCAAATAGTATGGCACTTTCGCGTAAGCAATAAAAGGCCACTCGCACACTGCCTCGAAACCTCGGACGGAATTCTGGCTGGCCTCGCCCCCCGTGCAGTCAGGTGCTCCTTTCTTACACGCACCGTGTCTTTTTGTATCCGGGATCTGTCCGGCAGGCATTGCGCATGTGGCTGCGCAGCGCGGCTTGACTGTCCTGCTTAATGACTTCAGTGCTACTGCCATCGAGCGTGGGCTATCGGGACTGCAGAAGTCACTGGAGCGGCTGGTGCGGAAGGGCACTGTGACGCCTGACGACGCGGCGGCCACCATTGGGCGCATACACACATCCCATGGCAGTCTGGAGGTGCGGAGCAGTGCGGGCAAGCAAAAAAGCCGGGTGTAGCATGGGGTACGAGAGGGAGACTGGGTGACGGTAGCAGCCGTGGAGTTTTTAACGCTACATTTTTTCGCCGGTAGCTTTTTGAGGGTTGTTCACAAAGCGGAGTTGAAGTGAACCGATTTGCAGTTTGTTCTGGTTGCCACCAATAACGATTCCTGTTTCAGGCTCCTATTCTAGGCCGCGTCTTGACCTGCCATGTCCTGCCATGTCGGTCGTCGCTGAACTCCCTACCGCTGATTCCTGTCGCAACCCCAGGCTATGCGGGGCGCGGAGTTCATTATTGAGGCCGTAGCTGAGGACGAGAGTGTCAAGAAGGAGGTGTTCAGGAACTTAGATAAGGTGGGGCCGTTAGGGAACTCGAACGAACGAGTGAAGGGTGAGAAGGTCAGGAGAACTTATGGTGGTTGCAGCGTGCGGATTTCCTCAGTCACTTCAATATTCGGGTCCCTCGCGCCCCTCACTGAAGCAATCAATATTCCTATTCGACCGGGGGTAAATTTGTTCATAAATTGCAGTACAATATTAACTATTCTTGTGTGGGAAAATAATAATGTTTTTGATTTCTGCATCATTGATGTATTTTTGAATAGCTGGCAGCCAGCCTCTTCGTGTCATCTTGTCTAGTGGTCGTGTATCCTTGAAGGCACCCAATAAATGGAGCCCTTCAGATGTGTCGCATACTCTCATACAGGCCGCTCATAAGCCATATCCTTCCAGCCAAAGTCTGTGTATATAGCGTTTGGGATTGATTTATCAGGTCATATGGATATTCTTAGGTTTGACCACTAGGAAGAGCCCTCCCCCCACGCCCGGCTCAGACCAGGTTACGCATAGTTTCATGTGTTTGGATCCTGTTCACTTGTTCGATTCCCCGTTGTACGAACTCCGGGCGGCCCCCGAACCTCACCCATCACTGTGTGCAGGTCACGCGCGTGGGCACCATCTTGGCCTCTAACACGAGCTCCATCTCCATCACACGTATCGCATCAGCCACCAGCAAGCCGCACAGAGTGGTGGGTGGGACATCGACGGGGGTATGTATGGTTGGTGCGTGCGTGCGTGCGTGCCCCTATGGGGTGGGACGATGCTGCCTTTGCCCCCCTTTGGTTATTCGCCTTCCCCCCTCCTCCTGCGAATATATATAGTATTAGTATAAGGCGTGACTGATGAGACATTGAGATGGCGTATGTTTCGGGGTTTTGATGTTTGGGGGCGCAGTTCAAGGTCGTAGTTTCCTTTAGGGATATTCTCGACGTCTTTTATGCATCCTTTGATACTGTTCATAATTTACTGAGGTCATCGATGATGGCCACACGCACACATGGGAGCGGGATATAAATCCCTCCATTGTTAGAGGGTGGACGCGCCCCCAATGTTGAGGGATTGTGAGGGACCTACAATGACTTGCGAGCCGACCAGGAGTGGAGGTGATGAGGTCGCCGTTGATCTGGCAGATTCCACTGGATGCTGGTGGTGGTGGGTGCTGAAACACCTACCTACCGGGAAAACACTGATTTTGAAGAAGTCAACATGGGTGATCAGAATGCAGGGGAAGGTAGGGACTGCCGGGTACTGGGCACGGGTGAAGCAAAGCCCTATCCCACGCACACATGGTGAGGGTCACACGCCACGCCTTGCTTCTCTCAACCCGCGTTTTCATGGTCAATGTCCATCTCCCGCTTGCTCGCTCTCCCGTCTGTCTATCCCCCCTCGCCCCCCCCCTATCCTCCGCTTCATTCATCTGCCCCTCCAAACGCTGTCCCGCCCCGCTGTGGGCAGGTGGGCATGCACTTCATGCACCCTGCCCCAGTGGTGCCGCTGGTGGAGCTGGCCAAAGGAATGCACACATCGCAGCAGGTGGGCAAACAGCTAAAAGGGTTTGGCAGGCTTATTGTCTTAACCGGCTTGCTGCCGGTTTATCAATAACGAGCTCAAAACTGTCTTCTTCACCTGGCTAGAAATCTTGTCCTATCCCCCTGATTGTTTGTTTGCTTGTACCGATATATGTGGTAATACTTGCCGGAGCGGTGTTATTTATGTTTTTCTCCCAAGGATGAAGCGGACCTAAGCAGCAAAAAATGACCCAAACCATAATAATATATATTGTAAATATTTGTTTTTTAATTATTTTTGTATATTCATTTATTAATAAAAAGTGGTAACTAAACTAATAGCTAGACTAATAATACCAATAAGTAATGATATTTAATATTACATCCTAATATTTTTCTTGTTTCCTTTGGTTATTTCATGTATACTAGGATGTATAGATAAGATATAAGGTCATGGAAATCATTAGAATCATTAAAGATCATGGAAATCATTAAAATCGACCCAAGCCTTTGTACCAGATGGAAATATGCCGATCGCAATCCTGTTGAATTCGGGGACATGAATGCGGTGACATTTGAAGATATTAAACGTAACGGTCAGGTTATGCCTATTTATGTTAGACCTATCAAAGACGATAGTAAATTTAAATATGACGTTATAGCAGGTAGTCGTCGCCTTCAGGCCTGTTAAACCGCTAACCTTAATTAGTTGCAACTTCCGATGCCGAAACGGCAACCATTCAGATCAAGGAAAATGAAACGCATGTGCATGATGATTTTTTAATTATTGTATGTATCAAAACTCTAAAACTATTCACCTAAAAGCTCCAAATTTGTTGGTTCATGAAGAGGTAATAAAGCGTTCGTACGGGAAAGATGCCGTCTCCTTAGGGTTTTGTTCACAACGTTGCCACCGACAAAAGGTGGAGCGCCTGGGGCTGGCATGTAGGCTGCATCGTGTTTGCGCATTCCTTCCTGGTGAGGCATGAGAAAGCCCGGTGCGCGGCCGACATGGCTTAGGGTTTACGGGGTTTACGGGACGTGGCGTGCCCGGTACGCTGGGGCTGCATCTGCACGTATATTTGCTTGCAAAGTGGCATGGAAACAGCCGTTAGGGAACCTCTGCTCCTGCTCAAAACGTCCAGTAACATAATTTCTTATCTTTACTTGCTCTGCCTAGAGCAGCTTGCGTTGGGTTGCTTGCCGGGTTGATATGCGGACAAATGCATGAATTGAGTCCGCCGAGGGCTAGCGCAGGTGGAGACCATCGTGAGTACTATGTGTACTGTGTGTGTTATGAGTATTATGAGTACTATCGAGTACTATTGAGTACGAGTATTGTGAGTTTTATGAGCGCTATGATTCCTAACACTCCGTTCTGTTCCCTGCCCATGCGGATTCCAAAACAACAATCGGACACCCCAATCGCCATCAGACTTACGAGTCCGCTCGCTCACTGGCGCAGCATTTGGGCAAGAGCGTCTGTGTCTCAATGGACCGGCCGGTGGGTAGCCGCCGGGTCGTCGTATGTGCAGTCCGTGCAGTCAGGCGGTGAACAAATGTAACGAAGATAACGAAGATAACCCACGATGTTTGCATCCTAACCTGGCTGCACAGCCGCGCAGCACCTGAGGAGATAAGGGACTGCTTAGAGCGACCGGGCCAGCACTTTTGGTTGTTTGTCTGTGTACCAGTCTTTGATTTTTGCGGGTTTCGTCAGTCGGGCGGCCGCGCGGCAGCTTAACAGCTCTCAGTCCAGAAGAAGTCTCTTGCAGCACTTTCGTCTTTCCCCCCGCTTCCTTCGAAGCTAGACGTCGTCCTCCACCATCGCGGTTAGCCATACTTTACAGCAGCGGTCTACAGCGGTATCATGTCTCGTTTATTCGTCTTCCCCATTCCCATCCCCCCTCCCTGTGCTGACGTCGTTTGTTGACCTTTCTGATCTTCGGATTGTGTTGCGACTCCTCCACCCACAGGGTTTCCTGGTGTACCGGTTGCTGATGCCGCTCATCAACGAGGCCTTCTTTCTGCTGAGTGAGGGCGTGGGCACCGCTGAGGACATTGACAGGTCCATGCGCCTGGGGACCAACATGCAGTCGGGGCCGCTGAGGATGGCAGACAACATTGGTGAGAGGCTCACTGAGAGAGGAACGCCCTCCTACCTTCAACGCGCATCGCCTGACTATAGGCCACCGTCTCATTCCCCACCATTCCATTCCCTACATCTTTTCCAGCTTACCCCCCGGCCCGATATCCCACCCGGCCCCACATCCCGACATCTTCTGCTTTTCACAATCTTTCTCCCTATCCAAGCTGTCAGAAATCCGCCCCATCCCCTGTTTCCGTCCCCCCGCGCAGGCCTGGACACCTGCCTCAACATCATGAGGACTCTGCACACGCAGTTTGGAGATTCAAAGTACCGACCCTGCCCGTTGCTGGTGCAATATGTGGACGGGGGCCTGCTGGGCGTGAAGAACGGCCGCGGGGTGTTTCAGGTAAGGCGGAAATGCTGATGTGTATAGCTAGTGGTGGGATTTGGACAACCGGCGCGGGCGTAAGGATCCGGGATCTGGATTGAGTTCGGAGGTTTGTAGCGGAGAGTAAGGTAATTGTATGTAGGTGTTAGGTCCTATGCGGACAGTTGGAAAGCAAAGGAATATGTTGCAGAAAATCTGCCATACTGGAAATATGTCCTGCATGTTTGTCCGGGCGGGGACCTGGCCCTCGATACCCGGAACCGGGCGTTATATCCCCGCCTCCGTCCCCGACCCCCCCCCCCAAATCTTCAACCCGTCTTCTGTGTCGGAACGCGACGCATGTGTGATGCGTGCGACGGTACGACAGTACGACCCGCTTATCCACGATATCATCCACGCGCAGCAGCCCCACGTCAACCTGACTCACAACATCAGCAACGCTGCATCCAGTTACAATGTGCATTAGACGTAGACGTCAGCTGTAACGCTTCTGCTGTCGTCCTGGGCGAGGTAGGGTCGGTTAGCACGAGAAGTGGCCCATGCAAGGGGCCCACAGATCACGTATCGTCATCTGCTGAAAGCTACAGTCCCAAGCATTCCGCGCTCTTTCCGGTCTCGAATGAGGCTTGAAGGAGGGAAATCGGGGGTTGGGTTAAGTGGTGGCAAGGAGGAAAAGGTGGTGGTGGTGGAGGAGGAGGAGGAGGAGGAGGAGGAGGAGGAGGAGGAGAGCGCGGTTATAACATGCAGGACAGGAGGGCAGGTTGAGGTGGGGCGAGTTGGTGGTCGTGGTGATGGTGATGGTGATGGTGATGGTGATGGGCTCCTGGACAACACCAGGACAAAATAAGCCGCGTGATGCTATTCTTTCCTATTGCCCATTCGTTTCCAGCATCCTGATGAAACTCTTGTGCTGATCAGGTGGCCACGTGGCCGGCCAACAGCCAGGCGAGTTCTTCTGCAGGCATGATACATGCATCGGTATGACCACCACTGCCAGAGCAGCCCTTGAGCGAGGAACGTTGGCCATGGCGGTGGCGCTGATGCCACAAACACATACGTCATTTATACTCGAAACAGGAGTCGATGGCATAGGAGGATAAGATGCAGTGTAGCCAGTGGTGCTGAAGCGCTGTGTAACCTTCTTCTCCCTGTTCCTTCGTTTCCCGACTACCATAGATTATGCAAAATTTGGTGGTTTGCAGTTGGCGTACGTTCGGCGTAGACGCAGGTCATGGCCTAGCTGTTAAGTAAAGTTATTGGATGGGTAGCTGTGGAGCAAGGCTTGCCATGCGTGCATATGTGTGTAGGATAGGGGGGTACATCACCCGTGGCCACTAACCTGGCAGTCCCTACCTTCCCCGGTGTTTCGGGGCACCCTCATCCAGTCTCCCATACCGAATTCTCCGAAATCAGTGGTTTTCCCAGGTTCAGCACCCACCACCAGCATCCAGCGGAATCTGCCGAATCAACTGAGGCGTCAACTCCGCTACTGGTCAGCTCGCAGGTCACTTTAATTGGGGTCGTCACCGTCCATCGACATGGGGGCACCCTGCCCTAAACTTCGGTTCATTGGCCCGCTCTCGGTCGGGGTAGAACCTGGAACTCCAGGGGCATATTAGTCGTGCCATAACAGTCGTGCCTGAACACGTATATGCATACGTACGTTGCTTAGGATCGTCATGGAAAAGAGGTATGTGGCTAAGGGGGGGGTGTTGATCACAGCGTCCCCTGTGGCAGGGGACGTATCCGCCTCATCACGAGACGCTAGCTGGGGGTGTTCGTATAAGGGCGGTATGGAATACAGGGTCCACGGGTAAGGGGCGACGTAGAAGCCCCTATGCAGGCATATGTGGAAACTGGGCAACCCTGGTGGTGGATGGATATCTGCATCTCGAGCGCTTGATTTAAATTCAATCGTTTTCCAATTATGGACGGCGGGGCATTGTCTCTTCTCCTTCATTGCTGCAGGAAACGGGACTGGGGTTGAATGGAGAAAGCTTTGCATGTGTATGTATGTGTGTATGTGCATTTGTGGACATCTGCCATTTTCCTTAGATTGGTCCGATACGGCCGTGCTTTAGCTGCAGCTGCTGCAGTCACGGAACGCGCACCTCTTCACCCATCCCCACTGCAGAGGGGCAACAATAGTGTTTGATATGTGCATTCGGGGTGGCCAAGCGGCGAGGTGGTGGTGATGGAGGGCTGGAGGGGGCGGGGCGACGTGAATGCCAGTTTACGGAAGCCAGTCACTATGTATGATGAGCGGAGGAGGTCATATTGCACAAGTGGGCATACATCATCTTTTCTAGGGACCAGCACCAGGATTGCGGATCAACCAGCCCGCATACGGTCCTGTGGGTCCTGCTGTAACAAAATATATACTACATGCGATACGAGGGGCCCTGACCAAGGCTTGCTCGCTAAAGCAGCGGCCGCACTGGTGCATAGGCACTACATATCACCGCGGCGGCGCAGAGGGGTTGCAAATCCAGGTAGCGTTAGTGGCTATTGTGATTAATGAATTGTGCCGCAAATGAGTCATAGATGTGCATACGCCTTTACGCGGGGATTTCAAGGCAGATAATCCCTGCCTTTACTTGCCGTGGCGTACAGCTGCATGCTGTCACTTGCCATTGTTATTATGTAACCAAATCCGTTGAAAAACCATATCAAGCAGGGCAGACGTGCGACGGTCTCAAGGACGCTTATCACCACATCATGCGACTCATAACGCCTAACGCCTAAATGGAGTAACTAAGAATTATCGATAAATAGGGAGAAAACCACCACGGTCATCCGTCGCCGATTGTCGCCAAAAATATGGACGCAAGTTCGTGCAAGAATTATATCACTTCAGCCACCATCCGCGGCGCGCCGCCAGTATATGGATCCGCATCCCCGAATGAATCAAATTTCGAAGTGACTAATGAGCGCAAGAGCGGCATGACACGATGCCTAAATCACTGCTTATCCATCTCGGACCTCCGGATCAAAAGCAAAACCATATGAACCGTAGGGTTGTATTGGGTGCATTCGTACCCCAGATATACCCTCCCCTCTCCATAACGTAGGTCAGCGTCAAACAATACAGGTAGTCAGCATCAAAGCGTGCAAGCTTTGGTAGGGGACATATGGACATGTGTCCCAGGTCAACGTATAATAATCAACCCAGGGTCATCTTAACGGCCACGTTATGTTAATTATTGCAGAGACACCGCATGTGCACGAATATCACTTCATCGTAGGTCCCGGTAGCTCAATCTGACCTTGGTGACACAAATTCGGCAGAGACGCTACCTAGCTGCGTGACCGGTTGCCCGGACCCCAGTCTCACGTGGCGAAGAGCCGGCAGTCCCCGGCTCCATAACGCCGACTGCCGGTCGACACACCTGCGCCGCGGGCGTACCTTCACCATAACAGCAGGCGGCGGCAGGGTCGCCGGCACGTGCAATAGTGCACGATGCGACTGCACAGCATGAGCAGCGGAGTTTAGACCAAACCATGGACTCCGAAAACGATGCTTAAGATGCATGACTAACCGCCGTCCCCGCAGACCGGAGTGGCTGTGTCAGCGCCATCAATTGGTCCATACCTCACTCATCGGCCGAAGACCCTGTCTCCTCTGCCATCGCCGCTGCCGCCGCCGCCACCATGCCGTGCACAGCGGATTTGCTGGTCATGAGCATATGCGCCGCGTGGTTGGCCATGAGGTTAACCAGCTGGGGCTTGTAGTTCATGGCGAAGGTGGACACATGCGGGAATTCGCGCAGTGTGTCGGCGCCCAGAGGATTAAGCGCTTCCTCCACCTGCATCAGGGGAAAAAGGGCGGGAGGAAAAAGAGAAGGGTCCACGTTGGGCGCCCGGTTAGCAGGTCAGATGAGTAAGGAGGCGGAGGGGCGCTGCATTTACCACCCCGACCTATAAACAGGCGTTGTGGACTCTTTAAAACCATCACTAGCGATTCCGTGGTAAAACCGTGAGGACCTAGGGCACCAGAAAGGGGGGGGCAGAGGGAGACGTTTGGCGCCCGTTGGCAAGGCTGTGAAAGAATAGACGATATGACCCACCCAGGAATAAGCCAAGCAAACTAACAGCGAATCTGAAAACAATGCAGCAGTGCCGTGAGGCCCTGAGTTGAGCCGTGTTTGCATGTCCCTGCCGCAGTCGTGCCTGGGCACAGACCGCGTTTCACCCTGTGGATGCTCTGGATGCGCGAGCTAAAGATCCGCACGTCCCTCTGCTGACACCGCGTCGCAGACCGGGTCCAGGTTAGCTCCCGGTCAAGCCATGCACCTGACCTTAGCCATCAGCCCGACGCGATCACGCTCCAGCTGCTCGCGAGTGTCTTCCGGCAGGGCTTCCTCCCAGGCGCTCTGCCGGTCGTTGATTACCCACATCACACGCACTCGCCAGCCGCCCGGGATGCCCAGCGCAGCATTTTCAATAACCTACGTGCGGCAAAATCCATCGCAGCGCAGGACCAAATAGCGGTCATCACACGTCATCAGACTGCCGATTTTGTGGAGTGTAATAATACGAAGCACATTTCGCCGTGCCTGGTATCTGTGCTGTGTTTCCAATGACGCAATAACATACAAAGATTACATAACATATTATTTAGTGCATTTGATTTAGAATTCGTATGTTTACTTGCCACACCATCATCCTCACGGACGGTGAGGATGCTTACCTTGCGCCCTTCCCCATTTTCACAATGCTACCGGGCGCAGGTTATTTACTGACGGCCTGATCACAACATCCTAATCGGCCTTTCTTACCGCAGTTGTCACCGCAGTGCCTGCCTGCACGCAGGTTGGCCTGAACGACAACAAGGCCCTATGGGGCCGTCTGAAACAAACCTGATAGCAGCAACAGGCGCCTTACTTTACAACAGGCAACCTGCGCCAAACTTTCTCAGCGCCGTCGTCACAGCCAAATCAATCATAATCTTTCCTTAAAGGACTGGGGCACTGATCCCTCGCCACGCCCGTGGTCCCAGGCCGCCTCCCACCTCGTACTCGTTGACGTGCACGGGCGGCAGTCCCGCCTGGGCGCTGTCCTGCAGCGCCTGGCAGAGCTCTGAGAAGCCCTCCGTAGGGAAGACCTGCATGCAGGTTGCAAGAAGGGTCAGCGCAGGCACGTATACACATGCCGGACGTGACTGGGGCGCGGCAGCGTGCAGCAGTAGGTACAGGTGATACTAAAAAGCAGGCCACTATGGTTTACTCTACCTGCCGAATTTTGTTGTACTCTTCGGGAATTCTATCTGCGTGCTTGGGGTTTCCCGGCCAGCAGCCGAAGAGCTGCGCATGAGGAGATGGGCGCACAACGACAGGGTGTGCGTGAGTCCAGGACATACGCGATGGTGAATGTGTGCATACGCCCCATGATCTCATGAAATAGGATGAGCGGGGTCCTCGGTGTGCAATTGTACCCGGGATTTTCGACAGCAGTGTTTGCAACATCGGGAGGGGGGGGGAGGTTGGGCGAGAGCGGAGGGATGCCTATGACGAGGAAATACCTGGCTCTTCTGCCGTGATGACATTCCATACACCTTGCCGCAATCCCACATCCAATCGTCACCATCCTTTTGTAGGCCCCCTTACCGCAGCCAGTTCCATCATATACATCGCGAACTTGGGGTCATTGCTTTCTGTCCTGCATGAGGCATTGCGTCAACAGGGACGAAATTTAGGTGAGGACAAGACGCGCTTTATATTGCACTACTTAATTCGGGATTGTACGGCTCGTCTGCAATGGGAATTTTACCCTGAAGGCGATGTGCCTTTCTTATAGTCGAATCACCAAATCAGCCGGAGTCGCGAAGCATGTCCTCACGGTGACCCTCGGGTCCAGGTATGCCCCTTATACACGCATAATTTCAAGCCTTTCAAGCCTTCCGATACAGTTCCAGCACTCTTGTCTGTTTTTGAATCCAATACAAGCAACCCGCCCTCCCGGCCTCCCCCTCCTAGCTGCCGGCAACGTACGTCTCCCCAGCGGCGGTCCGCAGACCATCTAATATTTATGTTGCCGCACAATCATCCGGTTATCAGGGTTCATTAACGCATTCCATGTGCGGCTGCGCTTTTCGCTTAGTAAGGGGTAAGAATCCGTCGATACGTATCAAGTACTGGTCCGTAATAGTGTGTGAAGGTGGGCTTGGCCCGGACGCTTTGATTGCGCTTTAATGATCCCCTATTTTATTATGATCCCCTTACCTGGTTGCGGAGCAGACGATGACGGAGGGCACCTTCCGACGTAACGCCGGGTAGATGGCATAATAGTCTAATGCTGTGCCATCCACCAGCTCCACGTTGCTGCTGGTCCAGTCCTGCACGCGCGCACGGAATATCACTCCGGAAGGGCAGAGCTCACGCTGGAAGGCTGGATCCAGAGCAGGCGTGGCCAAAAATATAATACCATTCACGAGCAGATATATCACACCGGAAGACGACCAGTGAGCCGACCACAACCAGAGTACACACCTCCAAAGCCACCTACTTGAAAATTGAAATATTGCGCGGTGTTGAAGCCTAGTGCCCTGTGCGCGGCCTTGCCCGTCTTGCTTTTGCCGAGCGCCCACTGATAGGCGTTGTATGCGGAGGAGATGCCGATGGCCTCACCTAGGGAGGCGGGTCCGGCGGGGCGGACACGCACGCGGACAGCGCCCGGGCATCCATCGACAGCCTCGGGCTGCGAGGTGGGGGTGCGTATGTTGGTTTGCCTTTGGATCACGAATAGGGAGGAATCAATTTGGTACTGAGCTGGGTTAATGGAGCGTGGTTGATTTTATGGATTAGGGATGGGTTCGACATCCGAGCTGCCGGATACAACACATGCTTGGTGCGCAAGGTCATCTCTGGGGGGCCTATGCGTCGCATGCGTAGCATGGGACGCCAAAACAGGCGAAGAAGGGTTGTGAGGAGGATAGCTGCGGGCCGGGGCGGTAGGTGCTCTTAGTGGGGCCTTGGGCCGTCACCGCACCTTTCCACGGCGTGTTTGTGAATCCATCCCAGGAGGCGTGCAGCATCAAGTCACGGGACGTGACAGTAACATCAACGGGATGCCTGTACTTGTACAGCCCATTGCTGTGCGCACCCATCGCAGCGCATAACAACACAACATGAAGCTGATCGGGCTAATACGTCTCAAAGGCATTGGGTCATTTCGTCTTGCCACCTCGCAAAGGCCCCGCGCCACAAATCCTTGAGCCTTCAGGGTGGAATGGGAACGAGACGCTGAAAAAAAACAAGTGAGGCATTCCAATTCTAGGCTCACCTTGCCCACCAAGTCAGCGTTCAGGCCCAGCGCCTCCACCCAGCCCGCCCCCAACTTGGGTGTAGTTTCAGATGCTCGTACGGGGCAGCCGCTGTACAGGGGAGTCCACTCCAGCGGGAAGCATTTGACCTTCTCCGTCGTGAGCATGATGGCCTGCTCAACAAACGTGTTACGGAATGGACTTCATGGGTATGTACTGGGGGTGAGCGCTGCCGCTTGCCTATCGTGCAGCCACCCATATTGCAACCCTAAAACGCTCCGCCTCCACAACAATCTTGTAGTATGCAACAATATATAACATATCAATGGTCATATGTAGACCATGCCGTTATCCATATGATGTGTACACCTGCGCAGCCATATGCATTTGTATATTATAATATTATAATGTATATACATCTCAGCAGAAACAAAAAAGGGTTATAATATTACTTTAAACAGAGAAGGCACAGTAGCCTTGGATTCTTACCTGTGAAATGATGGGGAATGGCAGCCCGTCTAGGTTGGCCATCAGGACCCTCCCTCGACCCACATCGCAAGCTCGCTCCGAAACTGTCGTCTCCACCCCACCCTGCAGCAAACATTGCCCCGGGCAGACAATGATGCCCGGTGGTCTGGAGAAGCGCGCGGCTAATCACGAAGGTCCCTAGGCGTCCGACCGCACTCACGGACGTACGGGCGTGTTGAGCGCCTACACACTCACTAAATCCAACGTCATATAAGGGTAAAAAGTGTACATGTCGGTGGCTGGCCTTCCCTCCCTCACCCGGAGATCAGGTTTGGAATCCATCCTTCAGTCTATGACATGAAACGAAATATGAGGAGCTTGGGTCACGATGCGCGCAAAACGGCACTGGCATGGCGTTGTCCTCAGCTGACGCAGATTTGCTGCTGAAGTACCGGAGCTGGCAATGACTACTTGGAAATGGCGAAACGAGCACTTCCCCATCACGTTTCCACTTCATGTGGGAACGTGGCACAGTAAGGATATCCCGTGCGCCAAAACCCACCTTTGTCCCGCAGCATGTGACGGTGCTAGTGTCAGTGTCCCCCAAGCCGTACGGTTGCAGGAAAGACGCAGCCATGGCTTTGGTCCATGATCGTGCCTGCAGGTGAGAGCCGTGAAGTGTAATCTTGAATCTGTAATGAAGGCTTCGTGTATACGATGTTCTGATGCACTACATCAGCCCTGTGACCCACGACCTCGCCCTGCTCCTATGACCACCTACGAACCCTACACCTCCTCGCATATCCGAAGCTTGCCTGCCTGGCGACTTCCTCCTTACTCTCCAGTAAGCTTCCCGCCCAGTCCTTGAAGTACTCCCGCAGCGGCTCCGCATCCGCCAGCACGGCGGCGCTGTGGCCCTTCTGACCCACCTGCGAGCGTTGCACCGCGCCAAGCCACGCCACGTAGACGTGATGGAAAGCAAAGCTGCAATCATAGTTGGTATGTGTGTAGGATAGGGGGGTACATCACCCGTGGCCACTAACCTGGCAGTCCCTACCTTCCCCGGTGTTTCGGGGCACCCTCATCCAGTCTCCCATACCGAATTCTCCGAAATCAGTGGTTTTCCCAGGTTCAGCACCCACCACCAGCATCCAGCGGAATCTGCCGAATCAACTAAGGCGTCAACTCCGCTACTGGTAAGCTCGCAGGTCACTTTAATTGGGGTCGTCACCGTCCATCGACATGGGGGCACCCTGCCCTAAACTTCGGTTCTTTGGCCCGCTCTCGGTAGGGGTAGAACCTGGAACTCCAGGGGCATGTGTTTCCAGTCCGGACGGGGAAACCAAGAGGCCCGGATATGGACAAGTAAGATGGTAAGAATCCATGGATGAGTGGACAGCTGGGGTGGGGTAGATGGCAGAGGAAACTGGCAACTGATGTTGTCCTCCCGGCGTACAGAGCACCGTCATGCCTTCCCCCCCGGCATTAGGACCGCCGCCCCTTTCCACGGGTGCACCCTGCCTCACGTCGTTGAGCGCTTCTAGGCTACATTGCTCCGGCGGCAAATAGGGCCCAAGGAACTCGTCCGTGCTAACTAATCGCTGGAAGCAGAGCGCGGAGGATAGCCACGAGGAGCCTGCCGAGAAGATGGAACGGCGCAGGTTGTGGCGATTGTTGTGTTCAAATCACGACCGGAGCTGGACGGACCCGGTGGAAATTCGGATCGGTCGTGGGGTCGGTAAGTGTGGTGCCGCTGGGTGTGGGGTGGGTGGTCAGGTAGATCTCAGCGAGGTGAAGTGCTACGCGGGTTCGAGGAGTCTATAAGAAGAGGCATTCCCTGCCCTCCACCACCGGGGTTGAGCGCGCCAGCGTTATGCAGCAGCGGCCAGAGGGGGAGATTGTCGGGAAAGCTTGAGCGAAGCGTCTTTCTGGGATGCAGCTGTCTGTAACAAGCCCTGCGATCTGGCCATTACACCCGTAGTTGCCTATGCTCCCAAGCCGCAGTTGGCGGGGGGATAGTCACCTGAACAGGTGCATAGGTACTTGGCCTTCTTCAGGACGCCGAGGATTTGGAGAGCGCGCAGCCATCCAAGGCCTAGCGTAGCAGCCCGAAAACCACCTCCACTTACGCAGATGGCGAGGGGGAGTTTATCAGATGCCAAAGCTGGTATGGCAAACTCCGGGTCGTCAACCTCCGGAAAGCACACAGCGCCATCGGCATTTGCGGGCCAGGCTTTCACCAGCGCCGTGCACTTTAAAATTTCCGCATCAATTGAGACCTGACTGTTCTCCTTGATTACCGGCGGCTTCTCTTCAACCCTTAATGTGGCAGTGACGCCGACATGCATGTCGGGCTTCTGCCGAATCGTCCGTGATGCGCCGCAACCCATGGATGACGCAAGTATGGAGAAAATTGTATTACAACAATATCTATGGTGTGGAGCTTTGCAGTATCCACCTCCTTGCTCACGAGAGCTTAAACAGACGTTGATGACAAAGGGCTTTCAGGAGATCTGATGCTTGTAGCGATTATCTCCAAATTATACAGAACACGACATGGTATACTTGAAATTCTTCCTACAAGATGCGCCTATTCTACCCATAAGAGGTGGACTTCCATCCTTAGAGGTTCACGTGCCAACGGCCATGACTTTACCTCCAGGGCCCATTTTCCTGATGACAAACTAGGCATCATTTAAAAAAGTATATAAAAACACTAAAACAAACCAAAATCAGGATTGCACAGACGTTTGCGACAAGTGAAGTTGGGTTCACCTTCATCAAGTACAGATGGTGCCCCTCCGGGCCCTGGAACCCGCGCACCACCATAGCCTGAGCAATCTTCTCGCTCCTTTGAAACAAATTACCAAACAATCGTACGCATAACCGGCCTGCGATGTTAAGGCTCCCACTGCTGCCTTGCGCCTCCCAGTTGATGCCGCGAGCCGCCAAGCCCAGGCTGAGGTTCCTGACCTGTAAAAATAACATTATTATTTACCACAACATTCGACTTCAGAAGCAATCGCATAATCTTGTTACATCGCAAATTATTATTAGGATATCGGGATATCAACATCGTTTGCAATAGAATAACGACAAATTAATTTATACCTATTATCACGTCCCTGTTTGAGCATCTGCACATTATGAACGCTGTTACGGACGTTAAAATCGGCCACCTAACCACCGTCCGGTGCGTTTCGTAACATCCCGTCCAGCCCGAAGTCCTCATCCAAAGACCGCAAATCTCACCTCTTCGAACACCAGCGACATAAACCGTAGCGACAACAGCAGCGTCATCGCGATCTCCTCCACAGGAACCCGCAGTATGCGCAGCGGTGACAGCCACCAACGGAGCGCTGGTCAAGGGCAAGCAGGCACGACCGCAAACGGAGTGATGTCATCGCGCGTAACAACTAGACCAGCCGCATCGTGTACAATACTTCAGTAGTGGAATTTGCACAACCCGTTTCACAACCGGCCGGCACCCACTCACGTCGACCAACCCGTTACCTCGCCCCCCAGTTCGCCCAGCTAACCCCGCGCACCGCACACTACATACCTACTGCCATCTCCTCCCCCGGCGTCGTGACTAGGCACAGGCTGGCGGTCTGGAGCGCCGAGAAGGTGAGTGACGCGGCTGTGATGGCCAGGTTCAGGGAACGGTGCGTCACGGTGATAGTCCCCAGATGGAGTAGGACATATTGGTAGCCAGTCTCTGGGATGGGCGGCAGACCCTCCAGAGACAGCGGCGGCGCACGAGTCTGCAGTATGAGGTAGCGTGGTGCGTTTGATTTGCGGAATTCAATTGGGGCCTGCGGTGCTTGCGGAGACATTTGAGGATGGTAACGAGAATGGTCCAGCTCCAGCTCCAGCCCCAGCCCTCCCTACGCCAAGCCAACCAAAGAGCTAAGCAAATGTTGATCAGAAGAAACGATAATGACTTCGTACAATTTTTTGCTGATGCATGAGCAAAAAAGCTTGAGACTAATTTAGAGGAAGCTGGGAAAAATCCCAGTGTTGTAAAAGATAATGGTTTTGGTATGTCACCGGCAGATCTGGAATTTGCTATCCTAAGGCATGCTACATCAAAACTAGGTGAAGAAGATTTTTTAAACATCAAGAGTTTTGGCTTTAGGGAAGAAGCATTACCTTCAATTGGCGCGATAGGTAAATTAAAAACAACCTTTTAAAAAAGATCCAGATATTGCTTAGAATTCGATTGTTGTATCTCTGTTGTGTCGGCCTACAAAGGCCCGATCGGAAGGATGACCATCTGTGGTCCAATCCTTGACACTACCCGTAGATACCCCAGGCTACTACACCGATCCCCCGGATAAATGGGCCCCCAAGGGCACATCTGAGCGTAAATGTATGGCTACCGAGTCTTCCAGCAATTCTAATAGCTTGCTATTAAACTATTTTTCATGTTATTTAGGCTACCGCATTTTAGGGTTTTAGGGTTTTAAAACCCTAAAACCCTAAGAAAAAATATCGTGCACGAATACAGATAAAACCACTGAAAAAAATCTGAGAAGTACTAACCTCTTTAGTCCAGGTTAGATAATTGCCTTCTATTATCTCCATTGAAGAACCTGGAAAATTACCGTCGTGACCTAAACATCTTCCCTTGAGAACATTTAAACAAATATATCGCTGTCGGTATTACAATGACTGAAATTCACCAATTACCAGAATATTCTGAAAAATAGGCTAGTCCAAAGGCAGTAATTAATGTATACAAATGCGCAGAGGCAAATGTTGTGTAAGTGAAGCATTAAAAAACTAGAGCTTAACGATGCTTTAATTATGCCGCCTCAAATCCTGGCAAATATTCAAATGAATTAAGTACTAATACATCTCAAGTACTAATACATCAAGTATTAATACAGCTAATGAGCCGCCCTGTGAGCCAGGCAGGAAGGCAGCCCGGACCCCGCCCATCCAGCCAACCTTGCCTGAAGCATTGGTGGCATTCCGTCCACCAGCAGCAGCGTGCTTAGGAAAATAAAGCCACACAATAAAGCTAGGCGCCGAAGCTGCGACTGCCATAGGCGTCGTGGGAAATTGGCAACTGTGATGCTGGCAACGGTGCCGGCAATTGCCAAGCGGATGGCCGGGGAAGCGCGGGCGATGAGCAAGTACATGGCCACTAACCAGATCTGGGGATGAGGAGCCGGAGGAAAGTGCAATTGATGGGAGGACAGGGCGCGGCGTACAGTACCGATGCACGGCATCAGTCATGGTATCTCGGTGATTGCTGACTGTACGTGGGGGCCGAGATTTCATCAGGCACAAACTCACCTGCTTAATGCGCGCGTCCACGGTATGAAGGAATGTTACCGGGGATGGTACGAAGGAGCTGTGTAGGTGTGGTGTGTGGGCAAAAGGTTTCGCGTTTGGGATTGACAAGCCGAGCATGCCTTAGGACCCACCTGTAAGGTACGTTTGACACGCTAAGAATCCCATTTAGGATCTGCTGTTGTAATGGGATCTTTGGTTTGGACGTCTTTGTGCCTTGCGGCGCATCATTTCCCTTGGCACCCGCCCGAACAGCCCTCCTTTTGATCGATCGGTGCAATGTGTAACGATTGAGCGTAATATGTGCATGGCTCGTCTCACTACAGCAAGGCGCGCAAGCTGGTTGATGCAAGTTTGCTCCGCAGCGAGAGAGCATCCTTAACCTTGAAGTAAAAGTAAAACGTTATTGATAGCGAGGAACAATAGTAATAGATGCATTTCGTTATGATACTTCATGCCTTTGACTTCTCTCGTCCTGCAAATGCAGTACGGAAACGTTCGGAGAAACCCATGGACCAACGAATGCAAAATTGTTATGATATATTATCCTGAATTGTTATCGTATCTATATGATACATCAAGTTTAGTTGAAATCCTAATATTTTGCTACCGACCTGCTCGGGGCCGCTCTCCGTCTTCAGCAAGGTCTTCACCTCATTTTAAACAACTCTATTAACCAAATTTAGAAATTATAACAAAACATGTAATTATCTCCTGTGTCATCGCCGAATCCTTGACTGGCTAGGCCGAATGTCAGGCGAAGCTGGGTGCCTGGGCAAGCTGCGCCCCAAGTATGGGGCCTCCGAAGCTGTTTTAAAGGATTATGGCCACTGGGAGCCCCTTGATGAGGCTGCGGCGCGGTAAGCAGATGGCACCCGAGGAAACACGCCTGGCCAAGAAGCATAGCGCGACTTGCTAGGGACCGACGGGTTTGTTTTGCCTAACGGGGAGCGTTTTGCTACATATCACTGCAATAGTTTACCGAGCATCTACTCCAAAGCACGCATGGCTGTAGGTCGGGGAAAAGCAGCAGCGGACCCCCCTATTGGGAGACACCGAAACCGCATCCATCAGTGGCATCGCAAAGGCACGCCATCGGGACGCAATCAGCATGCATACGAAGGCCACCCCCACTCATAGACCAATTGGGCAACTGCCTGTGTATGATTAAGAGGAAACGGAGCAGGCCCAGGTTGATCACCCTGGGTCCCAGCCGGCCTTGACATTGCCAGTCAGAGCTTGGCTTCTGTCATAAATCAGTCGGCAAGTAAAGAAAGCGTCTTGAGTATCTGATCTAGAAGAAGCTTTATTGTATTTAGCTTTTGATACCGTTCGGGAGCTCGCATCCTTTGGGTCACGGCTAGCGAGCCTGCTAGTGAGCCTGCGATAAGCAGCTCCGAAACTGCCTATCTTGAGCTCAGAGGATCTCTGCCCCTGTGGGGCCTCATCCAGTTGGGCCCATGTGCCAATTAATGCGTCTTCGGAGTCCGGGGTTTGTATCCGTTATACAGTGCCATGGGTGGACCACTGCAAGCCGTTCAGCGCCGGGCACAGATGATAACCATGAAAAGCCATACCAGGACATGGAGAGACTGACGCTGGCTGCCCACCAGGCAGGCATTGAGCGTGGAAATACCTAATGCGGTTGACTCCACTCCTCTCCCGGTGATTGGAAGGCGCTGCTGGGCGAGATTCTCATTCAGTGCTTGGTGGTGAAGCTTCCCTTGACCTGGGCTGGCCCTGCCTGGAGCGTCCGTGCTCAGGAACTACGGCCAGAGGCCAGCGAGCTTGGACTGGCCTTGAGACAGAATATAAGGCAGAGGCTGTAGCAGCAGTAGCACGGTCAAAAACTAGCTGTCGGCTTTGGTGCGGTAGCCACTGCAATACTGGCTACTGCGATCTGTGACTGTGACTGCAGCTGGTGCGGCGGCTTCTGAAGCAGGCGGCAGTAGTCGTACAAATCCGATGCATGCATTGTGGCACGACGGGCCGGTAGACCGTTATGTGGCGACCGCCGTGGGTGTAACAGGGCGCACAACCTCCCTTTCCCACACAGACACAAACACGCTACCTGACCTGCAGCTCTATGCAGCCAAGGCTGCTTGTTCCGGACGGCGGGAGGCCGTCCCGATTGCGCACATGCAGCCGGATACATGGTCTACTGATCATACTCCGACTCGCAGCTGTAGAGGTGTCTAAACAGATATGTGACACCTTTCCGCTCTTGTCTCGAGATAGAAACCGCAACCCCGGTGGTGGCCTCCCTGCCTACATGCCTCCCTGCATACCTGGCTACGTGCCTCCCTGCCTAAGTGCCGCTCTCACTCAACGGTCCATTTGCGCCCGCACCCGCCTTCCTCGTTTTGGATTCCTAACCACCATCATTTCGCAAGACCCAAGGCCCGAGGCCCAGTCCTGATCACGCTCGTCTGCATGTATCTCCTCCATGTATCTCCTCTCCCACTTCTACCATCCTGCGCAGGGATGAATACCTCAAATCTCACGCCCATCACGGCGTGTTCGACGTTACCTGCCATATTAAGGAGCTTAAGGAGTTCGGGGAGGGCGTGCAGATGTACTTTTTACTACTCAAGTACATTGCCATACTATTCTGCGTATTGGCGTTTCTGCCAGGGCTCCTACTGGCAGTGTTTAACGGCTTGGGCAATTGGTACGGTACGGCGGATCTGGAGCGCACGATGCTGGGCAACTATGGACTGCTGTCACATAACGGGGCGGGCAGCGACCTGAACCTGACCTCTGCGCAAGCTACGAGTAGATGTGAGTGGATACGGGGGTTGTTCCGGCGCGAGTCTCGGGAGACGGTAAGGGTTCAAGCTGTATTTGAAGGAGGCGAAAGGATGATCCTGGTGGGCCCTGTGCGAGGAAAGCGATGCGCGCGATCCACAGTGATGAAAGGGCGCACACGTCAACGGCCGGGTAGCAGGCTGCTGTCGACCAAATGTACACATGGGATTCGTCGTACAGTCTTTAGCCAAATGGGTCGCTTGGGGCCACTAGGGGTTAAGCCTTACGGGATTCTTCTGCCATCCGGGATCTGTCTCGGGCTCCCTGGCGTAAGTGTTCTCCCCTTATCTCCGCGCTTCCCATTATCCCGCACTTTGGCATTTTTGCAATTATAGTTTCCCTCATTGTCATGGTCATTGCCCCTGGAATTGCCCCTGGTCGTTGCCCGGGCCCCTGTGCTGTCCTAAGGTGCTTTTCCCCCTTCCCTCATACACACACACGCTGTGTTTTACCCCCTTCGCAGCTATCTCCATGGAAGCCTACGTGACGACGTTGTTTGCATCAACAGTTAATAGCCACCCGGCAAAGATGGGCGGCATGAACAAACGGTCGTTATTGGTGGCCATGTCTGCACTGGATCTCGCGGGGTGAGTGGAGATCCCGGATTTGGGGATTGTGGACTCATAGGTCGGAGGTCGGCGCGAATGGGTGGGCTGGGCGGCTCCGGAGTGCTGGGAATCCAACCGGATGGGGGCCCGCGGACTGCTCGGTAATTGAGGAAAAAGGAGGCGCCGGGAAAGCGAATGAAGGGGCTGGCTGACACAGGTTTCAATCCTTAGATTTTATCATTGAATTTTATCGTATATTTTAAATAAAGCTATGTAACATAGATATTGGCTTGTTTAGCGGGTTAGGACGGACATCTTCAAGCCAGGACAGGGTAGGTGGGTGTCGCTTGTGGATGGACTGGACCATCTCGGAGGGCATTTTGAGCAATCAGCTACCACCCCTTAAGCAGGTTCGCTTCATGGTCCTCTCGCCCGTCCTGTCTGGGATCTCTCTTGCCAATATGCTGCAGCCACAGCGGCCGCCCAAGCCGCAATCACCATTAAGTCCACCCGGTCCTCCATCCCGTTCTCCAGACACGAACCCACGTATCCTTGATTCATCATTCACCCCTTCCCTCCTGCCTTTCTCCCGGAAGGGCCCCCCCCTTACGCTCTTCTGCCCGCCGGGGCCCGTGCTAATCTCAAGACAACCCTCGCTCCCGGACACATTTCGCCCGCCCTGCAGCCTTTTAGGCTTTTTCGGATACTCCATGTACCTGATGTGGTATGTGCACAGGCGCACGTCTTCCCTTGACGCTTCCGCCACCACCATAAAAGACTACTCGGTGCGGGTGGAGGGTTTGCCGCCGGACACCTCAGAGACAGCGCTCAAGGACTACCTGCTGAAGGTCACAGGGGAGGGCGTGGAGGTGAGGCGGAGGAGCAGTCGGGAAAACGATTAGGAAGTCAACGGACCCAGTCAAAAGATCCCACAGGCGCTGCGGTTGAGGGTTGGGGGAGTAAAAGATGTGAGGTTGGGAGGTTAGGGCGGGAGTGGGGAGGGGTGGGGTGGGGAGGCAATACGCCATGTATTGCAACACACAATCCCCTACGTGGTGCTGTTCGCACGCAAAGTGCAGCGCGGCGCGGGGCTTGAAGCTGGCGATTTGCACGAAAGGCAAGTATGCTGATGTAAGTCGAAGGCAAATCCAGTTGGCGTCAGCAGAGGTGTGTGTGCATCACCCGTAAAGCGCCATCCGCCTTAACCGGCGTATCCGTCTTCTCTTAGTCGCGCGGCGGTGCTCATCTCCCATATCGTAGATAGTGGAGCTGGAGCTGTGCCGCTGCGTGGATCACCTGCTGGCGCTTGTGGTTGAACGCGGAACGGTGATCAATGAGAGCAAACTGACACGGGCAATTGTACAACGGACGGCGGAGGTGAGGTGGGAAGCAGAGTGCCGGCCGTCCAGGGTGGCGGGCGGGCGGGCTCGCTCGGTGCTTCCTGCTTGCTGCTCACGTGTGACTCACCCGCTGCAAAGATCTCCCCTTCCCCACACGGTGCTCAGCCTCACAGCCCTCACAGCCTCTCTTTCTTACTCAACTTTCCGAATTCGTGCTTCGGTTCAGGACCCCAAACTCGGGAACCTGCTAACGTGGCTTACCCCGGGGTTTGGTAACTTCCTCGGGCTCAACCTGTGCACTCCGCGTGCATTCCAACTATGCAGCGCAGCTGCTTGGTGTTATAACAGTGTGTTTCTGTCTTACCACCCCTTCTATTCGCCCTCCACCACTCACTACCACATCTCGCCAGGTTTCACCACGCGTTCCGGAGTCGCTTATTGTGGATATGCATTATTTCCGATTCTTGCTGGAAGACCTCACAGTGGCCATCCGTCAGGAGCAGGCCTTCACCAAGACAAACGAGGTAGGCTGGTGTGGGCTGCGGGGCTGGGTTAGTCGTGGGCTTGTGGCCGACTAATCCCAACCGGTGATAGTTTGTGGGTAGGGTTGCCGGAGGGCGAGAGCGGAGAGGTCTGTTGCAGATAAGTTCATCCAGGGATGGGGGAGTTGGGGCGGAAATGGGGCCGGGAGGAGGGGAGGGGACGGGCAAAAGGAATAAACGGGCCTTGCCTGTCCCGGTTGCGATTTGGATATGTTTTGGTGCGAGGCAGCTGTTACTGCGACATATTTTAGGTTTGCGTTGTCAATTCGGCGAAGCACAGCAAGAGCGGGAATGTGGAACACGCAGGAAGGGATGTCCGGGGAGCGGTGGGGTTACGCATTGGCTTTGTTACCTGGGCCTTACTAGGGTCCTCCCGAATGCACGCACATCCCCAGGCGTGCACACACACACACACATACACATACACATTGGCTCGGGCGCTGCTTTTGTGGAGGTGTGGATCCTCACCTTCACACCGGTGATTTTCCACATGCGTCATGTCGCCCTCACGTCCCACAAGCAGGTGGTTACCGCCTTCGTGACGTTCTCGACACCGGAGGGTCGGCAGCGGGTGATGCAGGCTCTACCGCGCAGCTTCGTGAAGCAGTGGCGCATGAAGCCGGAGAGCAAGTTCAACAATGGAGGCATCGGAGAGTGGGTTGTCTTGCTGTGTGTGTCTTCATGTTGATATGTGTGCAGATCGGGACAGCGGGGCCTTGCGCGGCAGAGGTCTGTAGCCAGCCCTGCACAGGGAGGCGGTAGCATCCGTGCTGCAGTCAGTAAGGTGGAATAGCAAGGGCGCAGTCGACAAGGGTGCCTGCATCAGCCGAGGCCGTTTCCCAACCAGAGCCCTCTGTTGGGTAACCCATGGACCGTTCGGCTTCATTTTTTTCTGCCTCCTCCCAGTCCACCTTGCTCACCGCTGAAATTGCAGTCACCGGTGCTGCCAAGTCTTGTGACGCTGCCCACATTTCGCTCCTGGCAATCTTCCATGCTGCCTTTTGACTGAACCATCGCGGCTTCCTGTCCGGCCCATCACAGCATAAGCTGCCGCCGGCACGGTCCGCAGCCGTCCGTCCCTGCTCCCGGCTCCTCTTCCCGTCATGCGGCTCATCCCGCCATTTCTTTCTGGAATCCGTGTTCTGTTCTGCCCCCGCCTCTTCCTCCTCTCTTGTCATCTTCCTCACAGCGCGCGCATCAAGCCCGTAGCGCTCAACATCAGCGCAGCTCCGGAGCCATCCGACATTCAGTATGAGAACCTGGAGTACACGAGGATGGAGCGCCTGGCAAGGGCCGCCGCCTCAAATGCGGGTGGGTGGGTTTGGGCAACAGAAGGGGCAAGCTTACAGCACCACGGTCCGCACGGCCCGCACCCCGATATTCCACATTTGCGGGGCCCCAGCCAACAGTTTCCCATCCCCGGATCGCAAACTGCATTGTGTATAGCAAGCCAAACCTTCCACCTCACCCCTTCGCTTGTATCCCTTTTTGCTCTCATCCTGAGTCGGCTTCTATCAGGCCTGGCACTGGGTCCTGACCCTCGCCCCCACACCCCCTCCTCATTTTACTCATCTCCCTCATTCCACAGCCAAATACCTAGTCCTCCTCATTGGCTTCCTGCTGGTCAGCTTGGCCCCCGCCATGCGGCTGGGGATTGCGGGCCTGAACTCGGGACTGGATCAGAGACAATGCAGCGCCTCCTGCTCCTACACGGTGGGTGCATGTGGATGGCGAGAGCGTGTGAAAGGAGGGCAACGGACCAGTTGCAGTGTGCTTTTACGGATCGCTTATGACCGGGAAGCCATCCTGGCGAAACAGCGCTGAAGAAGGAGAAGGGGAGAAGGAGAAGGGGAGGTGTCTGGGACGGTAGGAAAATCCTTGTTATTTGTGCGGGCGAATTTATAGGTTAATGAATCCATTGTGCCGTTGTGGCAGTAGTGCTGTAGTGCTGTTAAGGTGAAAAGCAAGGGACGAAGCGGACCCAGCACCATTTGAACCGGGGGAATCCATTTCTGTCCCTGCGTCCTACCTCGGCCATCTACCCTCCTGAGCTTTACCTCTACCTTTTTATCCTCTTTTCTCCCGCATCGGGCCGTGCCTTCTCTAAGACTCTTTTTCGTTCCCGATTTGGTTCTCATCTGCCTCTCTCCAGCGGCCTTCTCGATTTCATCACCGATAATTATCATTATAACTATATTCATAATCATTATAATGATAATCATAATTGCGTCTTCTGTTTCCACCCCTTCACCTCCCAAAATGCGCCCGCGAGAGAGGGACCCCTGTCCCCAGGTCCATTGTTTACCCTGACCCCCTCTCGTCTCGACTCCCAAGTTAGGGCGGCCGCCTCCGCTAACTTGGCTTCGGGTTGTTTCGCTGTTCCAGGACGGCGCCGGCAGCTACGTCCTCAGTACTGAGAACCGCAACATCTACAAGGGTTGCGACCCGGAGGCAGGCACCGGGGCACTGCCCAACAAGCTCGACTGCGAGGGCCAGGCCATCTGCTACGAGTGCTTCTGCCGCGCCGCGCTGAACGCCGGCATTTATGGTGAAGTGCTGTATTGCTCGCGCTTCTCATCGGTAATGGGCGTCTACACGTTGGCGCAGGCGCTGGCGGTCATCGGTGTTGTGATTGCCAACTTCCTGATCGAGGTGCGTGGGGTGGGGTGGGGTGGGGTGGGGTGGGTACCTTCATCGGTTTTGTGATGTGTGGCTATATGGTAGGGATGCGCCTATACAGTATTCGCCCTGGGTGGGAGTCTGGGCAGGGTTAGGGAGAAAGATCTTCAAGGTAAGCCACATGGTCACGTGGGTCCGTGTCTATGTCGTCGTGCCGTACCCTATGGGGCAATGGCACGTCGAGCCAAGTAATGTCCACGACTGGTCTGTCCGCTGTTTCCTGTTCGCGGGCGCCCTCCGCTCTCTGAGCTGACCGGGCCCCGGCCGTTCCACGCTGCCGGTCACCTGGCCCCCTTGCAGATCGCCATCACGTGGCTGGTGCGGCAGGAGAAGCACCACACCCGCACCCGCGAAGCAGTGGGCGTCACACGTAGCCTTTTCCTCACCACCCTCATCAACACCGCCTTCAGTAACTTAGTGGCCAACATGTACCTGCCGGGACCCGCGGGCGTGTGGGTGATGGATGGGGCGGGGGCTGAGGTCGGGGGCTGAGAGCTGGGGATGGCGGGGAGGCGGGGTTCCAAACCAAACTTTCAATGACAGGATATCCTGAAATGGTGCAGGTACCCAAGTTAAAATATGAATTATTGAGAGAGCCGTACACTGCTGTCACACTCTTGGCAGTATATTTCTCATATCCTGCCTGACCCGTGAGATAACTACGCCATGTATTGCAATACGTTCTATATGCAAGGAAGTGGAGATGACGGGGGTGGGCAACGGGGTGACAGAGCCAGCATGTGCGTGTGCGTGAATTTATGAATGCATGATAGCAGCTCAGCTTAAAAGCATGGCCACGTGAGGAACGGATTGAGCTTGTAGTTCATGGAGCTTCAGTGCTGGGCAGTGCTAATACATCGTACAGCTAGCCAGGAAGCCCCTCCCCGCGTCCCTTCAAGCCTTGTTGGTTCATCGTTAATGGTTTCTTCCAGTCACCCCCTACAATACGGGTGCGGCTCTGGTCCCTCTATAGCCACGTGCCGCCACCGCCCCGGCCGAGTGCATACCCATTCCCCCTGCCCCACCCGCTGCTCCTGTATCAGTATCAAAGGGAGCTTCTTGGAGGGCTACATCTTCACCGGGTCTTTCGCGGATACCACCCCGAACTGGTACCACGATGTATGTCGCCCCATCACCATCTCGCTCTTCCTCACCACGGTTATTGTGCATCTTAAGGTGTGGGGGTAGGGGCGGGGCTTCGTCCATGCCCGTGGGGGGCATAGATAAGGGTAGGTGTTGGGGTTCCTCGCATGATGCATGCGGAGTTGGGTGCCACTGGGAAGATGCTCGTGAGGTCGCGTTATGACGACGACCCTATCCCTCATAGGTCATCTTATCTTTATTTTCCATCAGTACCACATTGTATCAAATGTCGGCACGATCGCTGGATGGCCGCCGCCATGTCTTGTTCGTAGATTGCGTTCCGATGGTGGTGGCGACGGCGCTGCCTCGCCACCCGCTACCAGTGCCTCACCCAGTGGCAACTGGAGGAGGCTTTCACCGGGCACGAGTTCGAGCTGGCACTGAAGTACGGTGAGATCTGTCTCGCGGCCACCGGATGGGGCTGTGTTGGGGCCGCTCAGGGTTCCCTGTGAGCCATAGCATGTATCGCAAACACGTTCATGAGGCTCCAAGACAACTTCGTTGTAATGAGGGTGAGGGCGAGGGCGAGGAGGAGGGTGAGGGTACTGTGTTTGTATTGTGTTCATGCATATGTGCGCATGTGTCTGTATGTGCGTATGTGTGCGTACGCATGCGTGTTGCTGGGCGATCTGCTTCAAGCAAGGATAGGCAGGGCACGCGCATGCACGCATATATAGATGCCCGCATACATACATGCTTACATACATACATCCACACATACATACGTGGCTGGGCGTTGGAAGGAGGCAGGGAGGCGTGCCCCTGGGCAGCGCTGGCCTTTCCTTGGGCCATGGGGACTAGGAGGGATGTAGTAGGTGAGGAGGGAGGGCTCCGTCCCCAGCTTGTCTTGCAGGTAGGAATAGCTAGAGCTCTCTGTGGGCATAGCCATTGAGCTTTTCAAGGGGGCGCCTTGGTGGCTTGTTCCCCAACGTTGACACGTACCGCCCTCATATTCAGTACGTATGCTTGTCAGTAAGCAGGACAGCAGCACCACCACCGTAAGTGTCGATTGCACCGCACATGTGCTTTGCACCGCACCAGGTCAGCACCTTTACGTCATTTACGTGGCGATGGCGTACTCTTCCGGCGTGCCGCTCATGTATATTCTGGCCGCTGTACACTTCTCCACGTGCTACTGGGCGGAGAAGTACGAGCTGCTGCGTTTATGCAGGGTACGTGCGCAATCTTGGATACGTGATGCCTGGTGACTATCAGTAGTCTGAGCCTCTCTCACATCCATTCTCTGCATCGGCAGGCGTCAATTTGTACTAGGCCTTTGACCCTCCCCCCCCCCGAACGCACCGGTACCGCCCGTTCAAGCCTTTGGCGATCTTGCATAGAGATCTCTCCCGCGGAGGCAGTGCGGCGAAATAGCGGCACACGCAGAATCGGGTTTCTACCACCACCACCCCCTTGCCTGGTGCAAGAGGACACTGGGTTCCCGCCACCGAAGTGAAGGAGCAGCTAGGGAAAAAGGAGTCTTAACTGCCCCCCATCCTGCGCCCTGCCTGCCCTCAGCGGCCCCTGAACTTCAGTCGCGATCTGGCGGTGTACTTCAGCTCGTCAGTGCCCTTCGCCGCGCTGTGGCACCTGGCCTTCGGCGTCTGGTTCTACGGCCTGTTCGGGACGCCCAAGTCCCCCATCATCGCCAAAGCCCTCCGCAAAAGCCTGGAGCATAGCGTGGGGGTGTTCAAAGTGGGTGGGCCCCATGATGCCGTTGGGGGACGACAAGCGAAGGGCGGGTTGGCGTGTTGCCATTTTCCTGAGAGCGCACGGCGTCCGCCATCCGCATGAGGTCTCGCAAATGCTTAGCCGCTGCGGATCCCTCTTTGCCAAACGACAAGTTGTCTTGACTTGGGACCTGCTCTGGATGTGTGTCTTACCTCTTTACGGTAGTGGCCTTCACATACTAACCTGCGTCGTTATTCTCCGTATGCGGTTCCCGCGTCACTGGTGCAACTAGCAGCTAGCAACCTCTTTCGTTTGCGCTCCGCTTGACTTCAGTCCTGGACCCTTCTTCAGTTCGCTTCTGGATCTCGGCGGGTTTCCGTTCACCTGCCGCGACCGTGGCCCCTATCCCCGTGCCTGCATTTACCCCACGTCCCCACCGCCCCCCCCCACACCTCTTCCTCCCGCCCCTGCAGGGCCTGATGCCGGCAGCCAGCTCCCTGACCCCCCAGCTGGTGGCATGGCGCTTCACACAAAGCAGCGCCGCACATTTATTCGTAGGATTTATTGCGTGCGGAGGTGCGCTGTTCATCTACTTTACCACATCAACCTGGTTGGCGGTACGTAATACAGGGTGCTTGGTGCTGCGGGGTGGGGCGGGGGGCCCGCAGAATCACTGACTGCTACCGGGCGCAAAGGCATCTCCAGCCGGATAGGCTGGGCTAGGTCGGTCTGGTGGACCGGAGCTCGGTGTAGGTGGAGCCCGGGCATACCTTGGGCACCGAGCAAGGGGGCCCGGGTTTATATATATATGTGTGTGTGTGTATGTAGGCTTTCGCAGAACCGCATGAACCCGGCAAATGCCTTGCGCGTATATATATCTATATATGTGTGTGTGTGTCCGTGTGTATAGGTCGCAGTGCACGCAAGGCATTTGCCGGGTTAATGCAGTTCTGCGAAAGCCTTGCTTCGCGCTTACACATCAGAATCCGTATTGCAACTCAGGGGCGGTATCCGAGCGGGTAATCTTTTTGTTAGAAGTCTGTCGCCCCACAGTTGCTCGAACCTCCTCCCCCCCCCAACACACACAGCAACACTGCCTTCAAAAGGCCGGGGTGCTCCCTGGATGTCTGACTGCGGATTGCGCAGGCCTACCCGCGTGTTCCCAATACCGATGTCGTGAGATCCCTCTATTACAGTTGTTGGTTACATTCCCGCCCCAAAGTCGCGCGCTTTCACCATGTTTTCCGTTTGCCCATTCATTGACGCGCTTCTCAGTTGGTCCGCGGCCTGGCCAAGCAGCTCGGATTCCTGAACGGCGCGGACGACTCAGAGGCGGTGGTGCAGCAGGCAGTGCCTGAGTTCAGCACCGCGGTGCGCAGCAGACTGCTAATCGGACCAGCGAGCTACGCGGTTCAACAGAACCCCGCCTATACGCACGCGTTCGTTAGCATGGAGGAGCTGGAGTGGGAGACTAAGAAGGTATGTATCTTTGTGTCTGTCCCTTCCATGCGTACGTTTGGTTACCTTTGCTGGTATACTGCAGGATACGCACCTAAAGGCAAAACGTGTTGAGGATGGAAGGCAACCACCTCCAAAATCACAGTTGGAAACGCAGTCTTGCAATGCGTGCGTGCACGGCGGACTATATATTGCATCATATTATGATGTATCTATATCTATATATGTCTATATCTATATCTGTATCTTTATCTGTATGTGTATATTTATTTATGGGTGTTACACTGTGGGCGACTCGCCCTTCAAAGACGAGCACCGGGGGTCCTGACCGGACCGAGCCACAGCGCAGGGGAGGAACACGTGGCTTTGTCTGTCTGTCCTGCCACGTGCTCCCCCTCTCACTAGGGCCAGCGAGCCCTCTCAGGCTCTCGCCTGGCCACTTACAGAGCACTCAGGGACACCAAGAAACCACAGAAAGACCCAACAGAAAACGGGGGACACCTAGCTGCTCAAAGGACGGGGAATCCTCTCCTCTAACCCGAAACTGACCTGGCAAGAGCCTGACAGACACACACAGATCCCCTCGGAGGAGAAACACCAGCAGGAAAGCACACTCTTACACAGCCAAGCCGAAAGAACCCAACAAGAGGCGGAGGGGGGGATGACAAGCCGAACTGGCGCCCCCCTAGAAAGCCTTCCGGCCCCACCCAAAGCTGGCCCCGCAGACACCTGCACTGCACAAAAAGGAAAGACCTCTCTCGCTGACCCCCCCTAAAACCCTAAGGACCCGAAGCCTGGACACAGGAACCTCTAGCCACGAAACCCTCCACCCTCTCCCTTCCCCTCCTCGAGAACTAGACCGCCCTCTCCTTGTCTCTACCTCCCCCACTCTCCCCCTTTCCTCCCACAGAACCTGTATCTGTGTATGTGTATGTATGTATGTATGCGTGTATGTATGTATGTATGCATGTATGTATGTATGTATGTATGTATGTATGTATGTATGTATGTATGTATGTATGTATGTATGTATGTATGTATGTATGTATGTATGTATGTATGTATGTATGTATGTATGTATGTATGTATGTATGTATGTATGTATGTATGTATGTATGTATGTATGTATGTATGTATTTGGGTGTTACACTGTGGGCGACTCGCCCTTCAAAGACGAGCACCGGGGATCCTGACCGGACCGAGCCACAGCGCAGGGGAGGAACACGTGGCTTTGTCTGTCTGTCCTGCCACGTGCTCCCCCTCTCACTAGGGCCAGCGAGCCCTCATAGGCTCTCGCCTGGCCACTCACAGAGCACTCAGGGCTACCAAGAAACCACAGGAAGGCCCAACAGAAAACGGGGGACACCTAGCTGCTCAAAGGACGGGGAAACCTCTCCTCTAACCCGACACTGACTAGACAGGAGCCTGGCAGACACACACAGTTCCCCTCAGAGGAGAAGCACCAGCAGGAAAGCACACCCTTCCACAGCCAAGCCAGAAGAACCCAACAAGAGGCGGAGGGGGGGATGACAAGCCGAACTGGCGCCCCCCTAGAAAGCCTTCCGGCCCCACCCAAAGCTGGCCCCGCAGACACCTGAACTGCACAACAAGGAAAGACCTCTCTCGCTGAACCCCCCTAAAACCCTAAGGACCCGAAGCCTGGACACAGGAACCTCTAGCCACGAAACCCTCCACCCTCTCCCTTCCCCTCCTCAAGATCTAGACCGTCCTCTCCTTGTCTCTACCTCCCTCACTCTCCCCCTTTCCTCCCACAGAACCTCCTCCTCAAAACTCCTGCCCTAAAGCCCCTGCTCTGTTCTTGCTGCTCCATGGTTGGTGATGTCAACCGGATCTGCACACCGCATTTGCGTGCCAACTATGGCTAGGATGGGATGTTGTGGTCCCACTTGATCCCAGCCATAGTGAGGTATTCCCAACGCTGCAAAAGAATGCAAGCGTGCCCAAAAGTCGGCAACTGTACGGGCCTGTGCACGGTCCAGGGGTGAGGTTGCTGTTTGTGTTGGAGTGTCCATTGCTGGCTGTGTCGTAGAGATGATTGGATGGGTGTTGGCATCTTCCTCTTCCTCTTGAGGGAACCCCCCTGAACGGTTGAAGAAGTCAGTAATAGCCCGTTGACGGGGTCCCTGCTCTGCTGTGTGGGTCTGTTGTTGCTGCCGCCGTCTGTGGGTAGAAGGCCACTGTGGCCTGTGTTCTCTTGTTGCCGCCCGGAGACAGTGCCTGCCATATTCCATAGAAGATAAGGCTGCCAAAGCTATCACGTCCCATGGGGCCTGCTCGCAACCGGGAGGTGCTTGGACAAGCCATAGCTGTTGCCTGGTCAAGCCCCCTTCAATGGTGGCTGATGTCGGCAATGGCAGATGTCTGTCAATCTGTTCTCGCACCGCCTTGGCTATAGGGCACTCCCAGAAGTGGTGCAGGCGTGGGGAGCAAGGTTGATCAGTATCAGCTCCATAGCTGCCACACCCACATGGTTTGATGGGCACCCTGGAAAGATGTGTGTTGCCAGGTATGGGTATCCCATCGACCACCAAACGCCACAGCGTCTCTTTGTTTTTATTTTCCCACCGAACTGCTGTCCACAGCCTGTCTAGGGTTGCCTGAAAGCGCTGGAGGTTAGTGACAGGACAGGGAGGAGCTGGACCGTCTGTTGGCATCCCTTGCGCCTCCTGCACAAAAGCTGACAAGAGCTCCAATCGCTCCTCCGCTGTTGAAACCCCTTGCAGCTGAGTAGCTTGGCTTACCGTGAGGTTGTAGAGAGGCACTATACCCGAGTCCCCTGGCAATCTCCAGCCCAAACGCCTGACGATCATGGCCATGACTGTGGTGCGGTCTGGTGGTGCTGGCATCTGCTGCTGCATTCTGTCCTCCACCCTGTCCGGCTGTTGGGGTTGTAAGCGGTTGACTACCTTCCGTGCTGCTGCTATCCATGCCGGGCTGATATCGTTGCATAGAGCCGAGAGAGCCATACGGGTAGACTCCTTGTCTCGCAGTTGGGTGGGGCTAGCTGAGGGGTCTAGAAACTGTTGGGTCCAGTCTAGCCAGGTCATGTACTGAGGGAGGGGTATTTGGTCATGCTCCAGCATGTCGTACACCCTTACCAGGTCCCCAACTGTGAGCAGTTTTCTGCATGAAGCCATCAGTGGGTGACGGGTTTCCAGGCCTGGGCGGTGGTTGTTACCATTGATGCTTCCCCCATTGTCCGAATTGTTGGGCAGCAAAGGATTTCCCCAGAGAGCAGCCGCCCAGCACCAGTCTCCAGGGGCTAAAGGTGGGTTGCTGACATCTTCTAGTGGTGGGAGGTGCCCTAAAGCCCCTACAATTCGGCTGATCTCCTCAGGCAAGGTCTCTCCACCCAGCCAGGGCCCAGTTGCCTGGGCAGTGGTAAGGGCCCAAGGTTTAAAGGCCGGATGGGTGATCTCCAGGTAGGTGGCCAGGGTCCGGATCCAGGGGTGGAGGCTTCGAACATTACCACTAGTAACTGGCTCTTCCTCTTCTTCAGCAACCGTATTCATCGCCGTGTCCAGAAGCATTACCCTCTCTCTCTCTCTCCTGGCCATCAGGGCCCCTCGGATGAATCGCACTGCCCACATGGCTTGTCTTGACCGAATGTGTTGCCTGAGGGGCAGTAGGCCAAAACCACCAGTTGATGGGTGTCCCACCAAGAGTCTGCTAGGTACTCCAGTGAAGCGCTGGCCCTGGTCTTCTGGGCCCTGTTTCCGATCTACAAGGCGAGCAGCTAAGCGTTCAATGTAGGTCAGAGTGGTATCTGGAGGTGGTCCACCATGCTCCATATGCCAAGTGACTGTTTGCAGGCAATAGTTGGAGACTGCTGCAGCCCGACCAAAGGCAGAGAGCGGATAGTGGGCTAGGCGTTGCATCCTCGTGTAGGCCAGGGCTAGCATCTCCGGCCAGTCTGGTTGGGGCGGCTGCAGTTGGTTGTCCATTGGCAAGTTAAGGGCTGTCGCAGTGGTGACCACCTTCAGGCCATTTATTGTGCTTCCCTGATGGTGGTCGTCCACAGCCCCTATGGGTAGGATTTCCATCTTATCCAGGTTCAGGCGTTGACCTGATGCCCGGGCAAAAGTATCCATGGCTTCAAGGAAGGCTGGCACGGATTCCTCTCCTTCAAGGGCCACTTCTGCATCATCAGCAAACTGACAGGCTGTGACCCTGTCTTCATCTGAAGGCAATAGGCGGAGGCCTATCTCTTGGCTCTTTAGCCAGCTGAACAAGGCCTGGGCAACAAAGAGATACAGCAGGGGTGCTAGAGGGCAACCCTGTCTTACCCCTGCTTCCATTTTAACAAGCCTGGATTTGAAACCGTTCACCATGGCTCTTGCCCGCGTGTTGCTAAGCAATATCCGGGTCCAACTGCAAAGCTGTGGGCCTGCTCCCATCGCCTCCATCGCCCCCATCAGGAAGTTGCGGTCCACTGTGTCATAAGCTTTTGCGAAGTCCAGGAAGGCCAGCAGACCTTGGCGGTTCAATTTCCGTAAGAGATGAGGCAGATGGCGTAGAAAGAGAACACTGGCCCCAATGAGCCTCTTGGGCAGAAAAGCTGACTGCTCAGGGCTAATGATTCGTCCCAGGGCTGGCCCTAGGCGATTTGCCAGCACCTTGGCCAGCAAGCGGTAGTCCGAGCAAAGCAGTGTGATAGGGCGGTAGTTACCCGGCTGTTTGGGGTCTCCCTTCTTGTAAAGCACCTTAATGATACCATCCAGAAAGCCTGTTGGCACCTGCCCTGTTTTGCCGATAGCCGTGAAGAGGGCTGCCATGGTATGGCCAATCTCTGGCCAGAACTTGCGGTACAGATCCGTTGGGATGCCATCCCATCCGGGTGCTTTGCCTGGCTGGCTCTTCTTCAGTGCGAAACCCAGCTCAGTCACAGCAATGGTCGGGGACCCAGCCACTTCGTCAGCTTCCTCAGGGAGTCGGATGTTGGCTGCTGCTAACTGGGTTAGCACTGACTGGCGATCTTCAGGAGTGGTGAAGTCTGGGGCTCTGCATACCCCTGCCCAAAAGTCCGCTACGACCTGTGGTAGCTGTGCTGGATTAGTGACCAGTCGGCCTGAGTGTGCCTGGAGTGCCACTGGGGCTGTTTGCTGGTCCTGGATTTGGGTTTGCAGGAAGGTTGTCAGAGCTGGGCCAGGACGCTCTCCTGCGTGTAACCAGTGGACCCGGGTCTTTTTTGCCACCCTGGCGTTGTCCTCAATATGCACCCTAGCCAGTCTTGCTTGGGCATCTATGAGCTGCTGTAGTAGGTGTGGTGAGTGCGGCATAGTATCGAGGGCTTATTGGGCCTGTTGGACCCCAAGGTAGGCCTCCTGGGTATGAGCACCTGGCTGCTGTCTGCGCTGTTGCGCTACCTTGTTGAGTTGGTGTGCTAGGAAGGTTAGTCGGCGTTTAAAACCAGGCCACCAAGCAATAAGGTTGCCCGGATTCTCTTCGACTGAGGGTGCCTCTTGGCATTGGTTCCGGATCCACTCCGCCATGCTTGTAGCCAAATCCTCATGGTCAGTGAAGGCCATGCGTATACGCTTGATGCCTGGGCCCTTGGCCTCATTTTTGCAAGGTAGGAGATGAAGTGTGGCAAGACGGTGGTCTGAGGCTGTGTGGAAGGAGATGGCTGTATGGCATAGGTACGGCAGCTTGGCTTCATTGATGTAGATGCGATCTAGGCGTGAACCGCCTGGGGTGGGTGCATGGTACAGGTGAGTGAAGTCACGGCGCCTTGGGTGGAGGTATCGGTGGGTATCTACCATCTGTGGGCCTGCCCGCTGCCGCATCTCAGTGATAGGCCTATCTGCTTGACGCCCATCTCTTCCTGCGGACGAGTCCCACTCTGGGTTTTCCACAAAGTTGAAGTCTCCTGCCCAGATAAGGGTGGTGTCCCTATTGTCCTCCATGGCTTGCGTTGTGGTGGCAGCCAGGGCGTTCTCGAAGAGTTGTCGCCGGGTTTCCGCAGCCATCGAGGTAGTGCCAGGTGGGAGGTAGATATTGCAGATGTGCAGGCGGTGTCCCCCCCAGTGGAGGATACAGTCGGTGAAACGGCCTCTCGTACATGTATGCTGGGGTGTTGCCAGTTTAGGTGCCAGAGCTGAAGCTAGCCCCTGTCTGATGAGGATGAGCACTCCTGCTGTGTGCGTCGAGTTAGACCAAGAGTAGGCTGCTATCTTCCAGTTTTGTGTGTGGATCTGTTTGGTGGCATAACGAAGATCCCGTTCAAACAGGCATTGGTGCTGGAGGGTAGTGTGGTGGGTTTCCTGCAGACATACAACATCCAGCCGCTGCTCAGCCCATTGACGTACCGCTGCCTGAAGTCGACTGCCATGAGAGGCCAGAAGCCCTCGCATATTGTGCGTGGCTATGCGCAGTGGATGCCCTGAGATAGCTCCCTGCCGCTGACTTCTCTTGTTGCCTCTGGACATTATTCGGCTTGGGTTTCCCGGTTGGGGGGGTCATACTCCTTCCCATCGCAGTCCATGTCCTGGGATGGGTTGGGGTTGTTTTTGGTTTGCCGGGGACGCCGAGTGGGTGTCCGCCGTGGTCGGAGTGCCTCCTTGGTTATACCACCTGATACCGTTGACTCCCTCTCCTTCCGTTGCAAGGCTAGTTTGGCCTTCCGGGCTTGCCTTGCCCTCTCTGTTTGGGCCATGTGCCGCTGGGCTCGTACCTCCTCTGGCAGGTGGGTCAGTCGCTGCTTGCGAATTTTGTTTTGTTGGGTTCTGGTGAGGGCGTGGCTGTTTGAGGTATGCTCTTGTGCCCTGGCCCTGGAGAGTGAGCGTCCAGCTGGTACGTTGACCTCGTTCACCACCCCCTGGTTGTCTGGCTTTGATGCTGGTTGGGGAGGTGGTGGTTGGGCTGCACATTCTGTGACTACATCAGTGGTATTAGTCGGGGTTCTGGGTTTGCATGCTGCTGTAGCGGCTTTGGCTGCTGCTTCCCTGGCCATTGCTGCTGTTGCGGCTGCTTCGATGATAGCTTGGGGCGGCAGCCTGGGTGGTGGGGCCATGGGTTGGGGCGCCCCAGGTGGGAGTGGCATCAGAGAGCTGGGTGTGGGTTGCCTTGGGGGCCCCTGTGGGTGCTGCCTGAGAACATCCGCAAAGGATGGCACAGTGTTGGCCATGCTGGACGAGGGGTCCAGACCTCTCAGTCGGGCTGTGGGCTGGGCTGGGGGATTTGGCTGGTGGGTTGGCAGGCGTTGACGTTTGAGGTCTCGCTGGCGATTGAGCTCCGTTCGTGGAGGGGGTTTGCAGGGCATACGAAACGGGGCCTCCTCTACTACTGACCGGAGCTTAGTAGCCACCAGCATGCCCTGGTTCAAAAAGCCCCCCGGTCGTCCAAAGCTGAACAGGCTCTGGGGTGGGAGGCTGGGGGATCCCGGTGCCATTTTAACCCGCCATGTGTCAGCCATGCGCGTGGGTTTGAGGTCTTGGAACTCATCCATGGGTCTGGAGGATCGTTCTGATGAATAAGCTTGCGCTAGGAAGCTTGGGATAGCTTGCGGGGATAGGCTTGAAGGCACCCCTGATATCTCCCAGAGTGCTGGCTGCATCTTGTGGAGGTTTTTGATGTGGACCTCCACGGTGATGGGTGGGTTGTTCGGGAGAAGGTGGACTTGCCCCAGTCTCAGGTGTCCCCTGGCGACTGCGGGTGATGATAGGAGCCATGCCCTGCCACCCTTCGGGAGAAGAATGGTAATTTCTTGCACCACGTTGCCATTGGGGTGCTTGTACTGGTGATGCCTGCCAATCTTTGGCAGGCTGCATGGTAGGCCTGGCATGTTGGCCACCATAACCTCGTACACTTTGGTAATGACTGCATCCGTGAGGGGCCCGAAAAGCTGGGCGTGGACGTCTGCCGGGTTAGAGTCTGGTGGCCAATGGATGTCCATGGCCAAGGTCTCTTGGTCGAGTAGGATGGGAGTTCCTGCTGGTAATTCCCGTTGAATTTGGTCCAGGTTAACGAAGCGTTTTGCCATCGGAGGCCGGGCGGACGGGCCTCTGTTGGCTGCAGCTGATTCCTGGCCTATGGATTTTGTTGTTCGCGCGGTGGTCCGCGCGCGGTTGATATCGATCATGGTGAAGGCTAAGATGGCATAGAGAAGCAAAGGAGTTTATCTTCCGAAGAACGACTTGCGACTGACTGCAATGACGGCCCGAAGAGGGAATAGCGAGAGGTTCCGAATCCCCGCCTGCGCAAGAGTTGCCTCTAATTCCGCCGTTTAAAGGAGAGCAGAAGAAGATATTCCCTAAGAGTGGCGGTTGTTCCCGTTGGTGGCCAAGAGTCGGAAGAATGAGCGGGATGCTCCAAGTCGCAGCAGGCGCGATAATCGCCGTTCACTCTGCCGTAGAAAATAGAGTAAAAGAAGGCAATCCACAAGGAAGAAAGGCGGCTGTTCGTGCTATAAACCAGAGTTAGGCCGCCGAAGTGAAAGCCGCCGCGAGCGCGACGGTCGCCGCTAGTTCAGCCAAAAATGTATGTATGTGTGTATGAACGCCGCTAGTTCAGCCAAAAATGTATGTATGTATGTATGTATGTATGTGTGTATGAACGGGTGTTACACTGTGGGCGGCTTGCCCTGAAAGGACAAGCACCGGAGGCCCTAACCGGGCCGAACCACAGCGCAGGGGGGAACACACGGCTTAGTCTGGTCGTCCTGCCGTACGCTCCTCCCATCGCTCGAGCCAGCAAGGGCACACAGGCCTCACGAACCTCAAGCCTGGCTACTCAAAGGAGCAGAGCCTCTGCCAACCACACCAGCTTCCATATGTAGATTGCAAGAGAGCAACCCCTACCTCTCTAAAAGCAAGAAAACCCTGCCTCCTCCACCTCCACTGCCTCCCGAGCAAAAAGCCTGGCCTTCACTCCCAGGGACTCTAAGGGGTCAATAATAGTTTGGGACACTCCCAAACTGCCCAGCAGAAAAGCTAGACTCCTCCAAAGACAGGGGGGGATAACAGGCCACCAAAGCGTCCCCCTGAAAAGCTCAATGGCTATGCCCACAGAGAGCCCTAGCTATTCCTACCTGCAAGACAAGCTAGGGAGCCCTCCCTCCTACTAGATCCCTCTCAGTCCACATGGCCAAGGAGAGGCCAGCCTTACCCAGGGGCACGCCTCCCTGCCTCCTCCCAACGCCCAGCCAACTCTGGCAGCAAGTGTTCTCCTCACCCCACTCCCCCACAACTCCTCCTCCTCCCTAAGTTCCCCGCCATCTCCTCCTAGAGGATCCTCAACAAGAACCCCGGAAATTCCTGGCTCTGCCCCGTAATCTGTCAGCTCAGCTGGCATTGCTCACTGGATTTGCCCACCGGCCATTGCGAGGATGGGGTGTTGTGGCCCTACCCGGTCCCAGCCTCGCCGGGGGATACCAAAGGCTGCAAAGGAGTGCAGCCGAGCCCAAAAGTCTGCTACTGTTCGGGCACGAGCACGGTGCAGGGGTGAAGTGGCTGTTGCTGCTGTCACCTCCATTTGTGCGGGTCCCCTTATTGTCGCCTGGGTCAGGGGGGTGCCTAGTTGAGCGTCAGTGACCTCCTCCTCCACCTGGACTAGGGGATTCCCTGACCGTATGAAGAAGTCCGTGATGGCCCTTTGACGAGGTCCCTGCTCCGCACGAGTCTGAGTTTTGAGGCCGTGATGGCTGTCCTGGAGCCGTAGTCTCTACTCGCCTGTGTCCCGCGCGGGTTGCTGCTCGGAGGCAGCATCTGCCATGTTCCATGGCTGACAGGGCTGCCATAGCTATTACATCCCACGGTGCCTGTTCACAGCCAGGGGGTGCTTGGATGAGCCAGAGGTGTTGTCGGCCCATGCGTCCCTCTGTGTTGTTGATGACGGCATGTGTCTGTCAATCTGTGTATATATGTATGTGTGTGCGTGTTGGAAGCGAGGAACACCATGTGCGCATGTGCGCATACGACCACTTAACCCGGTTGCACTTCACCCTACTGGAGGTAGCCGTGTATGTTCATATGTTGTATATGTGTGTATACTGGACTCACGAAATGCCCAGGAGACCGAGGTCAAGGCGGCTGCGGGGAACCTGCTCGCCTACGACCCATTCTCCGGCTTCACGGGAGACCCATCGGCGGTCGCGGTGGCAGGGGGGGACACAGGCGTCGCACCATCTATGGCAACGCGGCGGAGGAACACCGCGGCCAACCGTCTGCGTGCCAAACAGAAGGCCGCGGCGGCTGTTTCAGCCGGTGCCTCATCGCCACTGATGCCCTCCAACAAGGTGGTTCCCATAATGGTGGATTCGCTGTCGCCACGGACGTCCACGTCGCAGGTGCACCCGCGTACATCAGGTGCACCTGAGCATCGACTCGTCGCGCAAGCTCAGCCGCCATTCGGCATGCAGGAGCAGGCGTTCGCTGTTGACGTGGGTCGGGACGTTCGTGCCCAAGGCGGCTTGGAAGACTCGCGCCAGTCATGGACCGCAGGCAAGGGACACCAGCTGGGGCAGCCAGGATCGAAGCCGCAGGCGGTCTCGGAGGCCGCTGCGGCTGGTGGAGGGCTCAAGCAGGAGTTGATATCTCAGACCGCCGCGACTCCGCCTGCAGGGAATAGAGGCCCAACGCGTGGCTGGGCGGGTCTTGAGCTGCAGTGATGGAGGGTATTGCAAGTGGCAAGGTGGTGGCGGACGCGGTGGTTTTGGAGGCTGGCCACGCTCTTGCACAGGCCACGCTCTTGCACTGATACCGGCCGAGCGCGGTGGTAGGTTATCCCGCGAGAGATGTTACTTATGACGAACTGGCGCGCGCTGGCCAACGCAGGTGTGTCGAGATCGCAGAGTTGTGAGCACAGGCGTTTCTCGGGAGGCAGTGAGCCATCGATTATCCCACCGGAGGCATTCTGGAGCGGTGGCGACTTTAAGGAGTCAAGTCGCGGTCGTAATAAGGGTTGCAATAATGAATATTGAATCTCCCGCCAACAGCAGCTGGGGCGGCGGTGGCGGCGGCGGTGGCTGATCACCGTTGCTCGGGACTGCACTGCCAGTCAGTCGGGAGGACACCGTCCGATGGAGAGGAGCACTGTGCTGCGTGGGTTCGTGTTGGATGGCTGGGGCGGTCTCCGCGGTCCAGTCTGTCAGCGCGCTGTGGGAGGGATGGCTATCGGGCCGGCAAGGCGGCAAGATCATAACCTAACCGCACCCCCCCCCTGTACATGATAGCCGCCATGCGCTCATACAGCAGCTGTCCCTGACAGATTGAATATACGCTGGTGTTTTCGTAAGTCTGTTTGGGTACTCGCTAAAGCGTCCATTCATTACCCCCATTTATTGAATTGGCGCTGTAATTGGAAGGTGGTGATAGCGCTGTACAGTTCTGGCGCAGCAGTGGGCTGTTTTTCTGTTAGTGTACTTCACTGCCATGATGACGGTGATGGTGATGACGGTCACCGCCATGGCGATGTGCCCTGTGTATGTGTTTAGTTTGTTGGGAGAGAGGCAATAAACAGAGCAAGTGAAGGTAAAGCAATAACAAGGAGGAATGGAGAGTCTGTATGTGTCTGGAAATTTATGCAGTCGCTAATCGTGCAGATGCTTTCTTCCATTAGTAAGCAAAGCAATGCCTTTGACACAGCGAAATGATGTCGCGTTTGAACGGACTCTGCTAACGTCCCGGTTATTTGGTAGACACTGTCGACACGATTGGCCATCCCAGACCCATGTTGTGACTGGCGTTGTGAAATCAGTCGATGGATTCGACCATTTCCCGCATCCCTCCGCGACGCAGTCCGTAGGACCTTACACTGCTGCTGCCTCGCTTCTCCACGCTCACATACGCCGCGATGCAAGGAAAAGGTGTCGTGAGTTGTGTGGATTGCCACTCCAGAGCATACTGGGATACGGCATAGAGATTCTCAAGGCTGAGAGAGGATAGGTGGGTGGGATCAAGTCGGGTTTTTGCTGTCGTTACGTCATGTCGTGCATGCCGTGCATCCTTGATTGACTGAAGCTTTGTCCTGGATATATATAGTACGTGCGTGCTTCAGGTGAACTGATGAGGCGTCTAGAGACCGGTGCGTATGAATCGATAACATATGCAACGATTGGCGGATTGTCGTAGGTGATTGTGTAGCGACTCAGGAACGGCACTGATAGGTGGTGCATCCATCCCGCCAGGTGAGTGCGCATACATACTCAGGGGAAGTCTGACTTCGTTTCGCTCACCGCTGATGCATGGATGGGGTCAGCAGGTAAATTGCGAGGCTCTCTGGATGCTGGCAGGGGGGGCCAACCAACGTGGGGCCATAACCCCAAGTTTGGGCCATAGCTAGGCGTCAAACGAACGCTGCTAATGGAAGGAATAAAACGGAGTACTGTCTATGTGTGTGCGTGGTGCTTGGTGCGGTGCCCGGCATGATGAGCCGGGCTCACATGGCTCGCTGCTGGAATGTGGCTGTGGTACCCTGTCTTTGTCGTGCATACGGAAGTCTGTGAGGTTGGGGCAATCAAACGGCATGTTTAATTATTCCTGCATTGGTGTTGCACTGCATTGGTTGTTTCATTTGTCTGTTTAAGACTTTGCAGGTAGTATATTAAGTGCAAAATATCCGTTTTCGCTCCATCTCTTGTATCTTGTATAGATCGTATGCCAATTGCCGTATTCCGATGGAAGATCACGCCAAGAGACTCCAGTTCTCAATATATATAGAACTCCACAAAACAATTTATAATGACTCACTTCGATATAAACGTCATCAAGATAGTAGTACGTATCAATCTAGAGGTAGCTCAGTTATCCAGCTACATATACAATCAGTATATGTATGGCAGGATATTTCTGATCTGTATACTGCCTGACCCGTGAGATAAGTACTCCATATTTTCGTTCTACATAGTCGGCGCATGTCGGCGCATGTCTTACGTATGTATGTACCCACGCTCTACCGCAATAATAAAATGTTAGCACCTGATAAGGCCATGCCGTTTAGACAAGTTTGGTACAGTTATATGGGAGCTAAGGGTAAACAATTTGACGAGGGATGCAGGCAGGGATGGATGGGTCCACATCGCTTTACGTGGACTTGCTTCCTGCTGTGTTTTTCATTTCTTCGCCTCTTTATCATACCTGCCTGCCTCTTGTACGGATGCACGCAGCATCAGTTATGGCATGTCTTCGTCCAGACGGGGCACAACCGACTGGTTCAGCATTTTTGTCAATTGGCTGGTAAGAGCAACTTCGTTGCATGCCGGCTGTCTAGCTACCTGCGCTGGTCCTTTCACGATATATGAACGGGTGTTACACTGTGGGCGACTTGCCCTTAGAGGACAAGCACCGGGGGCCCTGATATATGTATTCATCGTAAAGACAGCAGTACGGCACATGCACATGCATACAAATAACACACAGCCAGCATCTCGGAAAGCCTTCGTAGCAGCATCAACTACCATCCTTGCCTGCCTGCTGCCTATGGGTGGCGAACAGCTAGGTACCTAGGGGCGCTTTGCAGCAGCAGCCACAACTGCCTGTACCGCCATCACCTACCGCAGCCATAAGTGCATGCATGCCATTGCCAAGCTGTCGGAAAGCACGCAAGTGGAGGTTTCACTTTTTTCCGCAGCTCGGAAGCGTTACCTTTTCAATGCGTTACTACATGCGCGCGTTTACTCGGCAACGCACGCTCAGTGCGCGACCTAACATTCTGGCATATGTAGATAGCAACATAAGCGCTGCTGCTGGCTAGCGGCGGGTAGTCGATCCAGGCAGACAGCTTTTTCCGGCATCATATCCAGTATCGACTTGCATGCATGTGTACACACCTGCGCATGGCCCAATTTTATTAACGCACCCCCGCGCATATGTGCATGCAGACTTCCATTGCGAAGGCGCCCGTGACAAGCCTCAACGGCTGCCGGCCCGCGACCCCTTCGTCGTACATGGCCTTCTGCTTGGAGAACAACGTGGACCCAGAGATCGACCTCGTCTTCGTCGAGTGTGTCGATGGGTCGATAGGTCAATGGGGCGCCCTTCGTGAATCGCCCTTCGTTGACCATTTCTTTAACAGCTGCGTTCGATATCTATATACTGTTACCTACACACACAACAACAAGAACGACAGCAATAACAATAACAATAATGATAACAATTATAACAACAACAGTAATAATAATAATTTAAATATAATAATAAAAATAAATTATAGTACGCCGATTGTAGCCTGGCGTGTGTTAAGGGGGAGAATTGAGGGCACACACATACATATACACACATACAAACCGCCTGTTGATGGAGATAAATGTATGTTGCTTGTTAGGAGGGCTGCAGGCAATAGGCGGCGTGGCATGCGGATGCAGAAAGATTGCTATCCCGCAGCAACACGATGGAGCGACATCGACAGCATCCATCCTTGTCTTCGCTGTTTGTAACTGGGATGTACGACAGATCCCTACCTAGGAATGCCAGAATCTGGAACCTCTCTTCGGCCCGCACACACAGACAACGAAGCGGCGGCTTGGTGGATTCAATGCCCCTTTGTTTGGTGCACTAACTTACGACGTATAATGCGAATCGCTCGGCATTGGTGTTTAAAGACAACGGAAGAATAGCGACGGCCATATGTTGGAGCCGGACGAAATGGGCATCTTGATCTTTGCCAATGAATGTAACTACCTTACGCATGCCATTCTTTTCAAATCCTCGGTGCGTGTGCAGGTACAGTCTGAATGACGGGTACGACAACAGGATCCTGGAGAACAGCATTGTGACGGTGAAAGAGCAGCTGTTGCGGCGGTTGATGAGCCTCCCTCGGCAACCAACTGTCGTGCTTATGCAAGTTCCGCATGTATGGCCATGGCTCGTACATCCGTTCTTCTACACAGCGTGAGCAACATTTAAAATACGTGCCTTGTGGGTAGGCCCCACAGCTGTACGACATGGTACATGCGACACGGCATGCCACGGTGGAATGGTGGAACAGAGACAAAATGGTAGCAACATAAAACGTATGCCGATCAAATACCAAATCATTTTTTATATATCCATGGGGCTACCTTTATCTGCTCTCCTGGCCCAGAGAGTTATGGTGATTGTGTGAATCGCGGGGTCTGCTGCCTCACTTTCCAGCATCGCCACCATCTTGACTGATATGTTACAGAAGTGTTCACACAGGCATTTCGAGACCCGATAATCAATGCTTAGAGATATGAAGGTTAAACCACCCTGGCAAAAAAGCGGCAAGCTGATGTGAAGTCATCACATGCCAAAAACCTTAGTGCCCACTGCATGGAGATGTTGGCAACCTCCAATAGTGAGGTAGCAGTCTCCTTGGTAATGTTGTGGTTAAGCTGAATGGCCTTTGACCGCAAATCCTCCTTCTGACGACCAGTAGCAGGCTTTTTACCATCATGAGTAACCTTGAAGTAAACATTTGCAAAGCGAGCCAATACTGGTTTCATGTTGACCTTTCAAGAGTTCTGCCTAGAATGTATGATAAAATAACATATTATGTTGACATGTTACAGAATGCATGCAAAAGCCCAATGGAGGAACAAGATTTCGCGACTCGACAATGGCTGATCCATCGATCGGCAAAAGCAGGCTACTTAACACGATGCTATCACTATGAATGAACACGACATACTAACTATTTCGGTATTTGATTTCTTGCCTTGGCGAGTCGCATTCACGCACGTGATGCTGAAAATGGCGAAGAGCGAGAGTACGGCAAATAGAATCAGAAGCGGGCTTTTTCCAGCAATGCTGCGGCGCGGACGTGGCCTTGGGAAAGCTTTTTTATTATCCATTGCATAGCCTGTAAGCAATCATTGGAATGATTGCAGAACGGTGAACACATTTGCGTGATCTCCGTCGATGTGCTCACCTTGCGCCACCAGGTAGGCAAGAGCAATGTAGACGATGTTCTATCCAGGCAAGCCAATCGATGGTATCCACAAAAGGCGTCGGAAAAATGCGGAGGACTGCCAAACGCCTTGTGTGAAACTATAACCAGTCCACTAGTATTTATATTCTTTGTGTTGGATATTTTGGCTGAGCTTGGCGTGGTACGATAAAGCTGAATCATCGGGTTTTTAAAAGTTGTTGGCTGATAGGGCTGAAAAGGCCGCAAGGTAAAGTAGAAAGCTAGTTATGAAGGTAGCAATCAAATAGGTATAATATGTAATGTGTCTAGTATGGAAGCAATCATCCTAAGATAACGCTTCGTATGAATGCCCAGCCGATGGCATGAGGCCGAGGAGTAATACCTTTCAAGCTGTGCCTAAATGATAATCCATGATTATAAAATATAGAATAAAAGCTATGAAAAATATAATTTTAGGTACGATTACTAAACAGGCTAAATGAGAGACGACGTTCGTGATGTAGCAATGAGCGAGGAAGAATGTTTTGCCGCCGACGGCGAAAAATCCCGAGGGCCTTACACTGCTAGTTACAGTAGGAGGTGAAAGTACGACATACAAATATACTACCGAAAAGTAAGATATTACATACTAATATACTTTATAGAAAAGATTTAAATATCTATACAAACTATACACGAAACTGAAATATAAGCTACACACATAACCTAAGCGATTACTAGATCTTAGGATTCTTTTTAGTTATTACCCCGTGCCTGATTCCGCTTGAATCCGTATATGATACTATATCTCCCTTATTAAAAGAGACGGAGGCCTTAGCAAAATCAACATCCTGCTTAGTTTTAATTAACGATACTACCGCTTGATTTAGAGTCATGAGCTCTTGCTTGCTCAAGTCTCCTATTAATTTTAGAACCTTAGAGAGTTTATAATTCATAGCATCTATTATTAATCATCGTTTTTTCTTATGCCTACAAAGTGCAGCAGCATTGTAATGAGATTGATAAAATCAAGATATAAAGTCAGCGCACCGTATACGGCAATGTTACCTGCTCTTGCGGTAGAGCCGTTCATGCCGTAATATATCGATTTAAGTTTCTGTGTATCCCAAGCGGTTAATAGGGTAAATATTCCAACCCCGATAAATGAAACGGCAAAATCTAAAGCGGGAGAACGCAGAAACAAATTAATCAAACTAGCAATAACCAGACCTATTAATCCCATATAAGCAAATGAACCCAAACTGGTTAAATCCTTTCTAGTGCTATATCCATATATGCTCATTGCGCCAAAAGTAGAGGCGGTAATAAAAAATGTTTTAGCAATACTTGCCGTTGTATAAACAAGAAATATAGAACCGAGCGATAATCCGTTAAGAGCTGCAAATGTGCCAAGATGAAAAATTGCCTGCTCTTTGCTCATACTCATTAAATTACGGCTAAAGAAAAAAATGTATATTAGCGGTGCAACGATCACGGCATATACAAGAGGAGTAGAAAATATCATTATTGCTAACTGCTCGCTACTACCTACTATATATGCTACTAACGCCGAAATAGCTAAGGCCATAGACATATTACGGTAAATAGAGAGCATGTAAATTCGCAAACCCTCATCATGGTAGCCCGTGGATTCTCTTGTAAAGCTGTAATTATTGTATTTCATAGTATATGTGTTGATAATAATTAAATGTAGAAGTCAAGATTTGACCTGACAGACAGTCTAAAAACTAGATTTGATTGTCAGTTAAATTTTGAAGCACGTTGGTCTATAGAGGTTTATCATCGAGAATTAAAGCAAACTTGTGGTATTGAACGCTGTCAGGCACGCACGGGTCGGGCTCAAAGAAATCATATTTGCCTTGCCGTATTTGCTTGGCTTGAGATATACATAGTATACTATATCAAATATCATTTTCGGTTCTACATTTAACCCTGATTTACAAGGTAACCCCTGAACCATCGGGTGGCAGAGTCTGTAACCCTTGGGGAGTAGTAAGTGAAACTTATCCACGTAGGTGAATTTTTAACCCCTCATCGGGAATCTCCAAACTTTCCAAGCTACAAGTGTATAAACCAAACGTATTTTCGCAATATCTATTTGGGGATACCTCGAAACCTGTGTTATTAAAAGGAGTAACTGGTTCAGGAAAAACGGAAGTATATCTGGTATGCTTTGGATAAGATTTCGTTAAAAGTAGTTGCTTATACTTTGGTATCCCTATTTTGCGTATATTAACCGATAGAGGCACAGAGACCCGCTATTAACAGAGGTAGCAATTCTGACAAAGTTCAGGAGCTTAAGCAATTTAGAACGGGTGTGTTGGCGGATGTCAGGCCCGCTAGCCTGCTAACTTTAAATTTTCCCCTCCGAGGGCCCATCTCGCTGGCAAGTTTTATGTGATTGCTTGCTCCCCTCCGTACCTGGAGCCCCTCCTCCGCGTTCCCCGGATCGTCTGCGGATGCCCTGTGGCTGGACCCGGATGTCAATGATGGCTCCTTCGCTGCTGCAGTGAAGACCTGGAAGGTACGGCTATGGACACACCAACCCACTTTGCTCTTTACGCCAGAGGGACGTCTTAATCGCGTTCTCTCCTTTTCCCTTGTTCGTGGTAAATATTTTCAGATTTAAAATACTGTATTATTTATAATAATAAATGATAAAAATAAATAAACTATTTAATATATATATATATATATATATATATTTTTTTTAAATACTGTATTATTTATCATAATAAATGATAAAAATAAATAAACTATTTAATATATATATATATACCTTTGTTAACGACATGTCTGGTGGGTCACAAGTTCTTCAAGATGTGCGTTTCCAACGCGGGTTGGCAATGGCTGAACGAAGGAACCCAATCCAAGCCAAAGTGGGGGTTCGTGTCCGCCACACCCGGCAACGCGCTGGTCCTGCGGCTGGGTAGTCCCGGGAACGGGGATGTTGCCTCCGCAGCAACCGCCAACCACGGCAACGCCAAATTTCCAGTGCTGTTGCAGTTCCTTGCGTCGTACACATCAATGGGCATAGACTGCCTGGGGGGCTGCCACTGCCGCGGTAAAGCGGACGGCCAGTTGAAGGGAGGTCAGCGAATCTCCGTAAACCACATGGCGCGATTGGACATTACGTGGGTGGATCGGCTTTTGCAATGTGACCTGCGGGTCACGGTGCTGAATGAAACCCGGAGCGATGGCCATAAGTTCAAGGTGAGGAACATGAGGATGGTTCGTACGAGAGGATATTTCATCTCGTAAAGCACATACGAATGCGAGGAAAGTGACGTGGGCCTTCGTGCGTGCCATACATAGTTAGTTACACTAGTATCACACTACCACACGAGTTTATGATAATGAAGACCGTCATAATGGTCCCGGAAGCTCCTACTGGCTCCAGCATGATGACTGGCTCCACCCGCCTGTTCACCTAGTCACAACACAACGTATGGTTAAATGCCCGCCCGTTGTCCCACTCATGAACTGTCCCACGCACAGCTCTCTGGAGTCGTGTTCGCAGCCACCAACAACCTAGCTTCCTCCCATGCGGTTCAAGATTGGGTGGATTGGCGCTAGTATTGTTTCAAGTATTGTTTCAGTCATACAGTGTTGCAGTCGTACAGCATTGTACGACTATAAAGTCTCAATCACTGCGAGTGCCGAGAATGTCATAATGCCAGATGGGATGCGGCGGGTTAACGGCGGGTGAATGGGACACATCAGTACATACACACATGTAAGGGCGTCCGGAGGGTGGTGTAGTTGAATGAATATGCATAGCGATGGAGCTTCCCTTCTGAAGATACAAGTTAAGGCAGCTGGAGGGGGAAGTTAAAGCCACCGCGTTCGGACGGATTACTTTGTAAGTGAGGGCCCAAGTGAGGCGCGCGGGCGCCGACGTTCACCCACGTACCGGTGCAGGCGTATTCTTGTCCTTCGTGGAGAAATCCGGGCCCAAACTTTGGACAGGGGATAGCCATCAAACACCATCTGGGCACCCAAACAAGGAGAAGGTCTATCAAGAACTGGTGATCGCCTGCCAAAGGGGGTGGGACAACGTGAAGTGTTCTGATTTGAAGCATGGCAGGAGGTAAATGTCGCAAAGGGCTGGGATCGTGGGATTGGTGGACACTAGTGTGGGGCTGTTGTGGAGATGTCTGGGCTGTCTGATCGAGAACTGTCTCACTTATTGGCGGGTGTTCTCCCGAGTGAAGGCATACTGGCGGTATGTGTGGGCGGCCTGCTATTTATTCTTGTACTTCATGTCCCGGTGGTGATCAAGGTGTGCTGACCTAGTAGGGAAAATGGAAGACGTGCGTGCGTGGAAGACGCTTGGGGTGAGATGTGTCTGAACCGATGATGCATTGGTGCACACTTTGCAGGTGCGTAGTTTTGACACTACTTCACGACGCGTTACATTTTGTTTGGAGGCGGCCTGGCGCAGCACCGGAATGGTGCCTGGGACATGACGCCCTAATTAAAATAAATTGCTCAAAGTGTGGCTGCTGGTGCTGCCGTAGCTACCGTACCCATCGTACAAGTTTTAGTGCGGGTGTGCGTATTATCGCCGATGTCCTACCTATATGTGTTTTAAGACACACAATTTTCCTGCCTGCCCTTCCGGTCACCTGACCCCTTACACACGAAGGCCGGGACCGATATTTGGCGGGGGAGTGTCAAGAGCCCGGAGGGTGCGTACTACAACTGGGTGCGGACAAGCACATGTCATGTGCGGGCACCATATCGATTTGCATATCGGGCGCCTTCGCCTTTTTCCCGTTTCCCAGGACGAACGAAAGGGGTTAGAAGGATCGTCTGATGACGAGGAACGCCCCCGCCTCACGCTCTTTCCTCTCACCCCTCTTCTCTCTCTCCCATCTCGCTGCCCCTCTCACACCCATTACGTTGCACAGGTAAGGCAAAAATCTGCGGGTGACCTTTCCGCTGCGCTGATGTGATGTTCATGTTGATTACACAGCCATTCTAGTCCAATACTGGATGAATTGACTGCGCGGATCGGGATCCCCTTGTTAAAACATAACAGATGAAGGAAATTCTGCCTTACAAAAGACAAAGAAGAGGCCAAAGAGCGAATAGCAATCACACCGGAATCAACTCCGAGTCCGAGGCCATACAAATTGAGATCAACAGGTTGGGGAGCACATACATGTACTGACCCACGGCGCCCAGGCACCCTGCCTGCGGCGCCTGCTAAAACCTGTTTCCTCCCGGCAAGCAGCATCGACCTGTGAGTTCGCTAGAGGCAGGGTTCTCCTTCCCTCAGCACTGCGTGAACCTCTGTTTCCTTCAGGGTGGGCCATACCGCCACATGCTGTACGCACACAACAGCATTCAGAATGAAGGCGCGAGATCAAAAGCCGGCTATAAAACTGGCAAGCATGGGAACAGCTATCCATCTGCCACTAGAGCAACATGACAGAACAGAGAAGATACGCTCGGAAGCGAACAGGACGAACGAACGAATGAACTAACGTGACAGATGCAATGAAAAGAAATGCAATCTGGCCCCGATGTGGAATGAAAAGAAAACTCGGGACGAGTCCCCAGGTAAGCGTGCTAGGGATGCCATCAAAAAACATACTTAAAAGTGAACGCCTAAAAAAGGAATGTAAATTGTGCACCGAAACCAAATCCACGATATCCAAACAGGGAAAAGAGACTCCTATGACACGTACATATCTGCCCTATCTGCCCCTAGTTTCCTTGTAGCCTTTAGCTACTAGTATTTGTCGGCGGCCCCTTCCCCTAGTTTGTAAAGTTTGATTCATGACCCATTTGCTGGGTCACATTTGCACGCAGGTCGCAACCAGGATTAACGAGAGGTCAAGCCGCTTCGTTCTCTCTTTTCTCCATATAAAGGGCCCGAAAAGCCAAGTCATGTAGATAAAGGGTATACACATGCCGCCGCCAGCTTCCGGCCGACCGACTAGGCGACCGAAATAGCTACTGTTGCTGCTGGCGGTCCATGTGGTCATGCAAAAAATGTCTACGGCAACGGTGGACAGACAGGAAGAAACAATCTGTAGAAGAAGATACATAAAAAAGTTCGTCTGGTTTGCATGCATTCGCGAGGCTTCCGTGCGAATCATCTCCCCAACCAAACACCAGGCGCAGCGCCGCCACCTCGTCGTCTCACCTTATGGCATCACCTTCCTGACAATGCCCTCATCCCTTCTCCATCACCCCACCTCTTGTTCATCTCATCACCCCCATCGTTCTTAAACCCACACTAGCGCGCAGAGCACCATCTTCCCTCTTCGCGCCCTCTTCAGAATAGCGTTGACGGCTTCTCTCGGACGATGATGTTCTCGACCCTGACTGGAAGCCTCACTATCCATCCCTCAGGTTGCACGTGGACCGCAACACGTCACTCCAACAGTGCAAGTGCTGTTACTGCGTAATAGTGCTACTCGTCCGAAGTCAAGTCCACGATCTCTGCCTGCTTCACCACCTTGAACGCTCCTCGCTGGAGCGGCGCAGCAGCACGAAGCGGCACTGCTAGACCCGTCCTACCATTACTGCCGCTGCTGCTGTTGCCGCCGCCAATGACTGGTCCTCGTATACGTCCCGGTCCCGCCCTATCGCCGCCGCTATATTTACGATTAAGCCCCCCCTTCACCGCCTCAGGCCAGGGTACAGGCTCACCCTCTGCTGCATCTCCTCTACCGCCATCACGCTGCCGAGGCGGCAGAAGCCCTCCTGCCGACACGCCCGATGGGGGCCTCGCTCCTCCTGCCTGACGGAGCCCGCCATCCTCTGTGCCCTCCTCTTGACCCTGCTCGTGACCTTGCCACCGACAGCCACCATCAGGGCGACCCGATGTGCCCGGGTCCAGGTCCGGTGCGCTTGGCACACAGCCGGCCTCACCGCCAGCAGTATCGGTGCCTCCGCTTAGGGCCCCGAGGCCCTCCCACCCGAAGAGAGCGCGATCGTCCATGGCGGCAGCGGCTACCATCGTAGCCGCCGCCGTTGCAACATCCGCCCCCGCTGCCGCCAATACCGCCGCCGCTGTAGCAGCCGTGCCCCGCCGGCGCCGGTCCGTACCGCCCCGCCCTGCTCCTCCTCGGCCCTGCTTCCGTGTGGCAACATCAAGCTGAGCCTTCAGGTCCTTGAGCTCATTGCGGCACCCGTCAAGCTGCACGAGCCGCAGGTTGGAGGTGGCACGACAGGCGGCCAGCTGCCGCTCCACGTCCTGAGGCGACATCAGGAGCCGCATCAGTCAAAGCGTGACGGGTAAACGTCAGGTCTCCCGCTCTTTTAGACGACATCCAAAAGTGATATCTTTCGTTAGTGCTCCCAGCCCAATCTAAGGAGGCCAGACAAACAGCATTACAGCATTACACCGAATTGATAAACCAATAGGAAGTTCGGAACTTCTGATGGCGGGAAAACGCCTGCCTGGGGTGTCTGGAGGACTCTAAGCTAAGCGTTTCAGAAATCGAGCTTCACAAGGCGAAAGCCACCCGGAAGGTCCGTGAACGTGCCGGTGGTAAAAACGCTTACACGGGCAGAAGTGTGTAAAAATCCTCACAATGTCTGGGTCCAGTGTCTTCTCCTACCTACCCCATCCCGTGAGAGGGGTTCTGTGCCCCCCGGTACAGGGGGTCCCGATGCTTATCTAACCCCACCCGCTCACCTCTCTCGCTGCCCGCTCTTCCTCCAGGTTGTTGCGCAGCTGCTCCAACTGAAGGGCTTGGGAGCTGACTCGGATGGTCGCCTCCAGACCCGCCTGCGGAGCCGCCAGGCAGGGGGTGGACTTAAATCGATCAAGACAGAACTGGAGACCCCTCGGCAAACCCCTCGGTGATAGGTTGGAGTAAGAGCAGGATGCGGAGCGTGACTGCAAAAGAGATGAAGCGGAACGGCCACACAAATACAACAAGCTGCTGAAACGCAGGGGACGTGAGAAAGAAGGGCAACCAAATAACCTAAACCAAGGGGACGATGGGAAGGGGGAATTTCAGGCAGCACAGCAGTTGGCGAATGAGCCGGTTGAGTCGGCAGTGGGGCGACTACGTTGTGATGTCTCTGTTTTGTTGACGGGTATTTTTCCAGTTTATACGCGTCCACGTCCATGTCCAAGCCCAAGTCCAGACCTAGCAAGAAACCGCAGACATTTTATTTTATTGCAGAGACATATTTAGATGCGTTTGGCAGTTCCCTGTGCTGTCGCCGGGGCTTCGTCCTCCCGTTGTTGGGGGGGTTGGAGTGGGGTGCGTGGGTCGCCGTCCCCATTTCGGAACCGACTGATGGCTGGGTAGTAATAGTACGCGGGAGCGATTCTCCGGCGTGTGTCTGAGATAGCCTGTTAGATTTCCTCGGGGATGGAGGTTACGCAAATTAAGTTGCCATGTAACCGTTCGTTTGCGTGTGCATTGGCATCATTTCGCATGCATACACTATATCTCTTAGTCCAACCGATAGATCCCTCCGTCCACAGAATCAATAGAGATCCGCACCACATCTCCTTCATCCTATCCCGATCTCCATCGCCCCGTTGTACACCGAGAACACTCACCTGCCGTTCCGACCGCAGCGCCGAAACCTCATCTCGCAGTTTGTTAAGCTTGTCCAGCAGACAGGCGCAGGAAAGCCCAGGCGGCAGCGGAGGCGGCGTCGCAAGCCCTGACGCCGCCACCTCCAGAAGCGGCCCCGCCCACGTTTTGAGCGCCGCCCATTCTCTCTGCGACACCCACCAAGATAACCACCACAACAACCACAACTTCACGACCTTCGTTATCCTTCCAATACCGAGCTGGCTGGTTCTTGTTCCTGGTTTCCAACCAGATAGTGGAGACGACCACCCGGGTGTACCTCCGCGATTAGGTGCGCAGCGTGTTCTCCACTGCCCATAGCTGTACACACACACACACACACACATATATATATATTATACTGCTCAACTTTCACTTAAACAAAAACATACACTCCTATACTTACACTGGTAGGGCATACATTTCGCTTTTTTGCTGCCCAGCGATTCGCTCAACCTTCGCTGGACGCTATGACCCCCACTCGTGACACACAGACGGTGTCAATTTACAGAGTGACGTTGCTGGCAGTGCTCACGCCGGCTCGCGATGACACCGTTCAGCACAGTGGCTTGGCTTTTCGCGTCCATGCTGTTCATTATCCGCCTGACCCCCTCCCCACCTCATCCCCACCCGGCTCCCACCTGCATCCTCTCCAGGTGCTCATCCTTCTGCCACACCAACTCTGACAGCCGCCGGACCTCTACCTCCGCCGCCTCCAAGCGGGCCGAACTCGCCGCAAGCTGTTCCGCCCTGGACTGCAGCCGCGACTCCAGCCCCTTGTAGAAGCGGTTCTAGGCGGTGTCCAAGCGGGGGCCGCCGGTGTACACAGAACGTGTGTTCGAGAAGATGAAGTGGGTTGTGCGCATGACGAGGAGGCAGGGCGGGGAAGTAGATAAACATCTTGCACATGGCAGTGACCCGCGGGTCAACGCAGCGACCCCGGCACTCCTCTTACCGTGTTGGTGGCCTCCCGGATGACGTTGAAGAACGAGCCTGTCAGAGAGGCCAGGTGGAGAGGATTGGACCTAGGACCGCTCTGACCCAGATCGCTGCCCAGGCGCTACGGGAGCACCACTAGTGCCGTAGACGCTATGTAATGGACGCTAAGAGTTATAGGGTACGGTCACCCCGGGCGGGAACCGAAATCGAACCGTCTTCACAACGGTATGTTTGGGGGCTCGGGGTACAGGGTACAGCAGACAGAACTGCACCTCCCAGGTCTCCCCAGACCCCACCCAGCCCCGCCGCGGGCCCCACAGCGCCCTTAGCCTAACCTTTAACACAACACAATACATTAGTCCGTAAGCACACACACACATACAGATACATATCTGTGGTTATGTACTTGAATTAAAATGGTAATCGTCGTCCTGAAGCCCGGTCTTTCCCATGCTGATACGTCCGCCTTATCCACGGCATGGAGTTTCTCATTGTTGTAATCATCACCCAGTCTACTCCACATAACCATCCTGTGCCCGCATGCGGAGATGGCCCTGATCCCCGCAGCGAAATAGCCGCCCCAAATAACCAAGATCACATGAGCAATGGCTACCCGATCACCCACCAACCCATGCGTACCCGATGCCGTACCTACCAGTTGTATCCCAATGGATCAGGGCCTCCTCGCCGCGCTGCACGTCCTTCGAAGTGTAGTACAGGATGAAAAACCCATAACATATCTTTCCCGCAGGGTCCTGATATTTCGCGATGCCCTGCGACGGCGGGAAAAGGTGGAGGTTGACCGTTAGCCTCCGAACAAATCGACGTTCACAATCGGCTGCGGCAGTTGACGCGCAGTCACGGCAGGGTGGAGAGTTTTTCTCTCCCCAGCCTCCCATTACCGCCGGTAAGGCTCCGGTGGCTCCGAAACCCGTCAATAACAGCCCTATAATAAATGTTCAAAACCATCAAGCCCTCTTCGTCGAGTTTTATCGCCCGTTCAGCTTCCCTACGCATTGAACCGAAGTGTCCACCCATTAAGGGCTTCCAATGTAAGCGGCACTCCCAAGGGTACCTTGCAAGTGTGTCTGCACAACGGCCAGACAAAGTTCCCGATCAAGCCTCAGGGACCCACTAAGCACCAACGCACCTGAACGCACTCCGCATTGGCGGTGCGGCCCTTGTAGCAGTCACACCGGCAACCTGTGCGGCGGACGTCCTCGGCGACGCGGCGCACGTCCCGCCACTGCTCGTCGCAGGAGCCCCTGAACCACCGAGCATACGAACCACCGTGTATGAACGTCTTCCGCACAGAAGGCTCGCGAGTGTGCACCCTCACGGCCGATAGGGTGCATAGATACATGAGGCGCGGACACATACAGCTGCGAACCTTGTGCTGGTTTAGGGGCTGAAAGCACTACATGTTAATCGTCCTTCCACCGGCAATCTGGTGCCTCAGGCACGAAGCACACTCACCCAAGTTGCGAACCAGGATTCGCGGCCCGGAAACTTCGTAACTACCCCGCTTCCTCCCCGCTGTCTCCCTGCCCTCCCCGCTGTTTCCCTGCCTACAGCATTATGCGAGGTTGCGAACGGTATGGGGGTCTGCGCCAGACGGCGCTCCGCCCGATTCCGGACACGTGCATTGTCAAGGTGAAAAAGGCTATATACCCCCTATTTGTGATCCCCGGACATTCCATACCACATCCAGGTAAATGGCATGCCGGGTGCCTGACGTAAACCTGTAAGCTGTCACTGTCATCCGCCCCTATAAAACCCACCTTCTTACCCCTCCCTGCCCATAGACCACAAACCTTACTCACCAGAAGCGGATCTCGTTGGCGTATGTCATTAGGCAGCTGCTTGTATCGCCCACCACGACCAGCTTCTCCGAGTCATTTTCGTGGAGCTACGAGGTACAGGGTTCACAACAAAGAAGCCACCGTACCAGGTAGCCTCCTCGGTGCCAAGAACAGAACCGTGGGAATGCAAGGAATGCTAGAACAAATGGATAAATCAGCAAAACTGCCAGCTGCATGAAATCTCAGGGAAACACCAAAGTAGGTAATGCCGTCAACGCGCGGCCGCGTGCCCATACGACTGCGGGTTGGGTTGGTGCAGAGGTCAACGGAAAGCGGTGTGGAAAGGCTCAAATGTGTCTGGACAGGTGGAAAGCGCCGCCCCCAGCAGCACCCCTGGTGCACCATGCGCCGCGTATTTAGCCCCTCACCCCCTGAGAGGGCATCCCATGTCCCGAGGCCTGGGGCCTCTCCTCGCAAGCATCGCATTTTTATTCCCTTTCCCCCACCAGCCTCCTCTATAACCACACACTGGCAAGCTCCCGGCAAGGAGGTTGGGGAGAGGGAGACGGTTTGGTTTGGAGTGCGGCGACATGCAGGAAAACTCAAGTCCGTTTCCACGCGGTTTTCCAGTCCTCTCCCCCCCCGGCACCACCTTCGTCCCAAGGGCCTGATTCCGCTGCTCACGTCACATTGCCTTATTGCTCACACCTCTGTCCAGTCACATGTGTGGGTGTAGGCCTCCATGAGCTGCCTCCCGTGTGTCATGTCCGCGAGCACGTACTCGTCACTCTCCGCCTTTGTGCAGGTTTGGGACACCGAGTAAGGCAGTCATATGTTAACTGGCAAGCCACAAAGGCGGCCGAATGCAATAGTCCTACACGGCTGCCGCATCCGACGACCAGTGACAGCTCATGCAGCTGGCAGCTGGCAGGCCACGACGGCGCCTATTCCCATCAACCGCTATCCGCCCGCCGATATAAGCCGCGGGTTTCATGTCTAGCAAAAAACGTGCGAGGCTGCAGGCAATTGCGCGACGCGAGCGTTTCCCCGGCACTTGCTTTCGCTCCCCCAATGACACATCCTGGCCTAAACCTTGCGTTTGTGAACCCCTTGGGGTGCAGACCCCATCTCCGACCCTGCAACCCGACGCAACCTCGCAAACCTGAGTCTTTATCGTTCCGAAGTAGGCGCTGAGTGGCGTATACGCAGTCAGGTTCTCTGTGGGACCATGGCGGCGACCGCGACAAGAACGCATGGAAAACGTGGGATGCTACAGTCTCAAGACCATAAGTCTATCCAGCAACATCTATCGCAAGGGAGCAGCAACAGCAGCAGCAGCAGCAGCAATCCCAGTAGCCCATAATCCCATAAGACCACAAAGATGGCAGCAACAACCGTCGGTCAGCCGGCGTTCGTGCTAGGCGGCCAAAGACCCCAACCTCCCCACTTTCCCTCATGCAGTTCGCATCGCATCTTGATACATACCAATCCAACTCCCAACACTCACCCGTAAACACTAGCATACGTTGCTTGGGCTCACAGTTCCGCAGCATCTGCAGCACACGGTAAGGCAGGGCATGGCGATGAGTCGGGACTAGAGAGGCAGGCATATGTGAATTTGCGAGTGCCTATGGGGATGCTGAGATGCCATGCAGCACGCCGGCTAGACCGGCCGCAATCGTTATTCACCGGTCACGAAGGCTGGCCTCTTCTCGGTATAGCTGCTGTTGGAGATTGCCATCCTTCGAATAAGATTGATGCAGCAATCTCGGCGGCCGACGTCCCCCCTATTGATTTGTCCCTGCAGACAGTGGGATTCGTTCCAAGACCCTTCTCTCCTACATGCTCTCGGACTCCCACACCACCCTGCATTTGCTCACAATATCGTTGTTGTAGACCGGATGGCAAGGATCGGTGATTTGCATCACCCTCATGCGATGGGGAATATGCCAGCGTCTCACCTCCTACAAGCAGGAACATATAATTGGGCCCGACATAACTCAAGTAGCGCCCAATGAGGAAGCTTGGGGGCAGGGGATTGCGACTTCAAATCGAGGGAAAGTATTCAAACAGCAAACTCGGTGGCGCGGGAAATGGGAAGCGGCACATGAAAAATGACATGAGAGAGAGAGAGAGAGAGCAGAAATCACGACATCCCCCGCAGCTCCTTCCTGTGCCATCCCCAAACGAGATCTCACTGAAGTATGCTCCCTAGTCATGAACCCGCCCGTCCCCCAAGCCGCTACTAAATCATTCTCGTACTGAACCTAGAACGGATCGACAACCCACATCCCCCTTCATCCTGCTGCGGTGCCTTCCCCCCTGTATGCCTATCAAAAGTGAGCTCCTGCAGGAAATGATGCTCCCCACCGTCCACCAACACCTAACTTTCCCCACAACTTTTGTTTCCACCTCCTCGATTTAGATGAAAGCAGCCGGCAACATCCGCTAACAGACCCACACCCAGTTGATGTATCGCGGTGTTGATGTTGATGGTTGGTAATTCGTGTGCTTCATAACAACAACAGCACCAGGTCTCGTGTATTCGCCATCCCCCTCGACCTCTACCCACCCTCCTACCTCGCTCCACTCCTACCCCGAGCCGCTTAACAGCTATCAGCTAGCAGGTAGGTAAACCACTTTCACACCACACCACACCGGCACGTAATATGCGCCCTCGGGTTCTCGTGCCCGGGTTCGTTGTTTACTCTAAACCTCTTATTCGGATGAGTCCCCCCCACATATTGCGCAAATGCCCACCTCGGCCAGGGCCGGATGTTTCTTTTTAAGCTGCTCCACACGCCAGGTCCACTTGTCACCGCGCGTCTGCACAGGAAGAACTACATACAAGCCCGGTTTCACCCGGGGAGAATCCAGACCGATCTCCCGCGCCAGCCGGTCCAACAACTCGGTGGCAGCAGGGGTAGTGTCACCCCAGCCGCACTTTGGTAAGGTCCTAGCGGAGTAGAGGCGGCGAAGGAGGAGATAAGAATATCAGTGAAATCAATACCCAAGCCTAGGGAGGGCACGAACGAAGGGAGGAGGGGGAGCTGTCTGACGCCGTCACGAGTGGCGCCTGGCGGAAGGAGATAGAAGGAAAAAAAGGTCCCACTGCAAGGGTCACGAATCACCCCTCCTTACATACAACCACTACACCTTTCAAACCGAGACACGTCGGGAAAGCAGAGGCTTTCATTCTCTCTTCCCAGGCAAAGGCATAGGACCTACTGCAGCTTTTCGATGCGTGGCTTTGCCACTTCTCCTTCTGCCTCCGCCATCATCGACTCTCCGTGGCCTGAGCCCAGGTCCGTTGAGACCGTGCATCGGCGGTAGTCCCCCACATCACCCGGGAGCCCCGTGCCCCGATCTGATACCCTGCCACCTCTATCTTTGATTGCTGAAGGTGCGGGAGAATTATCATCCTTGCCATGTCCGATGATGACGACACGTCGGCGTTTAGTTCCAGCGCCATCCCGCTGAATGTCATCATCTGCTGCTATTTTATCAGCGACCGCAGGTGCCACGGCAGAAGGAGCGGCCTGTAGCTGACGATCGGGGCTGGGCGATGGTGGCGGGGGTATAATGCCATCACTGGCCACAACTTCACCATTACTACCGCCGTTACAACCGCTGCAGCAGGAAGCTGTGCCGCAGCGAAGACAGAGCGCACGTGCCAGACTCTTTGAATTGAGGAGCTCCTTCCTTGCGGTTTGTCGACGTCGATATTCTGACCTGCGAAGAAATGAGCGATGATAATCTATTGCAGCAGCTGCAGCACTAGGGAGCCCGTATTTGCAGTTGTGTACTTCAGGACCCTGAGCAAACGAAACCCAACTCGGGAACACGTGATCTTCAGACTCTCCAACCGGTCAGATCCAACAAATCCCGACTGGTGGCAATTTGGCGAAGGAATTCGCCCACATTGTCTCGTGCTGTTTTTCCCTTTTCCGTGAATCGATTCTCATCCTCCAGCAGCTAAAAAGCTTCTGGTTTCTGTCCAAAAAAATGCTCTGGATTTTTCTGTCTCGGACACACGGACACAGGGCAAATATCCATCGTGGCCATCAAACCTGCTCTTCCCCTGCTGCAGTTGCTATCCATGGCATGAACTTCCCCGCTACCGTGTCGATTGTGTGTTTAGAGATATCCGCAAACGAGCCGCCCATGTGGAGCAGGCATGAAGGGGGCTGAATCCACGGTGCTTGACTGTCATTTGCAGTTGCAGGTGCAGTGGCTGATTTGCGTGCAGTAAGTGTCACTCTTGGGCTACAGACACGAACCACGCCCATCACCTTTGTGCAGCGTATGAATGATGTGTACTCTCATAAATAAAACATTTGTAGCGCGGCGTACTTATTGCATGCAGCGAAAACCCTATGGTATGCAAGTAGCCATGTACCTGTGGATTGGCTTCTGCAGCAAATCAAATGTCCGCTCTGCCAAGCGGCGATCCTCAGGTTTGCTGATGCTGTCGCCATTAGCAAAAGGAGGAGTACCGCCACAGTCATTAGCCTCACAGAGAGGCGGCTGCCGTGCCCCTTTCCCCCCCTGGACATTTCTCAGATCAGAGGTAGCCTCCCCGCTGCGTTGCTGGGCGTCTGCGGCCATGCCATCAGTCAGGGCCCCTTCAGCCTGGCTACTGGTGAGGTCGCAATCCGGGGCCCTATTCATGTCCTCGTCGGCAGCCGTTGCGATGGCGGCGGGCCTGGTGTGGCCTGTTCGCAATGGAGCAGCAATACCCGTATCTCCTCCGGCAGAGGCTTGGCCTTCGGTCAGTGCCTCGCAGGCAAGCGCGTCACCACCATCTGGTGCCGCCTGTGCCGCGTCGTCATATTCGTACGGGAGGTTGCTAAGCTCATGTTCAGGCAGGCACCGCCAGATGGTGCCACTGACATGGCATTGCAAAGTTTCTAGGTATAATGCAACGTCATCGCTGCCACTGCTTTCGCCATCATCGTTATCACTGCAGTGCCGGTCGTGGTCATCACCGTCATCTGTTTCTCCAGATATAGCGACAATCGTGCAGCCATTTGTGTAAGCCATAGTTCTGGCCTGCATATTTGCCAACTGACTGCGATGGTTCCGCCGGGTGTGCTACGCGAGCCACCCTCAGCTTGATAAAAATTGAAAATATAAAATCTTTGTTTTAGGACGTTATGATGGTACTTATGAAATTCCTGCTGGATAGACACGACATCGTCAAGCCAACAGAGGAAAACTAGGCGTTTATGCTGCTCTCACAACAATTGGAAGTGCCTTTTCAATCAAGGGCAACATTTTAGAAACGTGACGGTGGTGCAGCGCTTGTGGGGCTAAGTTGGTGATGGTTTCTGGTAACGGTGTTTCAAACATCTATCGGTCGTACATAGAAACTAAGGGCGGAACATTCAGTAGTCGCAAGACCAGCAAATATAGATTGACGCTTTAAAACGCAGCTTAGTCGTGCAGCCAACGTGTACCAAAAGACACTTCGGGGTCCTGACGACCACACCATAGAAACAAATTCAGGAAAGATAATTATGCGGATTATTCGCTACTGAACATTCAGGTATATCGACCTCCGACCCCTGACCCCCTACCTCGAGCAGCGAGGATTCGGAGCCGTATACGGCATACCGCTATCTCTCCGAAGGTTTAGCGATTATAAGCCCAGGACGGACCAAAATCATTAATTCAAACTTCAAGCAATATAAGCACAATAGCGTGGTAATTTAGAATTTCTAGCTAAGGCAAAGGCTGTTTTCCTTATCTACTTTGTGAAGATGCCGCCAAGCTACAACCACACGCTGAATGGCGTCAACCTCACGGTAGGCTAGGATTTGCCCTACTTCAGTTCTTTGCAAGGCGCCGTCTGGATACCTAGCTGAGCCGCCTCTCCCCCTCCCTAACGGCATCCTCACTGTCCCCCTCCAACAGAACTTCCGCCAATTGACACAGAGCGGGAGGAACAATGGCAAGAGTGGTGGCTACCGTGCTCCATATGAATGGACGCTAGAGGTAGGACCAAAGGACCTTTGTCTAGCCCATGTCTAAGAGGCGTTTTGCATCGACCAGCGCGCACTTCTGCTAGTATCAGCTTTACGAGTTCTAAGTGAAAAGCTTACGTCCAAAGCCTTAGAATGCTTCGCTTGCGACTCGTCGCCCGTCGCAACTATGAAACGCTGAATAATTTCCTCGCCCTGCGCTGGCACAAAAAGCCATTTGTGAGCTTAAATTTATAAGCTGAAGCATCTTAAATAGTGTTCGAAGCTGCATCGGTCACGTTGCTGTCGGCCTCCTAAGCTGATTGCCATCGCTGTCTACGGGCTTGCAGAGTATTGAGCAAATGGGCGCTGGCGCTGCTGAGAACCGGATGTCATCAACGCTGCGTGAGGCGAGCACACAGTTGCAGGTGCGTAACCAAGCTTGCGCATTGCTGGGAGCGCCCACCAAGATGTCTGGTAAAGCTTGACAGCAGATGGATGCAGCTCCTTAAACAAAATGCCCTCCGTGTTACATATTATGTTTTCTATCTGTTTTTGCCTGTGGCTTGATGATTAGACCATTGCAGGTTTCCCTGCGAGTGTGACTATCCAAGGGGAAACGGCGTTTCTAGTCAGGCCATGCTTTGCTTTGAGGTTGATATGCCTTGTTATTTTTTGCGCCGTGTTTGTTGCGTAGACTACTACAAATGCCACAGTGGCCAACGACATTTCCTCCGTCAACAAGGCGCTCCAAACCAAGCTGACCCAGACGGAGCAGCTCAAAGTAAGTTTAGATCTTATTGCAAAGTAGACTCGTGTACATGCCAGATGTATGTGACTTTGAGTTAATTCGTTTGCTTGGACGTACTGCATTTAGGCAGTAACCTACGGGTGCCGCCATTGCGCAAAACCTAAGCCAAGAGTGAAATCCGAATCCGTTTTCCTCCCAACAGAATATGCTTGAGACATGCCTAGCAGAGGTAATTTCGGAGATTGCAGAGTTGCTTTCCACAAGAAAGCGTCTGGAGGAGCGCGGTGGCAAGGTGGCTTCCAAGATCGGCGTCAATGCCAGTCGCCTGCAGGTGCTTGAATTACCGCACGGGTGAAGACTTTTCCATGTCCGTTAGAACCCCATGTCTTACTTTGGGATTTCGTGGAGTGCTGACTGCACCAGCTTACATATGTCTTTTCCAGTTAGGATCCATCGAAGCAGTGTCGAAACTCCCTGAAGGCAGCGGGCTCGCAGCTTCTCTTCAATTCACGTGCAACTTACCCTGTACGGCCTTGTTCTCGGGGCACACTCTCCTTGATTCCTAACCCCTAGGTCCGTTCGGGGCGTCCCAACCGTGAGATGACGATGGACGATGTGGAGAAGTCGCTCCTGAAGCAACAGGGCCTGCTGAGCTCGTTTGCAGAGCGCGTCAACCGCGCCATTGCGCAAGTGGACAAGGAGGTGGCGGCGCTGGAGTCCGTGCGGGCCAAGCTGGAGGCAGATTTGAGGGACAAGGTGCGGGAAGGTAGCAGCAGAGAACAGAAATATTTGTTTCCTTAAGGAGGAGCTGAGCGCAATATGATTTGGGACCGGATTTGATAGGAACTAGAGTAACCCACGTATAGGTTTGAGTTGCCAACTTCCTTCGAACGAGATAGCTGAGGCCGTAACCCTCGGTTCATCCTCAGTGACTGCGCTGTTTTGCGGTTCCCTCTACACCAGCTGGAGCCCACCTAATCCTGCCCTACCACGCCCTCCCCTTTCCTCACTCGATGAACACACAGAGTGAGGCGCTCCGGGTGGATGAGGCGGTGCTGTCCATTCCTACAGACCCATCAGTGGAGAGCAGCATCTCCCCGTCGTTCCGCCGCAGCCACACCGATGCCATCCCCAAGACCCCACACTCGTGGGTGCGGTCCACGGAGGACAACCTCCGCAACGCACACCACTGGCTGGCAGACTCTGCACGGTGGGTGGGGCAGTGGGATGCACGGTCCCTTGTGGACCAGCAGGTAGGACCAGCAGGAACACGGACAAAAACAAGAAAGCGGCTACACTGGACGGGATCCTCTCACTCTCCTGTTTGTTTGTTCCACACAGGCTGCGCAAGGCGATCCTGCACGCCATCGCGAACAGCCGCGCCAATGAGCACGACATGTCTGCGCGCCTGAACGAGAATATGATGGCCAAGGTGTCAGCGACCCGCAACCTGCGCGAGGACCTGCAGTCGCAGCTGGAGCGTGTGCGCGACGAGCAGTCGCGCGCCAAGTCGCAGCGGGCGCAACTATCTGCAGCGCTGGAGGCTAAGAGGGGACCACTGGCGCAGGCTCGCGAACGACTGGCGGTACGTCAGGGGTGATGCGCATGTTTGGCCCTCGGAAGTGGCTACTTGTTGTTGGAGGAATTTTCGGGTGGACTTCAAGCAATCCTTGGGGGCTAAAACATTTGGAAAGAAATCGGTCATGCGTAAAGTAATCATGTGGTTATCTCTGTCCTCTCACCACCACATCATGTCTTACGGGTCTTCCATACCCATCTGCAGGTGCGCCGCGCAAGGCCATCCCGCGAGACGGTTAATGATGAGGTGGAGGCAGCCCTGGCTCGCGAGGTGGCACACCTGGCATCAATTACCCAGCAGCTGAGCGACAAGGTGGGGGTCGCATACGGTCTGGGGAAACTTGAGTATTTGGGAAGCTTGGACTGGGAGATGCCAGGTTCGCTCCGACTCGATAGCGCACTTGTATTTCCCTGTACTCTGGGTCTCCCTTGCTGTGCCACCTTGACCTCCTTGTTCTTTCCAACACACATCCATACATTGTCCTCTGTTTTGTACTTAGGGCCGTCTGCTCCTGTCTCCTCTTCCTTATCTTCGCGTTGCCACTCACGTCGTATGCTCCTGCAGGTTGCGGCTGTGGAGAAAGAGATTGCCGCCCTGGACATGGCAGCGGCGCAGCTCACGGACAATATCAGGGACAAGGACGAGGCCCTGCGCATCGACGAGCGAATGGTGATGCTGGATGGCCGCATCAACGTGGCTCAGCGTCCTCCCAGCAGTGTTGCCAGCGTGAGTAGTCACTATCAGAGCTGCACATGTCCTCCACCGGCTGCTTCTGCTGCACCCTGCGCATGAATTTAGATTGGATCGCGTCGAACCTAACTTGGTCAAGGAACCCTGGCGCATTGTTTTCGCGCTGCTTCCATTCTTTCGTACCCCTTAATGATAGACAATCTTATCATGCGAAAATCTTTGTGCGGGACCACGCAAAACCAGGGTTCGTTTGGCGGGTTCATGTGACTGAGTCTGTTAACTTCGTAATCTTATCGGAGTATGCCGTCACTTCCCCTATTTATCATTCCGCGCGAAAATAGTTTGCCTCCCGGCTGAACTTACTAAGAACTCTGCGTTACCGGACCGCGTTGTTGCCAATTCGCTGCAGTTCGCGGTATCGGACATGTCTGCGCCACGCACACAAACCCTGTCCCGCATCCGCGAGCTGGAGACCTCGCTCACCATGGCCCGCCGCGAGCGCGAAGGCATGGAGTCATCCATCCGCCAGCTCAAGGAGTCCATTGGCGGTACTGGCCGGTATTAAGGCGCTGCCCTAAACCTCATTGCCGCTACAAATGAGGAGGCTGATCTTGGTACTGAGCTTGGGGTCAGAAAAGAATGTAGGTAGATATCATTCGGGCGAAGATGCGAGTTTGGCTGCCCGCTCCTTACTGGCAGGGGCCTGGCACGTGCGCGGCGTAAAGCACGTTGTCGACTAGGGAAAGGTTGCTGACATTAAAGCGCGGGGCTGCTACTTTACGATTGACGCAGGGCGTGTGCCACTGCCAGCAAATGTGGTTATTACTCGAGAAGGTTGGCTTTGGAGGTGTATTTTGTTCCATGAACCTGGTTACACACTGAGGCGAGGCAGGTGGGCAAGTTGTGGGGGAGAAGCAGGCTGGATCTCTTGCCTATCTTCTAAGCGGTCCGCAGGGGAACAGGAAACGGTGGTCGCAGGAAAGGTGCAGTGTTAGGTGCGTGTCAGGTACGTGTTTGTGGTCACAGTACTGCAGTCATCATTACAGGTGTGTAGAGCAGGCTCAAGATGTCGCAGATTTATTGATAGCACACTGCGTGCTTTCCTTTGCTGTGCTGGACTGCGCTGTCGAGCAGGCCAGCATAGCTCGCATGACGTTTAGCAGCGAGGTCGTAGGAGAGGATGATGCAAACGGAAGGCAAGTAAATGCCGTGGGTCGCGTAGATAGTGTAGCTACAATTTCAATTTGACGATGGAGACCGGAGCAGGGGCTAAGTCGTATATGTACACGGTAGTCATATTTTGGGTTCGATTATGTTGGGATGCAGGGTACCCCTTTCCAAGAATTCGATGACCTCCGAATTTCTGTGTGTGCATTTGCTGTGCATCTCTACTGTGCTTCGTGGATATGGAGGGCTGGGGGCCTTCCCCAGATGGTTTCCCCTCCATCTCTGGTGGGAATTGTGGCCAGGGTGTGTCCCGGAAAGTTCCCCGCTTGTTTCCATTCGCCTCGTTCCTCAACTTGCAGTGCGGAAGGCCCATCTATCCACTTTTCCACTCCCGTCGCAAGTGTGGCACTATTGCCGCAGTTGAGAGGAACAACCAGAAAGAGGTGGAACCGAGTCGAGTTGCGTGAATTAGTACATGTCTTGAACTGTGGTTGTTGCACCTGGTCAATACTAAAACGTAGCTAGAGATCGGTCGGACGTCTTACTGTTTCTTCGTAGATAGGCCCCGAAAGAGCGTTATGTACGTAATTTGCAGTAGGTAGCCAGCACACCGTGTACTTGAAGATATGCGGGTTCACAAGAGGGGCGCGCGGTTAAGTCGAGGTTACGTCGCCCGGGTGGCAATGTGTCGCGAACTTGCGTTTTTGTGAACTCGTGCTACATTTTTATGTGCGTGAGAAAGGGTGGCAGCTAGATCCTTAGTGCCCGGTGGTCTGGCAACCGATGGGTGCCCAAGCGCTGGCGTGCGTTTTGTGCAGACGCCGTGCAGTGACAGCAGGTCTGCACTTCGTACGTACTAAGGCAAATTTTCTTGTGGTGCGGCTGCGGAATTTGCCAGAGGAGCATCTGTAACTGTGCTTTGATTTGAGAGCGCACAAGCGCGCGTTTGGGTCCCGTCTCGCCTCTCTGCATTAAAGTGGGGTTCTCCATGCTGAATTGCACTTGCGCTTTCCTGAACCGGACTCGCCGCAAACCCATGTGGCGCGGAGGTTGCTGGTGATGCTGATGCTGATATATGTGTTGTGGTGACAGCACTTTCTTGTGCGTCGTAGCACAAGCAGGGTCTGCTTGCATATACGCCTACCGGCGCAGCGAGCGGACTGTCCTATTACTGCACCCTCATTTATGCCCATATTCCGTTAGAACCGACCCTGTGCAGGAAAGAGAGGTTGTGGTGGGTCGGTTTGCGTGTATTAATCCGCGCGATATGGGGTTCCTTTGCGGTTCTTCGTTGATTCATAGGACAGGCGGCCGTTATACGTCGTGTCATGTACGACATTACTTTGGTTCGCTAGAAGTTTCTCTTAGTCAAACAGGCTGCTTTAGCGGGCATTGATTACGCGCAACGATGGTCTGACTTGATCTACCGCACAGCGCGCCCGCAAGGTCTGATTCCGATATGATCGGGCAAAACGCGCACATGTAGGGCAGTAAATTAATGGCTGCGTGTTGTGAGCGGTATTGATCTTTAACATGTAATTTGTGGCGTGCAACCAAATCGAATCTAGAGGTCTCCTTGCAAGTTGTTGGGGCCAACGCGGCAGCAAGTCCTCCACGCTAGTGCCTGTGGACAGGACATATGTAGCCCTGTGCATGCTGGGTGTGCTGGTCCAAGTTGTGTTCCGTTGCATCTGAATGGCGTTGAGATTTATCTATTCATCGAATGAAACGTAGAATTAATCTCACATTGTCCATTTGCAAGGGGACTCATGCAGCGTAAGGGACACGCGTAGTCCCTACATAGCACAAATCAGTGCGTTTCTGTGAATCGTACACCATGCCTGGTAGGAGTAGAATGTACTTCTGCAAATCCGTACAGCATCTCGGCAGGGGCTCCAAGGCGTCTTACCGTGGACCCAGCGCGCCATAGCAGTATCGCAGCTTATATATGTACGCTTGGGCAAGAAATTTTCGTGCATTGAAGTCTTGGCACACTAATACCATATAGATGAATCGGGGAGTTGCGGGAATCGAACCCACGACCTCTCGCACCCGAAGCGAGAATCATACCACTAGACCAAACTCCCTCAACATGTAAACGAATATGTTTTATCAATGATGGGTGAAAAAATAGTGGTTCTGGAGTCACTCATACCCGCTTCTATGGAATTCGGCTTTGCTTTCAGCAAAATTTCTCCAGGTGTACCCGTAACAACATTTTTCTTCACTGGGCACACCCTGAGCTGGGACTATGCGGGCGGAGTACTTCATTCCCAGACGCCGGAGTACGTTATCGGCTGCTGTCCGCCAGCAGGGGAAATTGGCCAGAGTTAACCAGTTACCTGTTCTTAGCCGACTACCACCTGCAGCTGGCTCACTCCTATCCTCCATCCGTAAGTTCAGTAATTGGCGGCGAACTGCGTGTTCGTGATTAAATATCCAGTTGAGCCGCGCCGGCCGCACGGTAATGCTGGACTCGTGGTTATCGCCTCCAAGCTGCAGCAACAAGTTCAAGAGATGGACAGCATTTGGATTTAACTAGCTAGGAATGCAGAAAATTGAGTGGATTTGACGGAACATCCACAGAGACACTTACCTGACCATGCGCGCGTGCGGAACACGTGCACTTTATCGAAATGGTTTATCAACTTAAACATAGCAAAATGAGTCGAAAATGCTTTTCCCGGACCTTTTTTCGTGACGACACTGCAGTCCAATCTATCTGACCCGGCGTTGCTTTCATTTCCCGGCCAAGCCAGGCGCTAAGATGACCGCAAATTACGAAGGCTCGCAGCATCGGCCAGATCCCACTGGCTATAAGCTGCTGATCGCGCGTTAAGATATATATATAGGCAGCAGGCAGGAGGCAAAATGGGACGACTCAAGGTAGGATCGTAGCGGGTACGCAGGAATGCTGCCAGCAGAGCATTGACCACCAGCCCTGTACCTGTATAAATAATGTGCGTGCCGCTCGGGAGGGTATCAACGGGCCTCAGATGCGGTTAAACACCTGCTATAGATATCGTATTTTATGTACATCTAAATATCCAAAACGGGGGGCCATAACGGTATCTAAATACCATGATTTCATATCTAGATGCGGTTAAAGGGGCGGTCTGCTGGATATATAGATGCGACGAAAAGAATGCGGTAAATGGGGGGAAATCTTGAGTATCAAGATGCGGCTAGGAAAGTATCTAGATGCTGCTGCAAGCTAGATGCCAGCCAGGTACCCCCTTCTCTCCCAATCCGAGATGCTGCAGGTTTGTGATCCCCTCTGGCCGCTCGGGAATCTGCCACGGTCACAAGTAAGAGGGCATGTACTCGGTTGTAAAACAGCACGAAATAAGAGCTCCCACCAGTCCTCTTGACTGGAAGGTTCATAACTTAAAGGAGCTGCATTGGAGTATTTGCAAGTGGACGAACGCCGTACTACTTCCGAACTTCGCGAAAGACTGACAAGCAAGCATGACCTTCCAAAGATGTGGACTAGTTGTATAAACGACACGCTTTAGCACTCCAACAGCCGAACATTTAGGGCTTTTGCAACTTGGGAATTCAGCTTTTAATAAGGTACTGCCATCCAACCATGCCTTCTTCCGGAAGCGTGAGGCGCGCTGGGTCGCTCCTTGCGCGAGCGGCACTCCAAGGCATTGACGGAGCTCTCTGCACTGGAGCTATGCAACTTCGCGGCGGCATCTGCGCGCTGGCTGGTGCTGCGACACTGAGCTCGCGAGCAGCGATGGCGAAAGATATCGGTAGCATTCATACTTACCGGGGATTTGCGTCCAGTACCAGCAGCAGCGATGGTGACGTCTTCGAGATGGGCAATGACGATGACAGCCTCGACGGCGTCATGTATCCACAGTCCCAGGTGCGCCTTGGTTAATGCTTATCTTATTTGGAGCTTGTACTGATAGTAAGTACCAGTTATACTGTTGTCTCCATCCTTTATATCCTCAGGTTTATGTTGGTGCACCTGCTCCCGCCTTCATCGCACCTGGTGAGTTGCTTTGCGTTCATAGAGATGCTTTCGGCCAATTAATTCATTATATAAATTAAGCTTGGTTATCCGAGTTCATCTTGATGAGATCATGTACCCAATTGGCGGATGAGGGTTACAGATTGGTGCAAGCGCGGTGGTTTGCGTTGTAACCCATTCCTCCACTTCACGCACGAGGTTACGACACTGCCTTGCCGCCCACCCTCCTCCTTCCCTCAACGGTCAATTGATCACAACGTTATCTCTAGCTCAAGCGCCTGCCCGCCCGAAACGCTCCTGCATTCACAAGTTGCTCTGGCTAAACCTGGTCATATATTCAGCGTGTGCCCCTTGGCGTGAATATGTTTCCGTGACCCATGGTTCTGATCCGTACCCTGGTACTTGGTACTTGATGCTCTGGTACTTTTATTTGGTGCAGCTGTTGTGGACGGCGAGATCACAAACATCCGCCTGTCCGACTATCGCGGCAAGTACGTCTGCCTCTTCTTTTATCCCAAGGTATGGTGCCTGAAAACTGTAAGAGTTGTACGGCATAGTTGTGAGCACCAATGCTTTCGGACTGCCGGCCACGGAACTGCCATTATACGCGATTTGATCGCTTCAGGAAATCCCACGGCCTGTCCGGTCCGTGTCTTAAGGTTTTAGTCCCCTTGGGCTTACGGTGTAGGGGTATTAGTAGTCCCTTTGGGTTAAGCCCCCTTTGGTTTATCCCCCCCCCGGTACGGCCACTGTCATACTCCCTTAGCGTAGTCGGCGTTGACTATGCTCAAGCAGCAGCTAACCCACCTGCCAGCCACGACCGTCCTTCTCCCTTCACCTCTTCACCTTTCACGTCACTCCTTGTCTGTACTCTCTGTTTTGCTCCCAACTCTTACTATTCACCGTACAAAAGGTCAATACACACCTTCCACATCTGAGCTTGAGTATTCCTACCTATCGCACCCTCTCCCCTCCCCCTTCCTCCGGTTCTTGGTGCTACCCTCGCATCACGTGGCTGCACACTCGCGCGCGCTCTCCCCATCAGGACTTCACTTTCGTGTGTCCCACGGAGATCATCGCCTTTTCCGACCGCGCCAAGGTGCGTGTTCATGCATCTGCACACGCCCTCACCGCCTCTCCTCATTCGGGAGCGGCCGATCTGGGGTTTAAGAGAGAGGGCTCATTGAGGTGGGGGGGGGGACTTGAACCCGCTTTTCCAAATCATCCATCAGCCTCTCCCCCCTCGTTGTCCCCGTCCTGGGCCCTCCTCTGCCCTCCTCGCTGCCCCGGATAGCGTCCACGTGGGACCTGTATCTGTACCCATATCTGTAAGGGTGTCCTCTTTCCCTGGCAGCCGGCTGAAAGCACTTTCCGGGCTATCTTTGACGATTTCGCTATTAGACTTAGACCGCTGCTGCCGTTGCTGCTGGGATTGATGTACTCCTGGTGCCGTTGCCGCATCGTCACCGCTCCCCACTGACTGAGCAGGAGTTCGAGGCGCTCAACTGCCAACTGATTGCGGCATCCACTGACACAGAGGAGTGCCACTTGGCTTGGATCAGGTGCGCCGGCCGGGGGCAGGGCAGGTTGCTGGTGGCGAGATGGAGTTTCGGGTCGCCAATATTGCGGGTGATTGGAGGAAGGCGGGTGGGAATGGTCGGGACGATGAAAAGAGGCGGGAGTAGTAATACACAGTGGCTAATACACACACGGTATAAAGAACGTGTGAAAGTGTTATGTTCTGGGATAGAATGATGCTGTCGTGTGAGCGCCCTCCTGCCACAACTGTGCGGCTATTGGCGTCCAGTAGTCGCGCCCCTCTCTCCAGCCCCTGCATCTCTCCAGGGGCCGCCTAACGCAGACTCCGCCGCATCTCCATCATGGCGTGATTAGAAACCCGGACGTGCGACTTCGCCCACCCGTAACGCCCGCCTTCCCCACAGGACGCCCCGAAACCGCGGTGGCCTGGGCTTCATGCAGATCCCCTTGGTGGCGGACACCACCAAGGTCATCTCCGCGCGATATGGCGTTCTGATTGAGAAGCTGGGTATTGCCCTGCGTGGCCTGTTCATCATCAACCCGCAGGGCGTCGTACAGCATATAACTATCAACGACCTGCCTAGTTGGGTGCTGAGGCGGGATTCGATTTTCTGCATCGGGGTGGGGGAGGGGAGTGGGAGAGAGGGTGGCTGTCTATGTGTATGGAGGGGCAAGGGTATCTAGATTTCCGCGGAGGCTGTACGACACTCACAAGGGTACCTGAGTACCTAAGAAGGGAACATTAGAGAGGATGGCAGGGGCGAGGGCGAGGGCGGAGGAAGTGAGGTGTGTGTGTATGCCCGTTGCCCGTACCTGTTGCCCATCGAAATCTGTCGGAGCTGCATGCCTGTTTGATGTTTATGTGCGCACTGGCGCTGAGTTCTCCGCTCCGCCCTCACTCCCTAAAGTTGGCCGGTCGGTGGACGAGGCTCTTCGCACGCTGCAAGCCATCCAGTTCCACGCCGAGCACGGAGAGGTGGGCCCGGTGTGGGGGAAAGGGAAGGGGCCTCCCCTGCCTAGAGGTCGGAAGACAAAGTTCTCCGAACCCGGGGTATTGCTAGGGAAGTAACTGGGAAAGGGCATCCGACGGTACCAGTGCGGAGCGAGGGGAGCAGGTGGAGAGAAGCACGGTCAGATCACTGAGGGTGTTATATATGTAGGGTGTGAGGTGGGGAGTGAGGAGGCGGGCGGAAGTGTGAGTCAATCCAACGGCCATCGTTCCCTCCGCAGCTCTCAACCGCTCCTAAGTGCCCCTCCCCTTTGCCATGCCATGCGTGCGGGTTCTGTCCTTCTCCCTGCAACTTCTCGCTGCCCTTTCCCCCTGTCGGCCCCCTGCCCTCCCCGCCTGACCCTTCCGCCTGACCCTTCCCCCTGTCATTTTCCCCTGACCCTGCTGATTGACTTAAGAAAACGCCATTTCATGTCCGTCCGGCCGTCTCTCCGTTCCCACAGGTATGTCCGGCCAACTGGAAGCCGGGAGCCAAGACCATGGTGGCGGACACCGAGAAGTCCCTGGAGTATTTCAGCACTGTGAAGGAGGTGAGCATCACCATCACTTGAGCAGGCGATAAGGTGCAGTCGTGCTTCTGACAGCCATTATCCATTATATTAACCGGCATAGCCAGGTCCGTCCGTCCGTGCGTCCGTCGCTCCCCGTGTCCCGTTTCCCCCGTGACATCTTTCCGCAACATCATATCCGCTTCCCGTGGCGATCAAGGGATTATACGACGTGGATTGGGGAGGAGTTACAGCGCCGAGGGGTTTATATGTGTCATCATGTAAGAAATGCACTTCCGTGGCTCCTTGCTTGACGTTTGTACTGATGCCGGGTACGGTGGTCGTTGCGAGTACTTGCGATCTCTCTAGCTGCAGGACGAGTCAGTTTTTGGCGCAAAGCTCAAGGTCATCAACAGCAAGACGGAATACGAGCAGCTGACGTCATCATCATCAGGGCCCGTCGTCGTGGACTTTTACGCGCCGTACGTTGCGCGGCTGACAGAAGTTAATTCTTTGTGGTTGGTTGTTGGTTGTTGGTCCTGTAGTGACCTATTTATTGTCAGGTGACGGAATAAAGATGCGGAGCTCAAGACTCTCGCTGTACATATCTGTCCATGCAAATGAGCCTCATGCGGGTCATTAACGGGCCTTATGCGGGCCTCATTTTCCACCATGGCGGTTGCTCATAATTAACAGCAGCTGTCTACAACGGTATCATGCCTCGTGTATTCGTCTTTCCCCCCCCCCCGCCCTGGTTGTCCGCCTTGTTTTGAATCTCCACACCGTGACCCCGTTTTCCGCCCGAAGGTGGTGTGGCAAGTGTCGGCAGATCGGCTCCTTCCTGGACTCCCTGGTGGATAAGTACCCCGGAGTGGTGCGTGCCAGAGGCTGCCAGAGGCCGGGGGTGGGGTAGGGAGGGGCGAGCTGCGTGGCAGTGCCCCGCTCCCTCTTGGGGCCTCAGTGACGGAAGTCCATGTCGCTTCCCAGTTCCATCGCGCCAGGTCACTGAGACGCCGCGGCAGACGCTGCCCGGCTCCCGGGACAATTGTTTTTAATATTTTCTCATGCAGCCATGCGGTAACGCCGCCTATTTAACGATGCCTGGTCCCTGCCGGGTGTCGGTCCCCGTCCAAGTCGCCGTCAAGGGTGTCCACCCAAACACGCACTTCTCTGTTTGTTCTTATGTGCTCGGCGTCAGCTTCAGCTTCAGTGCCCGGGGGGCATGCGCCTGCGTAGGGGAAGGCTTCGGCCTTTGTTGTTGTTTTTGTCGTTGTTATTGTTGCTGTGTGTATCTCTTCCAAACCCGCCCACACAACATCAACATAATGATAAAAACATGAGCATCAACATCAACATCATTAACGGGGACCCGCAGATGTTCGCCAAGTTCGATACCACCGCGCCCGCGCTGGAATCTCTGGCGGCTGATCTGGGTGTTAAAGCTCTGCCGACCTTCCGCTTTTTCAAGGTGGCTAAGGGGCAGGGGCCTCGGGGGTTCAGGGAGTCCGGTGTTTGTTTGTTGCAGTTGGGAGTTGGGAGCTGGGAGCTGGGAGTTGGGAGTTGGGAGTTGACAATGGAACCGTAATGCATGAGCTAGCTGAGGGAGTGATTTGAGTAACGATAGCATCTGGCCTTACGGATGGCATTCACGGACTTCGCCGCCATTATCACTGTCATCCCATCCAGATCACGCATTTAGCCCTTTGCATCATGCCTATCACTATGGTGGGTGGTGTGGTGGTTGTAAGGTGTGTTCGTGGGGGGAGATGCATGCTTCATAAACGGCGTTTTCGTTTTGCGGCCCAACACGGCCATGTACGCACACGTGCATGTATGCGTGTACGTGTAGACACACACGTCTACATGCAAACTGGGTGGTGGATATGCTGATTGCAAGGGAAGGGCCTTTGCTTCCCCGTTCCTCCACTTGAGCGCACCGATTCTCCTCGATAACAGCTTCAGGGGTTAACTCGGTGGCCCCGCCCCTTCCCGATGCTACCCCTGATGACGATAGTGATCGCTAGTTAGAATAGCAATTTCCCCGTCTCACTCACCGTCCCAGTCCGCTGCCGTCCCCCCGTCCCCACATGAGCCGTCAGCCATCGTCCGACCTTGACGGTGGTTAGTCCTCTTTTATTGATTACCAGCACAAGGATTCCTAACGCTCGCCTTTCCCTCCTCCCCGCCCCCCACCTCCACATCGTCCCAGGGTGGTAAGGAGGTTCATGACTCGGTTTCGGGCTACAAGAAGAAGCTTCTGGAGGAGGCAGTGGCATCCATCGCCAAGTGAACGGAAGGGCGCAATAACGTGACGGTGTGAAGGCGCAGAGGCTGGGAATCGACCTCTAAGGAAATGGGAAGACGTCATGGTTGTTACGTCTCATGCAGCGGCCGCGAGCCGTTGAGCTCCGGTGTCTTGAGCTCCGGTCTCTTGAGCCCTTTCTTCCCATCCCGCTTCCCTCGCCGGGGGGTCGGTCTCGTTGTATGGCCCTCGGGGGTTAACAAGAATCGATACTGTTTTCCGAACCCTCCCGAAAACGCTGTCGTCATCTGATCCAAATTCACTCAATGGAGCCCAGAGATGAAGCTGCTCTCCGACCACCTGCCAGACATAAATCAGTACGAAGGTCGGTTAAGTATATGTACGGGCTTGCTCACAAATCCGCCGTACCTAAATGGCAGTTCTCATTTTTGAACGATCCCCCTCTCTCCTGGGGCGCACAGTGTTGACCTGGCTAGCTAGCATGCCTGCACCGGGTGCTTGTAATTTCGGGTTGCTGGGGTCCCGCGGCTAACTTCCCTAGGTGCGGTTGAATGCAGGGGAGGCAAGGTGAGGTGCGAAAGTGCCTTTGGTTTAGAGTTGTCCATTTACCTGGTAACGTGGGCCTGGGATAGTCCACACAACTGCACCCCGCGTGCGCATTGGGGTTGAATGAGGGTTTTTATGCTCAGCATGCTGATGTTGTGGGCTGAAGCAAGTGTTGCTGCTGGGCTTAGGGAGGCTAAGCGAAGGTTGGAAAGGGGACCGATGGATCGCAGCATGTGTGGAGCCGGGTGCTGGGGGAACGCCGGACAAAGGGGGGACGGTCGGGCGTGGGGAGGGAAACCCGCGGACACATTCACTTCTCCCGAGCTGCTCTTACAGATGAACGGCTTATGGGACGAGGAGGCCTGCTGCGTTTGAGCTGGGTCGTCTGACGAGGCAGGGCAGGCCTTCAGCTGGGCGCGATGCTCGATCATTCTGCCGTGCCATTCTTCCTTTTCCTCTCCAGGGCTGCTATGCATGCTAGTCGGCCTTGATGCAGCAGTGGTGATGTACATATGAAATGTTCTTAGTATGTCAACGTGACGGGGCACAGAAGGCAGAAGGGACGGGTCTGTGAAGCAGAAGACGTCGTTTGTCTTGAGTTCAGTGTAATCGTTTTGATGTAATTGAGCTTTGTACTTCGGTTGCACTAGGTGCTAGAGTATGGCCTCGTGCTTATGCAACTGCGAGTACGCCGCGCTGTAACGCTACTTCCGTACCTGGATACCTTTGATGCACAATAAACAATGCCACAAATTCGGTTACCAGCGCTACTTACATGAAAGCAGCAGATGGTGAGGTACTATATCCCACAACAGCATCGGCATTAAGCCAGGTAGCTTACGGTCCTTCCTACCGGTCAAGCAGTCAGTGAGTCTATGGACTGATTTAGCACAAGGGGCGGGTCGGCCGATTATGAGGAATGCTTTGATGCAATAAGTCAGAAATCGGAGGCCGACACCGATGATAGCCCCTTGATACACCAGGTTTTTTACATGTATCATGGCGCCCGGCTCGATCCCAAATCCATCCCAGAAGCAGTGAGAGAAAATACTAAAAGATATTAATGGCATTGAACAGTTTATCGTGTCACGAAAATTGTGGGAAGTATTTGAACCTCACAGCAGAGACATACGGTGTCTGTCACGGCACTTGCCGTTAAGGTTGCCTGTACAGAGAAAATAGAAAGAGAATGGTAGCGAAAGAGTTGCTTTTAAAGAAGACGGAGCACAGCGTATCTCAGAAATTGAGCAGTTCTCGGACTCCAGGTGCTCGTACTTTTACCTTGGCTCTAAGGAGCAGCTGCAGTAGCAGACAGGGGGGCCGCTCATTTTGCTCTTGGACAGAACCATCCACTGAGAATGAACTACAAGGAACCTTTGATGTTATTATGAACGAGAGCCGAGTTAATAATGAATGTTTAAAGGGACTTGGCCGTGACCCACCAATCGTAGTCGACGCAGCAGAAAATATGCCTATCACAATGATATACAAAGGATCAAATTCAAGCTATGTAAGCTGTGTGCAAGGCAGGATACTGCGCGTCAAAAAAGATTTGATTATTTCGCCAATTGCAGTGTGCTGATAGAACAAGGAAATTGTATAAGATTTGAAGCAATAAACATCCTTTACATTCTTCAACATTTAATATAGTACTTAAATGTTTGATTGTCACCGGAACAGCTGACCCATGTAGTATTTAATAGGGCTGCTTTGCCTGGAATTTTGAATTGTAAACTTTTTAATTTGTAAATCAACATTTGTATTGAATTATGGCCCGGGAACCCTTATGTAACGAGTCCGTCATACTCGCTTGAACGCAACAGCCCGCAACGGAAGCAACCGAATTTTTAACGCAAAAAAGCGACCGGTCAATTTAAAATGACCCACACTCCGCAGTCATCCAACCAATTTCAGCATCCATATCCAATGGATTGCAAACGTGGTCTCCGCATAGCTAATATGGCGCTCGCTCTGGGTATCTTTGTGGCGATGTTCCTTCCTATTGGGCACGCGGTTAGCTCGATCATCCCCAATGTAACAATCTACATGAGCCCATCAAATGGCGTTTTAGACCTTACATGGGACGCTAGCCCATACAACCTCGAGCGCCAGCTGCGAGACCTGGGCTTGTATGTCACGGCCGCCTATGATGGACAGCCTAGCCTGACCAGGGACAACATTCCGAACGCGTACGTGATCCCTTATCAAAATGGAGACACGTTTTATGTTTCTGCCGAGGATATGCGCGAGGTTACGTCCTATGTGGCCTCCGGTGGACTTGTTATCCTGCTTGACGCCGTGACCGGCGACGGTGCTGCAGCGCGCGCTTTCGTGTCCCAAGCCCTTAACCTTGAAGGTTTGTCCAAATTCGAATTCCTCCTGAAACAGCCTTTGAATTCACATCGCCATTTTCATAGAATCCAGCGGAAGCTGCACCAAATCATATTGCTCTATTCTGCCGCTGTGTTCTTCCATGGATCTTGCATTAGGCTGTCCCAAACTTCAACTTCCGCGTCAAATGCAATCTTGCAACCAATGAAATATTATCCAAGTTTAAGCTTCACCTTCCACGTCAAATAGGATTCCCTGTGCATGCGTTTCGCGGGTTGCAGGCGACTGGTACCTGTGCAAGCGCGCATCCAAGCCCAAGGTCTCCAACAAACGTTTTGTCCTGAGCAACCTTGGAGATGGTGTTATCCTCAGTGACTGGGCGTCAGCCTTCCTGCGCGGTGCCGACCCTGCTACTGCCGTTTCTGTCAGCCGTGAGGCCGGCGCACCCTGGCCGCGCCGTCTGGAGGACGCACGCTTTGTGAATGCCCACACCCTGTGTCTTCACGAGGACGCAGCTCTCATCACGCGGCCTCTTTACACCGTTGACGCGGACGACATGCAGGTGGCAGCACAGGTATGTGCGGGTTATGCATCTGAATTCGGAGCTCGGTACGGTTGGGGATTTTTCTTCCTGAGATGCTCGCACATTGGCTCTGCTTGTACCACCATAAACACGGATAATCTCCCCCTTTCGGTTTCTAACGTCCAGACGTGGAAGTAGAGCCCAATATCATATCCACGTGCTCAGTGTTCTGAGGGCAAATTCTGTGTCATGCAGAGCATGTGTTGAAGTCAGCAAAACGCCCGGCCCCTCCTGGGCCGTATTACTTGCTCTGACATACTTTCGTATATGAGTGTTGCTTACTTTCCAACAGCATGTATGCATGGTTCACTCTTCCTAGATTCCGATTGGCACTTGCGACTGCCTGCGTGCGGGCCTTTCCTAAACCCTAAGTGCAAAGTACAAAGAACTCAGCTGCTTGTTTGCCACTGACAGAGCTTGCACCTGCCACATTTAATGAGAGTTCGCGCCATTTTTCTCTTACTTCCCACATTGCTTGCATGATTCTCTTTCGGCAGCTTGCAATCTTTTCGTAGCATGAGATGAGGACGTTGCCGTTGCTCGCGAGATGTTTATGCCTTTCACACGCTACGTCGTACATAGTGTGGGCCCGCGGGCATTGGAACAGTCGGCCGCGCGGCTACATTTTGGAATGGCCGCTCCATAATGTACATCAGCTGATTGCCTGCAGGCTTTCGGCAAGGTGGGTGTTCCCGGCGCTGTTGTGTGGCTGGGCTACAGCTGGAAGGCCGGGCCGCAGGAGCAGTGGGGTGCGCTGATCAACAAGATCATCACGGACTTCGCAGAGCGTAAGTGGGCCGGGGGGGAGGCGGGATGACCCGACCTTTGCCGGGATGGCGTGAGGACAGCCTCTAGAACGGAGACGGTGCACGTGCAGCATGTCGTGTACGCACTGTCATTTAACCTTATAAACCGGAATAATGGTTTAAAAGAAATGGATAATCACGCAGTTCACTTGGGAATACCGCATTTCTGCATCCTGTCATTTTTCTGATGAATCTTTTTGTCGGTGTCATACGAGGGCGCCTCCGTTCGGGAGGGTTCCCACACCTTGCTGCGATGAACCCCCCATCCCAAACCCTTCACTTCATGCAGATGCTTATAAGGTCCCCACTGAGGAGGATGCGGCTTGGGAACCTCGGGATCTGGGAGACCAGGTGGTGGAAGAGGTGGCATCTGCCCGGGGCGCTGACCTGACTGACGCGGTGCGCCTTTTGCTGGAAGGCCCCGGTATCTACCCGCCACCGCCGCCACCTCAGCTTCCGCCGAACAACGGTCATCACAACGGGGATAACAACAGCAATGGCAACGGTAACAACAACAATGGCAACGGTAACAACAACAATGGCAACGGTAACAACAACAATGGCAACGGTAACAACAACAATGGCAACGGTAACAACAACAATGGCAACGGTAACAACAGCAATGGCAACGGTCAAAAGCCCATCGAAGTACCGCGGTTTGTGCGTCGTCTTCGTGCAGCCTTCGCCCCCTAAGTAATCTTTCTAATCGTCTGGCGTCTTAGTCGCTAATGGTTATCGCCGACAAAATCACACTGGCAGCGACACAGTATCCTGATTGTTTTGCCAGTATGTCATAATTTGTTTATAACGACATAGTGTTGAAGATTCGTTTTTAGTGTGTTTTCGGGTCGTAGTCCGGATAGCAATTTTCCTAACCACCCTAATGACATTTGTTTATTATCTGTGGATTTCGATTCGTGCTGATGACTTGACGTGGTTCTCGAGCATCGATTGACCGCATAGATTCTTCGATTGGCGTCCTTAAGTTGATTCGTGACATAAGCGTGCTTGCATATCTTGTGAATTGCTTCGACCTTGAAACGTCCCAGCTAAGGTATGACCTGCAACTTTGCTGGTATAGGAGATATGCATGCGTGCGGATTCCCATTCTTGTGTTTGACCCGACCTACTGCATCGCTGCCGTGAGAAGTGCGCTCTCCTTGCGGAGCTATTTATGTTCTACGCAGACATTGTGACTCTTGTGGCAGACTTGCGCGTTAACCGACCTGTATGCATGAACCGCATTTTGTGCGCGGTAGTCTCACGCATGCTGTTCCACGCGCGCACTGTTTGCGCCGTTCAGCGAGCGCGCTTTGTCCTGTTTCGGCGTGCGGTGTGCGAGAGGTGTATCATGTCGCCATTTGATGTGAAGATCTGACTTGGTAGCCTGCCGGAGCATGACGCATGCATGAGCGGCTGTGTGACCATTCAAGTGATATATATAGGGGGTGCGGTAGCTCCGAGACGTAGTTAATGCGTATACAATATTTCCCCAGCAAGATCCGGCCTGTGCAGCAGCGGACCGTTCATATAGGAGTGCTGTTCGATGATGATTATGATTATGATGATGATGATGATGGGGCAAATGCGTCTTAAGGAGTGGCAGGGAAAGCACGCAGCAGTAGCAGCAGCAGCAGGGCACAGCTCTACGCGCGCGTCCAGGTGGGTCCCGATGTGAAGCACTTGCAGCGAAAGGTTGCATGCATGGAGCCTGCTCCGTTGTCCGTCCATGACTTCGGCAGCGGCAGTTGCGCTCCCTTCATCCAGTGTTCAAGACAATCTCTCGCTAGGTCGGCACCTTTGCACACTGTACGGCTGGTCGTACGGTATACCGGGAATGCATGGTACTTAGGGAAAGGTTGGAGGCCGCACAGCATTTCTGGGAGCATCCATCGATTTTCGGGTTTAGCTGAATACTCCTTACCGTGTATGCATGGAGAGGCCGTTCATTAGCTAGATTGGATACCATTCCGTTGTTATTGTTGAGTACGGCCTGATAATTGTCGAAGAAGAGATATCTCAGGATGTAATCAACTCGTTGTGGAGGTCCGACTGACCACATGCACATGCAAAATCAGGACATCGCTGCCCACTTGTTAATATTGCGCAATCTACGACCCAGGCTGCCATGCCTGTTAAGGTTAGGTCGCGTACGGCATTGTGCCAGCTTTAAGAGCTGAATGGGAGGGTGATGTGGCAGTGCTTGAAGAGAACTGGAACACTCAGATAACGTAAGTCTTCAATAGACGTGCTAGGAACTTATGCGCATGCCAGGAGGGTAGAAGGTAGAAGTACCCTTACAACATCCCATGCGTGATAAATATTAATAATGTTATTAAACATGTGCTGTGCTGTGGGTTCAGCTAAGCCGTACTACAAAAAGGTATGCTCTGGGGTTCCTGAGGTCGTTACAGCTTTGGTATGCATTCGAATGTTAGGTACTTTACGGATCATTTGCTTCCTGTTGAGTTCTCTTAATTTAAAACATATTTTTCGACTGGGATGCCCCTTCGCCGCGCATCCGTCTTTTAGCCGATGGGGACACTTCGGCGCCTGAGCCGGCGTAAGCCCTATTGGCCCGTCACCGTTGCTTAGATGTTACCTTCAATTATGACTCAATCATTGGGTGTGAGTTCTAATCCAGCTTGTCGCAGTGAAAAAATCAGCAGTGAAAAAATCATTTCATTTTTTAATATCTGGTAAGATCAATTTACTTCGTGGCGCGTACGATACGTGGGATCTCACGTATCGTTTAGTCTGAGATTGAGGCCGACACTTGACCGGGAGACCGAACTGCAGTTTCCAAATAATCTTTGACAATTAATAGGTATTCTCCCAAGTACGACCCACCGTCGGGCAGACGCGAGAGCCATTAGTGCAGGCTTAGGGTAGGGTCCCTACAGGGGTATGCATCTCGACCGATAAAATCCTTTAAAAGGCTTATCTGCCTAAATTCGGCCCAAGACCTCTTGGTTTTGTCCGAAATTATTGACAGTCATTATTATTTTATTATGATGTATTTAAATATCTCACCGAATCGTGGGGATGTTGATTTTGCCTGAGAGCCGTATGTGACCTCGAAATTCTAGCTTGAAACATAGCTCCAGCAGATTTAAATACTTGCAATGGTATTAATATGTTACAATAATACATTAGGAAGTCAAAGTTTTGCCTCAAAAAGCTGCAGGCCGCTCCAAGGCGAGCAGTTAGGACCTACCTAAAAACTTCCTATTGTTCACCACGTCCGCAGGCGAAAAGACAGCAGCTGACACATGAAATCCAAACGATTTTCTTATTAGATCATTTGGTTTGGTGTTCATCTGTTGTCATCTCAGCCCAGACGGGCACTTTGAAACGAAGGGGCTGGTCTGGGTGTACAGACTTCACAAAGCCCCGCTATCTGCGGCAAAGGCCTCTCGAGATGCTGACAGGGTGCTTCAGCACCTTGATATTGTGCTGGTGTGTGGGCCGCACATGTACGACTACTACACCTTCATCCATTGGCTCTCCTCCCTGCCCAGTCCAGGACATACGGAAAACTGTTTTATGGCTGAGTGTAACCGCTGTTGCACGGAACGACCAGACAAGTGAGCAAGACCAAGGATAATGCAGTGCTAGCTGAGAAGGTTGCTCGGTGATGATCACAGCATCAGTATCTACATGCACTTGCATATTTTTATTTGTGTGTGTGAACCCAAGAGCAACTACCTTAACTCCTGACAGCTAACCTCCCTAACCACTGACCTGGTCACCCTGGCCGCCCTGCCACCCGCATCTGGTCGGAGTCGCCATTTGAGTGATTCCTGATTACGGAACCCGTCGGGAGCTGCTCAGTTTCGTGCAAAGGGTCTGCAGGGGCACAGGCCGTGTGGCTCATATCTGGAAACATCATGTGTGGAGGCACTACTGGGAAGAGAGGCATGAGGCATCAATACCAGATGGGATGCAAGGGGAAGAAGCCAAGCCCTTCAATCCACAACGCATGGAGTTTGTACGCTGTTGTGTGCTGTAGTAAGCTAGTCCTTCCGGCTCCGGGGCTGCTTGCGGATAGGTGGCACCAAGGTGGCAAAGTGGGTCCCTCTCTGTGTGTCTCCCTCCCTCCTGCCCTGCCCTTGCCTGCATCATTAAAGGCAGGCAAGGGCAGAGCAGGAGGGAGGGAGACACACAATTCCCAATTCCCTAATGAGCTATGAGATGGAGGGATGAAGGGAGGCGGGCAAAGGAGAGAGGGAGATATAGAGCTTGGGAGCAACTTCTCCACCATTATTCTTAAAACGGTTTTATTTTGGTAGGGTTTGCATACTTACAGTGCAGCCCCTAAATTCAGAGATAACATAATAGATAATATAGCAGCGAATAAATGGAAAGGTTGTCGCCACACAGATACTGCAGGTAAGCACACCAGGCACAGGGGAAGTGGCATGCTAACATCCTAAATAGCTTATTGGACGGCACTTGCAACCGATAATCCACGACCCTCGGCGCCCTACATGGCACCAGCTAATTGGTGGTCTGGTACGGCTCGTCCGCAGCCCGAGCAATGGGTAACACAGGGTGCAATAGCGCGTGATGCCGGGGTGCGAGTTCCCCCGTTACACGATGTTACAATCCCGCTAATCGAACTTCCAAAACACCGTGTCACATCCCGCTAAAGACACCGCATCTTCCCTACCAACTACCCGAGTTTGGGAGCCCTAGAGAATGGAGGGACACTTTCTGTCTTCCTGAAGTCGGGCGCTACAACAGAAGCACATCCAAGACAGATAGTGACATCCTGTGACATAACAAAAGACATATCGGAGGGAGACGCATGTATGTGCCCTACAATAAGTGCGGTCATACAGTATGTAAACAAGATTGTTGCACGCATAAGCTCAACTAGTGGCTTTACAGATCCATAAAGGTGAAGGACTTTGTAGGAAGAAATAGAACAGTACGCCATATGTAAAGACTAAGCCACGCAATCTGCTAATTTGCATACAGGCCTTACGAAAAAGGTGAAGCTTGTGATCCATGCCGCGGCATGTGATGGCACCACCTCCACTTCTTCTCCATCCTCACCACCTGCCTCTCACATCACCTCATGTCCTTCTTCTCGACGTTGTAAGGGAAATGAATATGAGGTCCCGCTTCTGGCACCGCGAAACATTGTGGAAGTTGAGCCAGTTGCCCAGAGAATCTCTAAAAATATGTGTCCCACAGCGGCTAGTCTGCAAGCTCAAGACAGAAACCCGGCAAGCAAGAACAACCGCTAGCTAAAACCTCCCCAACAACCTTCTCATATCGTATTTTCTCCTCATATTTATGTCCTGCACTGGATCCGCACTGCCACCGCGAGCAACGGCACCATCTGCCCGGACTGCCCAGCCACAACATGTACAGATGCACTGCGCGCCTGATTACGCTGGGCGCACTGAACCTCTTTGGTAGATTGACATAATAGAAAAGCCGCAACAAAGGCACCTGCACGCCCTCTCGTTCTGCCCGTAAGATCACAGGAAATACGATCTACTGGATCGCCCAGCAAGGATCGTACTATCCGTATAAGGCCCGCAACCTGCCCGCTGAGAACTTGCCATCCCGCTGGTTGCCGCTGTCACCCCATAGAGAGAGACTGCAACAGCAACGACCCATGCCCTAATACCGTTAGCGGGACAGTAACCACCAGGCGCCCAACAAAGAACTAACCCCCCGCCGTCAGCGGCATCAAATATTACGCCAGCTGCAATATGGTGTCCTTTAAGCGCAGAAAATGAAAAGTTATAATCTTTATTGCGAATAGAGGGAAGCCCAGACGCGTGCCTGCCTATCACCGGTAGCGCCCTCGAGCCGCATCCTTCGTTCGCGATATGCACACAGTGTAGATGCCACCGGCATGTCAAAATGCATCAAATCCTGGGTATTCAATCAATACATCCCTGAATCCATGAGCGATGCGCCTCGTACATGGCGGTAACACATGGACTTTAAATAAGGCACAGCACCTAAAAACTCCAATCGGCAAAGCCGTGACGCCGTCAACACCTGACTGCGCTGTACTCCCCTGAAAGATGCCGCACATTTACGTCCGTGCCAGGATACTGACTGGACGTTGACTATATGGTTCTTCCTTTCGTCATCGGCCATCACCTCAAATCCTTGCTCTTTGGGGGCGGTCGTGACGCCTTCGCCGGTGGCGGACTGGGCTTGGCGTCTTCCTTGTCCTTTTTGGGAGGCGGGTAGAGAGACTTCTTTGGTGGCGGCCTGGGCGGGCGGGACGGCGACGGCGGCTCGGGCGACGGCGGCGGTGGGGACGGCGGCGGTGGGGACGGCGGTGGGGACGGCGGAGGTGGGGACGGCGGAGGTGGGGACGGCGGCGGTGGGGACGGGGGCTCGGGGGACGGCGGAGGTGGGGACGGCGGAGGTGGGGACGGGGGCTCGGGGGACGGAGGTGGTGGCGCTGGTGATGGCGACGTTGGTGGGTCGAATGGCAGGAGCGGGGGTGGATACGTTCCTGGGCCAAGAAGTGCGCGGCGGCGGTCATCACCCTTGGCCTTGCCCTTTGGGGGCGGTCGTGACGCCTTCGCCGGTGGCGGACTGGGCTTGGCATCTTCCTTGTCCTTTTTGGGAGGCGGGTAGAGAGACTTCTTTGGTGGCGGCCTGGGCGGGCGGGACGGCGACGGCGGCTCGGGCGACGGCGGCGGTGGGGACGGCGGAGGTGGGGACGGCGGAGGTGGGGACGGCGGAGGTGGGGACGGGGGCTCGGGGGACGGCGGAGGTGGGGACGGCGGAGGTGGGGACGGGGGCTCGGGGGACGGAGGTGGTGGCGCTGGTGATGGCGACGTTGGTGGGTCGGATGGCAGGAGCGGGGGTGGATACGTTCCTGGGCCAAGAAGTGCGCGGCGGCGGTCATCACCCTTGGCCTTGCCCTTTGGGGGCGGTCGTGACGCCTTCGCCGGTGGCGGACTGGGCTTGGCATCTTCCTTGTCCTTTTTGGGAGGCGGGTAGAGAGACTTCTTTGGTGGCGGCCTGGGCGGGCGGGACGGCGACGGCGGCTCGGGCGACGGCGGCGGTGGGGACGGCGGCGGTGGGGACGGCGGAGGTGGGGACGGCGGAGGTGGGGACGGCGGAGGTGGGGACGGGGGCTCGGGGGACGGCGGAGGTGGGGACGGCGGAGGTGGGGACGGGGGCTCGGGGGACGGAGGTGGTGGCGCTGGTGATGGCGACGTTGGTGGGTCGAATGGCAGGAGCGGGGGTGGATACGTTCCTGGGCCAAGAAGTGCGCGGCGGCGGTCATCACCCTTGGCCTTGCCCTTTGGGGGCGGTCGTGACGCCTTCGCCGGTGGCGGACTGGGCTTGGCATCTTCCTTGTCCTTTTTGGGAGGCGGGTAGAGAGACTTCTTTGGTGGCGGCCTGGGCGGGCGGGACGGCGACGGCGGCTCGGGCGACGGCGGCGGTGGGGACGGCGGCGGTGGGGACGGCGGTGGGGACGGCGGAGGTGGGGACGGCGGAGGTGGGGACGGCGGAGGTGGGGACGGGGGCTCGGGGGACGGAGGTGGTGGCGCTGGTGATGGCGACGTTGGTGGGTCGGATGGCAGGAGCGGGGGTGGATACGTTCCTGGGCCAAGAAGTGCGCGGCGGCGGTCATCACCCTTGGCCTTGCCCTTTGGGGGCGGTCGTGACGCCTTCGCCGGTGGCGGACTGGGCTTGGCATCTTCCTTGTCCTTTTTGGGAGGCGGGTAGAGAGACTTCTTTGGTGGCGGCCTGGGCGGGCGGGACGGCGACGGCGGCTCGGGCGACGGCGGCGGTGGGGACGGCGGCGGTGGGGACGGCGGAGGTGGGGACGGCGGAGGTGGGGACGGCGGAGGTGGGGACGGGGGCTCGGGGGACGGAGGTGGTGGCGCTGGTGATGGCGACGTTGGTGGGTCGGATGGCAGGAGCGGGGGTGGATACGTTCCTGGGCCAAGAAGTGCGCGGCGGCGGTCATCACCCTTGGCCTTGCCCTTTGGGGGCGGTCGTGACGCCTTCGCCGGTGGCGGACTGGGCTTGGCATCTTCCTTGTCCTTTTTGGGAGGCGGGTAGAGAGACTTCTTTGGTGGCGGCCTGGGCGGGCGGGACGGCGACGGCGGCTCGGGCGACGGCGGCGGTGGGGACGGCGGCGGTGGGGACGGCGGAGGTGGGGACGGCGGAGGTGGGGACGGCGGAGGTGGGGACGGGGGCTCGGGGGACGGCGGAGGTGGGGACGGCGGAGGTGGGGACGGGGGCTCGGGGGACGGAGGTGGTGGCGCTGGTGATGGCGACGTTGGTGGGTCGAATGGCAGGAGCGGGGGTGGATACGTTCCTGGGCCAAGAAGTGCGCGGCGGCGGTCATCACCCTTGGCCTTGCCCTTTGGGGGCGGTCGTGACGCCTTCGCCGGTGGCGGACTGGGCTTGGCATCTTCCTTGTCCTTTTTGGGAGGCGGGTAGAGAGACTTCTTTGGTGGCGGCCTGGGCGGGCGGGACGGCGACGGCGGCTCGGGCGACGGCGGCGGTGGGGACGGCGGCGGTGGGGACGGCGGTGGGGACGGCGGAGGTGGGGACGGCGGAGGTGGGGACGGCGGAGGTGGGGACGGGGGCTCGGGGGACGGAGGTGGTGGCGCTGGTGATGGCGACGTTGGTGGGTCGGATGGCAGGAGCGGGGGTGGATACGTTCCTGGGCCAAGAAGTGCGCGGCGGCGGTCATCACCCTTGGCCTTGCCCTTTGGGGGCGGTCGTGACGCCTTCGCCGGTGGCGGACTGGGCTTGGCATCTTCCTTGTCCTTTTTGGGAGGCGGGTAGAGAGACTTCTTTGGTGGCGGCCTGGGCGGGCGGGACGGCGACGGCGGCTCGGGCGACGGCGGCGGTGGGGACGGCGGCGGTGGGGACGGCGGTGGGGACGGCGGCGGTGGGGACGGCGGAGGTGGGGACGGCGGAGGTGGGGACGGCGGAGGTGGGGACGGCGGAGGTGGGGACGGGGGCTCGGGGGACGGGTAAGCTCCCATTGAGGTTAGGACCCTATGGAAAATCGTATCCTGGAAATCATCGATGTCAATGGTGGCCTCAGGCATTGCCAGCGGCTTCTGGAGGGATGCGGGATCGGGCAGTCCTCTGATGAAAGTTGGGCTGCGCACCCCTGCATCCACAACAAATACGGACGATGTTTCTCACTAAGGGATGGTTAGGACTCGTTCTTATTTACCGCTTATGGGTGGCTGAAGGCGTTCTCGGGGTCCCAAACGGCTAGTGGACATGGGGGCATTCTTGAGGAATTGATACCGGGTTGCTGGGGACGGAAGCGGTTCCCAGTTAAGATGGCCCCACGGAACGGAAGTTAGAAGAAGAAAAAAGAGCCATGTAATGGGCTATGGCATAGATGAAAGCTTCGGCGAGGTTGTGGGGGAAGCTAAAGGATGATACATGTTGCACGCCGATCCTGGTAGGTCTTGGTCATCTCGGCAGAGTTCAGGCACAGTTCGAGGTTGTCAGCATAGGCGTCACCAGTCTGGAGTGCTGGTAATGAAAAGACGGTGGACGGAATGCTCTACGAAGGATGGCTCTACAAAGTCTCTGAGCTGCAGCTTGCCACACTCACATCCACTCGGGGATGTATCCACATGCATGTACAGGGTTAGGAATGTGTCCCGCAATAGACAAGGAGATTAGTACACGTGTCGATGTTGGTAATCGAGCAGGCGGTCATCCTTAGTTACTGTCATCGTATGATAGAAAGCTCCACAGTTCCTGCTTCAGCAGACTCTTTGACCTGACCCCTACGGAAGTCTTTTACTTCTTCCGATTCATAGGGGTTGTCATTGTTGCTCGGTGCCAGGGTGGTAGGGGCCGGTTGAGCCCGGCCGCTTGAGGAGCCAGATGGACGAGAGGTGTGAACTTACAGAGTGTTAGCGCTGGGCCAGGCAGTGCTGCTAAACGGGAGTTTACGGTGCGCCTACAACCAGTGCCCCGTCAGATAAGCTAGGGGTTTCATCGGAGTTATAATTCTTAAGGTCACTGCATTGCATTCGGAAGCCTCAAGGAGCTAGCGGAGCAACTGTGCACCGACCCAACATTCCTTGAGGCATTTCCGGATGTAATTTCCCTTGGAGAAGTTGAACGTTTATTCCCGGACGTGGCAAATGGGGAGCCGGTAGTTATAATAGAAAAGCTGGAGTATGAGAGCTAGGGATACAGCTGGCGATACAGTCATTGTGTCTGCAGGTAAGTGAGATTGTTTAAGCCTGGGATTAATCGAGGCTAAGTCATGCACGGTAAGCGGCTGGAGTGTCCAAAGACTTATCTTTAATGTTTAGCACATGAAAAAATATTTTTACCCGCGGTGCTTAACGGCAACGTTGTCGAACTCAATTAATGTCACTGTGCAGTGCGGCGCACCATACCACGCGCACAAATTGCTGAGTTTGAGGATACAAAATAGCACTCCCAACTAATCAAGTTTATGCGCCCACTCTGACCACTGTGTGTTTTAGTGTGTGTATGTGGAAGTCGACAGCAACTAATTCCGTGACCACAAAGACATGTATCCTAGCATAATGTCATGGCATTCGTACGCCCTAGCCAAAGACCAGGTGCCCATTGCATCATTTTTCTTTTGCTGGTCTCTAGAGGCTGTCCTCACGCCAAAGGTCGGGTCATCCCGCCTCCCCCCCGGCCCACTTACGCTCTGCGAAGTCCGTGATGATCTTGTTGATCAGCGCACCCCACTGCTCCTGCGGCCCGGCCTTCCAGCTGTAGCCCAGCCACACAACAGCGCCGGGAACACCCACCTTGCCGAAAGCCTGTGGGAGGCAGACGCAGGGCTCCAGGCCGTCACATGAACCTCCTAACCGACCGTGGTCGTTATGAAGTAATGTCCATCCGTGATACCGGTAACATCGAAGGGAAGCCAGAGACCGGTGTCAGGTGTTTGCATCGCTTGTTTGCCACGATTTGCTTGTATGCCACAATTCCTGGCACCATGTGTATACGTACGCACCTGGGCCACCAGCAGGGTGTCTTCATCCCCATTCGCGGTGTACAGCGGGACTGTCACCGCGTCCGAGTCCTCGTGGTGGCACCAGGTACTCAGGCGGGTTGCCTGGGCACCCTCCAGTTCCCGGGGCCATGGATTACTGGTGTGACCAACGTCGGGGAGGAAAAACGGCGCCGATCGACTCAGCGCCGGATGCACAGATCGCCGTAGCTGCCCCGCTATACAGGTGTACTTACACATGTGCCATTTCCCTGCAGAAACGGAGTATGATGGCAAGGCAGTGGCATGACTTCAAACAGTAGTGATGAGGATGAGGCTGATTGCTGTATGCGCGCATGTGCAATGGAGTGGCGCAAACGCAGTGCGTGACTTACGCAATGCCGTTTATAGGTACACTATTTGGCAGTTCCGGACTCAGGAATCATGGTTGTGAGGGCGCACAGTCACCTTTGTATTCCAGTGCCTCTGAAATGAAGTTCCGTATGAACGCGCCATCACCGGTCCCAGCATCCAGAAGGATCACAAGCCCGCCTGAGGCCACGAAGAATGACACTGCGTCCATGTACTCGGCACTGGAATAGATCACTTGGTCGTGCTGAACCGGAATGATGTATGCATCCGGCGCGCCTGTCGTGCCGGTGTTGGTCGGTTCGCCAGCAAGTTGCACCGAAAGACCAAGCGTTTGCAGTTGGGCCTCCAAAGTGTTGTCACCATTCTTCCAATATAGGTCTTTGACTTCCGTAACCTGGCTTTGGTGAAGGGATACGGTTGGAACTTTGGCCAGGGTGAGGAGCACTGGACAAAGAAGTATGCTGCTTAGCAGAAGCATGCAATGAAAAGGAGAAACCATCTTCCAAGCAATCCATAAACTATGGAAGATTTTTGCACGTATGGAAAAGGATGCAGGATCAGGGACCAGGATGGCTATTTATCGCCAAGCAACTACTGGCCATGGCAGGTACCGTAATGGCCCGGCAAGCCATTGGTTTCGGTCATTGAAGTACATGAATATTGTGTAATTGAAGCTAGTTGGAAGTACAGAACGCAGCGCGCGGCTGTACGCTTATGTACCTGTGCTGTATGTCTGACTTCATCGTCAACCGTACCACTCATAATCTAATCAATAGGCAGAAGAAAATACGAAAATTTTTCTTCTTTGAAGTCATTTTCAGAGGTATAAATATTCACAATAATTGTCGCGGAAGCTGCATGTAGAAGCTGTGCAATATTAGCATGCAAGATTGGAGAGGTTTGTTTTTAAGCAAAGAGCTTATGCGATAAATATATAATATAAGATATAAAACCCAAATAATTTCTCTTTCAATTAATACATCCACACATCTGTGAGGAACTATGATCGTACCAGCAACGACGCCAACGGCCTGTCGCAGCTACGAACCGTTGCAACGGATGAAGCGGCGAACCTGGTGCCCTAGACAGACAATTCGGCAAGCTATTTACATAACGCAAATCTTACCGTCTGATGAACTGATGGTTATACTTTCCTTAACATGCATTTGGAGCTTGAGGTGTCTTTCCACCGCCGCCGAACATCCATCGCAGACGGAACCTTGCTGATACCATGGATAAAACAAAACGTGTAGCAGACAAAACGTGAGGTTGTGACTTGATGAACTATGAATTTGCGACTCAACGCCGTAGCGTGAGTGCGCAAGCAAGGGACGGAGAGGGGAACACCGTTTCGACGGTCATTACGCTTCGAAGGCGTGCCAACCTCCAAAATACGATCATAACAGTTGTGAACTCAGGGCTTGAGCCCATTCGAAGTAGATATATTAGGGCATGCTGTGCTGGGGCCGACTTGGACTCCCATGGCCTTGTGCGTGCCAAAACTGCGAACCTTGCATGCATGTGGGCATTTCCCTATCATCTTTGAGATCAGTGGCATTAAAACAAGGTCGTACGTGCGGTGAAATTGTTCAAGAAGTCGCCCCGGCCTGCTCGCAGTGGTGAGTATCGCTTTACTTGGCCAGCTTTGATACCGCTTAGCAGGCGGACCGCTGCGAGCTCGCGTGTCCACAACTCGTATGGCCATGGACATTCGGGTGGAGTCCCCATGGGATATGCGGATAGCAGTCCATATATTGCCGGGTCTTTGAGGCATGCGTCCTCCTTAAAATGCAAATGCACGAACATCCTGCCGCCTGGGTGCGACTGGGTCGTCTAGCCTTCCATGGAGACAAGATTCTACCACACCCGATTTGCATCCGTGCGTAGTTCCGGGGATCAACTTGTTTGAAAGAGTCAAACTGGTATGTATACCCTAGCCATACATACAAGGCTAGGGCGGGCTTGAGCCAGGGGGTAAGGATTGCGACAGGACAGACGAACGTATGCCGCTGCTTTCTCCCACTGCGTTGTGGTTCGGCCTGGTTGGCATTGGGGCCCCTGGCGCTCGTATGTGCCGCTTGTGCACGGCGAGCCGCCCACAGTGTAACACCCCATTCACACAAGGAAGTGCTCGAAGTGCAAGACGGTTGGGTGTATGTGCATTTGGTGGAATTGTACCTACGAAAATGCGTGATGCATGGAGGCAATTACGTGCTGCCGCGAATGGAATAATGCTGGTGATGTGGTGCTGCAGGCCCCAGCGTTAGGTTCCATTAAGCCGCACGACACCGCCATCGCGCATCGGAGTACTACTATGTAGCTACTATAGTATCTATCTACAAAACTTATGTGTGCACGGGCTGGCTACTTGGTGCTTGTGAAAGCGTAAAGGCAGTATATGTGTCTACGGTGCTATGCCGGGACACGGGGCATGCCACCCTATCACGGCGGGTTTTACCCGATCTTGCCCGGTAGGCAGGGTTCGTCCGCCTGTGCGTGCGTGTTGGCCGCTTACGTGCATGCAAACGGTAAACACGATCACAGGAGAGTGTTAAAACCCCTCGCTATTGCAAAAAAAGATTGAGGTCCGCGTCAACGTTATTATAGAACGTTGTTTTAAGAATTGCAATTTATGATATACAGAAATACGGGGGTGGTTCGAGAACGTGAAACCGGAAACCATGGGTGCATGGGTTAAAAGCTGCGGCGGCTTTGGCCCAACGCCGATATAATGCAGACAGGAATGCTAGATAAAATACATACATCACAGCCAGCAACCGCCCTTTTGAATGGATTGAATGCGTTATATCTACCCATATCTACCTGTTCCTTCTATCGTAATAGGTCGATCAGAAGGCAAGCAGCTGTCCAGTTCGAATGGAAACCACCCATTTGAAAAGAAACAGCGCACGGGTGACGCACACACCCATACACATACACATACACGTACACATACACATTACACAGGAAATACAGCGGGCTCTGCTGTATAAAAGGACCTTTACCCAGAGTAAAGGTATAAACCACCAGAAGGTGAGGTGGTCCAGCCCGAACCTTCAAAACCCCTCAGGATACATCATGAAGAAGAAAACTGCAGTAATATGAAATTGCAAGGTGTTTCGGTACGATGCATTTGCATATGCATATGCCTATGTGTAACAGATGCTGCTTCTGCTGCTGCTGCTGCTCAGGATTCTAGTACGCATTCGGCAGAGTGTTGTATCTCTGTTGTGTCGGCCTACAAAGGCTCGATCGGAAGGATGACCATCCGTGGTCCAGGATCCTTGACACTACCCGTAAATACCCCAGGATACTACAGCGATGGAAGTGACTTGTTCTTGGGTACATCGTCCTCACCGTCCGCATGGGAGGGGTCCCCATGGCTTGGAGAAGCAATCATGCTGACATCAATCTTCATTTCTGGTAGAATTCTTCAACAACTGGAGCGCATTGGTGCACATGTGTGAGGTAGGACCACCCTGGGTAGGTCCGCACATGCCACGTAACGATTCCGCGCGCATGAGACGATTGCCTGTCCTGACAAGGCCATGGGGATAGAAATATCTTTTTACCCCTTGATACAATCTTCTGGGTGAGCCTCTTGGCCCACCCACCCACCCTGCCGGCATACCGTTCATTTGAATATAAGGTTATGCCTGGATGTCAACTCTCAACTTTGTGCCTAGACTCGCTTTTCCCCGTATGCCATAACCCTACATGTTTTTTGATGATGATAGAGAATAAAACTAAAGCGTGCCAAATTGGTGTCCTTGTTCGCTCCAATAGCAAGGTTCGTCGTAAATCCTAACGTCCGGACACTTTGCTGTTCGCCGTCGGCTGCAGCAACACCCATTAATCCTCCATGATCTGTATCTTGAAAACAATCTTAACGATTTAATAATTTTATTTCATCTGTTCGACCGACCTTCACTTGCCGTAGCCCATTCAGCAATTACACCCAAAAGTAATTGCATCGCGAGCACCAAAATAATTGCAATTATCACTTAAATTTTGCTTTTGGATAACTGGGGACTGATTGTGATTGCAACCGGTGACAAAATTTTGGGATTCAGTGACATTCTCCTGCGGATACTGAACCCGCCAGAGCCGAACTGCCGTACGATAACCTTCGACAGGCCCATAACTTTCGCCGTACAACTCCAATAATCATGATTTTAAATGCTCTTTTCAAAAGCTTTAATATTTTTAATCATGGGGGGGAGGTCCTGGATTTCCTACCCCCTTTGGTCCCGACATATTACTTGTAACTAATTACAAACAATTACATGGCTCTTAGTAAAATCTGTTCTTTTTCACAACGAGATGTTGATTCTGTCTGCTGCGTCCCTAATGTTGAACACTGTTGAACGAGCTGGACGAGTCGATGGCGTTACTTGAGTTTCTGACCACGTTTTTGACACCTTCTGAGAATTGTACTGCAAAGGAGAATCCGATTGAGTATAAACTGTTGGTTCTGTTAATTATGGGTGTATTGGGGCCCGAAATTGATTTAGCTCTCAATCTAGAGCAATTTGCCTTGTCTCCGTCGCGGCCCTGGCCGCAGGTCGCCGTTCGAACAGGAAAGCGCCGTTTCAATGGTTTACATTGTACAAGATCGCGACTTTCAAATTTCCGAAACTGATTGAAATTCATTAATTTCATATTCTCAGACAAAGCGGCTTCACAGTTTTCAGCAAAGCCGGCACATGGTCACTGAGTTAAATTGCCGATTATTATTATTGAAGGCCGAGCTGGGATACGGAATGAAGCTCACTTGAATGACTTTTCACTAATTCTTGAAGCGACGGCACACATTATTTTATGGGACGAATTCGCCGTCCATGCGTACGGGAGCAGGACTATCCGTGCGCACCGTAGAGGCCAAACATGACACAGGAATTACACAAGAGACGATGTTAGCAAGTCCCCATGCAGTGGCCATCGCATGGTTATGCTCCAGTACGCGGAACATGCACCCCTGGTGAACACAGGTGTCCATCAGGACTCCAGTGGCTGTGGCCATAATAGCTTCCTAGCAGCTGCACTGTCACAGTACCGTGGTACATAAATGGATGGCGGGGCTGATAAGGAGAGACAGGGAAGCACATCTACAGTATGCACAGGCACACAAATCCCGATGGATGCATGTGGACGAGGTAAGGAACACTTTAACATGAATGGCCGGCAAAAGCATCACCAGTGGTACGTTTCGGCCATGCATAGTAAAACATACGAGCGACTCCTCCTGCAGAAGGTACATAACGTGTTGATGGCCCATGGCTTTGGCAGCCACAGGCTTGACACGTGATTCATTACCTTGTGAATTCCGGATCGGTGCCAGCATCAAGAATATCGGCCCGCTATGAATTGTTCCGGCGGCCAACCTAGCCAGTGCGTCCTTAACGTTGAAGTGCGTATAGGGTGGATTGTACAGGAGGACCTCAGAAGTTATCCTGATCTCGTAAATTTGAGTTCTCCGTGCACAGTTCGCATGCGAGCGGAACCACGCGCAGGAAATATCAATCCACATGAGCTTCAATCCACATGAGCTTTAGGTGTTTTAAGGTGTTTTCAACATTTTTGACAAGTACTACTGCCTGACCGTACGGCAAGCGAAATGCGATAGATATGTTGCCACGACTCCAGGATACTCCCCCTGGGAGCCCACAGACATTTCATTTTTGAAGTCGCCACCGCCACCAGGGATGCAACACGCAATCCCATTGAGCTCACTTACCGCTGGAATCAAATTATAGTCATGCGAATTTGCCGTCATCCAGATCCTGCTCCTGGTCATAGGCAATCGCATAACTCTTTCGACGCCCCGATCAAGGGCTCCATATCTATTTAATACAAAACCTAGGGAGCCGAAGCTTAATGCGAAATGAGCATTTAACTCGTGGGCCGGACCCTATTTTACAAGTTTCGAGACGCTAGATGGCCGTCCTGAAGCTCGTAATGTTCACGACGGTCAAGCGGGCCCATGACTAGCTAGCTGTACCTGCCATTACTTTCATTAGTCCGTACACAGGAACAATCAATACCTACGCATCTCGGTACGCCATGTCTTGTGCTATTTAAGCTACAGGGAGATGTCGCGTGTTCAAACAATTCGGCCTCACCCCGCCCCCTCGTCACATATGCAAAAGCCACCACGAAACTCAGGGACATCTGCGACGCCACGCATTTTTCGGTGATGCTAACCAAGGAAGACCGCAGGCCAAAAGGGACAGGAAAACACCGTTGTAAACCGCCATAGCGTCAGCAAGGCAATAACATACAATATTCCTCCCCTCCCCATGCCCAATAAATATACTCCGTCCCATTGCAAATGTCGAAGCGATGGAAATGATCGTGCAATCGATCGCACGCGAAAAAATCTATGCTCAAATGCCTCAGCGAAGAAGCCAGAAGTAAGCATATTACAGAAGTACAGCTATAGACAGATATGTACTACGACTAAACCACTGCATCGTTCAGAAACGTATGTACAGACGAGCTGCTGCATGTGGGCTAACCTACCATGGGAGACATGCTAGCCTATTCTTCCCCCACACGCCTACACATCCGAACCACTATATACATGGCATAACAGCCTACTTCCGTTAGGTTGGAGACAGCAGATGAACCGCTACAAATAGCATGCACGACGTCTTGCGCAATAACCGTAATGACAGCAGGCTGCGTTCTCCCCAGCTGTGTTAGGAAGGTGACTATACAGCTTATGTTGAAACAAGTCGCATTCCCAGTTCGTCACGAATGGGTCGAGGCGTGTTATCCTTCGCGGGCTTATTCTGACAAAATGGGCATAGATAAATGGCCTTGGGCCTTGTACTCCAGGCAAGTATACAAGCGCGTATGCACGCCAGCGAGCATTCCTGCTGCTACTCTTATTGCATCGGGACTCGGCTATTGTTCGACCTCGTCGCTGACGCCGCCTGTGTCGCCGCTGGTGCCGAGATAGACAACTATGGGATAGGGGTAGATGGGCCGACGGCTGCCCAATAAATAGTGAAGATCAGTACGATGTTCTTTGATGCAACCCCCCAATGAAGTGACCCGTCGCCTTCCTCTAGCTTAAGACTTTTTCCCTTCCGCTGCCGGCGCCGAGGTCGTTGCCGTCACACCCATCGCTGCTGCTGCGATCGTTCCCATAGGGGTCTTTGTTGCCGCGGCTGTGGCCTTTGTAATCGCCGATGCTGCAGTCGTTGCCATGTCTGAAATCCTTGCATCTGTTGTCGCTTTAGCGGTTGCTGTTGCTGCAGATATTGTTGCTGATGGTGTCGCCGCCGTTGTTGACTTCATGGGTCCCACTGTTGCAGCTCCCGGCCCAGCAGCTGCTTCCACGACCATTATCGTTGAAGTTGCTGTCGCCTTTGCAGTTGCCTTAGATCCCATTCCTGTCGTTGCCGTTGCTGTTGCGACTGCTGTTGCGGTTAGAGGATCATGTTGCGGGGAGGACGGCACCTGTAGACCGCCTTGCATGTTATCTGCACCACCCATGCCGTTGGGAGAATAGACCGGGGGCTGAGCCATTGATTGTGTGAAGCGAATTAGAAGCTCTTCAATTTCTTTATTTAATGTCGTCGTCAGGTTTTCGGCATATTTGCCAATTCCGTTAAGGGCGTTAACGCCGCCGTAAGTGCCGTTATTGCCATTGATGCCGGGGAAGCCGATATTCCCATTACCGCTACCGATGCTGTTACCCTTGTCTTCACTATTGCCGACCACGCCGGCGGGGCTGGGTGGGGACGGGTTGAGAGCGGTAGAAATGGACATGACGGGACGAACCAACGGCCCCATGGATTTTTCCGACAGCTTGCGGCCATTCTTGCTGGCAATGGCATTACCGCTTTTGGCGTTTTTATTGCTGTGGCCGTTATCGTTATTGCCGTTATTCCCGTTGTCACTGTAGCCGCTGGGATTGAGCGGGTAATTTCCTGGCGCGAGCAGAGAGCGACGCACCCCATCGTGGGCGTCTTCAGCCATGCGAGTTGTAGCTTTAATAACATCCAAAAACTCGTCCGAATGCACTGGGCTCCCTACGCGCAAAGGTTGGTATGTGCCTGCGCAGCCGCGACAGGATGGCAAGGCATCATAGCGAAGACGAAGGCACGAGGAAACACAACAAGGTCAAGAAGATCTGAACGCACAAACTCAGTCGCTAAGGTCCTACGACCCATATGGGTTTTCACTCAATTGTCGTAATGCTGCTGTCCACATGTAATTACTTCCCATAGTAGGACAAGTACAAGACCCACAAGGATCATTTGCAATCCTTTATGCCAACGGCGTTCTGGGTCAAGGTTGATGAACTGGTCAGAAACCACCGATTTAGGCCCCAACTAGCGTGCATGTACCGTTTGTGAAGTCCGTGATGATCTTGTTGATCAGCGCACCCCACTGCTCCTGCGGCCCGGCCTTCCAGCTGTAGCCCAGCCACACAACAGCGCCGGGAACACCCACCTTGCCGAAAGCCTGCAGGCAATCAGTTGATGTACATTATGGAGCGGCCATTCCAAAATGTAGCCGCGCGGCCGACTGTTCCAATGCCCGCGGGCCCACACTATGTACGACGTAGCGTGTGAAAGGCATAAACATCTCGCGAGCAACGGCAACGTCCTCATCTCATGCTACGAAAAGGTTGCAAGCTGCCGAAAGAGAATCATGCAAGCAATGTGGGTCAATTAAGGAAATGCGCGAGAACTCTCATAAAACATGGCAGGTGGAAGTCCTGTCAGAGGGTAACGTGCCTGCGCAGCCACTTTTCCATCGTCACCAAAGTTTGTGTACAACGGCCACGTGATGGCGTCGCCGTCCTCGTGCCGGCAGGAGGTGTATACGCTAGTAGTGCGAGCGTCTTCAAGGGCCTTGGGCCAGTCTGCCGCACCAGCAATCGATGCCCCGGGCAGGAAGGAAAGCGCAGCATCGCTTAGCACAGGGCCGCCAGAGCGGCCGAGACGCCGCGGCTTGTCGGTTGTGGTTTGCTTGCACGTTGTCCAAGTACCTAACCCAATAAAGGATGGTTGTCGAAATAATTGCATAAGCAGTATAAACAATTCAGCAACAAAACGGTTTCGTAACTGACCGCAAAAACGTATCAAGGTCGTAAGGCAGGCAGGCGAAGGTGGCAGACAACGCGATGCGCCATGCTTATCGGTCTAGTTTGTATGTCGTAAGCCTGTGTGCTTTTACCTTTGAGATTGAGCGCTTTGACGACAAAGTCGCGCAGAGCAGCACCTTCGCCCGCGCCAGCCGCGTCGAGAATGATAACGAGACCTCCGCGTGAAAGAAATGCTGCGACCTCGGTCATGTTCTCAACCGCAACATAAAAGGTGTGTCCGTTCTGAACTGGAATGACATATGCGCTGGGAGCTGCGTCACCTAACAGGCAAGGTTGGGCATCAGCTGCCTTTTCGACCGTCAGCCGAAGATCGATGAGCTGCTGCAATAGGTACAGCGGCCCGTTATCCCAGGAAAGGTCGAGAACCCCTTTAGACTCGCTCATATAGATGGCAACCTTGGGCAGGCCGGGGCTGCCATCTGTTAAACGGCCTAACATAGACACCACCATGAAAAAAAAGCTGTACGAAAACACGCGCGCCATGGTTACAACAGTACCCAGGCGAGGGATGTTTGTTCTATAATTGGAGAAGTCGTGTCTTATAAACTCATGCGAAGGATGCACGGAATGGGATATGCGATCTCGTACACGTCTGTTGCATGAATGCCAATCTTGCTTACATGGTCACATGCAGGATGCAGCCTGCGTCTTCACCTGTGTGCTGTAAGGTAAAGCGATTACTTACACGCAGGGTGTAGAAAACATCCAGAGAACACTTCGTGTATGTTTTTTCGCTTGGCACAAACCGTTCTCACACTATGTGCCAGTCCTGTTCGTCTCAAACAAAAGCAATACCCTTGGAACTCTAGGAGGCTCGTCTTGCTCCTACGGGACTAACGGGACAAGTAAATTGATACTCTTTCTTAGCGGGGGACAACGAGCATCTGGCCCGCATCATAGGCACAGCAGAACTGAATTCACACAGCTGATTCCACGTGCCCATAATTATGATTGGTTGCTTTAAAATGATGATTGTAAGCCTTTTGTGCATCAGGGTTGTCAACACGCACATCAGCACGGCTGACTGCTTTGGGCGCCGGCAACGGAGACACTTATGATAGCCTCAGCATGACTCTGGAAGTCATTTGGTAATTAGAAATAGAATTGACTTGCCAAGGAAAGCTTATCCAAGAAAGCCGCTGTTTCGGCATTACTCATTCATTGTCAATTTGAGCGCCAAGCGGAACCGAACCAAGGGAACAGCTGGCGAAAGGAGGTTTATAATAATATAGATTACTTTGCCACGCGATTCCCTCTAAATTGCGTCCGAATTGCCAGGTTGTAAATTTGGCATAGTCCTGAGAATCCAAGATTTCATCTACTATAAGTAAAACAGACAAGCTGAATGTCGCTCCCATTCATATAGGGAAGCTTCTGCATAAAATGTCAGAGTGGTTTGCAAGCGCAGGCGAGGAACCTCTGTTAAGGCACGAGGTTACCGCAGAGGTCCTTTGCGAGCTTCCTTCAAAGCTTACGCAGCGTGCAGAGGCCCTCGAGCATTTATCGGCTGCAATAGTATTGTGCGACAGGGCTCATGGTGCGTGGGTACGTTCTTCCCTGTTGGCGGCACGGGGCTGACATTCAATGTCTGTGACAGGCGACGATCTCAGGACTTTTCAGCCACTCTTCTCTGGGGAAGACGTGTCGTCGCGGCAACGGCGATGGCTGGGTCTGCGGGCCGCGGCATCGAAAGTGGAGAACGCCTTTGAGGTATCCATACCCCCGAAAAGTATTCTGCGGCAAGCGTTCCACGGCAAATGGAGCATCCAACCATGCATTCCCTTCTCACTGTTGGCTCCTACCTCCAAGTGTCATGTTTCTCCAGTGTATTGCGTGGCTCCCTGTGTACCTGCGTACGTAAAACTTGCGTTCGACGTGTTTGCCAGCTGTAAGTGCGGTTTGTTTCCGTCTTGATCCATTAGGCATTCAGCCGTGACCGAGATCAAGACGACTTCCAGCGTCTATGGGTGAACTTTCTGGCTCCATTCTCACCGCAACGCCAACTTGCCAGCCGGGCTCCCCTGCGCCGGCCTGTGGACGCCGAGCCTACCGCTACGACCCTGGCGCTGCCTGTTGGGTCGACAAGTGAAGCAATACCAACTTTGCTGCTGTCAACTAATGGAGCCAGCATGGCGGATCGCTTGGATTTGTATGGCGCATTCGCATTGTATCTGCGCAACCAACACGTGAGCACCGCGCCAGAGGAAGGGTGATGCGGGAAATGACAGTTAGCTAGGTAGTTGCGTGTGGAGAACTAGCTGGCGACGGCCGTCTTGATATGTGGATATGCCATTCCATCAAATTTCGGGAAACACGCAGTAGCCTGAAGCTTTAACCATCGGGTTTACTGGAACCGTAAGCGGGATTATCGGCAATGGATACAACTGTAAGACTTAGGGATTAGGAATCCAGCGTGCCACTGAGCAAACTCGCAAACTTGCTACTTCATTGTTCACATGTACGGTGTTGTGGCCTTGAGGATTCGGCGTGTTCCCCGCTTAACTGTGCCGTGTTTAATTGGGTCATGGGCCGGGCCGGAAAGGATTTGCGCTGCATGGGTTCTCTCCTTCGTGTTGCTCACTTGCCTCTTCGTCATGCGCTGTCCTTCGCGTCCTGACACCTGAATTCACTAACGAGCCATTCTCGTGATTGGTGATCCAGAATGCTTATGTGGCATTGTTACGACCGGAGGATCTGGCAGCAGACGTGGGCAGCTGCTTCAGCTCGGCTTTGGCGCAGTTTACCGGTCTCCCGGGGGCCGCCGCTGAGGATGTCCTGGTAAGGGTGTCTTTAGGGAAAGGATTAAAGGAATATACTAACATAGTGTATGATTGAATAAGTTGCACCCATTGCTGTTTACCAATGATTGTCCAAATGAGCTCGGAGGTAGAAGCTGGTCCTAGCGACTGCCTTGCCCGCAACCATGGTAATGTGGGGCAGATGGAAAATGACTACACGCGGGGTCTGCGCGTCAATAAGCTATTACGCATCAAACCCCGCCGCGTAAGGGTTTCAACTGCCTGTGGGGCTGAAAACCCTTGTGAGCGTTGCCCGCGTGAAGTGGCCCACTGTTCCAGCGCGCGAAACAGTATTTTGGTTGAAAAAATATTCCGCGTTGCTTGGATGCTGCGTACGTGACTTGCGTAGGGTCTGGTGGCATGGTATGCACATGAAACCGGCTGCGGCCTGCACCGAGCGCCGGCTGCCACTGCGGAGCCCTGCACTACGGGTGCGGCAGTCGCGCCCACGCCTGCCAAAGGGGCATCCAAGACTCCCGGGCGTGGCGGTGGGAAGACTCCCAGTGGAAAGGGCAGCAGGGGTGGCAAGACACCTGGCGGTCGCGGGGTCGCAGATTCGGATGCTGGGATAGCTCCTGCTGCGAGCGATGCGGGCGAAGAGACGGTGGCTGCTCGCTTGAGGGCACGGCGCGGTCAGCAGGGTGAGTGGGACGCGCTACAGGGAAAAGAAGTGTAGGCGAGATCAGAACCCAACGGCACGATTTCCGATATGTTGTAAGTTTAGGCTCGGCCACACGTGTTCTCAGCGGCAGGGGACGCCCCAATTCTTGTAAATGTGTCTTAATGACTGAGGCAAGGAAGGCGCTATGGAAGTTTGCCTTTGCAGCCTAACCTATTTGTGACCTCCCGTCTGACATTCATCGCCGCAGGTCAGGCAGCAGCGGCGGCAGCAGATGCCGAGGCGCGGTCCGCCCGTGAGACCCAACAAGCTGTCCATGCGCGCAACCGGCAGCGCCATATGGTTTTGATGGTGGAGGCCGCAGATCGAATTGTAGACCGAGGTGCCCTACGAGCTTTGCTAGCTGCGCTGCATGGGGAAAGGCACCGCCTGCCCATCACCTTGGTGTTGGGTGAGTTCTGTCAAAGTATGATAAACGGGCTCGATACGGCATGTACGGTGGGCTCTTAGATGGGGAGGGCGTAGAAGGAGGAACACACCAACAGGTTTTCTTTGTCTCCAGGGTTTGATCTGCAGTGGATTTCATGGGCTCTACGTGTCATCTTGCTTCGTCCGTGATATGGAGGAAACATGAAATGTGCCACTGGACTTGGTTGTCAAGACGTGTTTCCGTTCCTGTTCATTACGTGCTGGGATAAGTTTTCTTAGGGTTTGTAATTCATTTCTTAGATTGCTTGCGGCTCTTATGATGCTCCACAGGTCTGTCGTCTCCCGCAGCCCTCTACTCCAGTAAACTGCCGGTCGACATGGCGTCACTGTTGCAGCTGACGGCGGCCGAGCTGGCACCGCATCCATGGCAACTGCACCGCCTTTTTCAAGGTGGGTCAGTTCGCTTTCCTCCAAGCTTTGGAGTCAGTTCCTTTATGTCCATGCCTGTTGTTCCGCGGAGCTGAGCTGAGGGAGCTGATGACTCCTTGCGTCTTAAGTAAGCGTTACAGGGTGGCATTTCTCACCAACGGCCAAGTAGCCTGCGTGGAGCCCTGCTTCTCCCTTCTAGAGAGACGCCCTCATCCATTTTCCACGATCGACTTCAGCACGTATTTGTTAGGTTCAGTGGTGCTCACCACCAGCATCGTCATCCAGCAGAATCATCTATCTATTGGATTAACAAACGGAGCAATAAACTCAGCTCCCGGTCAGATCGCAAACCATTATAGCCACGTCCTACACACGATCTGCCACACGCTACCAAGGGGCAACCAATAACTTATCGCCCCTCTGACAACGTAGGGGTTGGTAGGAGGATTTTGAACCCAATACCTCTTGATGCATCGGTCGCTGTATTGTAATTTGCGAGTTCTATTTGTATGCCAATACTAATCGAAAAGCCTGGTCGCGCATTCCATCACATCCTTTTTAGTTTGATCTTTGTTATTATGACTTGATACCGCAATTCTGTGTAGTTCTGCACTGCCATGTCCTTGCTGTCGGGTCCACCCCAAGACATCGCTCCCTCGCACCCCGCAGTTTAGTAAGTTACATGTTTCAATTAACACGCCCCATTCCATCCTCTCATTCTTACCGGTCTACCCAACGAACTCGTTTGACCAGACTTTCGGGCCCGGATTTATGTTTCCACATGCCTATAGGACACATTACCTATACCTTTTCCTATAGGACAACAGCTCAATCGTGCACCATGCCCCATATCGTGAAACATGCGCGCCTATTCGATTCCATCCCTCCACCCTCGGATGCTCGACCGCTTTTACGTGCAGATGTGCTGATGTCTCCGCAAGCTCCCCCGCTGCTGCTGGATGGCGCAACAATGCGGGAGCTGCTGGTGCAGTCGCGATTGCTGGAGCCCTCACTGGCATACCTCCGGGTGCGCGGCGCATGCCATGCCTGTCAAGCCGCGCCCAGATCCCCACACCGGAAAACGAACCAGACCTCGTAGCTGCAGATTATGCAGCTCACTGCATAAGCCACAGCCCTCGTGCTGCAGTGCCAATACGTTTGTGCCTTATTTTACCTTAAGCTTTGCGTCGAGTGCGGGAATCTACCTGGTCGGAAACCAAGATGGTCGGGAGAGTGGAAGTCCATGTTTTACCTTCACGGGGGTGCATTTGCCCGCTGCAAATCCCACAAAAGGCTGTCACGTCTTGCCTGCCTTATCCTTATCCGTCCTCCCTCCCTTTTGTGCGCAGACTGCTCTCCTTGAAGCGAATGAACAGCACTTCAGGCGGGAGCTTTTAGCTCCACTGGCGCTTCTGCCTCTGCAGCAGCGCCAAGCGGATGAGGCAGCGGCAACGGCCGCTTGGCGACAGTCGCACCCGGCTCCTAAGCTGCCCGGCGGTGGCAGCGCGCGAAAAGGAAGTGACAGCGGCAGCGACGATGAGGAGCATGCCAATAACAACGGCTCACCGGCATTAAACGCACCCACGAAGGAAGATGACGACGCTGCGGATCTTGGAGGCGGGCTGGAAGACTTGGCGGCCGTGGCAGAGTCCTGGATTGAGCGCCGCCGCCAGCGGCATCATGCTCGACTTGAGGCAGCGGTTTTGGAGCTTCCCGGGGAGCTTCTGCGCACTACATGCGCCTCGTTATCTGCAGGCATTGCTAAGGAGAACAGCGGCGACGGCAGCCATGGGAAGGATGTTGCGAGTCAGCGGGCGCGGGCAGTTTGCGAGTCGGTGGCCGAGGCCTTCTCCACGCTGTCGGCTTGGCGGCTAGGGCTGCGCTGGCTGGCCGTTCTGGCGGAGAGGACAGGTGAGGGGCCCTAAACGACCAAGGTCTAAATGGTAAAGCCCGCAATAAGCACAACCCGCCTTCCTGAATGGTATACACGACAAAGGCTAGGTGAGATTCCCTGCTTGGTTACCATGTCGTCTGGTGATGCCAGCGTGGGTGTGACGCTCTCGTGACTACTGTCTTAGCCACAGGCCCATGGCTGTCACACCAAAAACATCGTGGCTTATGTTGTCCTCACCTACTTTTATTTCCAGGTGCCATTCAGTTGCCTGGAGGCCACCGTTACACGCTGCCTTCTCTCTACGTGGCCGCGGCCAGCCCGCGCTTCTGGAAGCCACCAGCAGCCGCAGTTGCTGCGGCGGTCGCAGCAGGCTGCTCCGCAAGCCACAAGATGGCGGTTAAAGGGGTATCTGCCGGCGCGCCCTGTGCTGCAGCGGTTTTGGCAGCAACGTCCCTGGGAGAGTCGCTACTCGCGGGCGTGTTAGGTGCGACGACAAGGACTGCTGGCGGTAGCGGTGGCAGCGGCGGCAACGGGCGAGGGACGATACGAGCTCTACCGGAGGAGGTGAGCCCCACATGGCCGGTGTTAAGTACATTGTTCGGCAGACTGCGCCCACTCCTCCAAATCAATGCCTTTATCACTTGCTGCCCCTGTAGCTATGTGAGCAGTGATTGCGAATGGCATTTGCAGCAAGTCAGACAGTCAAAGCGTTGGTTGGGTTCTGCTGCTTCTGCTCTGCCTGTCTTTTATTGTCCGCCCATCACGAAATCCCGTCCCTGGCCAGGAGCTGGACCTGCTGCTGGACGACCTGATGGATGTCGCAAGAGAGGCGTTGTTGCATGACTGGGTCCCCGCCCCGGCTGTCATGCGGGCAGCCAAGGGTCTGGCGGTGAGGGGTGGCTTTAGCGGGAGCGCAGGGATTTCGTGCGCCGGTTGGGCGCCTGTCCTGGACCACGTTGGAGAGCAGGGAGGATGGAACCCACCGCATATAATTTATCTGATTTTGTTTGGCGATGTGGACACATCAGAGTGGTTGTGTATCTAACAGTTCTTTAGCATAGTTACCAATACTCGATCGCTGCCTTTTTCGGGTTTAGGAAATCGCTCCATTCCGTTTTTCTCAAGATATCTCTATGACTCATTTATCTATGACTCAACGTAAGTTTTTACAAGATTTTACAAGTGATTGCGTTGTGGCCCAGAACGGCCCAGCATCTTCCAACGTCCGCGCACCACAACATTGTCGTTATGATGGCTGCAGGAGCTACGCCTGACCTACAGCCATGGCACAGAAGTGGAAGGCGATGAGGACCGTGTCCAGCAGCCGGGCGGGGGCCCAAAGGGCGAGGCCACTGCAGCCAAGGGCGGCCCGGCCGGCGCGAGTGTAGACGATGAGGCATCCCCCGTCCGCAGGCGCCTAGCAGCTCAGGGTCTCACCAGCCCACCCACTGTGGAGAAGCTGAAGGGCATTACGGAGAGGCAAGCACAGCCATAGCAGGGTGTTGTGCTATCACCGTAAGACTGTTTTGGAACAGTCGTGTGGCGTTTTAGGCCGGATGACCTTCATTGCCTTGGGCTGAGCTGCCGTGTGCCTTGGTGGATATGTGTTTCCTGTGCAATGTTTGTAATATGGCTAACCCCATTTCCGCAGTGGGCGGCTCGTCAAGCCTCGTCTACGTAGGAGTTGGCCTTCATTCCCTTCCCAACTCTGTTGCCTTTGTATCGCCGCTCCTCTTCACGCAGGTTGGGGCGTTTGGATCCCCTCCCAGCGCCCAAGTGCCTCCAACCCAACAACGCACAACAGCCCTCTCGTCTCACTGGGCCCCAGGCGCAGCCACCTCGTAAGACCGCTACCGCCGTACAGGCTCAGGCCATCATCAAGCTTCCGACCTCCGGACCGACGCAATGTGAGTTTGCTATATGGGCTTCCCAGGGCCCTATCTGCAAGTTTTACCAGGTTGGTAAAACGGCAGGTAAGGCCCTGGGAAGAAGGGCAATGCAATGCACGACGGTTTGGGAAGGGGCTGCTAAATCGTCGGTATGGGAGCAGGCCGCAGAATCCAATAGGTTGAATGAAAGCGGCTAAGATGGACAATGAAGGAAGGCTTTGGGTAAAGCCTTTGCTCGTTTGCTGCGGAGGCAGAGGAGCGCTTGCGTAAGCCTGGGGGGATTTACAGGTGTGAGGGGATTTTAATCGGGCTTCTGAAGCCTTCTGTTCCGGCCGGACCGTGACAGGTAAGCAGACGGCACGGAGGTTTTGTCAAGCTGGGCGTCATCATTTGCCGTTTTCCCTCTGGCTTCCATCAAGAAGACTCACCGGTAGTATGGGGTCAGTCCGCGTATATCCAACCCTTGTCCTCCTGTTCCATCTCTGACCTGCATGGAATGTATCTCAGCCAAGCGGCAACGCGACCAGGCGCTGCTCGCTGCAGTCCAGAAGCGCGCGGATGCAGGCAAGGCATCGCTGGCAGCCGAGTCCAGCGGCCGGACTTTTGCTCCATCGGCCGCTATGAGTCTTGCAGATCGTGCGGTGGAGTTGTTAGCATCGGCGCTACGGGAACTATTGGGCACGTGCCCTTTCGAGTTGCCAGGTGGGAGCGAAAGTGGCGAGGTCAGCCCTCTGGCATGTGGCTGTAACGTAGGGGCTTGGGGGGATCCGCTGAGCTTCTGGGCGCAGTTTCCGGGCTTGGAAACCCCGGTTTGAATAGCGCATTACCAGCGTTTGGGCTTCTTGGTTAGCTTAGGGTAGCAAGTTGTGTTGCCTGCACTCCTAGTTGTGTTGCCGGGGCCCCCACCCCGCTGCTGCCGCACAGGTTCCACAGTGTTTACGTTCCGGGATGCGAAGGGGCTACAGCAGCGTCTGTTGGGCGCGCCCGCATTGGCGTTGCACATGGCACTGACGGAGCCGGAGCAGTTTTTGAAGGACGTTCCCCCGGGGTGCGTGGGGGCTTACGTTCCGAGATTTAGCGGGCTGATTGAAAGGGATGAGGGTGTCCGCAAGAAGAACGACGAACAGCGTTGACTAGCCTCCGAAAGCGAAAGCTGTGCGGATCTGCCTGGAACGAAGATTGGTCGGATAATTATGCACCATTGCTGCCTCTGTTTAGCCTGGTCTGGTGGCTGTGCGAAGCGTCCCTGCCCCATTCCACTGCTGGTTCCAGGCTGCACCCCGGTCAGGAGGACGCCGCCATTGCGTATCAGCTGTTGCTGGGATGCCGAGAGGGGACGGACCTTCGGGATTGGCTGGCGGACTTCTGCGCGGCCTCCGGGCTAGGGAGCTTACAGGTACATACTGTGCGGCATCATGCAGCCAAGGTAGCGCGTGTCTTTCCAAGAGTTGGTGCAGGCATTGAAAGGATAAGTATGAACGTATACGAACGCAGGCTTTTCAGTCATGTTACTTTACAGAGCGAAGGGCGCGTGGCATGGGTGATGGATGAAATAGGTCTTGCTGTATAACGTATGTTCCACTAATGCACGACGCGCTATGATGCAGGAGGTACAGCAAGATGAACCTGGGGAAGGGGAGAAAGAAGAAGATGCTATGGCGGAAGGCCCTATGGGCCGTTCACGCACGTCCCGCCGACGCCAAGCTCCCCGCAAGCGCAAGGCGCCTCCGAAACAGGTAGGCATCAAGCTCGGTGTTTCGGCGTTCAAGGTAACTTTGCAAGCATACGCGCACCCTTCCGTTGCATTTGCACTCGGAAGATGAGCAGCAGATTATTGTTTGTGGCAATACACGCAAGACGGACTGCCACCGCTGGTACCGGTATGTGCTGCTTTGCGCAGGAGATGGTCTTGGCGCTGGACGGGCCGCAGGCCGAGGCGGCGGTAGACGCACTGGCATGCCGTTTCGAGCAGGTGGCACGGGAGCTAGAAGCCGTTGGGTTGTGCCGCTTTAGCAAGCGCCGCAAGGGCCTGTACGTGCACAGGACGTATTTCCCTCCTGAGGCGGTTGCGTAAGGTGGGGGTCATGCCGAGGCGAGCCCTGTGAGAAAGAGATATCAAGATGGCGTGTTTCCTGTACGTGTATGCGCGTCGTTTTGCGAAGCGTCAAGGCTGGAACGCCCTCGTTTGGGGCCCAGCGCAGTGCTTCGCCGGCTACGTAGCAGCTTCCAAACGATCAACTGCTGTCAACGATCCCCAGCGGGCATTAAGTACGGGCTCTATAACCGAAACGTCACGCACTTTCACAGCACCACTGATGGATCGTGGCTGGTGTGAATTGAGGTTGCTGACAAGCGTGATCTGGCACTTGACATGCCCCTTATCCTGTCGATGTCAATCGCTGCTTCACCTTCCGGTAAAGCGCCACGAATTGAGTAACTAATGCATGCTTCCTGTCACAGATTACTGTATCATAATGACATAAGAGTCGCTTTGTGCGAGGGTCTTGCGACAGCCACGACTAGCCCCCTAGGCATACATGCGGCCGACGATCGGCCGATGTAGTCACACGTAAGTATAGGACCCTATCACTACCACAAATCAATCGGTAATTACATGTCGTAACGCGAGACATCCACTACCAATCAAACCCGAATCATGCCATTTCAGCAGCTTGCAATCGCCTGCTGTACGACCTGCGGGTAGATGATCTGATGTAGGAATTCCACTTCCTGACACCATAGGCTCGCCCGCCTGGCGCCATCTGCGAAGGGCTTCACCTTCTGCGCTGCCAGTTGCCAATCCTTTCGACGCTTTCCAGCACCCGTACTGGCGTCAGCCTCAAAGCTCCGATTACCTATGGCAAAAGGGAAGACGTGACGATTACTGGAGAATGTGCGGGATGACCCAAACTGCGGTGTATGCGGGGCTCCTAGCCGTGCATAAGCCAGAGTTGTCCACCGACGACCATATAGGACAGTCGCCAGTTTAAAAGTAACCAGTCGACAGCAACCGTGGAGGAACCCTTACTGTCATCTTTCTTTGAGAATCTCCGCAGGCCGAGCTTGCCGATCACCAGCACATACTCCCCAGTTACACGCTCGCCAGTGCTGATTTTGCAATAAACCGTCAGCGGTGGTCCCGTTTCGTCAGTAACCTCGAGAGTACTCCCGCTGGGATTGATGCTGGTGATATAACCCTGTGCGTTGACATGTGACGATCATCGGAAATTGTAGGAGCGGTACAGAAGCGAAACCTAAGAGCAGCTTGCCTGAATCCAGACCCTCTGGAACTCTAGTCCGTATGCGGTTCTGTACTTCTTATCGGCACTTGTCAAACCTGTTAGCTGCCAGGTAAGGAGCTTAACAGCGGCAGACGAACCGGTACCACGCGCCGTCTGCGGCACCGGCTCTTGATCCATAGTTGATCCATACGCTATCATTGTATTACACCCAGTCCAGTCCTAACGTAAGTCAGAATTCAGTCAGGATCCAGGCACGACCGTATGATGCGTGTTAAATCCTTGGTATGGCAAAGCATATATCATGACAACAAGTCGCATAATCATGCAGTGTATTGACTGTTAATGCATATACATTCGTAACACGAATCCACGTCGGCCTTAAACCTTGGCTGCTACTTAAAATTTGTGCCAACAAGTTTACCAGACACTCAGTGTTAGGTACGTTAAATGGTCCTGGCGTCGGCTTCCTCGGTATCGGGTATTGCCCTGGTCTGTGGCAAGAATTGAAAGTCCCAGGTCGCACACTCGCATCCGAAGCCTGCATTCTGTACAAATCTACGGTCTTGTTCCAACGTTGAGATGCACTACTATGTAATCTGAGAGATGAGTGTGAAGAACTGGGCTACTTTGCTGAGCCGAACTAAGTGCCCTGGTTAAAGTAACTATGCTCGGTCAAGTTGCATCATTTTAAGCGAATGAAAAGAAGAGGTTGTTGATGCATTACCCCCTGAACCTCGACGCGAGCGGCTTACACATCAACCATGATATATATACTTCCGGCTGAAGGGATCAATGCCAGGTAACCTACACGCTCGGCATCAAAACATACAGCCATGTAAGTTCCCCGATCGCTCGGTGCCGTGTGCTCCTTAACCACCGGACCGTAAACAGTAACTGAACCTCCTGCAGTGCCATCCCGTTGATTGCGGAGCCAATCAGAACGCATACGTCGGTGCTCGTGTCAGTCAAGCCACGCAACACCTATGCGAAGCAACACCTGTCAAGTTGTGGCATTACAGCTTTACCCCTAAGCTACTAAGCGCCTCAGCAAGCCGCCAGTAAAGCTGCTGTAGTTGCCCCTTTCCCACGTCTGACACGCCTGTCCCTTCTGTCCCAGACACCGCATCCGTGCCAGCCCAACCACGTGCACGTTGTTGTGCCGATTCCATCAGCAACGAATGCCGGACCCCAAATTTGGCTAGGGATTCCACCAGCAATACCAGCTCCATGGGCAGCAGGGAGTGAGATGCTGCTGCAGCCGCATCCGCCGCCTTTACCAGCAGCGGCATGTGAGGGGTGGGCGCGCCCTGCAGAGCCCATGCGTGGGCAACAAGAGCCAGGTCACGCGTTTGTGGCTGCGTCACCGTCACGTCACCAACGCGCCTCACCAGTTCATTTGCCATGGCCTGCCAGAATGGGAGGGTAGACAAGGACGAAAAAGGAGGGAAGGTTCAGAATGGTGTTGAGTTGAGCAGCATAAGAAGCGGAACTGATTGGAAGCGGAACCCCTTATGCTGTGGCGGGCATATTGGTAAAACATACACCGCAGGGTAGCCGCAGCTGCAGAGAGGAATGTAGCATGGGCCCGCGCGAAACCTGAACGTTTAATCTCTCCGCATCCCCCGCCAAGCCTTAGGGCCAATGGCCGTATGCAAGGATAGGAACCCCGCCCAATACACACCACAGACTCGTCTCTTGTGCCACCCCTCCCATCACCTGCAAGACTAGAGCGTTGCGCTTACGGCGCTGAACCACCTTCTCCTCCCCGCTGCTGCCGCTGCTATGGCTGGCAACTCCAGCCTTTGGCTCTGCACTTCCACTATCATCGCCGGGGTTTCTACCCTCTGCTTTTAAAATCTTCACTGGCTTGGGCCAGGACGACACATTGCCCAACCAGCTGCGACCATTCCTGCTCCAACTGCCATCAGGATCCGACGGAGACACAGCAGTCGGTGCACCACGTGGCCCGAAGGTCGCGTAGACAGTCGCAAAGACCCGCATGTCTTGGGCAGAAAAATTAGGCAACTGTCGGATGGAACACAGCGCCACTCGGTCCAAAACCAACTGCAAGGAGCACGAGCGAGAAACGGTTTCAGTGATGTGGCCGAAATGCGATCAGCAGCGACTGATCTCAATGATTTTCCATGGCACCTGCCGCGACCAATGCAAGAACACGCAGCTTGTCAATAAGGTGAAGATCATCATACCGACATGTAATAAAAGCAGCTACCTAAAGAAGGTATAGGCAGATATCAGAAAAACGGCACCGTTCCTAGCTAAATAGCATCCCAGGTAAGCTTACATTGCCCACGAGTTCAAAGGATTGGACAAACGGGAGGGGATCCAGCTGCCACGGCTCACCCGTTTTGGAGCTGTCGTGAAGCTGAATTATCCTAAGATATGAACTGCAGCGGGATACCACACTGTTACTCTGAACATCCTACCCTCCGAACTTCGGTCCCCATCGCATCTCCATCTGCCACAAAATTTCCAATGGCCACATCCCGACAAAGATACGGCGATGATTGAGTTGAGCAATGTGACACACCTGAAGCTTTTCACTGCTGTACAAGTCCGAGGGCACTGTACGCAACAATGCCCACAGCAGCGTTGACAGCCGCCGCGGGCTGGTGTTCAGCATCTGGACCCGATCGCGGGTGGCCCACATCGCCAGGTCCAGTATGAGGTCTGCGGGCTGGGCCAGTAGCAGCCTGTCGTTCCCTGACGGACCTGCCGCAGGGGAATCGTCGTTGCTGCTCTCTGGGAGTCCGGCAATACCAGGGGCAGGAGCTTGTGGAGGCGGGGACTGCAGTTTTGCCAAGGCGTGCAGGTACGCCGTCGTATCCCGCAGCTTGCCAAAGCGCAACGTGACGGAGCGCAGACGAGGTTCAAGTGCGTTTAAGAGCCGCTGCGCTGCGGACGTGTCGAAATCGGTATCATATAGCTGTGCGACGCGGACTCGGCGCAGCAAGGCGGCCATGGCGACCGTGTCGAACTTCTGCTGGTACAGTTCCCAGCCTTCTTCCAGCGCATGGAGGGTGGAGCGCTTTCCCAATCGATACGTGAGTTGTTGGGGATCAATGTTATGGCTATATGCAAGCAGCCATGTGCTCCCTGGTGAAACCTTCTGTGCAGCATCCCGCAATAATTCTCGCCGACGAGCACTATGGCCTCCTGAAGCTGTGTTGGCATGACGAACCGTGAACCCGAAACATTTAATAGTGTATCCTGAAGGCCATGATGACTGGTACAAAGGTGAAGAAGTTGACGCGGCTGCGCTGCTTGAAGCGCGAGCGGATAAAGAGGCTTGATCAAATACATCAGGAGCTAAGAGATCAATCTGTATGCGTTCTGAAGCGGGTCGCAAGGCCGCTCCAGTTAGCTGTTGGCGCACGCTGCCATGCCTGCACTGCCGTAAGAGACTGGAAACGGCTACAAACATCCTGATTATTGTAAAATTCCAGTTACAGATACCTAAAGCGATCTATACTGTTACGTCCGAAGCACCTGGACAAGAAAAGTACTGTGCCATACTGCCTCGGAAAGGCATGTTACTCAGTTTATAAATCGGCTTCAAGGAAACAAACTTTGTCAAAATTCAAGGCTAGTAGCCACACGAATTCCTTGGGTTGCAGTGATTTTTTACGGGATAAAAATTGTACGGCACCAAAACACCATGATACACATGTAACGATCGCATCGGCAGAGCTAGCGATGGTTCGTGATCACGTATACCGCATCTCGGGTCGAAAATCTGACTTGCACGGCAGCTCTGCAGTCGAACTCAGGCGATGCCAGAGGACCACAGGGGACGACTTGCTGTATCCCCTTCAAGTAGCCCCTTCCCGTTCACAAAGGCTCTCAATGCATAAGGATCTCAATGCGCAGGTTGGCGTGAGCTTCAGTCCCACATGCAGCTGAACGATTGCCATCCCCACTTAGCACTCAGATGGGCAGCGAGATAGGCAGCCAGTAGTGCCTAGCAGTGCCGTTTGCTTGCACATGCGCATCACAGGCGCTTTCAATAAACCTGCAAAAGGTTTTCTCCTGAACTACTGGCTACCTACGCATACCGATATTAGGGCGGACAAGATCACAGACATAAAGAACGACAGGTGCGCTACTTATGCAAAACAAGCTTAAGACAGTAATATGCGGCTGGATTTTACAGCACTTCCGTCCGCATTAGTAACCATTACGCATGGGGCACCACAGATGTAGCTGGAGACAATACACTACACGACATGCCGTCACATCTTCATAGTCCTTCCCACACTTCACTACAGCAATTAGAAAGCGCGCTGAGTCATAAACCCCTAATTCAATCATTACGGGGACCCAACCGAGCATTGCGCTCCCATTCCATCCCGTACGCCATTCCATCTACAGCACGCACTCATGGTCGCCGACACGCCCCTGACCCCTAACAGAAGCCAACCACTGCCAGACAGCTACTGTAGGTGGTACCCGGCAGCAAGGAAGGCATCGAAAGGCGTCTCCGCATCCTTCCGAGACTGCCACCAACACACTTTCAGCGCTTCCGCTCCACAGAAGGCCCAGAGCTACCGAACTAAGTCCTTGACAGCCATTTGCTCCATCATCCTTCCTCCCCCTTTCTTCCCATACGTCTAGTATTGCGACACACTCAACTTCACAGGCACACATGGGACCGAAGGGATCCGTAATCGTCAGATGCATTTCCCCCCCTCCAGATGTTCTCAGTGGTTGCTGACCTGCGCAGTCCGCCGCTGCTATCTATAGGCCTTCGCAGCTACACGCATAGCTCACCTAACAAAGATGCACACAACTCACAAGTCACTGGGCAGCTCACAAGTTTTATCACTACCACCTTTCGCGTCCCGGTTTGCAACCTTGTCAAGCCCATTGGAAGGCGCTATAACAACTAAAATGTCACAAGAGACATCGCAAGTCGCTCTGCTCTGCTGGAACCGCAACTGCATCCTGAAACGTAAATGCGGGGTTAAACCTTTTCCACACCCGTAGACGCAGCATGGCGACCCATCCGGATGGCGCGTCTCCACTAAATCCGTTTCAAACTACTCGTCCAAACCATCAATTCTCGAAGTCGCGACCTGGCCGACCCCTGCCGCCGAACCAGTTTTTCGCCAATGCCTCACTCCAATCGTTCTGCAATTCGTTCTTCGGCACAGCTGGCGTCCCATGCCGCTGCCTTACACACTATCGCTTTAGCACCTTCTGAGATGTTCTCCGCGGGTTCTCCCCTTCCTGAAGGATGTGGGAGTCCCTGAGCGCCCTCCTCTTCCCCAATAGGCCTTGGCTCCGCCTCAGCTGCGTATCCCTGCACGACCTCCCCACCTGCCTGCGCCACAGATAACCCGGACACCGCGCGAGACACCGCTGGCACCAGCGTCAGAGATCCCTGCACAAGTGCGTCGGCGGCGCCGTCGCCGTCACCACCTGTCGCCACCGCCACTGTGGCGGAATGTGGCTTTGTAGCAGCCGGACCTTCCGCTGCACCGCCGCCGCTGAACGCACCAGGCACCGATGCGAATGCCGTTAACCCCGCCGCCACGACCGTGTCGCCCGGCCGCCGCGGCAGCCCCGCCCGTACAACAGCGGAATAGTAGGTGTGCGCCATGGCGGCGCCTAGCGCAGTTGCACCATCCTTGGTCAGGTGCACGTGGAAGCCGCCATACTCCTCAAAGAACTCGTAACCCGCCAGGTCGACACGCAGCAGCCCCGGTACGGGTATGCCCAGCTGGGCACGACGCACGGCAGCCAGGTACGGAAAGCAATCCCGCTTCCGCAACGCCATGACGCCCATGATAATCGGCAGCTGCTAGGGATCCGGGTCAAATCGCGGAGGCAGAGGGTTTTCCACGGGATGGGGTCACGGACGGGGAGATAGGCCGGGTAAGTCACACAAAAGCAGTAACGGAGACTTAGGGGTGCGAGGTGCGACCCAGGCCTTGAAGGAGGGTGAGTTATGTCTGTCCAGCAAGTCCACTTCATGGCAAGCAGGCAAAAGAGTAAGGGTAGGGACACACACACACACGCACGAGGTCGAGGTCCTACCTTGGCGTGGTAGCTCGCCAGATCACGCCGTACAGCGTGCACGAACGCAGTAAAATTGGCACCGTATGTTTCGGACGGCCCGGGTCCCACCTTCTCCTCCGCATCCGCCTCACCCTGGTTGTTGGGGGTTCATGAGGGTACGTAGGCAGACAGCGAAACTTGTATCCAGATTCCAAATCCATAAATTCAATAAAATTCAATCCAGGAATACATGTAGAGTTTCGGCGTGTTTCAACCTGCGCATATCTCGCATGAGCAAAGAGCAAAATGGAAAACGGAGAGTGGCCGGAGCGACGGCTAATCGTGAATGTCCGGATGGCTGTACGACTGGGTGGAAACGTTGTGGCTGGATTGTTGACCATACGGTTGCGGGTCATCTGTCCCTACCCTTCCGTACAGAGGACCCACACGCCTTACATATTGCGGTGCACATGTGTAGTATGTGTGGGGGGGGGGCCGGGGTGCAGGGTGCAGGGTGGTTGGCGCAGGGCGCGGGGCGCACACAACGGCCGTCGCATCCATAACGTCAATGCACCTTCATCCATAAGGACCCAGACACTAGCCAATATCCATCTCTGTCCCAGCTGAGTTCCGTCTGCCCCTCGCCGTCCTTTCCCCCCTCCCACCCGCCTCCCATACGCCCTCCTCATGCCGATCCTTTACCTCCGACCCCTGCGCACCGCCCTCCGTCCAACGGCGCCCTCCTACCTGCACCCAGATCATGCCGCGGAGCCGACAGCTGCCGCCACCGGGAAGCGGCGCCGACATCGCCGCCTTCGTTCGTGAGATCATGGTGCCGTATAGGTTCCCTCCGCCGGCGGGCTTCCAGTCGTGGAACAGGTTGGTGGCTCCCTTGGCGGTCGGCACCAATCCCACGCGGCCGCTGAGGCCTAAGGACACCAGGGTTCTACCGAAGGATATGCCGGGGCCACAGCTGGGCTGGTGTGGATTGGCAGGCGGGGCGGGGGATGGCAATACAGCATAAATATGATGACCATTCCCAAATGTCTACAAGATGGGTAGGGTGTACACTGCAAAAAAACCATGGAGCCGGTCACAGGCTCCCTAAGGCTGTTCAGTTGCTTCGCCGTCAGGACTGCGAATGAAAAAAACCAGGAATGAAGGAAACCAATTAAGGCAGCGGACGACGGGTTGGGGTACTGACGTGGAGGACGTGAAGTCCTTCCAGAACAGATACGCCCGCGGACGAGGTTGGCGAGGCCCAACGCCCAAGTAGTTCACCCGCCTCAGCCCAGAGGTGGCTATAACCCAAACTCTATACCCGCCTACGTGGCAAACCCTACTTTGCGTGCATCGCACAGTACGGGATATCCTGGCTTGGATATCTATATGTACATATAATTTTGACGTACGTACACACGTTCGCATATCATGGATGCATGTTAAAAACACGAACACACACATATATGCATTCGGCATTGCCTGACAGCCCTGCCCTGCCCTGCCTTGCCCCCCTGATCCCCCACTCCCACTCCCACTCCCACCATCACCCCCACCATCCTGACCACCACCACCCCGATCACCACCACCAGCATCACGCACAAACATACCTCCCGTTCGTATTCATGGATGCCTGCATGGATGTTGGGGGTTGCATCGCGCCACGCTCCAGTGCTGTCATACGACATGACCAGGCCCGGCAGCGGCTGCGAGGCGGGGGGTATGGAGGTGCCGTCCGCTGCATTTTCCCCTGTTTCGAGGGGAATAAACGGTCGGTGCGTCCCACCGGTGAAGCCGTTATTGCCTATAAGGTGCAGGCGCATTCAGCCTAACTAACCAAGCATAGTACAAGGAAATATTCAGTGGTTTGGTTTAAATGCGTCAGGATTGGATCATACTCTGGTATAATTCGATTACTGTACCGTCGTACTGGAGGTAAAGATTATTTCTGGGCTTTAGCTCACGTGCATGTATATATGCATGGCTCTTGCAATCAATGGCTTGACGAGGTGGCTGCCAGATTGATGTACGGAATGGTGTAAACATGCTGATGTCGGCGATGAAACGCCGGGCCGGCAGCTGGAATGTAGTCCTCCTGTTCGAAGCGCCCGAGCCAAAACACAAGCTCGCAGACTTTCAGAGATACGTGCCTCGTCTGCGCCTGATCTCGCTGGTTCAGTCCGTTCCTATAGGGTGCACACCCGGATGCCCAAATCCGCTGTGTCCTTTCAGTGCAGCTCCGCAACCACTCACCCACTGCATTAGACTGCCCCGCCACAATCCACACATCGACCAATCCCATGGCTGCAGGAGAAGGCGCTGGCGAGTGGGGATGCGTCGATGCGATGTCCACGGTTTCCAAGGCGCTGCATATCGGGACACGCCGCCCCGGCGTCGGGGGTGCCGTGAGGTTGAGAGGAGGCGGCCTGCGTGCGCCAGAGAGCCCCATCGCTGCATGTTCTGGCGCGCTGGCCTGTTGCGGCTGAGGCTGCGGCTGAGGATCGTGCGCGTCCACAAGGTAGGTTGAATGTCGTGCTCCCATTGGCGCGATGGGATGATATGATAAACACTACGCCCCAGATAATTAAGATGAGATATAATGCACAGTTGAAGGAAACAGATTTTGGCGTTGCGCTACCCCTAAACCGCGCAGACCCTGCCTATGTGACTCCAGGATGCCACTGAGGATCGATAAGCTGACAAATTATTGTGTTATTAGTAGTTCACACAAACTCATACGCAACATCGCTATCCATTAAAGTCTAACCTTGTCCAAACACTTGTGATACGCTTAGACCATTTCCTGCAGACTTTCCGTGACATTTTCAAAATAATTCTCGAAGTAGCAGAGGATACTTGACAGAGCTTTACACATTTCCACCTCGTCTTACAGCTATCTCAGCTAGAGCCTTGACGCGAATCCGGTGGTCGTACGGATGGCGGTTGAAACTGAGTCGTATTGAAACACATGATCACTCGAAAGGACAATGGATAAAGCTGTCGCATGCTCGTTTTATAATAAAGAGTTATTTTATGTGCATTGCCCTTGATAATCAAATGTAATCACCAAGGACTTTACAAGCTCGCTTTATAAGAGGAAATCAACCTCCCACCACCACCAGGGGCACGACTACAACCTTAGGTCGCCGCATGAGCGCTGCCACAGCCAGTATATCCTTGTTACTCAGAACCCTATCTGAGCTGCTTACCCCTGACTTGTCGCTACTGCCGTCATTTGATACCGTTATTGGGTTGACCAAGTTCACTGGTGTGCTCGTGGATATGTAGATATTCGACCCGCCATCCACCGGCATGGTAGAGGTTGTCGCGGCATATTGCTGTCCGGAAGGCGGGGCACCTTGCAGCACGTATTGTACGACAGGCGCCACGGCACCCGTTGCCCAATCACCGTTAGGTCCCATGCTGTATCTACCACCGTCCGGAAAAGCGGCCAGGCTGCCTGACATGGCTGAGCCTGGCAAGATGTAGGATGGTACTTGTAATATTGGTGACTGCAGCGCCGGCAGCGATGTTCCAAACTGCATTGTAGCTGCGTTTTGTTGCATCTGAGGCGTTTTGAGGTTCGAAGATTGGGAGGGCTGATAGGCACCCAGCCTCTGTTGATTGGACAAGGCACCTGCACTCTGCCCCATGATGGCCTCAAATGACTGCCGGGGATGCTGGGGGAAGCCATCGGTATATTGCAGCTGCTGCTGCCGCCGCTGCTCCTGCTGCTTTTGTTGCTGCATTCCTGATAGGGATTGTTGCCACGTCTGCCATGGTGCCTGACCCAGCGGCATGGTCTCAGCTGGCGAGGATCTGGCGCGTGCAGTGCTTCCGTTTGTCGTGTTGGCAAATGCAGCGCTCGTTTGGGTCGGGTTTCTCGCTAGCGTCAGACTCCACAGTATCCGACCCAGCAGCACGGTGGCGGCATTAATGGCTGCTGGGTCAGCTGTGCTAAGACGCGTTTTCGTTCCGTGGTTATAGTAACGTTATGGATGGCATCAAGGCACGAAACCCAACGAATGGGGCGGTGGGGCGAGTGACCTGAGGCAAGGTGAAGAGCAAGCTGTGCGGAGGTAAAACCGAAAAGTGGCCAGCCAAGGCCCTGTCCCTACCACAGTGCACACCAGCTCATAGCAGAGCCGCACGCTAAAGGAAATCCCCCATTCATAACCCACCTGCACGAGGTGCAAAACCATTTCCCGCAGTCTCTCTGGTGTTCACCCTTACTGCACCCCCCTGATCGTGCATGGGCTAGCCACTTACTGCTTCAGCTGCCGCGCTGCACTTGCCGCGGGTACCATCCAGAATCCGCCAATGGACAGGAAACCTAATGCAAGTAGCAATATATATGGGGCCGTGGACCTAGCGCCGAGGAGGCCACAAGGGCCTGAGGTGAGGGTGTGGTGGCAGCGGACTGCGCGCTCCAAGGAGGACTTTGACCGGACTGTTGTGCGCTTGAAGAGCCCCATGGGTTTCAGTGTCCTGTAAGGTATCAGGTTACGAAAAAAGAATAGGTAAATGGACAGCGCCCTATACTGACGTGCGCACTATGGGCACGAGTTATAAGCTTCGTGAATATGGTGTAGGTGATATCTAGTTGGCATTGACCACATTGGGGGCGCGCACTTGTAGTTTAACCCTCATACATTCATGTTAAATATATGAAAGGTATGTATCAAAAGCACAGCAACGGTGGAAAGATGGCACGCGATGAAGGCTCACAATGATGCACTATTTTCTTTTGACAGACAGAATGCTGTCGCCCAGAGGAATCCGCAGACAGGCGACCGTCACAGCCACTGCCACCAGCGGCGACCTGTACGCGCGAAGGCAATCAAAATCACCAAGATCTTTGTAAACTGCATCCTATCTTTTAATTTCTCTCAAACCATCATAACGAAGGACTTGCTGCACTATCAAACAGACATATGACAGACGGCACTGTGACACGAAGCTTATAACTCGTGCCCATAGTGCGCACGTCAGTATAGGGCGCTGTCCATTTACCTATTCTTTTTTCGTAACCTGATATCTTACAGGACACTGAAACCCATGGGGCTCTTCAAGCGCACAACAGTCCGGTCAAAGTCCTCCTTGGAGCGCGCAGTCCGCTGCCACCACACCCTCACCTCAGGCCCTTGTGGCCTCCTCGGCGCTAGGTCCACGGCCCCATATATATTGCTACTTGCATTAGGTTTCCTGTCCATTGGCGGATTCTGGATGGTACCCGCGGCAAGTGCAGCGCGGCAGCTGAAGCAGTAAGTGGCTAGCCCATGCACGATCAGGGGGGTGCAGTAAGGGTGAACACCAGAGAGACTGCGGGAAATGGTTTTGCACCTTGTGCAGGTGGGTTATGAATGGGGGATTTCCTTTAGCGTGCGGCTCTGCTATGAGCTGGTGTGCACTGTGGTAGGGACAGGGCCTTGGCTGGCCACTTTTCGGTTTTACCTCCGCACAGCTTGCTCTTCACCTTGCCTCAGGTCACTCGCCCCACCGCCCCATTCGTTTCGTGCCTTGATGCCATCCATAATGCTAATGACCTCGGGCCAGCGCCACTCGATCATTCCTCAGCGCAAAGCCACTTACAATATTTGTATACGTGACCTGCCTGCACATCCTGCCCTTCCTGACATAGCCCGCTTATGCCCCATGAATCGGTCCGGCAGATCTGCCTCCACCGAAGCCTTCCCCAGCGTCCGCACACCAACACCCCAGCTGGAGATCCCCGCAACTGACTGCGCCAATGCCTGCGGCTCGGTGTTTATGTCTGTACCCAATCAATCCGTACGTAACGCTGATGCCAGCACCTAAACTGTACCTAGAATTCAGGGGCTTACAATGTGGGGATGGCAAGCCTTAAGCTACCTTAGGAGCCCCAACTTTACCTGTCTTGTTGTATTGCCTTGAGGCAAGCTTAAAACTTGACGAACCTTAGTAACATGGGGGTCATTCACTGCTTTGTATTACTCATTGCGGTACCTGGTATGAACATGAGCATTAACGTACAACATTGCAGCCTTTATCGTTTTTAGTTTGTTTTAGTTTCATGTTGGGCCAAGACCTGGTACATGCGTACATGTGGCTGCGTGTTATCGGGCTTGCTTACGTGCACTGTATCGCTTCCAACCATCGACTGGTATCCCTACCCTGACTCCACTTTCTGAAACAGAGCAAGGATGGCTACTCCAGCACCGGTTCAGGACCTGGCTACCTGGCTGCCAGCGGCACGAGCTCCAGCATCGCCGTAGCTGCAGCGCAGCCCTTCCAAGCCCAAACGTATGCCCCGTTTGCCTTACTCGCCGCCTCGCAGCCCACTGTTGCTGCCGCTGCAGCACCAATATCCGTAGTGCCAGTCGCGGCTACCGCCGGAGCACCTGTGACTATTGCTGCCGGAATGCCAGTGGCCGTATCGCCAGTGGCTACTGCTACCGGAATGCCATTTGCTGTATCGCCAGTGGCTACTGCTGACGGAATGCCTATGGCTGTATCGCCAGTGGCTACTGCTGCCGGAATGCCTATGGCTGTATCGCCAGTGGCTACTGCTACCGGATTGCCAATTGCTGTATCACCAGTGGCTACTGCTACCGGAATGCCATTGGCTGTATCGCCAGTGGCTGTAGTGCCAGTGACTAATGTTGCCGGAGGGCCAGCGGCTGTAGCGCCAGTAGCTACCGCTGCTGGAGCGCCAGCGGCTGTGGCACAAGTGGCTACAGCGCCGGGGGCAGCCATGCCCTCACCTACCGTTGTTGGCTCGGGCGGAGTCAATGTAGTCAGCTCCAACCCAATCTCCATTTCCAACCCGATCTCTATTAAGGTAGGCAAGGGGGTCTATGGTAATGTGGCGGGCTGTTTGCAGGGCAATTCCAAAATCTCGCCTCAGCGGGTAGCTTTGACGCCGCGATACTGGCTTCGTGGCGTCTACATGACATTTACATGACACCTACGCGTGAAACGTTATAAGTGGGCGCTTTATGAGAAGGAGAGCAAGATCACCCGTTGAGCCAGTGGGGTTAGTAAGGAGAGGAAGGTGCAAGTTATGGCGAGCTGGGCAGCACCCCAATAGACAACTGGATGCAAAAACTAAAAGCACGACCTAGTAGTCTGCCAAAGATGAGCTGACGTGCCAAGTTCTTCGATTTTCGGCCGTACGCATGCTCACATTACTTCGGGTACGCATTTCAAGGTCCTGGCGTTTGGCAACCGTCAGTTTGGCTCGCCTCCAGGCCTCGCGTTGTGTCACACTCGGCCGGAATATACCAGGTTCGATTATTATGTCGCCATTTGTTGGTTACCTAAACCCTGCCTCATAGTTGTGGAACACCCATTGCTGATCACAGGACCCCAACGTAAACATGGGCATGAATAAGGTGGGTGCGAATGGCGGAGGTGGGGGAAGACCCGGAGGCAAGGCACAAATGCTGTATGGTATCGCGGACCTGATCGACGCCAGTGCGGCGATTGGCGGTGCTTTGTTGGGGCGCCGCGCCAACTGACATTCCCAAGACAACCAATGGAACGGACAACAGCATGATTCTGGCTTCTTGATTGTGAACCACTGGAATAGTGATTTGCGGCCAAAAGCGGCCGAAAATAAAACAGGCAAACACTGATATATGTGATGGACAGACTTGGTAAAAAAGTGGTTTATGGGGATGATGGAGAGGCTGGTTGACCGGTTTGGACCGGGTTTGGGCGATCAGGAGGTTTTTTGTATACACGTTCGAAAGGGGGGTTGTTACAGCCAGCTCTGTCAGTACGTGAAATGCAGGGTGGACGTATGGATATCGCTGGCCAACGAAGGGACATCCATAACGCGGGGGTCGTGGTATGCGGATTGGATGCCCGTGCCGGCTGCGGCGGCAATACTCCTGCTGGAGGCCGGCGAGCTACGACAGCAGGGAAACACACGGGCATTAGGACACGAGACAATATATTCTTACAGGGTTTTGGGCCGCGGGAAGGGAAGCTGTCAGCTTTAAAGCGCCATCATTATCTGTTGTACAGCGGAGCTATCTACCAGGATGCCAGTGTGACTGGATGTGCCAGGTCTGTCAAGTGTGATCCACGTGTCGGTGAAGATTGGGATTGTGGGAGAAGGTCTGCCATGCTTGACCTTACCGAATCTTTGGTGGGGATGCATTGCTAAATTATATGTCGCGCTCGATAGGTCTTTGTAAGGCAATTGACCAGGCGTGGAGCCGTATGAAGGAAACCGTTGAATGAGCAGGTAGACAGTGGAAAGCTGCCTTCTGCAAAAGCAGGGCGGTGAGCCCACGCCTACCAACCTTTGGCCTACCCCTACCAAACTTTGGAAAGAGCATAACCTACAGACTAGTTCAGCGATTCCGGAGCAGAATATATAATTGGCACATGCGAAGTTACAAAGCTGATCAATGAATAGCATTAGTATTTTCATATGGGTCTCCCGCTTGGGGCACGGGTACGGGCAAGGTAAAGCAGAATCAATGCGCCGGACGGGGAAGGTGGGACACCAAAGCCTAGCATCGCCAATATTGGCAATGGATTCCCCATAGGTTTCAGTTCCATGGTTAATTAGCAGGTTTATGCCATTGGATGCGCCAAGCTATCAAAGCCAAGAACATCTGCCCAACTTTAAGTATGACATGTTGCAGAGCACAAAGTTGGAAAATTTTCTGAAGCAAGCTTATCGTCCTCCGCGTATTAACCCGGATATTTGTCGGAGGATAAATAGGTAAAATGTCTCCTTGCAGGTAAGTACGGGGGACGAGCATTAGTGCACGCGATGCCGTAAGGGGTAGGCGGGTGTGGTTGCTCACGGGTTCCATGCTAATTCATTCTTATTCTTGAGTTTAGGTAATCGTTATCTGTTAATTGGTCTAAGTGGCAGCGCTGTACGTTACAACCCAACATTGACCTTTTAATTTGATACCGGAAAGGCTTTAGACGCCGTGCATTCAAGTTGTAAGCAGCTTAGGGCCCTATCAGGGCCGCGGTATCGCTGACCTGTTACGTACAGCGAGATGTCCAATATTCTCGTGGCGGCGGGCAAAGGGCCGCCAGGGCGACCTGCAGTGTTGGCAAAGGGACTTGAGAAAGTAATTTTACGGAAACGCATAACTGGCGTCAGGAGGTTGGACATTGCACCCTTCTTGGTGCTGTACGTGCTGATCTTGTTCAAAACTGGTTATCATGCCAGCCGCTTCGAATGGTAAGCTCCAACTGTTAATGTCAAGGAAGTGATTTGCAAACGACGGACGTTGATGTGTATCGAACTTCTCCCTCGTGCAACTTGCAGGGAGCTGTTCACCTACCACTGTTATGGCCTTGGTGCCGCGGCTCTACTGCACATGTTGACACACTTGTTCACACATTGGAGTATCCGCTTCCGCGTGCTCGCGTCCACCAGTAATGTCTCGGATATCGACGACGCTGAGGTCGTGCTTGTTGTGCCGGTCCGCTTCAACGGGTGTACCGAGCTGGTGTCCCTCGACCGAAGACCCGTGGTGCGTGCAAACACTTCGAGGGTTCAATGTTTAGGATTGGGGACCTGGGGTTTATCGGATTACCTCGTTTTCGAAATTTAACCTGGCAGCACGGTCGGTATGGCAGAAAGGTCAAGAAAACAGGTGTGCGGACAATCGCAGCACCAAATAGTGCAGGATCGCGAATCGTGGGCGTCCATCCGGTTGGGGAAATACGGTCGTGGTCAGGATCTGGGCGCGAGTTGATTGAACACATCATGCGTGGGTAAGAAAGACATCCACATCCTCAAGCAAGTCCTAAGGCGCGTTGCTTTGGGTCCCAACCTTTTTAAGCTTTATTTATGCACTTTGGTACCTCAGGCTCATGGACCCTGCATCCCACGTGCATACATGTGCGCCGTGTGGGTGACAAAGGCCCCTTAAGGCGCTGCGCGTGGAAGGGCCTTTGCGTGGGATAGTGAAGTCGAAAGCCCTTGAGATGCTGACCAACTATGGCGATGTGATGACTGAGAAGATCCTCGCTTTATAGGGTCTTACGGCCAAGCCTCAACAATCTATCGTCAAATTATGTTTTTGACATGGCCTGTGTTTTCGCAGAAAGAGGGACTTTTGGAGGTGGAGGAACTTAGCTTTGATTTCAGGCGGCAGCGCTTCGTGTACAACCCATCATTGCACGCGTTTGAAAAGCTCCGTTTCCCGGACAAGGTATAACGGTGGGGTCGAGGTGGGGTGGGGTAGTATTTGGTCGTTATAGCTACGCCACCGCCAATGCCACAGTGGGGTTAGGAGTAAGGGCAGGATCGTGGGGGGGGGGCAATAGTGTCCCTGAAGCAGATGGGTTGGTGCGATACGATGCTGTGCGATGCATGTTTCTGTCGGTCGACCGCATGTATACGCTCAAGGATGCAGTTATGGCCAGTTATGGCAGTTATGACCCCTGGATGGACATGGTTGGCTCCCGGCGCCGTAGGAGACATTTGAGACGTACGGCAAGGCCAGCGGTCATGGCACCGAGGCGAAGCAGCTGGCTGCATTTGATCGGTATGTCTTGCTACAAGCGCTGACGCAACATCCTGTTCATCCTTGCATGCAGATGTGGCTTAGCACGGGATTAGCGTTATCACTGTCGCTTCTTCAAATGTGGCAATCTTTGCTTTGCTTTGCTTTCGATACACGTAATGACAAAAAACAAGAAAAGCATATGACATTCATGCGTTGTTCTTAACACCTACTTTTGCATACATATGCGGTGATGATAGCTGTGCAACCGTTGAAATCGCACTGCCAATGATTGCTCAGCACCAATCTTCCTTCCGGTCTCGCTTCTTCGCCTTTTGGCTCACGCGCTCGGCGCACATTTTCCTTGCATCCCGGATGATCCCAGGTACGGAACCAACCGGGTAGACATGCCGCTGCCAGCTTTCTCAGCGCTCATGAAGGAGCACTTAGTCGCGCCTTTCTTCGTGTTCCAGGTGCGTTGGTTATAACTTATCCCATTGGCGTGTGCATGTACGGGCATGTGGCTAAGGTCAGGGCGATCGAGGGGGACGGGAAATGAATGATTGGGCTTTTCCTAACATTCAACGGTTTAAGGAAAGAACCTGCACCACATGCAACTGCTAAACAAACGAACCTGACATCACAAATAAAGCCCCGTGGTAAATTTTTCGTAGCTCTGTTATGTGCGGATTACCTGGACGCGTGTGCTGCCCTTGCGAGGATTTAGTTTCCAGGGCCGAGATGGGTCATTGGAGTATAAGTATTTTGGCTGTGCATCCCGGAAACGTCATGGGGATTAAAATACCTGTGCGCAGTAGTCACACGCCACTGGGCACTGCTACAAAGTGCCGGACAAGTCGAAAAGGATGATGACACATGTTTTCGGGGACGTATTTTTTCCCTGCGTGCTGCCAGGTATTTTGTGTGTTGCTGTGGATGCTTGACGAGTACATGTACTACTCTCTCTTTACGCTCTTCATGCTCGTCACCTTCGAGGGCACAGTGGTTGGTCAGCGCCTCCGCAATTTGAAGGAGTTACGAGCATTACAAACACCCAAGCAAAACATCTACGTTTACAGGTGAGAACGTGGGTGCGACTTTTGGCAGGCGCCTTGTGGTGTGACTGTCAGTACGTGACGTGGCCTCTTTAGGAATCAGGCAGTGCAATTCGACGGGCATGGCATCGATGCTCGCATCCCACGTGAGCCCCTAGCCTGACCTCCGGATTCCTCCATTTCGCTGTTCATCCTCTGGTGTGGCTTCGTTAGACTCCCTCTGACATTTCATCACTGCCAGCTCCACGTTTGCTTGCTTGATTTCGTAGGGACTCGTACAAAATTAGATCTGTCGTGTTATGCCCCGCTTATGCCACTTTCCTGCAGGTGCGGCAAATGGGAACAAATGCCAGGCGATGCATTGCTTCCTGGAGACGTCATTTCCATTGGCCGACCTACATCGGGTGCGTGTATGAATGGGGTGCCCTGCTGGACGACCAAACTTAGCGAGGGTGATGTGGTCGCATCTGGCGAGCCCTTCAGGTTTTAAAGGCGTTCGGAAAATGGCAGGCGCGATGGCGTCTTGCACTACCCTTTGCACGGCCCATATACATACATAAGATATGTATCGTAACCACTATCGATGTTCTGTCTGTATGGCGCAGCTCAAGTCCACCTGACCTGAGCCAGGTTGTAACTTTTGCTTTTGCAACCATCTACCAAAACTTGCAGACACGGCCGCTGCCGGCGGGGATAAGGTGGTTCCCGCGGATTGCCTGCTTCTGGCGGGCAGCTGCATTTCGGAAGAGGCGGTACTGACGGGCGAGTCCACCCCGCAATGGAAATCTAATGTTGGCGACCAGCTGCTGAGCGATGTGACTGCACGGCAGCGACTTTCGTGGAAGGAACACAAGCACCATATTCTATTCGGCGGAACCAAGATTTTGCAGCACACAGGCGATAAGAATGCGCGCATCCGGTCAGTCAGCGAATGTTTGCTTGCTTTCCTGACCCAATTTATGTTTGGCGCGTACCAAACGATTTGGTGGAAGGGGGGTAAACGAAGATCAAATTTCTGACGCGAATGAGCGGGATTCTGGATGAATTGACATGCCGCGGTATGCTTTTTCCAATTCCTTGACATTTTTAAGAGAGGCTCTTTTGTGCTTTGTGCCCCGTCCGTTCCCTTCAATTTAGTACCCCGGACAACGGCTGCTTGGCTGTGGTTTTACGCACGGGCTTTGAGACAGCGCAAGGTCGCCTGATGCGCACGATCCTCTTCTCCACGGACCGCGTCACTGCCAATAACGCGGAGGCCGGCCTCTTCATCGCGTTCCTCCTCCTTTTTGCTCTGTCGGCTGCCTACTATGTGCTCGTGAACGGGCTGCAGGTATGCGATGGAGGCAAGGTGGTAAGAGGAGAGCCTCACCATGATTGATGCGGTGCATTCTCTGGTTCTTGCCAGGTCCTGCTATATAAACATTCGCCATTTGAAGATAATTATACAGTGCATTGCTCCACATCCGTTTGCTCCTGCTCTTATCCCACGCTCTGCTCGCCGTCTGCTCATCAGTGTCCGTGACTAAGCCTTCCTCCGGACCCTCCAAACACCTTCCAGGATCCCAACCGCAGCCGCTTCAAGCTCATCCTGAACTGTATTATGATCGTGACCTCTGTCGTCCCGCCTGAGTTGCCCATGGAGCTGTCCCTGGCAGTCAATGCCTCGCTGCTGGCTCTGGCACAGAAAAGGGTCTTCTGCACGGAGCCCTTTCGAATACCCTTTGCGGGAAAGGTGGGGTATGGCGGGGTGGGCAAGACCTTGGACGGGGAAGCAAACAGTGTAGGATATGTTCAAGTGGTCGTGTCTTGTCTAGCGGCCAGCATTGTTGCAAGCGCAGGATTGAGGACAATGGTGGGCCGACCGCGCGGCCCCTCAAGGCTTTCGTCTTTCGTCTAGTTTCGATGTATTATGTACTCAGCTTATTCAGTGAGTGCGGTGTCCCGTCAGGCTTGAAAGCATTCGGCCACGTGAGGCTCACTCATCGAGGTCAGGATAGAATAGACCAACCGTAGCTTCCATGCGCTTGCATGTGGCTTGCGTGCACTTATTTGAGCTTTAGCTTTCGTTTGGATTCATGTGTCTTTCTCCCGGTCTCCCACCCCTGGGCTGTTGTGCCACCTCCAGGTGGAGATCTGCTGCTTTGACAAGACGGGGACCCTCACCAGCGATCACCTGCTGCTGGAGGGTCTGGTGGGCGATCCCGAGCCGCGACCGCCAATGCCGCCGGCCAGCTGCTCACGGGGGGGCGCTGACGACGCTGCGGCAGGAGCCAAAAAAGGAGGCAAGCGTAAGGAGCGAGAGCGCCGTGTGACATTCAGGTGGGCACGTATCGTGGCTGCTTGGCGGAGCTAGGTAACAATCGCTTTTGCTCTTGTATGATGCAATGACTCCTTTACCGTATGGAGCCAGGATGAACGGGGCCAGCACAAAGCTGGCCATCTTCGTGCCAGGTGCTTGCATGAAGCGTAGAACAACTCAGGCCATCTTGGCCAAAGCTTTTGTCCTCCCAGTCGGCCTTTTATATTTAGTCCAGTCTCGTGCTTTTGTGCCACTTGTGCCAGCGTCTGCGCGCCGCGTAAGTTGCAAGACGATCTCGTGGATCTGTATTTTTCTCCTTGACGTCCGACCCCAATTTGTCTGACCGCCTCTTTGTGCAAGCCAGGGACGAACCCGAGGAGCTGGGTCCAGATGGCGATGGCCCAGCCAGCAAAGTCCTGGACGAGGATGAGCTTGCGGACCCTGCACTGGTTAAGGACCCAAGGTGGGTTGTAAAGCCTGGGATTTTAATGGTAGCAAGGGCATATCGCTTAAGCAGTTAAGCCACGAAACCCCTGACCGATGAGGTTAAGTCTTAAGGGATATGTCGGCGCCAGCGCAACGGATGCAGTTGATCTGGTTGGCGATCAAGAAGTTTCAGGGTTCCCAAGCGATTACTGTTGGAAGTCTCAATTGCTGTCTTTTCAAATCCCTCGCAGGCGCTTCGGTCCCCGCGCCACGTTGGTCCTTGCGGCCTGCCATAGCCTTGTGCAGGTGGCGGTGGGAGAAAGCGGGGCCGCGTCAGGTGGTGCAAGTAGTGGCGGTTCAGCAGCTACGGAGGTTGTGGGCGACCCTCTTGAAAAGGCGGCGCTTGAGGTATGTGAAGTGGAAGAGGAGGGGAGGCAGATGGATGGGGTAATGGGGTTGAGCACGGCTTGGGCAAAAATTGGGCCAAAGGCAGTGGTGCTAACATCACGCTTGTTGCGCCCCACCATAAGCAGGTTTCGCCCTCTCTGTACCTCCTGCGTTGCGTTCTCCAGATAGCAGCGTTTCGGGTGAAAATGTTCGCCAGTCTATAGAGTGCTCGGAGTATGGCTTGCCGCGCTTGGCGTCACATAGAAAAGGTCTTCCCAAAACACGAGCTAATTTGCCGAAATCACATACTTCATAGTAGTTGGGGTATTTTCTGAAATTTTCTTCTCGCCTGAATAATTCTTCTCGCTTGATTTTGGATGTGGATTGCAGCCTGACACGCTTGATCCTGACTACGTTTTTTCGTTGCCTGTGTTCACTTCTTTCATCTCTGACTGCAGTCTGTGGGCTGGACATTTGCGGGCGGCAGCGGTAGCGCGGATATATCCCTCAGCCCTGATAGACGGGTGCGGGCCACCTTACTACATCGCTTCTACTTCTCATCCCACTTGAAGCGCATGTCTGCCATGCTGCGGGTGGAGGATGACACGCCGGGCCTCAGCGGCCCGTCTCCGTACACCCATGGTGATACGGGGGCAATCGCCGCTGCCGGCGGCAACACAGCGCCGCAGCACGTGGTGGTGGTCAAGGGAGCACCGGAGGTGCTCAAGGGGCTGCTGGGTGGGTGAGCGTTTGCTGTGGCGGTTGGTCCTCTTGTGCCTTGTCCATGTGTCTTAGCTGCAGAAGCCATCGAGCGCGGGGAACGGCGCAATAGGACGAGGAAAGTGCTTCGGTAAGTGCTTTTTAAGATTCGAGGAGTTGCATATCCTAACGATATACCTCAGCTTAGGCTGAGGTGCATCTGCGTATGAAGAGTGGCTGGTACAGCCTGTCCAGGTTCGAATGTTGTTGTTGTCATCTTTCGATGTCCCAGGCGTCTAAGGCAGCTCTGCGATAGCACGGCGTCCCCCCAGCCGCTACGGCTGCGCTCAAACCATGTTCGCCAGTAAAGCGATGGCTTATCTCACCCACTCGCCCACCCGCCCTCACCCTGTCCTCTGGTCCCGGTCGCAGCCAATGTACCTGCCAACTATGACAGTGAGTATAAGCGCTACGCTGCTGAGGGCGCCCGTGTCATTGCGCTGGCGCATAAAGCCCTGCCGGTGGTGAGTTATGTATTATTGGAATCTCATTTTCTTTGTCTTTTAGTCGGTAATGCACTCGTTTATTGGGCTTATCCGCTTGGCCCTGGCATTGCACCGGCCATTCGTCCAGAAACTGCACTTCCCCGCGCTGCCCACAGACGCTCTGTCCACAGGTTTGTCGCGCTCCTGTTACAACCTGCCTCGGTTGTATGCGCATGCCTGAACCCGGCCTATCCGGCCTACACTCTAAATGCACCCTTGAACCTACAGGAATTGGACGTGGCGGCGTTGCGCTCCATGCCACGGGAGGTGGTGGAGTCGGGACTCAATTTCGTAGGTAGGTGGGAATAATTGCATGGGACACTTGTTACCACTGCTACCAAGTGCAAACTGGAATGGGACATCATACGACAGGGATGGGAACAAGGTCACAAGACCTCTGCAACGTGCTTCGGCTTTGTACCAGTCGGAGCGGACCAGGGTGGAGACCAACGTACTTGCGCTACCCGCAATTCCGGTTACTTGCATGTCGGACTGTAAGCACGGTATTGTTATGGGGCACGATGCATCCACGTCCCAAACCATAGTACACCGCATGGGCCACCTTTAAACATTGAACGCAAATTCCTTGGGCGTTGGTGCAGTGATTGCCATTTGAGGTTGAACCTCGTCTTACCTATTTTCAGAAGCATGTTACTGATGCTGACAGAATAACTGCTGAGCCCAGAACGCCCACCCACACTCCCTAGCGCGTGCGAATGTCCCTTCCTTCTCCCCCACAAAGTAGAGTGCAACGAAAGGTGCTCTTTTTCTCCTTTTGCACGCCCTCTCTCCATGTGCAGGCTTCGCGGTATTCCAATGCCCACTGAAGCCCGAGAGCGAGCCAGCGCTGGCAGCACTGGCAGCCTCGTCACACCAGCTGGTCATGATCACGGGCGATGCACCCCTTACCGCCTGTTACGCGGCAGCGCGGGTGCACATTGTGACTCGGCCAGTGTTGGTGCTAGGGCACGTCGAGGAGGACAAGGGGCATGCAGGTGGCGGCACGCAGGGGGCTAAGGAGGTAGGCATGGAGCTTGGAAATGTGCAGTGAACGATGTGAGAGGATACGTTCAAGCTACATGGCGTTTTTGGTGCGGTGATACCGTTCTTGCGGCACTCCTTGTGCGTCTTCGCCCACGCTGTCAATGCTGCCGTGCACTCGCATGCAGGCCGGCACGGAAGATGACAATGCATTCTGCTGGACGTCCCCCGACGAGTCCGTACGAATACCCTTCAGCCGTAACTGGGACGACATGCTGCGGGTGAGAGCAAGTCGCAGCCTGATGATGAATTATCTTCATGTTCTGCAGCTGGTATAGGAACCGCGTCAGGTAGTTCGCATCTATCCTGTTTGCTAGCTCTGGATTGGGAAGGAGGATACGTGGGCATGATAAGGTTGCCATGATTGGGTTTTGGACAACCTGCGGCGAGCTGCCGATGCGATATGCAGATGACTGTGCAAGATGACTGTGCAAGATGCAACGACATTGCAAGAAGCTGTACTTATTAGTCGAGAAGGGCCACGGCCCATTGGGCGCTTCTCTCAGAAAAGGCTTATTGAGGACTGCGCTCCCATTTGCCGCCCTAGGTTGCGTTCGAGTACGACCTTGCTGTGTCCGGCGACGCACTGGCGCACGCGACCGCCGTGGGAGCAGCATCGCAGCTGATTCCGCTCTGCCAAGTGTTTGCGCGTGTCTCTCCCGACCAGAAGGAGCTTGTAGTGAACACGCTACGAGCTCAGGGCGCCATAACGCTTATGTGCGGAGATGGGACCAACGATGTGGGCGGCCTCAAGGTGCGCTGATGGGACGCGGAGTCTGACTCAGTTCAGGGGGAAGACAGCCCTTCGTGGCGAGATTGGATGATGGCAGAGAAGTGAAAGTAAGGGGTTTATTACTGTTAGGCGGGATGCGTGTTGATGTGCACGACTCGTATATATTACCGATGTTTGTGTGACGAACATGATGGGTACGGTCAACCAGGTAACGGAAACCGATGGTGCAGAGGACGTCCCGGCGATGATTACATCTATGAAATATTTGTTTTACCTATTTTCATAGGCATTTTCTGCTTATGCTGAAGATAACCATCCTGAGCCCAGACGTCCTCATGCTGTCCTCTGTATACATGAATCAGGGGCCGATGGAAGTGGGCCCCTGATTAAGTAGTTCACATGTTCACCTTTATTGTGCGCCAACGCTGCTTCCATTCCTTATCCATTCCCCGTCCTTTCACATTCCATGTGATGCATTAACGTCCGCGTCAAACCCAACCAAAGGTGTTGTTTGTGTGGGATCTGATGTTAGGGTTTCCAAGGTGTGATCCGGTATTAGCTACGCAAGTCACGACTTGTATGAGGTGGCTGCAACGTACCCTCTGTGCCTGCGTCCGACGTTTCTAAGGACCCCTCTCCCCGATTAGGCTGCCCACGTGGGTGTGGCGCTGTTAAGCGCTAGCGAGTCCACCAAGAAAAGCTCCAAGAAGGGCACAGGCAAGAAGGGGGACAAAGATGACAAGGCGCTGGCGACGACAGGCACGGGGTCTGGGGACAAGGCAACGCCCGCCACCAGTCCGGGCGGCAAGTGAGTCTGCCTCAATGCCGCATCCTGTCACCTCGACGGCTGCCGACTGTCTTGCAGCTGCCAGGACACAAGGGACGGTGGTCGGTCGCCATAACTTCACGATAGCGTTTCATGATGTTCGCCGTACATCTATCCTTGTTTGAGCCGCGGAGCCGCTTGCTTCTTTACATGCATTCGTGTTCCCTCTTGCAGTTGCTTATTGCAGACGCATGGTTATTGCTTTATCTGTTCTGATTGATGAGCGCATCGTTTTCACACACGCAGGCGCACCGCGGGCCAAGAGCTGCTAGCACGCGCCCGCGCCGCCAACCAACCCGTCACCCCACGCATGGAGTCCATGGCGCGCATGCTGGACAAGATGGAATCCTCGGCTAAGACCGGGGTCGACGGCGATATGCCAATGCTCAAACCTGGAGATGCCTCCATGGCGTCTCCCTTTACCGCCAAGGCGACATCGGTGATACCCTGTACCGATATTATCAAGCAGGGCAGGTACGACTCAAGGATAGGGGGTGGGGGTTGTCTGGCAAAAAGAAACAGACCGAAAGTGTCTGAGCCGTACTCTTCCAGGGGCAAGATACACCCATATAGCCTGGGCTGTCATGCGGCTAGCGCATGTGCGTTCTAGGTTCTCACGTAACGGGGCGCCAAACAGGGCCTAACTGCAATGTTTTTGGACCGGATGTTTAGTTCAAGAGCCCTTCTGCGACCGCAGCGAACCCCAGAGTGACAGTCCTCCATGTCCTTTCTGCAGGTGTACGCTGGTGACGACTGTGCAGATGTTCAAAATCTTGGGCCTCACATGCCTTTCAACTGCGTACAGCCTCAGTGTGCTGTACCTGCAAGGCGTGAAGCTGAGCGACACGCAAGTGGGTTTGTACGGCGATCTTACTTTTAGAGTTTTAGAATGGAGGTTTTTACTGGCGAAAGTTGAAGCGGAGACATCAAAGCACCAATCAAAAGGATTGCCTTTCGCTAATCTCTATAACATAGCCCGCGTGTTGACTGCAGTAAAGCAGATGTCCGGGCCATAAGTGACCCACAATTCAGTCCTGAAGTTCATAACTCAGACCTTCGTTATCTCTCACCTCATCATCTGTCGCCTGTCTGCTCCCAGGCCACCGTGACCGGTATGCTATCAGCCGCTCAGTTCCTGTTCATCAGCCAGGCCAAGCCGTTGGATAGCCTGAGTCCTGTACGGCCCCATCCTAACATCTTTAACTGTTACTTCTTCGGCTCGTTGCTCGGGCAATTTGGGGTGCACCTGGCGCTGTTGGTAAGGGCAGGGGCAGGGAGGGATGAAAACGACAGGGTTAGGGGGGGGTCAAAGAGGCTGGGGCGGGTGAGGCTGGTAGAGGCAATGGCAGGGGTTGGGGTTGGGGTTCGATGATACACTACATAGACATGAGTCAAGCACAAGAAACAGTGTGACACTCAATTACATGCATTCATTCCCGTTTGGTAATCATAATTTACCTGCACAGATGTATTTCTACCGTCTGGCACTGGGTTCCATGCCGGAGGGGGAACGACTGTCCTCGGAAGCGGAGTTCAAGCCTAACCTTGTTAACACGGTGTGCTACCTGGTACAGGCGGTGGTGCAGGTGGGTTGCCACTCGGATGCCGCAGCGTCATGTGTTGATTCCCAGGGAACGCCTTAATTAAAGAAATGCAGAGGAATTGGTATTACTTCTACCACCCATTCTTGTGCATTTAGGGTGGCCCATCATATTTTTGCCTTCTGCGACGAGAGTGACAGTGACAGATATGGTCGAATTTCTTGCTCGTCGTGTGCCCATACGACTTAGGGAAGTATAGCTAACGTTCCTTGGGTTCCTCGATGCCGTGAGGAATATGGTACTCTGTTTCATCCCGGTATCTCAAGTCCAGCTGTTTCGCATTTACAAAAATGACCTCCTGGGACGGTGCTTTCAGATGATGACGTTTGCGGTCAACTACGCGGGCCATCCCTTCAACACGTCGATCATCGAGAATCGCAACCTTTATAATAGCCTGCGCATTTCAGCAGGGTTCATATTCCTAGTGGCGGCAGAGCTGATTCCCGAGCTCAACAGCAGCTTCGGCATGGTGCCCATACCCCAGGTAGGGCTCTCATTTCTCTTACACGTGTCGATATCCGAGTGCGTTGTTGGCAGCCAGTCATTTTTGTTTTACTGATCGCTAGCTATAGAAACGTGTGTGGGAAATGACTATCATCGCACGTAGAGCTTACGGGCTGGTGGGGCAAGGAAACGTCCAGGGCCCGTTTTTGTTATGGGCTCCTTCCTGGTTATGTGGGCCTGTTACAACAGACACCTAGGACTTCCCACATATCAACCTTGGGCCAATCATGGTACGATGGTTGTCCACGGCTTTGCCTTCCAGTCCCGTAACCCATTTTCCGTGTAATTGTTTCCCTCGCCTGGCGTCATTGTCTTGTTTTCTTTCCGTGCAGCACATCAAGGTACGGTTGGTTGGGTTGTCCTTCGGCGCTTTCCTGCTCACGTGGCATTTAGAGCGCATCCTTCGCGCTCTCTTTCCCGCGCCTGTGCCGCCGCCTAAGGGCTACCAGTGCTATGTTGCAGACATGCGTCGTCTGGGGCTTGCGGAGGGCGCAGAAGACAAAAAGAAGAAGTAGCAAAATCCGGGCGGGCACGATGCTAATGAATATGGGAGGATATCCAGTGTTGGGAATACGAGTGAAAAGGACGATATCGGTGGGTGGCGGATGTTGAGGTTGGTCTAATACACTCGGCTCGTTATGCGTGGGCGGAACGCGTGATGCATTTGTGGGAGCGTGTTGTGGTGGGAGCGAGGAAAGCAGAATCAGCATTGTGATGCATGGGACATCCAACTGAAAAAATGTACATTCTTTGCCATGACGTGCGCGTATGAATTCAATTTACATCCTAGGTGTGTCGGCAGGTGGACACACAAGGACAGTCCTTGCTATCATCTATGTCATCGTTACTCAGTAATTATGCAGCACCATAACCAAGGAAGTGCTGCATTTTCCTGACCCTGCCATGCTTTCCCAGTGCATTTCCTCGTGAGTATTCTGATGCTTTGGCTCGTAGGAAGGCATGGCAGCTTCTTTACCTTCAGGAAATGTTTTACTGCGGAAATTGTGTTGTGAAAAATTGCGTGCGACTGAAACACTGGAGTCTCCCTCTCAACCCCACATGGAGAGGGGGAGAAAACAGTATCACAAAATGGAAAAGAGAAGAGAACAATGTAATCCTATTTCATGTGGTTCATGGGAAAGCTCCCAGAACCAAGAACTGATTAGCTAGCACGTCTCGTCGGATAGGCATATTGCAAGACGAATACTTGGCTATTTGCCTGCTTGCGTCGTCCGAAGACCGTTTCGTCAAGCTCCTCTCCAGCGAACGAGTTAGTTGATTTTTTCACTGATTGATCTGATCCCTCCGTTTTCTTCGTCCTATGCAGCGTTCTACAGCATTTGAAGCCAGTAGCATCCGTTCCGAAGAGTCCTAACATTTGTTTGGAATCAAGAAATGGTACGTCATGAATGGCATCATGAGCCATTCTGATTCTAGAAAGACCACAGAATCAATGTCACGACCGTTGGCGTTACCAGACATGAAAGATGCCAGTGCTCGTGCTATCGTGCAAGTGGAATGCATTAATAGTTTATTTATGATCATATAATATAATATAAATATTTATATCATATGTGTGAGCAGTAGGCCGGAGCTGGGACTCAGTCCACTGGCCAGTTTATGGGGAGCGACTGTGCCCCAAAGAGCCCTAAGTTTATAAGACCCTTTCAAGACCTTAGCTTAACCCATGAGTTCGCCTAGGGCACTTAGTGTGATGTCGTTGCAGTAACCCGGCTTGACACACCGTTGCCACGACCGCACCTAGTGCTGCTGCCGTGTAAGGACTTGCGGTCGTGTCCAGAACCGCATTCAGACCCATGTCATGAACCATATCCAGGATAGCTACAGCTGTTAGCCATGATCACCTGGCTGGCGGTGCCAGAGCCGCCATCCAGAGTGTATGAAGATAAGTATATGAAGACAAGCCCCCTGTCGTAGTGCCTGTGCATTCGAGCATTCAGTGCTTTGTCAGTCGAGGGCATATATACTGTTGCAACGTGGAGGCGCTTACAGCTCGGAAAGGAGGTGAGGCTCGGTTCAGTCCCGGTGCAGCCATCATATGGATTATCGAACTGCATAATTATTTGCGCCAACTAATTCGCGCGACAGCAATGTTTGTGCCGCGTACTTCAAAAACTTAAGGATCACAATCGGCGACCTGTGCAGTTAATTGTAAAAGGAGGGCAAGTTAACCTGCGTGGGCAATCAGTAACGGGGGCTGGAATCGGCGTAAAGCGAGCCTGTATGCCTTGTCGGCACCTCGTCGCTCCTCCTTTCTCCTGGCCCGCCTGAAAGAAGCAAACGCCACACATGGAGGACCCCAGCACGGCATCATGCATATGCAACACGTCCCACTTAATCAACTGCACGCGCTTCCATGCTGCACGAGCGCTGACATACGGTGAGGCCTTAGCGAAAGCTGGTAACTAGCCCTGGACATCGCGATTCCTTGTACGAAACTGCAAAAATGTGACATTTTCTTTGTTTAACGATGTCGGTAACGGGTTTTGCGAAATGCCGGCTGAGCCGGGAGTAAGCGAGCTCGCGGGCGAGGAACGGCGAGGGTGGGCGTTGACGACCTGTTGACGACTGACGGAGGCTGTCGGCAAGGTGCGCTGGGAGCGCTGCTGTGGCACAACAGCAAAACCTGAGCAACCCCATCATCTTTTGTAAGGCCTGGCAGAGCAACGTGTATGGTATAAAATTGCAAGGCTCTACAAACCTCTATTGCAACAAGCGTCGTACGGCGTTTTGCATGTTCAACTGCTGAGGCCCCTCCATCAGGAAACCCGTGAAGTGTGGTATACAGTTGCTTCTGATACCACACGGAAATGTTACGAGACGTCATGAATACCTATTCAAAGCCTTGAGAAGAGATAAGAGTTTAAGGTGCAGCGGCGGGGACCATGAAGAATATAGCATCTTTGTTATTATGCAGGGAATTAAATCAATCTCCCTCTGGTAGATTTAATCGAGGCTTCGAACAGTCTGCCGTCAGTCGCTGGGCCGAGGAAGATTTCTTGCAGCATAGCTCTTCTGAATATGTGGAGTTCAGGCCGCCTCCCCGTTCATCGATCGCTGCTGCTTTTAGTCTAGATGGAAGATACCTGGCGTCTACGCAGTAAGAACTATGCCGAAATAAGTGTAATTCAATAAAGTACAAAAAACTTGAAAATGCGTTTTTTGGCCTATGGAACAGTGGAGATCATACAGTGAAGGTCATAGATGTCCGAACCGGGAGACTCATTCACTCGCTGGCTGGGCACCGGCGAACACCATGGGTGGTAAGCGCCGTCTATCCGCGCATATTCATCGATACTGTTAATGCTGCAATCCCCTCCTTGATATTATTTTTGGCTGGCTCATAAGTAGTCTGACTGTGGTTTTGCGCTTGTCTTGGCCAACTTTACTGGTCAGGTCCGGTTCAGCCCCGTGGACCCTGACGTTATGGCCAGCGGTTCCTTGGACTCCACAGCGGCCATATGGCAAGTTAGCACGGGCCAGATGCTCAACAAATACGATTTCGGTACGTGATGAGCGGCGATAAGTGGAATGAGGTGCACGGAAGGGAGGAGGGAGGGCGAAACCCTGGGGACGACATGGTTTGTTGGTTTCAAGGACCGACCCGTTCGGCATCCTTTACTCGTTCCCAGGGTTTTTCTCAACTTCTCATGAGCGGGGGCATAAGCAACCATGCTTAAATTTGGTTGTTATTGCGTTCGCCGCTGCCCGTCACATGTTCAGTATGGGACCACGAATGAAGCTACGCGTAGCTTTGAGAACCCCCTCTAGGCACTGCAGGGCAAAGGCGCACCCTTCCGTCGTGCACTCTATGCACACGGGCACTACACGCACTTCATGTCATATCAAGCTCCCGGCGGCTTCTTTTATACTCACATTTACGGGGCAGGAAAAAGACCACCATTCCTACAAAGAACAACAGAGATTGCTGCGCTCAGCTACAGCCCCTTCACTGGGGCCGTCTAGTTCTCCCATGCGGCTTCGATGCCTGCTTTGTTTGTAAGTAGCCGTTATCGTTCAGAATCCACAGTGTATCAATTAGGGTGGGCAAGTATAACACGGCCCTGGATATCCAAAACGGTTGCCCTCACCCGATACTGCTGTACGTATGCACACTGCACAGGCAAGCCGATCGCTTCATTGGCGTTTGACCCCTCGGGCACTATGCTGGTCGTGTCCGCGGGACACAAGGTGCGAAACCGTGTCGGTTTGTGTCATTGTGGGCCACTGCCTCGATGTACTTATCACCCCAAGGCGCAGTTGGGTGTGTAGCTATGCTTACTGGCACATCTCCTGGGCTGAGTGCGATCCTGAGGGACTCCCTAACCTGTTCCGTCCCGAGGCTGCATAAGAAATTAGGGCGGGGTATTCAATGGCGGCTCCCCGAAGCGCTGGGGCCTTTGCTTAAACACCCGGATGTCAACATTACTTATTTAGGTCGTCATATTTGTGCCGAAATTCGATAGTCAACGATGTCGACCGGGGGCGGCTGGGTGTATGTGTGCGAGCTCGAAGGCCATGTTTCTCCGTCCGCAGGCGCATGGCGATCTATTTGTAACCGTTGTCGCTAGGATGGGGCTCACACCGTAGGAGGCTTAGCATGGGGGGGGGGCCGATCCGGCGCGGGAGCTTCAGAGAGCTTTACCAGTCCCTTATTCATGGCCGAGTGCCTAAGGCCTCCATGTTTCCCGCCGAGCGGCTTCCTGGCTCCCGCAGGTATTTAGCTGGCCTTTCACACGACTGGCGCCGCCTGTTAAGATTCTCAAGACGCGCCGGTCCCTGCGTGCGCTGCATTTTCACCCAACCGCGCCCCACATCCTCCTGACGGCAGAGGTCACCGAGCGGCGTGCAGGCACCACCGCTGACGGCGTCGGCACAGCTGCTGCAATGGCAGCGGCAACGCCGCCTCCACAGCAGGCCCACGGTAACAATCGCAACCTGAATCGGTTCCAGCAGCAGCAGCAGCGGCAGCAGCAGGCCCCGGTGCACAGCCAGCTGGCGTGGATCCACCAGGCGGGGGGGGTTGGAGCTGGTGAGGGTGTTGATGGTGGCGGTGATCTCGAGCACGTTGCGCCAGATGATCCCGATCCACAGGTCGGTCACGCGTTCAAGCCATGTGCGTCTCCTTTATGTGCCAAGGGGGTTGACGCGCTGGGTCAGGAGTTTCAGTGCTCTCGCACTCGCCCCGTCCAGCAGCTTCTCAGTTGATGTTCCACCTCGGGTCTATCCCGGGACTCGCGTGTTCGTTCACTGGCACCCGCTCCCATGTAACCACTGCAGGAGGCAGTGGATGACCTGGCGGTTTTTATTGCAGCGCACAACAGCATGACACCCTCGCAGCTGCAACAGCAGCGACAGCAGTCGCAGCAGGACGTGGCACAGGATCAGCAGGCCGCTGCCGTGGGCCCGAGGGCGAGCGCTGCCCGGAACGCACACCACCAGGTGAGCGGGAGGATGACCATGTAACGGCATGACATCAGTAATACTACGGCGGTAGCGGGAGGAAAAATGAACGTGCGTTGAAGCAATATGGTCGTCACGTATCAAGGAATTTAGCCAGGAATTGTATGCACATGCGTATGCACATGGGTGTCTAGACCTAAGAGGCGATTGGGGTTTGGAGGCAGGAAGAAGCTGACGGAGGCCATTTGAGCTTTCTTGAACCGAAAGTGGAACGAATTAAGTGTTCCACGGCTAACAAGACATTTTTTGGAAGCGCAACTGGCTTTCGTTGCTCATCCTCAGTGCCAAAGCTTCGTTTATTGGGATTCAGCTTCGTTTATTGGGATTTGCCCGTTTTGCGCCGGGCGCATTTAAGCTTGGCGTACATCATCCACGCGCAGGGGGCAGCACCCTGGCCCACCGGTCTGCTCCGAAACCTGTTGATGGGAGTCACCGGGATTTTCACGGGGAGCTTGGGTGGAGGCGGTGCCGCTGGCGCTGGCGGTGGCTCAGCCGCTGGAAGGGGGGGGACCGTCAATCAGCAGGCTGCAGACGGTGCGCGCGGCGTGCGGGGAACGGGGAGCTCCCCAACTCATGGTGGCCACGCTGCTGTTGCTGCAGAAGGTGGCGGCCCCTATGTTGTCACTGGCGCTGCGTTTGCTGGCGGCGGCGGTGCCCCGTCGGTCAATCCGGGTGACGGAGGGATGGCATGGGGCAACGCGCACCCAGGGCACTCAGCTCCACCTGGGAATGCAGTGGCTACAGCTATCGCCCCGCCGGTCGGTGGCAGGCTGAACGTCCTAGCCCCTGCCCATATTATACGTCACCACAACATGGGCGGTGGGATAAGGCACGCGATACCGCTTGTGGCACCGCCGGCAACGGCCCCCTTACAGTCCCGGGCACTGCGCGGCGGCACGGGGCGGCGTCTGCGGGATCCACACGTGGCAGCTTACGACCTGATGTGGGGCTGGGATCATACCCAGCGGATGTCAGAAAGCGAAATCGTCCGGCTTCGGGAGCTGGCACTGCGGGTGAGGAGGGCGAGTAGGATGATAATTGGGCGGAGGATGATAAGGATGGTAATAAGGTCGACGCAAGCTAATATTAGAAAGAGCACCCTTGCCGCTCCTCCACCTACCATTATAACATGTGCCAAGGGTATCAGCGCTACCACTAATGATATGCTTGTCCATGGCGTTGCTATCGGTTTCTGGTCCCGTCGATGTCGCTGCGCCGCCGCCATCTGGCCCTGATCACCTGAGTCCCGCGACCGGTTCCCGTGATCCCTGGCCCTCCGCAGGCTGCCCCTGACCTGCCGTCCGCCGCCAACCATGACACCCCATGCATCGTCACTGTGCGGTTGTGGGACTTCCGGGATCCCACTCGGGAGCTGCGCAAGGAGTTGCTGGTGCTGCCCCGCGTGGTGCTGTGCAGGTGGGGCCAGGGCATGCAAGTGGAAAAGGCAGGTGGGCAAGGTGGGCCGGGTTTGACCACGTCGTCCTATGCACCGCGGAGGGTAAGGAAAACGCAAGGAAAGGGATCTCGTAGGCTGATGTGTGGGGGGCAGGGAGAGGTACTGCGCAAATGGTATGAGTGGGCGAAACTGGGCATAAGGCGGGTTGGACGGGTTGGAAGGGCATGGGATACTCAATCCGCCAGTTCAGGGATAAAGAGCGCTGAGCGGGATGGGTCCCAGCGCGAAGACGGAGATGACATAATCGTTCCCTCCTTTCCTTTCCCAACACAGCGAGATGGGGATCCACTTCACCACCTGTGGTCGCTATATGGTGTGCTGCGTTGTGCGAGAACGTCCAAGTGAGGCGTGCCTTAACTGGCAGGTGAGGTAGAATCGCCCATTTTTGATGGTGTTTAGGGTCTGTGGAGGCGCATTACAGCCCTGATTGTTCGGGGCCGCTGCTTGGCCCGGCAAGGGGCTGTTAGCGGCTCGGGGTACAGGAGAGCCCGCGGGTTTTCCGGCGCTCTGTTCTGTTGGATGGCCCCGTTCCCCAATGGTGCTGATGCTGCAGTCAGCCTGGTCGCCTCCACAGAGGTCCTCCTACCTTTGCATTCACAATCTCATCCTTTTCATCAACCGTTGCTCTTGCCTTCAGGCGGTCCAGGCCGCTGGGGCGGCGCAAGGTGTAGCCGCGACACGAACCCACGCACACCCGCGGGTGGGTTCCGGGGCCGTGGATGAGGAGGGGCAGGGCGGGAACGCCTATTGTGGTTGCGCCGGCAATTTGGGAGAAGCAGATTGCGGTGCTGCTGGCGCCGGCGTCGGCGACATGGACGATGTGGAGGCAACACACGTAGCAGTCGGTGTGGCGGTAGGGCCGACTGTGACAGTTGCACCTGCCGCTGGGTCACCGGGCTCGTGTCGAAGTGTTGAGATGACGGATGCAGGTAGGGGATGCCGCTTGGGGCACAGGGCGGGAACCGGAATGTCGCGCCTTGGGCGATAGGCGGCAGCTGCATGGAGCTTGGCTGGAGGCACGGGCCGCATTACTGGCTCAGCACGGGGGCTAGACAGGGATTGCCCTTACACGGTGATCCCTTAAGCCGCTTAAGCTTCTGCCCATGGGTGAATATGGAAGGCGCTCCTGGACTGCATTGATTTTTCATATTGGACCATTCATTTTCCGCAAACAATGAAATGTTGACTTCACACCCATTACGCACTACCATCCGTACACGTCTGGATCCCAATAAGCTGTCCATGTTGTCGGCCTGCTGCTGTGCAGAAGCCCGGCCTCGGGGTCCGCCGCTTCACGATGGCGGTGGCGGCGGCGAGCAGACTGTAGGCTGGCTGGGAGGTGACGGCGGTGGTGAGACGCAGGAGTATGATGACGAGTACCTGTATGACACTGCAACACAGGCATTCGGGCAAGAGCCTCGAGTCAACAATGGGTCGGGGGCCGCGGAGTCGGCAGGTTGGCGGGGTCCCCACAGCGGCGGTAGCGACGGCGGTAATGCCGGCGCGGGAAGCCCAGCAATCAGTGCATTATCTTTGCAGCAGCGGTATCAACAGCAGGGGCAACAGCAACGGTTTCAAGAGGTACACGTTCGCCAACAGCAGCACCGGCATAACGGCCAGCCCCATACGGAAGATGTGGAGGAGGCGAGGACGGAGGTGTCCAGGTAGGCGGGGTTATGAGGACCAAACGGGCCAAACAAAGCGACGAGCACCGACACAGATGCTCTCGATAGTCGTGTGGCGCATGATTGTGGTGTGATTGCCGAGTCGCATATTGTAAAGAGCCGAGCCACGCTCATTGCCTGCCCCAAGGAATTCCTCCCTGCCCAAAGTCAAAGTGATACAGCCCTTTGGATAACTAAACGCACAAACGCGGCCAACTTCTCGCGCTTCTAGGCCCGGCGCTGCGGCCTGGGAAATGGAGTACGACTCCGCAACGGTGGCTGCGTACCGGAAGATGGCTTCCGCCGCGTCCGCGATATCAGGCGTCGCTCGCGGCTGTGGTCGCAGCGGCGGCGGTGCGGAGGAGGCCGACGGCGAGGGTGGCGAGGTCAGGCCGCATAGTACCATCCGGCCGAGCATCAGCCTAACCCATTTGGGCGGTGCCGGTCTTGGATCGCATTTGCACCATCAACAGCACCCACTCCACCTGGTGCAAAGTGTGAATGCTGTGGCAAACAAGCTGTCCGCTCATGACCCGCAGATCAGTCGGGGGGGCGCTGGGTCTGCAGCAGCACCTGGTGCGATGGGAGGTGATCTTTTAGGCGGTGATGCCGTGCAGAATCGTTCGCGGATACCTCATGAGACACAGCGTCCAGAACAGCAGCAGCCAATACGAAATACTCAGCGTCGGCACCACCAGCATCAGCACCAATACGATCAGCAGCACCGACAACAGCCGATTCGCTGGCGGCAGCAGCAGCAGCACCACCACCACCAACAACAACAACAACAGCCGGCCCACATCCCGGGTCGAGGAGTAGGTAAGCGGCCAGTTATGAATGGTAGAAGGCGTTGCTGGTTGTCAATTTTAATTATAGGGGTTTCAGTTACCACAAGTTGCCGCCACCTGGTGATGCCCCCCAGGGTGTTGTCGCCATGGACGACCAGGAACAGTCTAACGCTTCTAGAACTCCAGGAATGGTTGTCAAGCATGTCACGTCCTGCCGTCTTGCCCCCGGCTATCATACACCACAGACAGGCAACCCTGGCCAGAGGGTCCACGGGGCCACGGGGGATTATCGAGGACGGGCTGGCCTCCGGCTGGGCCAGCTACGGCCGCTGCAAATGCAGCGCCGCACGGCGGTGGTGATAGCGATGCGGGGCCAGTACACGAAGGTGACGCCGCAACAGCCTCTGTCGGGCTGCCGCCGGCAGTCCAGGAGACACCGTCGACGTTTGCTAGTATTAAGGCGCATCTTGCCTTGCAGCGCTCTAGGGACGGGGCTGCAACTGCAGGAGGTATGTATGGTCGTGGCGTCAGTAGGGACGCGGGCAGAGAAGGCCGCACTGTGGCGGGGCCGGAGGCCCAGCACGTCGCAGCCACCACAGCTCCTGCCGCTGGCGTGCCGACTGCCACGACCGCAGCGACGTTTGGCGTACCTGCCGCAGCGGCCGTGGGCGCCGGAGCTACCCAGCGCAACGACGCGCCGACAGTGGCTCCGGGGATAGCGCCCGTCGCCGGTGGCCCCACTGCTACGGCGGCGGCGGTGGCGGCAGCGCAGCCCAGCGGTGGCTTCCGTCCCTGCTATGAGCTGTGCATTTTTTTTACAGGCACATCCCCCATTCCCCCAGCTATCGTGGCCCCCGCTGATCCAGCTATCGCCACTGCTACCGTTACGACAACGACCGCAGCCGCTGCGGCGGCACCTTCGGCGTCTTCCTCCGTTGCCTTCCCCATGGCTCCAGGCCTCGCTGGAACAGGTGCTATCCCTCTGGCGGCGGGCGGTGGGAGTGGGGCCGTCGCCCCCTCCACCACCTCAGTGATTGGACCTCACTTCGGCGCACTGCTGCATGCTCGTCCAGTACTGGCGGCGCACTGCATGACAAGTGTGCAGTTGAGCCCCGCCGGGGATCACGTGCTGGTGGCGTACGGCCGCCGTCACATTAGCCTCTGCAGTTTGGTGGCGTGCATGGGGCAACTAGCGGTGGTGCACAGCGTGGTGGAAATCTATAGGTGAGGAAACGATGGGCCACCGTATTGTCAGGCCATCGCAGGCATGACGACGGGCAATTTGGGGCTCATTCATTTTGGATGATCGAAGACTTTTTTAAGTAAAGCCGCTTTGGCTTGCTCCCGCACCTAGCATCGTTAGCGGACCTATACCAAGTTACAAGATTCACACACGGGCTCAACCACGGCCACGCACATGTTCTCCGAGTAACCGGAACATGTCGAACTTAAGTCGGCGCTTCCTGGTTATGCCATCCGCGCACACGGCTGCCCGGCCGTAGTTTTGGGTACCGTGACTACTAGGCTCCGAGCTCATCCACCTTCGTTCATCTTCCACTTCTGTCCCGTTTCGTTGGCCTACCTTCTAGGTCCCCACCCTAACGCAATGCCAAGTCCCAACTAACTGCGTGTTGGCCCCTGTCTGTCTTCCCTTCCGGGTCCCAGCGTGCCCGACCTAGTCCTCAGGCGGGTGCTGCTGAGCGCGGATGACGAGGTCAATGTGGCGGTGTTCAACGCCTTTCCCGCGGAGGGCATGGCGTACGGTACTAAGGAGGGTCGCCTGCGCCTCGTCCGATATGACAGGTGAAGGCCGACGGCGAGGCAGGGGGGATCCCACATGCCTGGACAAGGGCGGTGCGGTGCAAGTGAAAACTGCCCTGAACATAAGCGCCTCTCTCTCCCTTCTTCTTCGATTCCATCCCCACTTCTCATGTAAACATCCCCTTAACGGCGGTTCTTTTCCTTGGGCAGGCGGCCTCCGGTCCGAAGCGCCATCCCCTTCCTCCCTACTCCCCCGCACCTGGAGGACGAGACTTGGGAAGCTGAGCACCCGGAGTTCCAGCAACAGGACAGTGGCAAGTCCATGTCCGTTAGCGATGGGGAGCAGCAAAGGCCGGCTGTTTAGAGCGCGTTGGGGCCTTGCACGAGCGGCAGATGTTGCTGCAGTGCTGGCCGCTAATACTGTTGTTTTTATCGGGGGTGAGTTAAAAATGTGTTTGCAACTGATTAAGTTGCAAACATGATAAATGTAATTGGAATGCGAACCCCACCTCTAGCCTTGTCCTCGTCCATGTCATTGGAAGCCATGGGTGAGACATAGGAAGTTAAGCCAAACACAATATCACCTAAATTTGTTTTTCCTTTTTACGTGAGTGGAACGGACGTGGAGATAGCTCCACAGTTTTCCCTCGCAACTCATGCGTATGTCTCCGCTCAACGCCGTTTTAGAATACCTGGTCATGTGAGGTTGACGGGTGGACCTTAAGCTGTCCCAGAGCGACTGGCCTGTCCTTACGGAGAGATTGCAGAAGGACGCTCTTGCGGCGGGGAGGTGCGTATCACGGTTCGCAAACCCCTCCCGCCTAACCTAAAGGTTTTCAGCATAGGGTATGTGAAGGTGCGGTGATGCTAATAACTGGCTCTTACCGCTGCTTCGGTGATCGACCGCCAACCCAATGCGGTGTAGCTAGCCAAAGCAGCAGTTGGCGCCCCATAGGAGTTTTAGAGGCGAGATCGGGTCAGGGATGAGGAGCAGGGTACGGGCGTCAACGATGGCGCGTAAAGCTATTGAGCTGTGTATAGAGGAGGTTTACGCAAGGGTTATAGCTGCTCGGCTGGAGCTCAAAAAGTTCACGGTGCATATCAGGAAACGGGCGGGTCAGTCGACGAGAGGAAAAGGGCATCGGTGCAAGTGAGGAAAACGCAGGATAAGGAGATGAGAGAACGGAAGGGATATTGGGATTAGGGTAGCTCGCACCGGCTGCGGCATGGGTGCCTTTTAGGTGTCGTCTGGGGGTGCTGCATGGGCATAAGGGGATAGGGACAGTTCCCTTCGGTCAGCCAAGGTTTGGTATATCACTGCAATGACAGACAGCGAGTCCGTGTGTACTTGCGGGAAAGAGAGAGGGGAATTGCCGTTCGTCGGCAATTCATTGAAGAAAACCGATATTATTACGTGAGATTAGCAGTGGTGATTAAAACCGCAGGGTGCTGGGTATTAACTGATGGATGGTGCAATGCCCAAAACCTGCACTTACGTGCTAGGTTTTTTTTCTTCCTAATTCCATCATATCCCATTAGGCGCATTGGTGGCAGGCAATGGGTGTGAGTCGTGGTGCCTTATGTCCTCCCCGTGTACGGTTCCCGTTCCAGCAAATGGTCAGTCGAGACCAGCGAGCTCGCAGGTGTAACACTGTTGCAGACTGTTGAGGATGAACCGATGGATTACCGACATCACGTGCAGAAAAGGACACTAGCGACGAGGATTTGGTGGGTTTTGGTGGATTTTTGGTAACCTTGCCCTGGGGTATGCGAGTATGTAGTTTTGCATCGGTTATTGCAAAGGGGTCGATGGCAGCATCGCACCGCATCCTTGTTCACATATGCGGACCTGAATTTCTTCGGGCTGGTTAATGGAGAGCTCTCCGAACACCTCAGCCTTCCGCAGCATGGCTAATGCATGCAGATCATTATTAGCCCAGCCTGTCACTGTGAAAAGATATGGACATACAGAGCATAGCTAGGCCTGTGTCGCGGCCATTGCGGATTTGTGGCCACTGTGTCTGGCGAGGCGTGCTTTCTGTCCGTGTAGGAGAACAGACTACACTCTTCTGTCTTTCGAAAGACAAGGAGCCACTACCGCCCATGAGCATTCACGTCCTGGTGAGGTCGGGGTGCAACGGCAATGGCCATAGCGGCGGCGGACCTCACGTGGTTATGACAACCATAAAGATTGCAGCTCAAGCTGTTGCAAGAAGGTTGCCTCAGGTTAACGGTGGGACTTCCTCTTCGGCCATCGCACTTTATTCGTTGACCGTCCCTGCCCGTGTCCCAACTTGTAATGGGCCATATACTGGTGTGTGTATATGATTGTGTGTGCGCGGCCCGGGAGAGGACGGCTCTCATTTCTTAGAACGTGAATTTATGCGGTGTGAACGTTCTAGGTCGGTTTGCTTGCAGAAAGGTGGTGTGACCATGGCATTGCGGGGCGGGGGGAACCGTCGTGCAAGGTACCACGGTACCGTGGTGAGGAGAGGGTCTGCGACCTCTTAGGCCATAAGTTGGTGCGTGCCGGTATCGCATTGTGCAGGTTGGCCCCTGGTTCCAGCCCATGGCTGCTGTGTAATCTCTCAGTTGACTCGTGGCGCTCATACCCTCGTAAGGGTCATTGAGCTGTTCCAATATAGCAGTTACTTGGGGATGTGAAGTGGCCCATGTGATAAACCATGGAATGCTGTTGCAGCCCCAGACACCTCCTATGTGAACGATGTCGAAGATCGCGATTGCGGCGGAGGCTGGGCCAGATGAAGAAAAACATGGAATATTTTAAACCAGGTAAGCAAGTCCTCAACTTCTACCCAATCTTAGACCTCTCCTAGCATCTAAACTGTCAATGGCAGGCCCCTCGGAGTGTGACACGGAGCACGGGATTTGTCTGGTGGTTGGGTGCACTCGCTCGCGGCCTGGATACAGTTGCCGATGCTTGGGCAAGTAGGCGAACGCAGAGGCATTGCATCACCACAGGACATGTCACCAAAACTTCAAATAGTAGCTTCTTGATTATCCTGTTCTTGAAATGTAGCAGGCGACGCGATCGCGTCTTACGCGTTTGTAACAGTGTCGTACATAGCCCGAGCCGTTGACATCACACCTGTCTAATCCGTTACAACCAACATGGAGAAAGGTTACTTTTGTTGCTATGTTATGTAGACGTTACATGCTAGTCGTCTATTGAAAGATCTCAGCATTATACTTGCGCTCTCGTCCGGCTGTCGGTCTCCATACTTATCTCCACCAGTCGCTTGTCCAGACATGACCGCGTTGATATGCACACCTCCGCTTACTCAGACACGTCATTTGACTTTAGGTTATTCCCACAAAACACGTATTGGCGCTCGGCTTGTGGTGTGCAGTGCTGGGACCCGGTCGCTATGGTCGCCAGAGAGCATAAGGATGATCGCGCTGAGCGCTGCGACGACAGCAATTCTCTTCGGTAACTGCTTGCCACTTTGTTTCCTTTCCAAAGTTCGTTTACAGGAGCTGAAATGGGGAATGTTCCGTTAACAACGGTAGGTAAACGCCAGTGGCTTTAATTGTGGTAACAGGCGCACCTTTGGAATCTGAAGCCGCAAAGAATAAATTGCCTCCGATCGACACCAGCAACCCAAATCGCTGTGAGATCTCGGCGTTGGACAAGTTTGCGGATACACGGGCGGCATTCTCCCAGGAGTCAAGCGGGGGTAACATGGTAGAGGCTATTGTGGATGTGCGTGAGTGTGATTTCTCCGGCAAAGACCTGGTAGGTGGGTGTACGGGCGAGCGGCTGGCTATGGGTGCATGCGCTTAGTACTCAGTATGCTTATAGGGGGGAGGCTTATCAAAACGACGACTGCCTTCCTAGTGTATCGATGCTGTTTGGTTTCCCCTTCTCTTTAGCTTGCGGTTTCGGGCAAGTGTGCAATGCTTTTGCCCCTGGCTCTCTGATTCCGGGGAGTGGCCGAGCATGCGGGCCCGCAGCTGAACTGGCGATTTGAAAGGACCAAAATCGCAGCGGGAGGCGCAGATCCATCAAAGCGGAGGGCGGCGATGGCCAGAGTTGAGCACTTGAGCTAGGGGTGCATGTAAGGTTCCTTTTGCAAACTGATCACCTCCTGATCCTGGCAACCAACAAAAAACTTGAGCGGGGCCCTCCCACCGTATCAGTCGACATTGCACGACTGTTCACTGCAAGTAGCATCAAGGCGTACGTGCGACTCATCATGACGACCTCAGACCCTCAGATCCTCGGGTCCCTTGCCGTCCCTCCTGTGCGGTAGTCCGGCAAGGTCATGAGCGGCGTGATATTGGAGCGCGCGGATTTCACTGGCGCTCGATTTGTGGGAAGCCAGTGAGTTAGGGTTGGAGAGTTGCTGGAGAGGGCTGGGTTGGGTTGGCTGGCGGACTGGACTTGGGCTAGTTGGTCCTGGTATCGGTATTCGTTGAGTCGGAGGCCGCAGAGGTAATGGATAGCAGGTTACGGAATCTCGGAAGCAGATTTCGCTAAACCGATTTACGTTCTGAAAGGGACTTAGCAGGTGTATTCGCTTTCAGTTGGTTAGGGTTGCGATGATGGCGCTGGGATCACAGATTTGGATGGGGAAGTAGGAAGGCTGGGGTGAGGGTTGCAAGTGTCTTGATTATATTTGTTTTACCTGGCAGGGCCGGGTTTTATTTGGTACCTTATTTTGCAGAACATTGCAGTACCGAATTCCGAATTCTGCGGAGGTTGGCTCTATGAGGGTTTTCGCTGCGTGCCGCTGGGTTCACCCGCCACCGTCCCCCAATCCAATACGTATGCGAAGGTTTGCCCGCGCCAATGCGCGTTCTGCGAAGCTGGCGGGTGCTGACTTCACGGACACCAACTTGTACTCGACTCAGTTTGATGGAGCAGACTTGCAGGTGCGGTAGAACGGAGGGAGGGCGGGGCTGACGTGAAACGGACGAACTGCCAGCGTGGTGGGCACTCTGTTTGCTGCCGTAGAAGTCCTACCTGCTTCCTGGTTTCCCCTCCTGTGTCACTGAAGTCTCCCGTCCTCACTTCAGGTAGGTTATGCGCGCTCGGTGGCGCGCATTTCGGTGGCAGCATTGCCTGCTCGTATGCTGTAACGTGTAACTTCAGGCGATTCACTTGTGCACGAGGACCATTCCATTTTCACGAGGACCTGTTAGATCTCGCTCCACTCGTTCCGCTCTGCACCCCCCGCTGGGTCGGCAGGCGCTGACCTCTCATGAGAACACGCGATATACTCCTAGCCTCTAACCTTGAACTCCACAAACATGCCGGGCCAAAAGCACCGTACTGCAACTACCTATAGGGCGCGAACTTTGAGAATAGCATCCTGACGGGCAGCACTTTTGGGCGCGATGAGGAAGGCGTCTGGGCAAATCTCAAGGTAAGTTAGATGAGTGCGCTGGCAGCTTTTCATGTGCTGCTAACCATAAGGGACCAGCTGCCACGTCGGAAGGTACCTTAGTCTGTAGGACTGCGGACATGCAGCCTGCATCTGCAGGTGGTGCAACGCCGGATCCCGCTGTATCCGTGTAGCCGACAACAGGGGACAAACCCAACCCACATCTTCACCCCAACCCCTCACTGCCGCACCCAACTTCAGGGGGCCCACTTTGAGGGTGCTCTGGTTTCGTCGTCTGACATCGGCCGCATTTGTGAGAACCCCACCCTGGAGCTGTCTACCCGCAAGTACGAGCTGGGCTGCCGCGCAACCCGCTAAGGGTGTGCAGGAGGTTGTTAAGGCCGGGCTGCAGGTGTACTTGGCGTTAGGGGTATAGATGATGTGACATGAGTGGATATTTGGACATCGTGCTGTGTATAGCTTCAGCTTCGTGATGCTGATGTGACCAGGTTGGCGTCAAACCGGTCGAGCGGTGGGTCCTTGACAGTGGGAGGCGCTACTGCTAGGCGGTCTCTGCTGCTATCTCGGCTCTGCTGCGGGTGCAGTGCAATACATTGGGTGCCTTCGGCTTGGATACCTTGGTGCGACTTAGCTAGGCAGGGTAAGCGAGGGCGGCGTGAAAACCTGCACTTCGGAAGGACGAGGGATGGAAAGGGGTCAAGTACCAAGCTAAGCGGAGTAGTGGCTGAGGGCGCTGCTGACAGCGCCAGATTAGGTTATGCAGTGGTCGTGGAGGAAGTGCGGCTAAGTGCGGCTACGGTGGGGAAGAACCCATGTCGCGCGGAGATGTTGTGCGCGCCCTTGCTTGTTCAAAACGGCTGCATAAATAACTGGTATGAAGTGATGCAGGAGGAGTACGGTTTATGCGAACACGAACAAAGGTAATGGTGGTAGCAATATGCCAAGTGTTCAGTGTTCAGCACCTCGGGTAACGCCAGAGATATAAGATGAATGCAGCTGATGCCGATGAGGATGAGGATGAGGATGAGGTGCCGATGCTGAAGGACTCACCCGTAACTGAAAACCCCAGGTTCATCCGTTCGCGCCCCTTTTTCATTGATCGTTTCCCACACTCGGAAAAGAGTACACGCCTAAGGATCATTGGCTTCCCTGTGACCTCGTACGGCCTGTGGTCGCGCTCCGGATGGGCTCCCACCTCCCCTACCCTACGGGAATGCATCAACTACGCGATCAAAGTCAACGCAGTATGCGGTATAAGCAACCCGAAGGTAGGCTAGGCACTGTAACAGGCCGGTAGTAGGTCGATTTGTCTTTGGCAGCAGAGAAACCACAGTAAGCATAACGGGAGTGAAACCTCCCAGTGCGCAACGGGCGTTCTTCTGAACCCTCTCCCGCGCAAAGTCACGACTGACCGGAATATCTGTCGGGATGTGCAGCAGTCGCCGAATGGACATCCTTCATACCCAGGGAACATGCGCTTTGTGTGTGGGTCTCACGGGCCTCCAGTACAAGCAACGGAGCCTCCCCTTGAACAATTGTGCCTATGCACACATATGCTTCCAGCTCCGGGGCTATCAACCCGCGCCGCATTCTCATACCTGACACGCGGCCCTCGATCACACCCGTCCTTGACACTGCCTCACTCGTCGTCGCTATCACCAGTGCTGCCTGATCCCTCGCCAACCACCAACAACCCCTCCAATTGGGCCCTGCTAATGACTAGCCATCATCGCTTCCTGTTCTACCGACCTTCCCATGCCCTATGGACCGCGGCTGTGCAGCAGTCGCGGTTTTCGTCTGCGTTCCTCCTCCCGCGACTGGCGGTGACACCGCGGGTGGTAGTGAGAGCAAGGCTGATGGCTCACCGAAGTCACGCCAGGAGAAAGGTGGCAATCCTGGCGGGTCCCTCAGCCCTTGAAGCGCAATTTTGAGGATTGCACGGGGCAGCTGCCAAATGCGCTGCTGGCCCTTCAGCTGTTGAGGCACCACCAGCCTGACACCAGCCACGTGGGGCAGTGAGTGAACGAGTCTGTGAGTGCAATAGATGATCGCTACGCGGCCGCTGGCTCAGAAGGGGCGTTCGCAGCCCGCAGCCAGGTCAAACTAAATGGACTCCTCAACTAATGATTGTGTCCTCTGTCCCCTCACCTCTTCGGATTTTGACACAGAAAGCAGAATGGTGCGGAGGCCTCCAGTCGACATGATTCCGGTAGCCCCGGCCATCGCTCCAGTGTGGAAGCGGGCAGCACATCCACAACGTCCACACATCCTAATGTTTTTTCAGCGTTCGGTGCAGAATAATGGAAGCGTGTGAAACCGCAAACGTGTGTGTATTCGTGGCGTTTCGGATGATGCCCCATACATAGAAAGCTTCATAAAGATCCCCCATGCCGTTAAACCGCACGTTCCATGCTAACAGCACCTGCGCGCGTATCTTAAGAGTGCAAAAAAACATCCCGCCGGCATCTTGAGAGACCTTCATTTCATGCTACCCAACGCGCATGGTGCCAAATCACACATTTCGGCGGTAACAGCCACTTCTGCAACGCCACGAGAATCTCAGAGCGCTACGAACAAAGTCATCACACGTAATGAGCTCCTCGGCAGTTGTGGCACGGATTCCCCACTCCTATCCTGGCCCCCTCTTTTTCCCCTTCTCCCGTCCAGCGCCTCTCACCCAGCAACACTCCAGTGGGGTAGGCGGGTGGGAAGTTTGGCACTGAGCCGTCCAGGCTGTGAATCTGAGGTGCAGCACGGCATGTCCAAGTGAACGAGTGAATGAAATTTGGAGCTGTGGAAAAGAGCACGGCGCCTTGCCTTGTCTGTGCTCTGAGGGGACGATCGGTTACAAGTCAACTCACTCACACATGCAAATGCAGGTCTGTCTGGCCATCCAAACTGCAGGTGGCCAGAACCCAGAATGCCTGCAGGTGGAACAGTTGAAGCAGTCAAGGCAGTAGAAGCAGTAAAAGTTGGTGGCGGCGACACATAGCCAAGTGGAAACTAGCCTCACATGATACACCCTGAATGAGGAAAGCTCCAACATAGGCTGAAAGCATGCAGGCGTGGAGGGGCATATTGACTGCATCCCCGACAAAGGCGACATAGTATTTAAGACCCGTTTCCTTCCTGCAAAAACGCCACCCCAATGATCCAGCGGCGTCCCCTGACGACCAAGTGGATGGCCTCGGCGTCCAATTTCCCTTCCCACAGGCCAGGCCATGAGCTAGCCATGGAGGAACATGATGACAGTCCATTCGGCTGCTTCCTGGTTTCGTCCCATCACCTGCTCTGCATGCGTACCGCCACTGGGGTCCAATGCCGTTGCTTTCAAGCAGCGTTCCCCCAAGCAGCGTTCAGGTGAGCCCGCACTGAGGTGCATGCGAATTAGTAGGTGCGGACGGACGGACGGACGGACGCAGGCCCCCTCCGGCCCCCTCCGGTTCGCAACACGACCCTGCAGAGTGCGGACCAACTCGCTACCCGAACCTTCCCACCTGGGTGTAAAACGCATGCAGCTCTTCCACATCGGCCGGATCGACTGCCTGCAGCAGAAGCAGTAGAAGCAGTAGAAGCAGTAGAAGCAGTAGAAGCAGAGGTGGCAACGCCGGTGCCGACGTCGGCGGTATGAGTTGGTATCAGCGCTAGCAGAGACAGTTGCAGAGGTAACAACTATACAGCAGCTGCCATGGCCACCATCAGCCCAATACTGCCAGCCAAATTACCACCAGCACATGACTGGTTGGACTGCCCTGTCCCGAACCTCCCATTTCCGCTAGACCGTGCCCAACTGGCGCCCTCCCACCTTGGCCGTCGCATGGATCCAAAGCCTGCCCCAGTGGCGACAGTCCAACGCGCGGCCTGAGTGCGGTTGAGCCGAAGCAACGCCCGAGAGGAGGAGAGAAAAGGGCCGAGGGGCCGAGGGGATCAAAGGGGAGGGAACCGAGATGGATACAAAGCATCGTGTTAACCATCAGCGGTGGAAGGTAGCAATGACGACGCCGTCCGAGGCAAACGGCATGACGACGGCAACGACAGCAGCATACGAGACAGAAGCAGTTAGCACCACCAGTACCAGTACCAGTACCAGTACCAGTACCAGTACCAGTACCAGTACCAGTACCAGTACCAGTACCAGTACCAGTACCAGTACCAGTACCAGTACCAGTACCAGTACCAGTACCAGTACCAGTACCAGCAGCGGCAGCGGCAGCGGCAGCGGCAGAGCACAGAAGTTATGACTAGAGGGCGCAAGGGGGCCACAACGCCCCGATTTAACAGCGCGCACAAGATGGAACTGAAGCGGGATCAGATGCCGGTATGATTGCTGACGTACGGCAGAAAACAGGAAGCTTATTCAGCTGCTGGTGACATGGACGACACCAGCGCACTATTGCAAAGTAACGCTTATGGCAGCACCTAGGACTAGAGCTTCGTGGGAAAAAGCTTCCTGTCGGTTGGCGCCCGAGCGTGAGGTTCCGAGAAGGGGATCCGTACTTCTGGGTCGGCTGTAAAAGCTGCACTTTCGAACAGTTTGGTCATGCAGGTGTAATCACGCACTGCGCCGTGTACATGCCGCAACACTTGTATGTGGCATAGACAGGGTTGGTCTACGGTCACGATTGGCATCTTGTAGATTGCGTGCGTGCAATACAATCATATTAAGGGACAGTATTGACATGAATGTTGGTCGGTAAACGAAGTTGGCGGTTTTCTGCTGCTGCATAGGGTTGCCCTGCAACTCCTAACTGTAACCGCGCAGAGCCATTGCGACTTGGTGGGTAGCTGGGTGGTGGGTACCCTTGCTTGCGCGGCAGCAGGTGTCCAATTGAATGACAGGAAAAAGTAGGAACAATAGAAAGACACTAGTAATGTTTCAAGTATAAACCCTCTGTAATGAAGGCTAGAGGCGGAGGAGGAGGGCTTGTGCGACAAGCGCGCCCTACTTGCGCGCCCTAACAAGCATCGCACGCAATGGGCGGCTTCGTGCCTCCAAAGCAGTTATTTCTAGAACTGACCTACCCTCTATGCGTTTTACACCATAAACCAGGAGGGAAGCCCATGGCTGGTGCATAGAAAGGCAGGCGAGCTCCTCATTTCCCGCAGGCATGCTTGTTATTAGTTACATTGAAAAGTATGTGGTGCAAGTCTCATGCTGTTGAATTTGCGCAAATTTAAAATCGTGTTCGACGACTGGCTTCGGAACGGTGGTTGTGACGTCTAGGTGAAGTTCTCCAATTGCCAAGAAAATGGGTGAGTGGTAAAGCTTGTGATGATTTATATTACTACGTTGTGTCGACGAGCCGAAACTCTGTTAGACAGTCACTGCTGTACATGCTATTCTAAATCTACTACACGGACATTTACCTCCATTGGAACATTTGCAAACGGTCCATCGAAAGTACACTTGTTTTTGAACATTAGCAACCGTGTCCTGATCACACCCGACCGGCCTACCAGCAAGGCAAGCAAGACGGACACTTTCGACAGAACCCTAAACTACCGGAAGTGTAGAATGCCTCAGGTCGCCTTGAATGGCGCGTCGTTGCGCTGCGGGCTTGCCACACCAGTTCCGTTACGGTCACTACGTCTCAAGGTGCAATGCACGGCGTCAGGAGAACCCGGAGACGCTGAGCGGCCCAGCAGTAGTAAAGGGAAGTCCTTCAGTGGCGAGCGCCGTCGAAGAGGCAGGCCTGCGCACCTTAGGAGTCCGGATGATTCGCCACTGCGGGTGAGGCCAGCCAGGTGCACGTGGTCCATCCGCGCGCCCAACCCGTTGCAAATTGTCGAACTTCTTATGGTTTCGCCTTGTGAATTACCTTGTGCAGGATGGCAATAGGGATCGATTGATGGGTTTGCTTACGGAAAGGTGAGAGTCGGCGGCGGGAAATCCCCGTTGGCGCCTACGAAGTCTAAACGCTTGGCTTGACCCAACGCTACACCTTGAATCCTGCGCATTTAGGTTGGATTTATTGTCTTTAAATGACTCTACATGACTTAACGACCATGATGACTGACCGGGCGTTGGAAGTCCTGTAGACGCGTCCGGGCAACTCTCGGAACGTCACAGTTCGTCGATATATGAACTCCCCAACCGAACCCTATGGGTTTTGAGACTGCCTCGTCGACGCGCGCTCCTGCTATTTATCCTCTGCACACGAATGCCCAGTGACTGGACAATATCGGCGCGAAACACATACAAGCACATACGCACACACGCACTAAGCTTGCGGATTGACTGCGGCCTTCATCGCGTTCTCCTATTCCCCGAACTTGTAATTGGTAAACTGGAAGGGTCTAGATCTGGGAGGATGTTTGCCATTACGCCGCCATGGTCAAACAATCAACCGGTCTTGTGTGTAGTCAAAGCAATCCTGTGGCACGCACGTCTCTCGTGTCCTGGAATTTCCCCCTTTCCCCCTTCCCCCCTTCCTTCCCTGCTTCCCCTTCCCCTCCCTTCCTCCCTCCATACGCACGGATGAATGATCCACAGTGTGCATTTAAATAGTGATCCTTTTTTGGTTCCCTCACTTCCTTTCTCTCCCAATCCACCAGTCCTTGTTATTCTGCGTGTATTGAGCCGTAAGAAACGGCAGATTTCTATCCCTGCTTCGCTTCCGCCCGAACGGTTTTCTGGAATCTGAGCCTGGGAAAGTGTATGTCATGTAATTTGGGGGTTACACGGCTTACAGTTTCCGGTTTCCTTGGCTGTCGAGCTGCTGAACCTCCCTGCTTGCTTGTCCCCAACCAGGGCGGCCAAGACCCTTGCCTACTATCTCATAGAGACCAACCACAACGTCCACCACTGGGTTAACCGCTTCATCAAGGAGCACCCCATACCGCGAGTGAGGACGGATGAGGGGGCAGAGGGCGGGATGAGGGACCTTCCTGAAATGGCCGCTGCTAGTGCAGGGCAGCTAGCAGGATTCTGACGCCGTACTGTCGTACAGCGTACGGAACGAAGCCTCTCCCGAATATTAATTGGTTGATCGGTTACCCGGGAAAGTTACCCACCGGTTTGACTTGAGGTACGCTGCAGTACTTTCTTGTAGCATGGAACGGTTGGCCGCCAGGTATTCGTACAGTTGGCCGCGCCCTCTCTTCCGCGGGACAATGCCGTCTGGTTGCGAGGTCCCTAGGCATACCCGTTGAAGTGCATGTCCAGAGGGGCAGCCGCCTAACCGGTTGGATCGATCCCGTCGGCGTTGCATCCTCCCAGCTCCTGCACTTGCTCTCCCCTGGCCCTCCCTCCCTCCCTGGAGCAATCCGTCACGAGCGCTGGGATGAAAGGGTCTCAGTTTGGATCGTGGTGGCCGGTTCTGTTGTTGTGGTGGCTACTGGGGGGATTGGTGTGGATGTGTGTGTGTGGGGCCTCCATCCCCGTCTCCCGATGTGGCCTGGAGCTGAAGCCCCGGGACGGGGGGTGGGGGTACCGAAGGGGTCCCTCAGGTGGCTCTGAGTAAGCTCCCTCCCAGTCGCCAGTCCGCTTGTCCACTGCCCTGGTGGTGGGCAGCTCCCCGCCCAGTGTTGCTACTGGTGGTAGTGCTGGTACTGGTGCTGGTGCTGGTGCTGGTCCCCCCATAATTTGTTGTTGAACACCGTTCCCCCAATTTCCCCACGTATTCCATTTAGGATGGCAACTGGGATGACGTCAGCGGCGACACGTTTCTGCGGACGTTGCTGTCCATGCCAATTGAGGAAGCTACGCCATGGGTAAGAGTTACTCGTATGTGTGTTTCTTTCTTGTTTATGTGTGTCTGTATGTCTGTCTGTTTGTATAGGATTTACAAAGTGTAACGATTAAGCGGCTTAGTAACATCTTTTTTGTCTCAGCCTTCCTCGCGTCCAACACGGTCCAGATGGTGATGGCAAGTATGATAATGACGCGAATCTGGAATACGGCGTTTATTTTGTCCCTTTTATTAATAATGTGTGTGTGGGACTGACCTCAGGGACGTGACCCGGTCTTCCACAACACCTCCACGAGCGACGTAGACCCCCGCAGCATCGCACAGCGCATCATGGAGGTGGGCGGGAGGCATCATGATGAGGGCGGAAGGGGGGGGGGAAGGAGGAGATATGACCTACTGTCAAGAGGCTGAAGTGTGGGAGGGAATATCGGCCCCACAGTGCGGTGCGGGAACCACCCATGCGCCTCCCGAACGAAGGGCTACCGGGCCTCACGCAGGTCCGGTGCCAGTTGGGGGGGAGGCAACGCCACATCCAAGGTGGAGGGGGAAGGGTTCTTGGGAGTGGCGCCTGTGACCTCCTCAATATGGAAGCTCGAAGAAGTATCAGTGAGGAAAACCTTTTAAAGCCTAATATGCTGATTGCGTCCACCTCCCTTCGTGGGATCGGGAGCAAGGGAGCTCATTACGTGTAGGCTTGTTCGCGTGATGAGCGCCATCCCCACGTTTTCACTCCGCCACTCGCACATCCTGCAGATTCGCGCGCAGCTTGCCGAGGAGTTCATTCAGGATCTGAAGCAGATTACCGAGGAGAACAAACTGCTGCAGCTGGAGACGTTGCAGGTGGGCCCTATCCAAGGGGAAAGGGCAACGAACCCCCCCGGTGGGTGAGGGGCTGGGATCGTTGTGAAAGTGCGGATGCATGAGTAGGGGGGAATGGAACGCGACCTCGGATTTGCGCGGGAGGGAGGGAGGGTGCGACTGCTGGCGTCGCACACTGCTTTTGTATGTTGCTCACAGAGGAGGCTGTCTGGTTTCCATGCCCCTATGGAGCCGTGGAGCTCCAAGAGTCACATATAGTCCAGCCTAGGATTGGTCGATTACTACTTGCTAGTCTGCAACCCCTCCATCTCGCCTCAGCAGCCAGGGGTAAGCAACGTTAGCTGTGGTGAGGTGGGATCAGTTGGCGGCGACGGAGGGCCAGGAAGGAGCGCGTGGGCTGTGCCGCTTCTGTTCGAGTCCGTCCGCTCCGTCCCGTTCACATCCACTGGGCCCTATGTACCGCAGGCGTCGCTGCTTAGCACGGAGGACGCAATCGCCGACGGTAGTGCTGCTGCACGCCAGGCCGCCACGTCGCCAGGTCAAGGCGGCGGGGGAAATAGCCCCAGCGCCTCGGGCACATCGTCCCCTGGTGGTGCGGCCCGGGGGAGCCGGGGCGCAGACGACGTGGACCTGGCCCGCGTCAAGTCTCGGAAGGGGAAGAAGTCCGTGTTGCCCGCTCAACCCACACCATCCAACTGGCGCTTGCGGCTAGAGGTAGAGGCGCAGGTGTATGGTGACGTGGATGGCACAGTGGCGGCGCCGGGCGCCAGCGGGGGTGGCGGTATTCCCGATAGCGCCATGACGGGCATCATCTCTCCGAACTACACACCGGCGGGGTTGCAGCCGCCACTAGTGGAGGCGGCCCCCGCCTCGCCACCGGAGCCTGTGCTAGGCGCCGCCGATGCTGCGGCGGCTCTGAGACCTCCGCCGCTTCATCCTGAGGTGGCGGAGATGCTGCCGCTCATTCGCTCCTCGCCCTCGGCGCTGACGCCAGATATCGCGCAGATGTTGGCCAGTCTGGCGGTTATGTCCAATGGGCAGCTGCATCCCGATATCGTGGATGCCCTGCAGGCAGCCGTCAACGCTGGTGCCAAGCTGCACCCCGAGATGGCGGAGCTGCTGAAAATGGACTCGGTAGCTGCACCTACGCCGGCGCCATCGCTACCGACCACCCCCGCATCTCAGAGCACTAATGTGAAGAACAGCTCGGCCTCAGGCAGCAGCGGGGACGTAGTTTCGAAGGCGGCCGCTGCTGCTGCTGCGGCGGCGGCGGCGGCGGCGGCGGCGGCGGTAGGGCCGTCGGGCATGGGGCCGGCATCTCAGGCGGCGGCACCGTTGGGGCAGATCAGCAAGCCGCCGGTGTCACCGGCTGCCGCTGCTGCTGCCGCCGCCGCAGCACCCCAAGGCGCCGAGTCTGTACAGGTCGTGCAATCACCGCAGCCGCGGCCGGCTGAGGAGGAGGAGGAGAACTCCATTACGGCGCTTCAAAACGACACCTGTCTCCATTCGGACGATGAGTGAGAGGTCAGGTCCTGCAGGGGACGAGGGGGGGATGGGCGATTAGTCATCTGCCGAGGCCGGCTGCTGTCCCAACGGGGTGGTTGGACCCGAAGATTGCACACACCTCGTTATTTGGCGATGACCTTACTTAAGGTCCATACCTCCCTTCGAAGGCAATCTGCTAGTTCCCGGTTCTCAAACGCGCCGGTATGTAACTGGCAGCAAATTGCCGCGGCGACAGCAGGACTATCTGTTGTCCGCGCTGGTGTTGGCTCACCCCAGGGGAGGGGGGCCTGACTTGGGCCTCTTGTGACGCGACGGTCTGTTAGGTGTTGACCTGGGCATTGGCATGGCACCTCCTGACCTGTCCCGTCTGCGGATCTCTCAAACCAAGATGGTGAGAGCTATCCATGCGTCAATGCTCGAGCTGTGATGGCAAGCGCCGGCAACCCGTTAATTTAATAAGTGGTGGGCCTCCTCCCTCAGCTTAGTACCGTGGTTTCGGAGCACGAGAGCTGTTGCATGCGGTCAGTTGCTGTGTAGTTGCGGAGGGCTGAAGGGGTGTCGCTGTGTGATAGTGATGGTGGTGGTAGTGGCGGTGGTAATGATGTGTGAGGAACGAGCGGGCGAGTTGTCAGCTGCATTCGTTGTTGTTGTGTTCGTTGATTTCGTTGGGACGATAACTTTTGATTGAGAGATCTTTATTGGACGACCTCAGCCAGGACATGTTTACGGCAGCTGTTGCTGTTCTCCCTTAGATCTTTTGAGAGAAGTAGGTGGCTTCGCAATGTTGAGGGAACGCTCCAGCGGGATGGGTTGACGTTTGTTTGCAGCGATCTGTTGATTCAAAACTGCACGCTCAAACGGACACGTTCAAACCTGACAGGGGCTGGAGAGAATATTTTTGAAGAAAAAGAAGAAAGGGCAAGAAAAACGCGATTCGGTGTTATGATGCTTCTTGGGCGCAAGGCCTGAAGGCCGTGGCGTTGAGATTGGCACCGCGGTCAGCCCAGCTTGGCGCAGGTGGTGAATATAAGATTTCCGGTGATGTGAGGAACGGAGGGAGGCGTGCCTCTTGCGCCATGTGGGAGTTTATACGCGTGCAGGCGAAAGACATGGGTAAGAGCCTGTGGGCACCCTGTCTATGGGGAAGGTAGGAGGCGAGGGAGGCGAAGGGCTTCGCGGCGGAATCAGAAGCGCTGGCTCCGCTGAGATGAGGCCTAACTGTGGCTTCGGATGAAAGCCCGAAACCAACGACAGCATAATGCAATGCTGGGGGTGTTGTTATTAGTTGTTGTGTTGTCTCGATGCCCCCAGCGGCGTGGCCTGTTGTGTACAGCTCCGTTGTTATGTGAGTTAGCATATGCGCCCCTGTATCGTTGATTGTGGTGTATGCTTGATTTGATGATGTTGAGTGCTCTCATTGAAATTGGTGGACTGGCAATGCTCTCGCTACAGCGGCTCGCGTGTCACGGCGGATCCGGCTTGTGCTGGCATATCCCCCAGCCAACGCAGTCCTGTTTGCACCGTTATCTCTCCCCCATTGATATTGCCAGTGACAGCGCTGCCACCGCCGCAGCTGCCTTCCCCATGCCAGGATGACTCAAGCCTAAATCACGGGGGTCAAAGCCGCATTTCCCATATCGCGCGGTTGGTAATTGTTTGGCGATTGATGGTTCGCTGGCGGCACCGACTCCGGCTGGCCCTGCCAGATTGGCAGCGCCGGCAGGGATGCTCTCGGTCAGGGGCAGGGGGGAATGTGGCTGGCTGCAGACAGCCGCTGTGCTGCGTGGTTGGGCGCTGCTCGACCAGCTTACCAGGGCCTTTGACTGCTCCGCCCCTCCTCATGCCCACGACAGCTGCCTGATGCGCCATATTCGGGGACTTAACATAGGTAGGCAGGACTCGACCTGCCAGGGGGCGCGGTCCTGTCCTGTTCCGGGCCACGATGCCCGCACATTTGGGCAAAGGGCCGGAGAGACGGTACGGCAGCAGTACAGGGAACGGAGATGAACCTGGGCCGGTGGGCTGGCAATCCTCCGTGCGGATGAATCTCTCGCTTCGTAAAGGGAGTGGTAATTTATTGGTGGGTATCGAGGGCGGTGTTTATGCGGGGCTGAGGCGGCCCTGTGGTGGTGGGGTGGCAAAAGAGATTTCACGTATGCCCGCCGGGTTAGGGCATTTAATTATTGGGCCGTATGGATGTGTTGAATTGTGTTTCTTGCTCTTAAGGGTGGGGGTCTCGTTCGGGGCTTGCTGACGGCTCCGATATCAACCTTATCTTCCAGGGAAGAAGCGAGGTAAATTTCTATTTTGGCTGCCGAGGCCGCCGCTGGCGGGGGAAGGTCAGGCGGCGAGGTTGGAGGGCCTCAACCGGGTCCACGAGGCAAGGTGAAGATTGGCGTGGGGTTGTAACAATATACCATCAGCTCGGCCTGTCGTTCGAAGGATTATCGTAGGCGGAGGGATTCTGTCCTCCGAAAGATTTCATGCGATTCAATTCGTCTGGAAGAATATATAGGCCGACAATACTTGCGTATGTGTCTGTACTTTCTTACCCTAACCCCGGGGTCATTGTGGCTCTCATGGATAGCGCCCGCGAGTGTCGCGAGTGTGCAAAGTGGCCGTTATATGGTGAGATGGCTGCCACCCAGGTACGTCAAGGTAGATATTGCTGTGTAGGCCGTGCGGTGTGCGGACCGTTTGCGGTTGACGGTTGGTGTATGTATTCGGAATCAGCACCAGGTGCGCGCCGGTGTGACCAGATATGCTGTCGCTGTTGTGGGATGTTATGCGTTCCGTTAAGTTTTGTTTCGTTCGCGTTTCGTTTTGTCGTGTTTCGTTTTGTTGTGTAGCTACTGGTTCCAACGCGGACGTGTGACTCCCTAGCATCGCAGCGCTTTGCGCGTGCGGTTCTGTGGGATTCACCGCGCAGCCGCGTGGAGAGGCTAGCGAAAATGGTTATCCGTTGTATTTTATACTCGCCTCGACTACCGCCGAGGTCTTTTGCTTTAATGGCTAACGGAAGGAACGCTGTACGACTCCCGGCTGCAACGAAGCAATTATGCTTCATAACACCTTGAGCTCAGATGTATCGATGTTAGACTGCTGATGCGAAAAGTCGCAAAAGTCTGACTCCGTTAAAGCCTCTTCCTTCACCTGTTGAGACAGCTATCGCAGTCCGGCTGTATGGCATTGACAATTTTGCCAGTCAGCTATGAATGGGAGGCCTGCAGGGTGCTGAAGGACCCGACCCTTCAAGGCCAGCCAACCTACTGTATGCGCACCGAACGATTCCAATAAATCGTGTCCAACCCGTGGCTACACATTACTTCAGCGCCGTGTAAAATCACCTGTCCGCCGCGACCACAAGGAGGAGGACCACAGCGACTCGACACCGCGATGCTCACGACAAGAGAGTCTCTCAGGACGCAGGACATGAACCCAAACCCTTTTCCTTTCCTCCTCTACGTATCCCGACACGTGCAGCGGCGTGCAATGGCGCACGATCCTTGCACACACGACTTTGCCTGGGCTAATAACTTGCGAGCAAACTTTGCTTTAGTTCCATAACCGTTACGTTTTCTTGACGAAGCTTCTTGCAGTCACGCTTCTAAGCACCGTGCGCAACCTGGCTCTTACACCGCTCCCCGTTGGTCGCAACGGGGAAAGAGAAGATTGAGTCATATTAGCAGTGGATCCAAGCCTTGATGTCGACGTGCGGAGCGAGGAGTGAAAGACGGCTTAACTAGCTTCATCACAAAAACGAATGGCTACGCCATGGTTAGACGCCCATCATCCCATGCCGTTGCATTATTTACGTGTCTTCATAAACATCAATTTCATTCATATCCACATCTGCAACGGCCCTTAAACTTCTGCTCCTCGAGGATGCCTACCTTCAAACAAACGTTAATGGGGCCAGATTCGTCAATTTACATTAAAAGGGGTAGGTGCCGCCCGAGATACCTACTACTACACCACACAGCAACGCCACCAGCCATCCACGGCGGACGTTCCTTGCGTCAAAACCGGTATTAAGCGGGGCGCCCAAAACTCGGCAACACAACGCCGGCGACTGTCAGCATGACCGATTATGGACGACAGGACCGCCGATGGGTTGACATGAGGAAACAGAGAGCAACGAAATCCGCAGACGAGCAAAATATTCATCACGCCACGGACTTGTCAGGCTGCACTGGGACGCGGCGCCAATCGGGAAGCCGCGCGTCCACCGCTGTTCAGGCCTTTATCCGTTCGACGCTCAATCTCGCAAGGTGTTGCTGGAACGCCCCTATACCTGCCCGACCCCGTGCTCCTTTTTTGAAGTTCATTGGAGATTGAAGACATTCTGCAAAAATATACACCATCACCATATGGACAACATGCATTTTGAAAACTGCAAAATACACGAAACCACCACCACCACCACAGCAGCAGTAAAAGCAGCAGCAGCCACCACGCAAGGCAGCGGCAATGTGGTGCTCAACGATCACTGCAAGTCCCCACTCATGCGCATGCCTAGGGACCTAGGAAAGGAGCTCTGAGACCTCATAAGGAAACGGGCTGTTTCAAGTACGGTGCTCCCGACCAGGGCTGCATCCGCCACCATTTACGTGCATACGCGCGCCCCGCAGGATTCACCGTCCTGCACTCCTGCCCCAGGTCCCTATCCGAAAAGGTCAAGAACACAGCAGCATTAGACAACTTTTTTGGTGGCCTTGCCTGCCTGCCTGCCTGATTAATTTTTGACGCAATAGCCCTTATCTACCGGTAATCCTCATGACCTACTGTAAAATTGGTTCCGTATTCACATCCATTGCACACTAAGGTTAACACAAGTCCTACACAAGGCACGCTTGACTACGCAACTAGCACCTCCTACCTTCGAATACAACACGTTGCAAGTGCATGACAGAAACGCTCTCCCGCTCTTCCCCTTGGCGTACTGCCCAGGCAATCTTCACCCACTCATCCATCTCCAACAATCCTTCTCCACCACCGCATCCCGGTGGTCCCAAAGCCCGTGCAAAGAACTCCTCATGCCTTTCGTAAACCGCTCCTCTTTCGTGTCCTCAAACATCGCCCTCACCCTCCAAATGACAGACCCCGGGGGGAGGGGGCATGCAGCCGGACGGGTTTAACCCTTGTCCTGGTGCCTTCCAGTACGAAGCACTGTCCCACGGTGCCCATTGTCCGCAACCCCACATTGGGCTCTTGCGCAGGAGGGGCAGCTGTTGCACGGAAGCCGGCCGTGTCTTCGTTCCCAATGCAGAGGACTCATGGGCCTGTCGGCAAGCGATTTCCGACAGCGGTTCCGTCGATTAGCAGTTTTCCTGACACCCTGGTTCCAACCGCTTCGTTTGCCGCCAGCCCCAGGGCCCCGGCGTGGTAGAGGCGGAAGCTATACGGACCTAGGGCTCTCGTCCTGAGGCGTCCAAAGAAGTCACGGAGGTGAGAGCTCGGCGGTAGTCCCCGGAAGGCACACGGCGGGCCAGCACGACACCTTGAGGACCGGCTATCCACTTCTATCGCCCGTTCGATGTACACCTAAACCGGCAGCGCGCCTAAATCTGCACGATGCAAGCAAAAAATGACCTCACCAAAACCGACGACCAACCGACTTTCCTCGCAATACTGCGCGACTAAATACCCCCGCGCATCCCCAAATACCCAAGTGACCCAGACCACAACGCGCCGGATAAGGTCCCCTGGGCTTCATCGTTTTACCCAATGACGGCATAAGATAGACACCGTGTCACTTCATAACTCACGAATAGCGTGCGCGCGCCTTCCCCACACGCAAGGTCCCGCCCCACGGGATCCCCTACGCCTTGGCAACCCAGTACGCGTAGCTCAGTCAAAAAGTTAAGAGCTGCGGCAGAGGTCGCAGCAACAGTAAGCAACGGAAGCAGTAACAGCAGCGCAACGTAAAATAGCAGTACTGGCAACAGCAGGAGCGAGGGACGGAACGGCAGTTGCGACAGCACCAGCAGTGGTGCATGTCGTCACCGGTTACAGCTGCCACCGTTTCGGTCCGCAGTTGCGAAAGAACGTCGCAGTTTATGCATGGTCGACGCCTTCGCCCTCTGAACCCCGAACCATGCGCACGGAACCGGCCTCTCGGAGGAAGTCAGTTAAGCTCACAGACCCGTTGGTGTTTCCGTGGTAGCATACAAGGTCGAGTTTCAACATCACGAGTAGAGAGAGGGGGCGGGTTCGGAGGTCGAAAACTCCGTCATCGGTCCATCAGTTCCGCAACTGAAAAGTGGGTCAGTAGTAAAATGCCATCAAAAAGAAAAGCGTCTCTCCCTTTGCACATAATCCATTATGACAAAATTTCCATGCAGTATTGCCAAATGGAGGCAGGAGAGGGAAGCACGTGAGGGGTGCGGCTAAATGGGTTTTGTGCCGCGGGCCTTGGAGAGGCCTTCCTTGAGGGGCACCGGGTTGTGGCGCCTTGCCGCCTCTCTCGTGTGAGGTGTTCGGCCACCCGGGTCCTCAGAAGCTGCCAAACGAGCCGGCCCTCAACCCGATGTATGGGCTGGTGCCCCCAGCCCCCCCGCGGCTTCCTCGCCACTCCAATAGCTGAGACACCCTTGCCACACACTTTGCGACCAGCCGAGACGCACCCATTCGCATCCACAAGCGCTACCCTATCAAAATCGAACCCGGACCGCGGAGCACCTTGCCCGTTCCTCCATTCAACCATTGCCAAGACTCTTACCACCAAAGCAAGAACCATTAACGGGTCCCAACCAAACACCCCGTCCATTACATGCCACCACATCACCTCTCTCCTATCCCCTTTGGCAAGGCAGAGCCCACCGCTTCAACCCGACGGCCCCCATCTGACGTATGATAACTTTCAAACAAAGGCAAGAGGAGCATGCAGAATAAACACATGTTGTCATTTCGTACGCCGATAGACATCAGCCACCAGCCACGTGCAGAGGTAGCGGTATTACTCAGCGGCACATAACGCAGCGGGCAGCGGGGGGCTCCATATGCAACCGCTCCTGGCGCCTCTTACAACGCAGCCTGACTGGTTGACTTCACCACCCTGGGCTAATGGGCATAGCAAAACTTCTTCGTAATGTCCCAGACAAAGTATACCTCGCGGTCGTGCCATGCGGCCGCAATGCCTGTATGAAGCCGAGCCCGGCAGACACACGACGGCGGCTCGGCACATCCAGCCCAAATAAGAAAAAATCCTCTTGGATTCGTCAAGGAACTCGGAAGGTTACTTAGGACTTCAGCTTCCTTTCATAACAGATCCCGTGCGCCCTCTAACCGACGTCATCTGCTTCAGCAGTGCTGAGGCACCAGACCCACGGGTCGCAGAGAAGGGAGAAATGCAAAACCTCGACGCCCCTGGATGAAAAGGATGGTTTCTCGAATGTGTCCATCTGCCGAACCCATCATTCGAGCAATCGCAGCTAATGCTCCCACCTGTGCCCAACCATTCTTGCCAATATCTGCTTCTACTACCACCGCCGCTGCTGCTGCCGCAGCGATATGGCATCACCTTTTTGACGAACATACCGGTGCCAGTGCTGCCGTAAGTACTGAGCCTGCGGCTACAGTGCTTGCAGGCAGTGCCGATTGTTTGTGTGTGTCCATTGCTCCCCCTCCGCCAGCGTATTTATGCACATGTGGCTGCACCGTGGCGGGCTGACGAAGCTCAAAACCCAGCACCACCATGTGCGCCTGGGGAGGAGGTCCTCTGGCCGCCGACTTGGGCGCAGTAGGGGCAGTGACTATGCCGGGCGCCGCTGCCCCCAGTGCGCCGTTTGCAGTGGCCGCCGCGGTGGCTACTGCCGCCCTGGAGCTTTCAGGCCGCGCGCTGGGAGTGTTCGCCAGTAGTTGTTCACATTCCAGTAGGAATGCCCTTGCATTAGCGGCGGGAATCATGCCCGGGGCGCCGCTGCTGCTGCCGCTTGGCACGGGCCGCCGCATGGGCACCGGCACGTCGCGGAACACGGGCGACATCCACCGGTTAATGTTGCAGGTGAAGGAGCGCCAGGGAGGCAGTATTAGGCGGCCGCTTTCGAAGGATGCCTGAAGCTCTGTGCATAGTGCCTGAACCAGCTGGACTAGCTTGGTGGGAGGTCCCACGAATAGAGGGGGCAAGCACTCCCAGATGTCCCTGGAGGGCAGCGGCGGTGCCAAATGTGCGGCAGTGAATGCGGCACCGGCGACGAGGCGGTATGAACGGTGGATGAGGACGGAGGCGTAGACGCCACATGGAAAGCGATAGCGGAGGAGGCGGAGCAACAACATTATGCGTCCATGAAGGACCTCCGTGGGCAAGGTCTCCGTTCAAACGCCTCCGATTCCGCCACTCACACCTCTCAAAACCTATTTGCTAGGGCCTCGCGTCGTCCCGCCCAGCGCCCCTGGGAACCCAACCCAGAACCCACCTGTACCTATCCGACATACTGTTCGACTTGAAGTGGTCCTTAAAGTTGGGGTCCAGGACGTAGCCGATACCCGTGCCAGGCAGTACGCAGTAGCAAAACATGTTCGTCATGGAACGGGACCAGTACTGGCGAGAGTCCGTCACGCGGCGCACCACCACCTGGTGACCCAGGCAGCTCAACCTCAGGGCCACTTCAGGAACGGAGCTCAAGTAGGATCGCTGCGGCGTTGGGTGCGGGCCCAAGGGGGCGGCGCCACCATCGACAGACCGACCCGCGGGGTTGCTTGGGACGGCAGTAGTAGTTGCAGGAATCACACGGCAGGCACAGTAGCAGTCGGCGTAAAACTGCGGGAGGAGGAATGATGGGAGGTTACTACTCCTTGTAAGGTACAACAAGGACACAAGGTAGGACAACGGCCACCATGTAAGCTGCCCAAGAATTCTTGGCAGTGCATCGAGAAAGCATTTCGGAATTCCGGACTATTCGTGGATCGGACGTGGACCCTCAGCAACGGCTGCAGCCAACCGATATGCCCTCAGCCAATAAATGCACCTGACGCTCGATTGCGTGCGTCGGCTGCAGGAGAAACTTAGCAGTCATCAGGAAGTCCTCCACTGATGGCAACTCTGGACTTGCGCGTCGTGGTGGGCTCGTTGATGTGCTGCCGCTCCCGCACCTCCCCACCGAATTTCGACTTGCATAGCTACTGCGTGCCCAGACGTCCAGAGGCGTCTCGTCACTGCTGCTGCCGGCCTTTGCCTCAGACCGCGCGCACTCTGTGCCTTTCGCTTGGTCGATCGGCAGGAACTCCCGGCCAGGTCCGCGCATACAGGCAGTTTTTTTGTGGCCGGCGATCAATAATTTCGTTGGTATCGGTTGTGGGAGCGTAGCAATTGCCTTCCTGGCTGTCGGGGTCGGTTGATAGTGCTGAGGTCTGTCCATTGCGAAGAGGTGCGAAGGTAGAGGAGCACAAGCGCCAAGAAAAGAAGAGGCCCCGCATCCACCAGCAGGATCAACGTGCAGGGTACAAACCTGAAATACCACAGGATGGGCAATTGTTATCCTTCGACAGCAAAACCTTGAACCTTTTGGCGCCCCAACTGCCGCTTGCCCAAACGTGCCTTATCCCACAGTAGATATTTTTGTAAATACATACGGCCCCTTTCTTCTATCGCATTAGCTACTGGGCCACAATGTCCTTCGTTGGTTGCTCGGCCCCAAGGTATGCTATGCTGACGGAGCAGCGGCGTGAGCAATACTAACCTATCGAGTGCAGAGTTGCTTCAACCAAGTCTTGGATCGGCATTTAAGATCTCTACCAGCATTTGAAGCAGCTCGTATCCTTGCAGGCCTTTCCAGCCCTGCGAACGCACACTTTCCTTGGCGTCCTTGGCGCTGGAGCTGCACCTCACACCAGAAACTCTATCTCCGTACTTAATTAATGCAATTGCCTACCATGGCCGACACATGCGCAAACGTTGCCTTTTCGGTCACGTTGCAAAAGTGCGAAGGAAAATTCCAGCGACGGGCCAAGCGTTAGGTCAACGCAACCTCTTGGGATCTTTTGCCATTCAGAGTTAGAAATTGAGAGCCATTCTCGGGTGCGCAGCGTCCGCGACCACATTTCCCGTACAGCGTACGTCGACAATATCACTCGTTTCAGCAACCGTGTTTTGCGATCGTTCATAGCACGGAAAAAGCTGCTGTGAACTGGATAACTAGGATATGCTTGAATGATTACGAAAGGCTCTGCGGCGGGGTCGCCGCATGACAACCCTGAACTAGGTCGCTGTCACTTTTTCCTCGGAGGAAGAAAATCTAGATTCTGTAGAACATTGGCAATTCCGGGCAAGCGCTTCTGCGGGAACCACCTCCACGTCGGCGATCCGGTTGCCGCGCCGACGGCACCCCAACGAGTACCCTGCCCCCTGGACCCCAACCACACCGTCCTCGCCTCTGAGCTTGAGCTCCACGTTTCAAAGCGGTGTCCTGCACTTGCGCTGGCCCTGCGGGAACGGGTCAGTTTTCCTCCTTGTGGGCATTTTTGTTCACCAAAATGGGTTCCGGCGTGTCAGCCCCTTCCGTAATACGGGTGCCACAAGGACCAAACAGCAAGATTGGTAGGGGGTGAAGGTGATTTTGTGCGTAATTTGCAAACCGTGTGATCTTGCATTGCTATTGATACTAGCTTCATGACCAACTGCCAGCCCCGTGTAACGGCAACCTTACGGCAGTGACGCTACGCTACTACCACGCCGCAGCGCCTAGCGCCGCTTGGCTCTTCCCACCTGCCTGTCAGTTAGCTCAACGTGCGGATTTTGACCTAATATATGGCAGCGCAGCATTCTCCGCTGACCCGCCTCCCAACCATGCGCCAACCTGTCTATTGCACATCCATATCCCCGTTTCCCTGCTCGTGACGCCGAATCAGTGTTTTAAGTCCTGTCCCACCGCTTGATCTGCCCCTCTGCCCCTAGGCTCAACCACACTTCTTTGAGGATGTCAATGTGGGCAGCGATGCAGAACCCAATCTGCCACCGCCGCCACCGCGGCCACCAACCCGAGCTGCAGTAGTCGCTATTGGTGCGGGTTCCGCTTTAGTAGACACGACGGCAGGGCCAGCTTCAGGGCCAGGACCGTCAACCTCAGCGTCATCAGCGGAGGCAGTGGCGCCCGCCTGTCTCTCGGCAGCCTCTATTGGTTGCTGCAGAAGCACTGGCCCCGGAATCGGTGGTAGCGTTGCAATCCTTGCCGACGACCCAGGGGACGGCTCAGGCTCGGCGGCAAAAGTCCCCGCTGGCACTCCTCGTTCAGCAGCTGCCTGGGGTCCCCCTCTGGGTCCCTTCCAGCGTGGGAGGGCGGCTCAGCGGGCAGCGCTGGCTCGGAGCCTTGGAGAGGAGGCGTTTATGAAGCTGCTGGCAAGGGTAGGAAAGCAGCGGCCTCGCAACGAGCGTGGATGGATTTCCTACACCGATGGTTTTCATGATCATGCAAATCACGAAACTGAAGTATTATTATAAAATGTTACAATAACAATGAGCCGAGCCGCAAGCTGCGGGTAAAGAGTGCGATATGTGAATAAAACGCTCGTCACAGGAACTGTCGATATATGTCGATATATCTCGAACGTTAAAGTGCTGCGCCGCTTTGGGGTTGAACCCATGCAGGGCATAAGCCACACAAAACACACCAAAAAATACAGAGCTGACCAGCGCTAAGTCAGCGACGCAGCTGAATGGCATGCCTTTCTTGGCTATCTACTCGACTCGGGTATTTATTGCTGCTGGAAAGCACCCCACGTCCCTTCCTCGTCTCGGCCTCATCGTGGGAGCTTCCCCTTGCTCTCTCCTCCCCGCCCTTTGCGTTTCAGGTAGAGGCCGCCCACACTGAGGCCTGTGGTCCCGACCTGCTAGTCGACTGTGTGATGCGGCCGGCTGAGTGTGAGGAGATGCTGGCAGCACCTTCCCAGCTGCGGCCCTTTGACCTCAAACATGGGCTACAGCAGGCGTCTATAGTAGGTGGGTGCGGTGGGATGCGGTGGTGTTATGTGAAATGGCAGCGCGGGAGTACGATAAACCCTGGTCAATTAACCGCGTCTGTTCTTCTGTGTACCGTACCATCACGATACCAGGGCGCATAAGAAAGTAATCACCGAGCGGGCGGCTCGTAACAACATGCGATGGCGTGCAAATGACCTGCTCGTAACTTGCTTAACAAGTCGGGAGAGTCGCACCAGTCTGAGCATGGCTGAGTGGCACCAACCCATGATAGAGATTGCTGGTTCGTTGCAAGCCGTCGCGAGCTCCAAAGAGCTCGTTTAAGGTTCATAGCTTCATATGGATAAAGGACGCCCTTGAACATGCCGATATAAAGATTATGCATACGAGAGGAGTGCAGTATTCGAACCTGGAAATATGCAACCGGTCTGCGCCGTCCCTTTCCCGTGCCAGTTTCTTGAGAGCACCTAGCTGCCACAAATCTACACTAGGCAGCATCGTTTAAGTAGCGCTCTTCGCGGCGTTCTGGTGGTCTTCAAGGTCTTCACATCGCTTTTCCTTTTCATACGGAGTTTTTATACGGTATGAAAATTACACAACTGAAACAGGCCCAAATAACCTTGCAGAGTGAGCAGGTTTTTTCTGGTCCCATTCGTGCTGTTCTTCGGATATTTGGAATCCACTCTACATACTTTTGCAATCCACTATCAAAAGACCTATGAACACACAATCCTGGAGCAGCATGAAGTGCTCATCTGCGGCCAAACGCGTATCATAAGCTCATTCCTTAGCTCAGGAGCGTCCGTGTTTTATATACGTACTGCTTTGCCAATCCCGTCAAAATATAAACATCTTCGTTCGACTCTTCGACACGCCTCGAAAGAAATGTTATTACTATTAGGCTAATCCAATACCGACGACTCGACAGTTAGGTTACGTTTTGACACTAATTTGTATGTACTAACTTGATGCGATTAAGGCAAGGCAAAGAGGTCACAGTGTACAGGTGTGCATTTCTAGCTACGAATATTCTGTTTATAAATCAGTTGCCTAAGGTGCATCACGTGTGAAAGGTTGCATCCGACTGCTTGGCGTTTGCCATGATTATGAAAGTCCTTAAATCAAAGGCCGATAACGCCCTATCAGGAGAAGGAAAGGCTCGGGAGGCCCAGGACCGGGCAGTCGGCCGGCCTTGGACCTCCGGGCAGGGCGGCCTCCAGCCTTATCCGGGATGTGGAATATCTGTGTTGTGATATACCGTTCTTCAAGTCCGTTTCCTCTGTTGTGAAGGCTATGGACTCCGGCATTGCGCTATCGTATCTCGTTTCAATGCGACACCGATGTCGGTATCATGCAACCTAATAAAATTGCCTCATCCCTCACCGCATAAGCAGCAAAAAATCAATCATGCGGAGGCGGGACTCGCCCAGCTTGGCTCAGGAGTTGAGTGTCAGATCATTTGTAGTCGCTCCAGGTCCCCCGAAGGAACCATATGTTCCCGCCCACAGGTGGAACAACCTATCTTCATACATCCCTTTCGGAACCCTTGGCCCCCACGCTTTATTACATTTACCTGTGTTCCTCTTCTCTCTGAGGTGCGCCGCCTGCATCCATCCTGTATACATCACATCTCTTTCTTTTCGCGGTACTCAACTCTGTTTCCCGCATTCTGAACAGGCAATATGCAGCGCGTGGGCCTCATCTCCCCCGGTCAAAATGTAGGTACACCGCTTTATTTGTCTGACATTACATGGTTAATGGGGTTGGTAATTGTCAGGATTCTAGCTGCCTAGATTGGGACGCATCCCGGGAACAAGCCAGCTGGTGAAACTGATTGGCGGACTCGTGGCATTTTGCGCCTACCGCCCATGCCCAAGGCGACTGTGCCTAAGAAGGGCGATCGCGGCCTCTCGAGGCGTTGATGCCTATTACAGCACCGGCTGTGAGCGGACTCTTGTTCTTAGCTCCATTCGACTTCCACTTGTCCCCAACACAGAACCCGGGGCCACGGGTCACCTGCGAGCTAACGCGCAGTAGTGATCCGGTCGTGGACTTTTCGGCAAGAGCTGCCTCAGCTGTAACGAACGACCCACGATTCGATACCAAGGCCCGAACTCAGGACATGCTGGTTACATCGGCTGCCTTAGGAGCAGCAGGCAAGACACCAGCCGAGCTCGGGCCCCAACGCGACAGGCTGATCCTTTTCCTGCTCTCCGTTAACGATTGCTTCCCGTCTTTCTCCCGCCTCTCTCTTCCCGGTCTAAGCCGTCCTAAGTCCTAACCCTAGAAAAGCCCATCCCGGCTCAGCGAATCCGCCGCCCCGCCCCACCTTCCCTCCGGTGACCGAGTCCCTTTTCCTTGTGCATTGAAAGCCGCAACCTGCTGCTGATTATGTCTCAGCGTCAAAAGACCTGAGCCCCACCCTACCATCTAACGTACCTGTTTCCTTCTCCATCAAACCTGCCTCCACCTCACCCCGGGTCTCCACTTTCATTTTGCGTTGTTGTGGGTGCATCCTGGTAGGGTGGTGCAGGTGTGGGGGTGGTTGAGCTGGGGGCGGGGAAGGGCTACCTTGGGGCCACCCTGGCGAGCAGCTGTGGAGTAGACCGGCTTGTGGCCACCGATGTCAAGTCGGGGTTCAAACTGAAGGTGCGTCATCACTGTGCCCTTAGCGTTTTCCTGGCTATGGATTCTGGAATCACCTGAGTCGGGGCTGTAAGTCCAGGGGAGGCAGGATATTCTATGTGTCTGTGTGTGCGTGCGTTGGGGGCAGGGAGAGGGACAGGAGGAGGGGGTTATGGTAGCGGTGCCCAAAGGGTAGCGGTGCTCAGATAGCTGTGCCCTTCCCCTGGGCGCTCTGATGGTGAGGGCTGTAAAGATACTCTTAACAGATGCACACCCTACGGGTTGACCCGGCTACGTACCTACACAAGCTCAGACAGCGATGCCGGGTCTGCGTTGTCCGCTTCCTATACCGTTTATCATCTCTACTCGGTTATCATTGTTAGAGACAGCCCTTCCGTCCCGCGACACTCTCCTCCCTCCCCTAGGCAGACCGGCGGGTACGCCACATTGTCTTCGGTCGCTACCGAGTAGACCTCAAGGTGCGTAGTCCCCGTAGTGCCTGTACATGTGAAGAGGTGACAGCCCCTCTTTGACGTGAAGGAGAGGGAACCTCGCGTTCATACTGCTGATGAGGAAGGCATCAACACAAGAGGACACAAGTCCCCTATACACATTTCCTTTTGCGGCTTAGAGGTTAGTGGCTACCCTGCTGGTTAGTGGTTACCCTTCCACCCCTTACTTCTCAAAGGGACGACATGGTAATGTGGTATATCCGCAATTGCAATTCACGTCCTGTTCAGTGGCAAAGGTCGTTCCTTGTGGACTTGTTGCTTAAATATGTTGTCACCTCAACCAAAGGTGTACCCTGCAATCTTGCCCCTCAGGACTACGTCCCCTCTGCCACACCGGAGCTGGCCTCTGCCCCGCCAGGATCCCCCTGGGTGGCTGTCGCCAAACACCTGTGCGGCGCTGCCACCGACTACGGACTGCGGGCGTGTATAACTCAGGACCCTCTGCTAGGGATCTCAACCGCGGTCGTGGGCGTCGCCACAGCCACAGCCACCACCATGAAGGCAGCGTGGGCCGGTGTCACGGAGAACAGCGAATGCAAAGGGCAGAGCGGGTCTGGTCCAGCAGGACGGAAGCGGCGGCGGCGTGGGACAAGGGAGGCGGAGGGGCTCGGGAGGAGCGAGGGGGCGTTAGTTGGAAAGGAGCTGTGCAAAGCGCTCGTCACGGAGTCGGCGGATGGTCATGCGGCCACCGGAGGCCCAGATACGACGCAGCCATACGAACCCCAGCACCAATTGAGAGGTCAAGAGCAGGAGGAACAGCTGCATCCGCAACAACGCCAAAAAGTCCCGGAGGGTAGTGGCCAGCCGAGCGTGAGCAGCGGGAACGCCGGTTACAGCGACGGGAGCGGCGGTGCAGTTCTCCGTGGGCTGGCGATTGCGCCTTGCTGTCATCACCGCTGCGGCTGGCGAGCCTATACAGGCAAGCCGCTATTCCGTCGTCTGGGTCTTAGCGCGACGGACTTCGAGCTGATCAGCTGGATGACAGGTGGGTTCGGTGCATCTTGTGAGTACCTCATGTGAGTGCCTTAATGCACCTACCCCTGGTTCTCAAAACTTTTGATTGAATGCATGTAGTCGTTCCGGTACCAGTTTCCGCAACGTTTTGCCCCAAACCTTGCTCTGGACCACCTCCCAGGTTGGGCTCTGTGCGGACATGACACACCCGCGGGTGCTCCAGTAGCTGAGGCCTCTGCTGTGAACGATGTCGATTGCGAGGTTGACGGTGATGACGGCGGCAATGACGGCGGCGGCGTGGGCACCGGAGGTGGGGGCGCTACCATCAGTGGCCCTGTCAATGGCTCCCCCGGCGCCGCCAGCAAGACGGATTGTGCGCCAGACTCCAGGACCCAGCCATCGCCGCCGCTACCGGCGCCGAGGGAGTCAGAAGGTACGCTTCCAGCTCGCAATGAAGCGCAAGACGGGGAGGGCGACGGGAATGGCACGGCCATGACGCCGGTCGTGGTAGCGGCAGCTGATACGGAGCTGCGTCCTGCTGCCTTAGCCGCCGGTCATTACGTAATGGACTCATCTTCCACTCTCTCACCAATGACCCTGGCGCGGGGCCCAACTCCTGAGCCTTTATCCACGGCCACATTTGACCCCGTCTTTAGACTTTCCCGGGCCCTCCGCATGGCAGTGGGCCAAAAATGCAAGCAGCTGATTGACGCAGGGCGGCTGGACTGGTTGCGGCGGCGGTTTCGAATCGTGGAGCTGGTGTCGTATATTGGGCCTGAGGTGACGGGCGAGAACCGGCTGCTGCTGGCGGTGAATCCGCTGTGGGCTCCTGGGGCAGGTGTTGGTAGCAGCGGCGGTCGAGGTGATGACGGTGATGGTTGGCCTGGCAGTGAGGGTGCAGCTGGTCTTGCAGACCCACCGGTACGGCCTGAGAGGAGGATTGAGGCCACTGGCGAGGGGAATGCCGAGGCGTAGGTGCCGATCGTTCTCTTCTTTTCTATTTCGCGTTTTTTGCACCGGGCTTTGAAATCAATTGTAATGTGCCACTCCTGTTTCTCTTGTTGAAGCCATCTGGTGTTCCGGTCACTGCCTGGAGAAGCTCTCGTTAGGATGTTATAAGATATCAGCAGAAGAAGAATCGTGAAGGTATGAGAAACAGGAGGAACAGGATCAGGGTGCAGCACCTTACTTTCCTTTGGAGTTCGGGGGCTCCTGTGGGCATTAACAGCATGTCATAGCCTTACGTGCCGTATAACCTACGAGGCGCTCAGATACTCGGGCAATGGCAGGATGTCTGTGCTGATTGACTGTGTGCAGCCCATGGTTTACAGTCCTGGTAGTGACGTAGGCTGCCACATGCAAGATTCCCACCATTGTGTAAGCCGCAACAAGATGATGCCGTGTATTTCGACGTCCGAGGATGGCACTATGGCGTTAAGGGACCAGGGAACTCGGTCGAACTCGAAAATTCTTAGAAATTGGTACATATTAGGGATAGTACTATCATTTAAACCACATCGGTGTTCAAGTGAGCTCTGCTTTTACGGTGGAGCGGTGATTGGTAGTTGGTTGCTCTCCCTGTCCTGGTCGCTGACCCTCCTACGTCCTAACCCGTGCGTCCTAACGAACACGTCCAGTCCGGCGGCACTGTGGGTCCCTCCCGAGGTGTCGTGCACAAAACGTTCGGTGGTTGCGAGGCTGGATTCGCTGATCCTCTAACAACGTTGCACGTATATTGGGATAAGTCTGGTCCCTGGACTACTGGTTCATATGGCCTACAGGCTAGGACAAGAGTCCTATTGAATACCCCAGCCACCATCACATCTCCTTTCAATACCCTGCCCGAAGGTCGCTCTTCCGTGCACCTTCCATCTGGTCCCCTCCGTTGCCATCTGGGAAAAGTAATATACTGATGCAATAGCAGAACGCCGGCGCAGACAGTTCAGTACGACATAATTTGTAATGCTGCCTGATTCCATGATAACAGGGCAATCGACTGAGGTCACTTGCACTTGCTCGCTGGCGTAACTGTGGGTGTGACCACGTGCTAAACACATGCAACAGGCAGTCGGTTCCTATCCGTACCGGCCTGTTGTCGGGGCCACGTTACTTCGTTGCTTCTAGTGATTCGGCTGTAGGCGCAATGCAAAGTCTATATGATTGTTTAGCGGCCCTCTTGGCAACGTCGGGCTTTGACCTTGTCGCTCCCTTCACGGCCCAGGCTTACAATGCGTGCCGCTTGCCCGGCGTGCCTGAGCTGCCGACATTCGGAAGAGACAATACCCTTGCATTTGTGATAGGGAATACGAAGGCACTCTGGTCATGCTTTCTGCGTTACCTCTCGCAGAACCCAAACAAAATGGACGTGGAGGACCCGCTCGACAGATACACACAAGTGTGTATTGAAACTGCAATTTCGGAGTCTTTCTCAACAGTCAGTCTCGCAACCGAACTCCGATGGGGCTTCAAAACAACGGCTCAGGAGGGCTTTGTGGATTTACTGCGCGCAGCGCATGTTTCTGGGCTGGCGTTCCTGGACGAGGAGATTCACCTGTGCACTCATTCGGTCTACGGACCCTGGATTGCGCTGAGGGCAGTAGTGGTCGTCGACGCATGCTCAAGCAACCTGGCTAGGATAGATACACCTCCCCAATACAACCCATTTCCAGATATTCGGCCGCAAATCCTTAATAAGCTCCAAGACATGAAAAATACAGGCGCCATGGACCATTGGAAGGAACAGTGGTCCCAGTGGGCGGACTTGCGGCGCTTAGCTGGCAGCGCCGCGCAAGCACATGCTTATGATGAGCGCCAGCTCGAATATCATTACACACAATCTCGGATGGTGCTTGAATCCGCTGTAAAAGACTACCTGCTTGGGTAGGGTGGTTGGCGCAATATAACCAATACAACCCATTTCCAGATATTCGGCCGCAAATACTTAATAAGCTCCAAGACATGAAAAATACAGGCGCCATGGACCATTGGAAGGAGCAGTGGTCCCAGTGGGCGGACTTGCGGCGCGTAGCTGGCAGGGCCGCGCAAGCACATGCTTACAGTGAGCACCAGATCGAGTATTATTACACACAATCTCGGATGGTGCTTGAATTCGCTGTAAAAGACTACCTGCTTGGGTAGGGTGGTTGGCGCCGGAAGGCAAATAGCCAGAAACTCACAATTAGGGATGTCGTCGGTGTGCTGTGCTTAGGTATGTGTGCCTAAGTAACTTGTGTACACACATCGTATGTTTTGCTCGAAGTTACGGCGGTTCTTATTGTCGCAGTCGTTGCAGGACAAAGTGCTTTCCTGTTTTTTGAGTCTCTATCCATATCGAAGCTTATGCACCCTTTCAAAGCTTCATGTTTGGATATCCTTACACGAATATAAGGCAGGACGTATGCCTGCGATGGCACGAGGGGGCTTCGAAGGCTGATGCTTGCCAGCCTTACTATGGTGCAAAAGTGCAATGCACTGATTGTTAAATAGTACATATTAGCCATCTAGTTGTAAAGCTGACTATATAAAGGAAAATGTCCTCGCCTAGTCCAGCTGCATCTGTTGCCGATGGGAAAGCTTCGTTGTCAGTGCAGATGCACCAGGCGGCAGTGCAGGGCAATACAGCTTTGCTTTCACAACTTCTGGCACAACACCCCGGTCAAGTCGATGGCTCCACCAACTCCGGGGCCCAGGCCCCATTGCTCGTCGCGGCGCTATTAGGCCAACAGAATGTCGTGGAAATGCTCCTCAGCGCTGGCGGCAATCCAAATCGGCGTGGCAAGCGCCAGGAAACAGCATTGATGCTCGCAGCCCAGCGTGGCCATGTTGATGTCATGCGCATTCTGCTCGCCCGAGGCGCACAAGCTACTGCGGTCGACCAGCGCGGCTGGACCGCTCTGCACTTTGGAGCCTTTGCTGGTCACGCGGCATCTATTCGTGCGCTGTTGTCGGCCACGGCCCCCGCCGCCCGGGCAGCCCTCTTGGAGTTGCGAACTGGCAAGAGTGAGACCGCGTTGGCGCTGGCCGCCTTTGGCCGGAAAGACGACTGCTGCCGCGCGCTTATTGAGGCAGGCGCCAAGCCCTCCCTCATCAACGATCCTGGAGACAAGGATTACGTACAAAAGTTACAACAGTCTGGAGAAGCTTCAGTCAATGGCAGCGGCAGTGACTGTTCCAATTCACTTGTGACGCCCAAGGGCCTTAGCACGATTTCGCCAAAGGCGAGCCGTGGTGGAGCCCGCGGCGCTGCAGCGGGCAGCGGCCTGGCAGCACGGCGCGCCGTGGGACGTACACCGCTGATGACGGACCTTGGCAACGGCCAGTTACTGGATTCACCGGCGGCGAGCCCTTCGGCACGACCCGCTATGCAGTTTTCCGGCACCCCTTCCGAATTTGAAAGGTACGATTTGGGTCATGCCAGGACTTTCTGCCACCAGGCTGCCCTGTTTTGCACTAGGAAATAAGGAACGTGAATGCCTTCCCTACCTGTCGAGGTGCCAGTAGTTATAAGGTTAGGTGGATTGAGGATTGAGAGCCTTAAGCTTTGAGACATGACCGGGCAGCAGTGAAATACAAGGGACAGCTACCTGGTTTTGTGTCATCTGCAATGCAGTCGTGTCCGGCTGCCAAATCTACACCGTTTCGTTGTGATTGTGGAACTGTTGCGCATGGGGGGTTGGTGCGATTGAAAGCAGCCACATTCCCACCATCAAGACGGCCGGCTACAGTGCCCGTCCAATATGCTACCGCTAAGTATGAGTCCAGCTGGTTTAGAAGATCACAACTAGGTTTGGGCTTCTGGGGTTGGGCAAGGTTAACAAAGGCGCACGGGCGGTAGCTTTGGTTTCAACGCCCCGTCAGCGAGAGTTGCAAGGCACAGCCACAGCTATCAGTTGAGAGACGGGGGGATGAGAGCCATAGGAGGTTCGCGTGTGTCTGCCTGGCCCTTGCCCCTCGATGTTCTGAAAGTTTCTCATTCTCGCCACCCGCTTCCCACATCCTCTTGTCTTGGCCCGGCCCTGTTCTATCCTATTTCCTGGCGCTTTTCTGGCCGTTCCCCTACCTGGTCCCTCCTCGCGTCTGCCACCCTCCCCTTCCCCTGTCTCCCACTGCCCGTCCACACACTCTCCGGTCCTTACATGTTTCACACATGGCCCATACCGCCAGCACCGTTCGCTACCTTATCCTGATTGCACAGCGCCCGTGGCGAACCCGCCGCACACCGTGTCACACGTCGCCAACTTCCGTGGACACCAAAACTGAACCAACAGACGAAGCACAAGCACAAACACCACCTCTATCCCCTCGCCAGGCTATTCGCACGCACAGATACACATCACCACGGTCTTTACCACCAACATCATTGCCACGGCTTCTACTGCAATCACCACCGCAAACGCTATTACAGTCACCGCGACAATCAGAACTACAACCGCCGCCGCCTTCCCCCAGGCTGATTACACCTCAGCAGTCGGACATTACCAGCACCCCCAAGCACCATCACCACCGGCTGGCTTCCCCAGGCCGCCTGGCCAATGGCTCCCGCAACGGCCACTATGATTCGGATGGTGGCTCCCGAAGCCCCAAACAGCCCGACTGGAGTCTGCATGAGTTCGACTACAGGGGTACCCCCATGCTACACCATCGCCCAACGGGTCTTCTGTTCACGTCCGTGCCGGAGGACAGGTATGGAGGGGCGGCAGGGATGGTGAGGATTGGAAAGATGGGGAAGTTGACAAAGAGCGGGAGGCCCGGGCGAAGGACACCTATGCCGCATCGATATCAAGGGCCGGGCGTAATGAGGCTACAAGCGCGCGGCTGCAACAGTCTACAATAAGTGACTACCTTGACATTGTGTAGGAAGCAATTGCTTGGGCAGTATGGTACATAGAAGAGGTTTGGATTATCACTCTATTGCCAGCCACACTTGGAGGAGAGTGCAGAAGCTAAGGGCCGATGCCAGCGAGTCCGGATGGCGTGGGCCTGACTGCTGTTAAATGCCTGCTAATCTTAGGTAGCACAACATCCATACACACAGTACGATAAAGTATTGGGTCTGCTGGCGAGACGCCTTCCGCAACCCGCAGCTTAATGGTATGCCGCGTGTGGCTGTGTCCCCGGTAATGCTCATTGCACCACACACCTTGCGTGCGCCCTTCTGCCCTACACCCCTTTCTGTAGCTTTCCCAACTTGGTCGGTATCATTATCGAGGGGAAGCCACGATGGCTTGGCGAGGCGGACTTGCCCCTCCTTGAGTCAATGCCTCAGGTGCGCCTCGTGGGACAATGCTGCATGGGCAGCCGACGTCCGGTGAATACGCTGGTGGACGCGAGCTGATTAGGCTGATTGGCCTGAAGTGATGTTGAGTGACAGTGGGGGTAATATACTCTTGCCCGTTAGGTGCAGGTGGGATGATGCCGTTTGCCCTGGTGTGCTCTTCCCGTCTCCTCACGTGCACTTTTCGAAGAGTTGCCTCGTCCACAGCACTTAAATTGCGTCGCAATTTGGTTGAAGCTGGAAGGCGCTGTCCAGCTCATGCAATAAGCAGCTTGGAAAGCTAACATTTTGATGCACTCCCTCCTCTTTCTCTCCTCTTTCCCTCTTCTGCCTGCAGGTCTGCGAGGCGCTGGCTGCCACGGTGCCAGTGGGGCGGCTGCTTGTACGGAGGTTGCATGTTGTTCCGGAGCCGGTGCTGCGGCTTTGCGTGATTTTGGGATTGCATGAGGTCCGTGTCCATGGGTGGCACCGTGGGGTATAGGGTTGAGGGTCAATGCTCGCCTGCTAATGTGATTTAGTTGCACGGGCGTGCCGTTAGGGAATAACTCACCGTGTGGGTGACGGAAACCAGAATGCGTAATAATGCGTACGGGTATAAGGCACTTGGTGATAAAGGAAGTTATCCAATTTGCGCTCTAGCAGAACTGGTAAGTCAGGCTGGGGTTACTGCATTGCTGGCTTTTCCTCGGCGTGGCAGGGACCAAATTGGAAGTCGGGTGAACAAAGATTTTACGGGAGCAAGCGAAGTCTATTGAAGCTTCAGTAGTCCGTAACCTAATGGCCGATCTTGACCCCATGGTTCTATATGTGTACTGGCATGCAGATCTCTGAGCTCCGTGAGCTCGTTCTGCTTGAGCCCGGCAGCGTGCGCCACAAGGCCGCCTGGGCGCCGGCCGGCCTGTCCGCCAACCACAGCGCACAGCTTCTGCCGCTGCTGCGGTCGGAGCTATTGCGGCCGTCCAACCCTCACCATGCGGCAGCGGCGTTCAGTGAAGACGGGTCATGGCCGCTGGTCGATCCCGAGGGCCAGACAGCACGCGTGGCGCCAGATGCTGCTGCCGTTGCCATCGTGGTGAGCCCGGACGACGACTCCGTAGCAGCTGCAGGTAAGGCAGCGGGTATTGTTTGTGGGGAATCTTCAATAGCATTTGGAATGTGCATATGCGGCTCAAAAATGTGTCGAATCCTTTTCGCCTGTGGATAGTGCATGGGTGTGCTGCTCGTTGCGTGCGAGACTGAATGGCAGAACGATAATGAAGGGCGAGCCACGGAGCGTAATTATCTGGAACTGTTAACTTTTACGCCGCCAGCGGCGTCATGGTGTCGTTAGTGCAAACCCTAATTCCGCGGCAAGTTCTATGGCGGAACGCATGACTCAGTAGAGAATGTGGTTTTGCCAGTATCCTAACCAAAGGGCGGTTGCCAAAAAGCACAAGCTCACTTATTGCGGTCCTCCTTGATCTCCGCCCACTTGGTTTGGTCCCTTTTGGTCCCGGACTCTACGTGGTTTACCCTTACAGCTACGGCGGATTATACTTACCAGCTACCCTGAGTTCTGCAGGACTCATGACAGGGGCAGATCCGAGTCCCGTTTCATCATTTCGTTGTTTTCTCAAGCCTCCCTTCCAATATTCCCACTTTGCAGGTCCCTTGCCTATGGAGCTGATTGGCCTGCCCCTGGTGCAGCACCTTCTGCAAAGATACGGCTTGTCTAAGCTCATGGTGCAGGTAGGGACTTCCATATGGATCTAAGCTCGCCTGTGCGCTGAGCGAAAGAAGACAGCGAAGCCCGTCCCCTAGACAAACGTATCCAATCCCAGATTCATTGCGATATTTCTGTTTTGCTGCTCATCTTGGAACCTGTTCGATGTCGCTGTGCCTCAGATCTCATTCTTTTTCTTCACTCGGCCCGGTTATAGTGCTTCGGGGTTCCTCTTCTTTTCGCGGGTCTTGTTCGTCGTTTATGATTATTCCCTGCTTGCTCGCCAGGTTGCGGAGTTGGAGATCACGGCTGCCCCGGATTTGCTAGTCCTAGCACACCCCGACTCGCTCCAAGGCGCCGGTGCACCGCTAAGCAAGTGGGAGGAGGGGCGTCTGGCAAGAATGCTGCGGGACCTGCCGGGGTTGCTCAAAAAACACTCAAAGGCTCGAGATCGTGCCGAGACGGAGGTAGGCGAGGGTCTTAAGGGGGTGTGCGTGCGTGGGAGAGATACGGCTGCGGGTGTGGACAAGGTACAGATCCATCCACCAACCTCCACCCTAACAGTGTCTCTCGGTCCTTCCATGCAGCAGCAGAACCCTGGAAATGCTGTTAGTATAGAATACAGTCTATTGTGGGGAAAAGGCTGTGTTCAAGTGACGTCGACAAATGCTCGTGCTGGACCGGGTGGGAGACTGGTAGACATCACTCTGACGGTGAACTGCCTTGTTAAGCCCCATTTCTACATGGGAATTGCTCCCTCAGGCCGCGCTCGGCCCAGCGATAGAGGCGCTGATGCAGCAACGCCGTCTGGACGTGCTTGCCCGGCCGTCCCGTGGAGCGCTCGTCACATACGATGACCTGGAAGGCGGCGGTGGCGGTGGCCGCCTCAAAGGCCCCGTTCGAGTTGCAGTCGTCCTCCAGGAAGACAGTAGTGTCTCCAACAGCCCCAAGTACGGCATCGAGAATGGCGCCGCCAACAAGTTCATTGTCCGCGATGTTGAGTCGGACCGCATCCTCCATATGTTGGTTGGCCACATCCGCCGTGTCCGCCCCGCTGATGCTGGCAAGCACGTCCGGGGCGACTACGCACCACCGGCGTCTGCCGGTGTGCCTGTCACGCCCCTGTCTGCTGCGCCGAGGCTACTGGTGACACGTGGGTCATCATGGGGCCGCGGCACCGCGTACGACGTCTACGGCGAGGGTATAGTGGGAGAGCTGTTGGGGCCTGATGAACAGGCAGACGAGGAGGGGGTCGACGGCGCCGGCAATGGTGAGGCCAACACCAATGCTAGTGGCGAAGGGGGCGAAGAAGGACCCAAATTGTCGAGCCGTTGGCTGGTGCGATGGCCGGATGGCCAGGTGTACAGCTACGCGGTAGGAGCCGGAGGGTCCTTCGAGTTATCATTCCTGGGACTGCACTGGCGCTCAGGTGGGTGTCCTGGAGAAATGATGCCTTGAGGGCGATGGAGGGTAAATGAACGGTGGATGGGCTTTAACAGTCTTATATACATACTTTTGGATCACGGATGGTTTTGGATATGCCGGGCCTTCACGGCACCCATTTGATTCGAAACCTCAGCGGGCATGCGACACGGCTGTATTTTGAATGACAACTGCATGACATCGTCAATCAACTGCATGACAACAATGAAACCCAGCTCCGATGCCGGTCCATTCAGGGATTGATTTTCCTGCCTCGTCCGTATTTTCTATCGCTTCCCCTTTTGTGCAGGAGCCCCTGTACTGGACTCACACCGTGGGCTCCTGGTTGCGCCCGGGGAGTTGGCGGTTATTCCTGTGTCCCGTGGGCCCACCTGGGCGCTGGATACGGACGACGGACTGCCAGGTACGAAAGGAAGAACACATCTCCACAGTCTAGCTATCATTGCACTACCTGACAGCTGTTAGGGAGCCTCCCTGCGGTAGTGCTCCTGGGGCTCCTCCATAGTTCCATTGCCACCACATTCCTGCTTTATCCTGCCCCCGATAGGCTCTCCTGGCGCCGCCCTGCTGGATCGCACGACCTCCGCACTAGAGGTGGACTGGCTTCGAGACCTGCACAATCCCCGTTCATACTACCCTGATCCTGTCAATGGAGCGTACCCTGTCGTACATGCCATGATGGCGGGACAACCTGTGACACTGTTCACAGCACGTCAGGGGGCCAGGGTAGAGCCCGCTGGGGTGAGTCTGAGATTGCGATTTAGGGGATTAGAGCCGGAGGTTAGATACAGAACCCCCCTTGGATTAGTACGACTATGGGTACAGTTTATATCATGGGTGACAGTGGGTAACAGCCGAAACAATGATGGTGATGATAAAGTGTACAGTTGATATCAGGTTTCACGGTGCGACGAGAATGCTACCATGAAATTACAGACGGAGTTCGAGTAGAAGCAGCGGAGGAGTGCCGCGTGTGGTTGAAAATATGGGGCTACCTTTTTGAAAGGCGAGATGGTGGTGTTGGGGTAACGAGGACGAAGCATCGGCAGGAGGTGCTGGCGGGATGACGAGTTATCGGGAAGCAAACCCCAGCACGCATTGTTTGATGGCAACTTTCTGATAGTCGTAATCCGTTCCTTACCAGAAAAGTGTTCTCACCTGCGTGTTGACACCTACCCACAGCTGCACCCTCAAGCCATGTCCGGCTCCGGAACCCATTTCTATCATAAGTACTACCAGTCGTGGCGCGGGTCTTCACAGGAGACCGTGGCTCCTGGGATCCTGCTGGCGCCACTACGGCTGGAGAAGGGTGGGTCTAGGGACTAAGTCCTCTGGAGAGCTAAGCCCTATGAAGGACTTCGCAACGAGAGGAAAGAACAGCTTTTAGGGGGAGCGGTAATGTATGTGGGATCGCTGTCACGATGGCTATGTGCTGGATGTATTGGCTTTTCGTACCGGGCCGTGTTAAAATGGCGCCTTTGTCATCCAGGACCTGTCTCAAACTTTTTCGCCATCACACGCATGTAAGTCCGCAATCCGTGGTCACCAGAAGTAGTGGACCATAACCTCGCCACGGAGTATCAAACCACTTCCTGGACCTCCGACTGGGCGGCGCACACCCCAGTTGCCTGACCTATCATTTCTTCCTAAAACTTTAAGCCGGACCTCCCTTACCTTCACGGAACACATCCCTCCCTTTGTATCCGGCATCCCTTATGCCCTTCTCAGACGGCCTGGTGGTGGTGTGGTTGGTGTCGTGGCCTCATGCCGGGCGGCAGGAGGCTCGTGTGGGTCCTACCGCCGGATACTGTGACCTGGTGTTCGCGCCTTTGGCCGACGCGCCACAGGCAAAGAACCGTTTGCCGCACGAGCACTGGCATCACCAGGTGCGCTGTAGGTATAGGTCTATGTTGGCCAGGAGGAGGCACGTTTCCCGGTTGGGACGGGAACAGGGTTTCCTTATATGTTAGGTTCTCTCCCGCCGCCACATTACCGTCGTAAGTAAGATGGTTGCGATGCCCGCTTCCATGCTATTTCTATGCCTTGAAACCACGTCTGGATTAGATCCTTCCGCCTGCCAGACCGGGTCACTGTGGTCAACCATTATTCCGCGCCGCCTTGTGAGGCCCTCCAATAAGGCCCTCCGATAAGAAGCTTCGGGGCGTCTGTCATGTTGCACCTTGCTTTCCTAATTCCCATTTCTCCACCCCACCGTGTTCAACATGTCCTGCAGAGCGCCGAGGGCAGGCTGGTGCGTCTGAATCCCGCGCAGCTGTCCCTGCAGCCCAACGTGACGGCGGGGCCATTGCGACCCGCAGGTCGCGACGTTGGTGTGGTGGTGCGTGACCTGGGCCCAGGGGTGCACTGCGGCTTGCTGGTGCGGCAGCTCGCCGGCGCGTCGTCGTACTGGTACGACGAGGACGTGCTGCTGCCTCTGACACCGGTGGAGATCCGTCGGCTCCCGTCGTCGCTGGCGTCCGCTCTGGCGGTTGGCAACTCCGCTGTGCCGGTGATGGATTGCACGGCAATGCCGGGCATGCTTGTACGGCGTTGTTACGACGACGGTTCTACGCTCAAATGCAGTACAAAGGAGCAGCAGGTGGGACTCCTGAAGAACCCCATTGCCCCCATATTTCATGGAGCCCAGAGCATCTTCTTTCCGCTTCATGCGGTATCCAGCGTCACTTATTTGCAACACTCTGCAGCGCCGTGGCCCGCGTATACGTGATTAGCTCTCCGGCCGACCCTGTATCCAGTGTGCGACATACCTCGCATCGCCTGCCATAACATACTAAGGCTTCAATTTGAACACATGGCTCACCAAACGAACTTAGCACCTGCTTCCGAAACCCCCGCTCTCGTCTCGCCTCTACAGGTGGGCATCTTGATGGCGCCGGTGTCCTCAGGCCGCTGGCTGGTCCGCTGGTCGGACGGTTCCTCGGCAGTGTATAACACTGGTGCTGGATCCAAGTTCCAGCTCTCATACGTGTTTGAGCACCCGCAGGCGGGTGCGCCTCTCGCGATGCCGCGCTCGCTGGATCCTGCGGTTTTGTCTGAGGCTGCTGTGGTATCTGGATTTGACAGCTGCACTCCCTTCGCACCCGCCGGCGCGGAGTGCGATCTGGCGCTGGTGGGCGGCGCGGCCCTGCAGGTAGGGTGTGGGAGGGGGTTGGGCATCAATAAAGTCTCCGGGTCTAACAGTTGCGTTAATTGGGCTTGGACCTGATATGAAGTAACGATAAGTCGATCGCCGCTGCCGTATCAGCCCTACTGTACAATGCTGGCTAGGGCACTAGGGCTTCGCAGACAGCGGTGCCGGATGCACCTTTGTGACCACTCAGTCCTATCAGCATGAGGTCTTGCCGTCCCAGAGGTCATTGATCGCATGAATTCCCTCCATTTCGTACAGGTTGACGACGAAGATAAACCCCGGCTACTGGTACAGGAGCGGATGCCGGTGACAGTAGGCACCGAAGCCAAGCAGTTCAGATTCAGCGCGGGTCAGTAGGGTTTGCGGAACCGGGGGAGGATTTCCGGAGGCTCGGAAGTTCGGGAGATGGATGTCTGTCTGGCGGATGGGCGCGCGAGCAAATGACGGCTATAACCTTTGGCAGAATGAAGATGTCTGGACGCGACCTCGTACGTTATCTGTCCTATGTTTCAAGCTGCCCGGATTCCACGCCTGAGTCAATAGCTGTTCACCGTACTCTTACCATCACCCCCGTCGAAACACCACTCAATCACACCCACTCGGCAGGTGGCCTCTTCCGTTTGTACGAGCTGGCCCACGCCGCTGTACCGGGGCAGCCTGTTACGGTCTTCACTGCCAAGCAGGGCCTGCGGGTGGTGCTACACCCCACGGATCCGACAGGGATGGAGGATCCGGCTGCCGTGGCAGCTGCGGTTGCGGCAGGCGGTGGTGCGCAGCCCATGGGCACCCTGACCCGTCCAATCCGGCTCGGCGCCAAGGTATGTGATTTCCCCTGTATGTGTATTGCTTCCGTTGAGGACGGCTGTATGTGAAGTCTGGAAGCCAGGAAAGGCCGGTGAAGGAGTACTTGACTTACATGAGGACGCAGGATAGCCAGTATGGTTGGGAGTATGGGCTGGAGAATGCGAACTGGAGCTTAGTGCATATATGATAGCTTGGACGAGAAATATATATATTCCCCATAATATAAAGATATAAATATAAATATATATTTCCTATAATTGCTGTCCGTGTTTTCATTTTTTCCATTTTCATCCTATATATTATATTATATTATATTATATTATATTATATTATATTATATTATATTATATTATATTATATTATATTATATTATATTATATTATATTATATTATATTATATTATATTATATTATATTATATTATATTATATTATATTATATTATATTATATTATATTATATTATATTATATTATATTATATTATATTATATTATATTATATTATATTATATTATATTATATTATATTATATTATATTATATTATATTATATTATATTATATTATATTATATTATATTATATTATATTATATTATATTATATTATATATATATATATATATATCGCATATCAAACGGTGTCCTTGTAAATCCTCGTATAACAAACACCGGCACTACTGAGCCTCCAACTGTATGTTCCTAAAACTTAGGACTGGGTTCGTGTCCTCGGACCGCTACCGGGCCGCTTCAGGAGCAGCGGTCCTAATTTGCAACCTGTGTTCCTTCCGGGCCCCCGCCCTTTCGGCGTTTACCATCGCGTGTAATCCAGGGCGTCACCAAGGCCAACACACCCGGCAGCCCTGTCTCTCCTTCCCGCCGCGTCCGCGGAGTCAGTCGCGTGCGGAAGTATGACTCAGCGTATGCGTCTTACACACGGTCGATGAGCGGCGATGCCGGGTCTGACGGCGCCGAGGCGCCTCCCGAAGTCGATCCAAATACGGCGGTGTGGGAGGTAGCCTGGGACAACGGCACGGTTTCGCCATACGTGCTGGGTGTATCGCCCGCCGTGACAGCGCTGCGTGTGGCACCGCAGCCGGGATTCAAGTAAGCTTTCCGTGTTGCAGACCCAGACCAGATGTATGTTTGTATAGGAATGATATGTATTATCAACTGAGCCGCGAGGAATAAGAAGCCGAAGAGAAGCAACCGCATCATGAAGGACCGAAGAAGCAACCGGTGTAAGGACCCCTGCTTAAACCCGACATGTCCCGCCCCACAGGGTTCCTCCCGCCGCCGCCCCCCGCGACCCACCCGATCGCCGCCTCCGCATCCACGACCCTGTGCTGCACCTACCACTCAAGGGACTGCAGGTACGAGCCTGTACGGGGAAATGCGCAGTGGACTTCGTGGTTGTAAGTGAAGGACCCTGATATGATTAGGCCACTACGATCGCGGTCAGGCAGGTACAGGTAATCGTAGGGTAGGTACAGGTAATCTATTACAGTCACGTGGACTCGTGCCACAATGTCAAGGTGCAAACGCCCGACGCATGACCCAATTGCAAGTAAAACGGCATGTAGTCAATGCATACTTAAAGTTTTATATTGTCCAAATGACATTTGGAACATTAACATCGTGGAGTAAGAAAAATATATGCATCAAATGGAAGCTTGCACGTATTGTGGCGAATCACGCAGTGCTGGCGGTGAGGCTGGTCACACTCCTCCCTAACGCAAATGCAATCCAATGCCCCCCTCATACCCAGGTCCTCGACGACCACATCTACAGCATGGCTTCCAACCTGGACACAGCCGTGTGCGCCCTCAACGCCACCATCCAGCGCCTCGTCTCGCTGTGGATCGGTGCGGCGTCCTGCGAACCCATTGCACCGTACCGCGCCATTGTACATCGCGTGCCAATGCATGCAGACACGGTGCTGCTTGCGGTAGGGCCAGTGGCTAAGAAGGACGGGTCCATGGGTTATCTAGACCCCGAGGAGGCGCAGGACCTTGCTCGTGATTGCCGGGCGGAGGACACGGAGCTGGCGGCGGCAACGGTCGCGTTGCAGGTATGAAGCGGGCGGTGCTGATGGCGAGGAAAACGTGTAGAGATAGCAAAAGACAACGACGTCACGGCAAACGCTTACGACTGGTAGCACCAGGGCCGGATGGGGCGAGCTGGGCGGGCCAGGTTCATGTAGGTCGTCTAAAGGCACAAACGGTGCGATCGGTATAACCAGCTGTTTTAGGATATCCAATACTGTACATTGTTTGGCCAACTACGCAATATGCACTCCTACGCAACGTAACGCAATATGCGCTGCTTTATGCACACGCGCTCACGCGAAGCTCTTAATGTGCTGCGTGCTTGCACGGCTGCGGTGTTTTTGACGTTGCTACTTTTACGGGGTCTCATATGGTTCAGGCGGCGTTGCGTGGCGCGCCACACCTAGATCTTGACGCTCAGCGTGCGGCTGAAAAGGCCGCCCTGGAGCGCAAGTGGAGGATGGAGACGGAGACGCATGAGCGCAGCCTCACGGAGGAAGGCATGGGAGCTGGTGTTGACAGTACTGAGGCGCGGCCTGTCAACAATTTCCAGGGTCGTTGGATCCTAACAGGCATCTCATACGAGGATGCGATTGCGGACGCAGCCGTCGGCATTGCGGTGGCGACTCCCGCTGCTGCCGGTAGTGGACACCGCAGCAGTGACGGCGGGGAGGCTGATGGCGCCGTGCCACAGCTGGTTGCGACGGGACCGTGCAGCTCTATTGTGACCAAGGCGCTGGAACGCTTCAATGCGGCGTTCAAGGCGGCGCAGGGAGCCCTGGACGGCGCGGGCTCAGACTACAAGTGCGTATATGTGCCTGTGCATGTGCCTGTGCTACATGCTATTATATACATGCTATTATATACATGCTATTATATACATGCTTTTATGGATGAGCTATGAAGCGCGCTTTGAAGCATATGAGCTTGTTGGGTGAACAGCTGGAGTTGGTGGTGAGGAAGCGCGGCTTCAAGGAAAGACATTCCTATGCAAGTTGTGTGATGGAATCTATGTCGTTATCGCGCACACTGCAGGCGCGAACACCCTTTGGCGATTAATCCGAAAGCTCCATAACTTTGGCGCTTGAATACGATAGCTAAATGAACATTAAGGATAGTGGATAGCATATGGAAAGTATGGATAGTGGATATATATGGATAGTGGATAGCATATGTTCACGGCGATTAACAACTAATGTACGTAGCGCAATCACCCTCGTTCTGAACCCTCAGGTACCAGATGACGGTGCTGTCGCGCCCCGCCGGCGCCGCCATCCCGCTGGGCCATTTGCAGCTGACACAGCGTAAGGCCTCGGAAACTGACCCACTGCTCGTACAGGAGATGCTGGAGACCTTCCACTCCTTCACAATTGGCCTGGCGGCGATGCCACCTGCTGGTCTCGGTGCCGCCAGTGACGCCGATGCCACGCCGCTGGGACCTCTCGCGATTGCGGCGCTGAACATGGCGCCGGAGTTGCGCTCCGCTGCGGTACGCGCACACATCGCCATGAATGAATACACAGCAGCGCAGGCAGCCGAGTGGCGGCGACAGATCCGGATAATGTACGAGGAGGGCGCGGCAGCGGCCGCAGCTGCTGCTCGTAGTGGCACAGCTGGTGCAGCCGGCCTCGTTGATGATGATGGCGACGCGGACAGTGATGTTGCGAGTGAGGTTATCAATGGCGTGGGCCTGGGGGTGGCGGCGGAGACGGATGACGGCACGCGACGAGGGCAGTACAACGGTCTCGCGCTCACCACCACCAGGTGAGGAAGCGGTTGGCTGAGGACCCTGCGCCGTGCAGCTCAGGTAATGGGCAGCCGTAAATTGCATGTCCAAGGAGGTTTCCCTGTATCTTACTCCCAACTAGATGGTGCATCATCCTTAATGATCTCCTTCCCTAATGTTTACGACCGCTTCTGTTTTCTGACCCGGGTTGTGTAATACCTTTTTATGCCCTGATCCGTTGTCCTGCTGTGCAGCCCTCCGCTGGTGAAGGTCCATGGAGGTGTCAGCGTGGGGGATCAGGAGGGGCTTGTGCAGGCCAGTGAGGTAGGTGGAGCGGATGAGACTCTTATATGTGTGCCTTTGGTTGGAGAGGGCGCCAGCATCCTCCGTTGGATGATTGTTTTATCAAACACGAATACCAATCTGGCGCGCAGGTGGAAGTGTGCGGGAACGATTATTTAGCCTTCCCACATGCCCTCTGATATCCCCCCTCTCCTCGCGTCTGGTATTTATATACATTGCGCCTTGACACTCGTTTACCCCTTCCCTTTCGCCCTCCCGTTCCTGTCGTCCCCTCCTCCACCGCAGCACGCTACCTGTCTGACCCCCAGTGAGGTTGCCGCCCGCTTCAACGACGCGCTGCTGCAGCTATGGCGTGCCGCCGGAAAGGCCAACGGCTGTGGCGGCAGTGCTGACGTATCGGATGCGGTGGTTAAGGTGTATACTTACATGCACGAGCAGGTGCGCTAGTGTGTGTGCCAGTCTTCTCATTGACAGGCGGTATAACCAAGTAAGGGCTTTCGTCCTGACGCCGTATGATGAGGGGAGGGACGAGGGCGTTGGGGATTTGGCGCCCAAGGCGGGTTAGGCGACCGTATGCAAGTGACCCGATGGATGTGGTGGATGTGGACTGCCAACAGGCACACGCACATTTATTGGGGTGTGGAAGGGGGGTGTTTGATGAAGCCCGCAGGTGCCGAGCCAGGGCGGCAGGAAGCAAGCACAAGGACGGAGGAAGGTTGAACGTTGAACGTGACTTGAACCTCCCGACACCTGCAAATCGCGTATAGGTTCATACCTTGCCCCTAGTACTCATGCCTCGACAGCAAACAAATCGGCCCGGATTACCTCCATCAGCACGCATATCTGAATCGATATTATTTAAATTTGGTGATCGCTGTAATTACGTTTCCTGAAGGTGTCCAAGGCTGTGGCGGCATACGGCATTACCTTTATGGGCCAGGACGCGGAGAATCAGCGCAAAGAAGCGACGGCGGCAGCTCAGGAGGCAGTGGCTGCTGTGGCAGAGCTGCAGGCGCTGGCAAAGCAGTGGGATGCGGACGAAACGGCTCTTGGGGCGGCGGAGGGCTCGGAGGCGGAGGGCGCCGCAACGGCTGTGGCGGACAAGATCAAAGAGGGCGTGGCACAAGTAGGAGCAGAGACCTTCGGGAAAGGGAATCCTGGAGCCCGTTAATGTGGGAACAGGGAATCTGGTTGAGAGGCAATAAAGCCATGCGGGTGGGTGATAAGGCACTACCTGAAGCATTACGGCTCGGGAGGGAGGCGAAGCCAAGCCGACGCCCAGGAGTACAGGGACTTCGCCGTCTTTCGGGGAGCTGCATGTCCTTGCATGTCCTTGCGCCTTCCTCAGCCTAATTTCACTCGCCCACATTTGCACACCATCATAGGTCCGACGGCTAGTTCAAAAGGCGGTGTCACTGGCCACGGATGTGTCAGTGTGCGCCAACGAAGCTGCGGATGCGGCCGACGAGTTGGGACGCAAGGGTCTCACCGCCACTACGGAGGAGCTACTACAGGTGAGGGCAGGCCAAGGCAGGGCCCGAGAGCGCAGGCATGTGGGAAGAGGACAGCAGTTGAGGACAGGGTTGTGGAGATGGGGTGAGTCAAAAATGCTGCAAACTACCCTGAGTTTACTTCATTTCAAGACAGTCCTCAGCCGCCTTCGTTTGTTTGCGATGACACGTATGTTGTTACCTATCACACTCACACATACACACACACACACACATATATATATATATATATGTATGTATATGGTTACATGTGTACACATATACACGCATGCGGCTCGCACCCTGGCGTGTAGGACACCGGCGCCGCAGCCGCTGTTGCCGCGGCGGCTAGATGGGCCGCTGTCGCCACCGACGGCGCCGCATTGGCTGCGCATGCAGCCGGCGACTCGGCCCTCACAGTCGTGGAGCTGGCAAAGCGCTTGGCGGAGGATGGCGGCCCCACCATGCGTCCCGCCGTCGAAGTCGCCATCGCTTCTGCTGCCAGCCTGGCGGCGCTCGTGCGCGGCACCGCGGCCACTGCCAAGCATCAGAAGGAAAGCGCGTTATCCCTCCTGCAAGAGCGTGTGGATGCAGCGGGGACATTGAGCCACGCGCTGGGCGCCCGCGCCTCGGACCTGGAGCGGCGGGTTTCAGAGCAAGCGCTGGCGCTAGCGTCGGGCAGCGGCTCCGATCAGCTGTTGGCCAAGCTAAAGGCAGAGCTTGAGATTGCGAATGACTGTGCCACCAAGGTAGGCGTAGTGTCATGATGAGGATATGTTGGGTTACGGTCTCAATTACGGTCTGGCTTGTCCACGTTGTTTGGCTTCGGGGCAACCAGAACATGGTTCGCTCCTCACGCTCGCTGCGCAGCATGGAATGGTCATTTCAAAAACTCATTAGCGCATACAACTGAATTGCATGATAAGAGAACTTTGATGATAGACATGTCGATCCCAACGCATATGCGCAATCTCCTTTAACTTGCCTGCTTCGCAGGCAGAAGCGTTTTTGGCAGAGGCGGTAGCGGTTAGCAAAGCGGCCTTCAAGGAGAGTGATTACTTGGAGCGTGAGTTGGAGGAAGCAAGCGAGAAAGCTGCGGAGGCCTCTTCGTCGGCGGCGGAAGTGCAGGTGGAGGCTGTGCGGCTGCTCGTGGCGGCGGCGGGAGACTCCTTTCGCGAGCCTCAGACCGCAATTGCATTGCTGGGACAGGCGTGGACGGCACTCGAGTTTGCGAGCAAGGTACGGACGGCGACGTGTGGGGATGAGCGGGAGTCCAGGTTGGCGAATATACTGATGTGTGCCGGGTATACTGATGAGTATTCGCTCCCTCAATTCCAGATCAACTCCTCCTCGGTGCCGAGTTCCGCATACGAGTCAATTGCCGTGCAAGCGGCTGAACTGTGTCGTGCATTAGCCGGCAACGTGGAGCGGGCCGCTACTGAGCTGGCAGAGTGCCCCAAGGACCCCGACCGGCTAAGTCCTAAGCAGAGGTAAGGTCGGGATGACGGGAGGTGCTGCTGCTCCGAAGTGCTCCTCCGACGATGCTTGGATGGAAAGGGAAGGGCCAAGTCAGCAACAAATTTACACGCAGCTTAAATGCATACGGAGACTTTCGCATTCATTAGTCACGGGGGATTAATATGTTGGTCTGTCAGTTCCCGCCAGACCTCCTTCCTGTATCTGCCTGCTAGCTCAGCAATCACCCAATCTTCACACCCATGTCACAGGAACCTAAGCTCCGCGGCCGCCATGACCCGCGCCGCCCAGGCCCTAGCGCTGCGGCGCCCTGGCATGGGCCTGCCGGCGACCGCCGCAGCTTCCATTGCGCTGGCAGCCCGGCAGGCGGGTCAGGCCTGCAGCGAGGTCGTGGGCTACGCTCAGGCGCTTCGGAACGAGGCTGTAAGCAAGGCCAAGTGAGCAGTGGGGCTCAGGGCTGGGGACGGGCCAGCGAGGCGTGTCTCTTCCAAAATATGCTTCTGATGCGGATGGGGTGTTGCGCCAGCGGCCAACTGGCAAGCCAGAGATAAGCCTGGCAGGCTGCATGCGTGTGGCAGGCTGCCAGTTTCACCTCCCTTTCCCACTAGGTTTCTTGCGCCGCAGCTAACTCAGTAGCGTACAGATAACGGGTCGCATGAAGTCCATCCTGGAGCTTCCTCACATGCTCCTGACATGAAGCTTCGTTTTTCTCCTAACCGCCCTCCGCCAATGAGTTAACCCTTACGCTGCATATCCCGCACACCGGTGCCCAATTACCTAGGGTGAGCGTGCTGACACGCGAAAGTGGTGATGTGGCTTCCCGGCTGCAGTACGAAATATTGGAGATGGGTCAGGCGCTGGAGGACCTGGCCATGGTGGCAACGGGTGAGGGTGCGAAGCGATGACCTTGCATTTTAGTACAAGGATATTTGCTGTCCGTGGGTCGGTAAACCCGCAACGACCAAGTTAGGCCTTGGAATATTCCCTAAGGAGTGTATCTATATCTTATCCGGAGGCCGCACCGTCAGGATAAATAAATGCACGTGTTGCGATGGCCCTGCCAGAAAAGGTCTTCCTTCATCTCGAGGGGGGTGTTTCTTTTCCGTGTTGTGCTCACAACCGCCCAACGGGATCCGCTCGTTTCAAAAACGCAATTCCTTGACTCCTTACCATCGGCGTCCACCCGCAGGCTCCCCTGAGGCCCCACGCGCCCAGGCCGCAGTAAGCGATGTCGCCCGACTGCTGGACGAGGCGGACTCGGACCTGGTCAAGGTGTGTATGTGTGTGTTTGAGGGGTGGGTGGTAAAATGCAAGTGACTTCGCCATGAACAACAGAAAGGGAGACAACTAAGCCCTCAGGGTTCTCGTTTTGCCTTTTATGATGTACGCACGTTTATTTTCTTTCCTGCCCCAATGCGTATATGCTCAGGTGGACAAATACAGTCGAGAGCACACTACGTGGCGCCATGTAGCGGTGGCCATAGCGGTGCAGAACCTGAGCGTTGGGTTCAGGAGGCTGCCCCAGGTGAATTAGCAGAGCACGTTCGTCTGGGTATGTGTGATTGCAAATGCAGGATGATACGCATTCGTGACACCTGGTGCGGGATTCAGACATCCTGCATGCTGAATCAAGACCGGCGGACTTGTCAGTTTCGCGACAATAAGACGGCTGGATGGCCGTTTTTGGCATTTCGGTGACGTGGCTCCTCAGGACTCCTCAGGATACGCTGAGCTTGCGCGAATGGCAGTGCCGCTCACAGCACACGCTTGACTTGTCATAGATTTTCCATTTGATGTGAGGGTGTACGTGATTGTTGTATGTTGTATGTTGTATGTAACAGACTTTGGATGCGGCCACAGCAGCGTTGGAGAAAGCGCTGACCGCAGCGGCCGCCGCGGCGGCCGCCGCCGCCGCACCGTCGGAGGCTGCTGACAGTGGCGACGCCGACGGTGCTCCATTGCCAACGCCAGGAGCCAGTGGGAGCTCTGGCGAAGATGTGGGTCGCGCTCGCGCCGGCTTTGAAAGGGCTTTCCACGCAGTGGCAGAGGCAGAGCGGGAGCTGCGCCGGGCGACGATGGTGGGCAGGATGCTCGTCGGACGGTCGTGGGGAGTGCCTTCAGGCATGCCTGGGGGCGCTGAAGTGCGTGACGCGGAGGAGGCTCGCGCAAAGTGGATCGCGTCGGCCGCATCGGCCATGAGCGCTACTGCACAGGGGCTGATCAGCGTCATGAGATCCAAGGCGGTGCAGGTCAGAGGAGGGATTCAGGAAGGGGAAAGGAATGAGGAAAAGGGGGATGGGGGTAGATGAACGGACGATGGAGAAGGGTGAGAGGAAACTGAACAGAAAACATCGAGCTCATGCAACGGGCTTCCAAGGTGGTAGCCGGAGATGAGGATGCAACCTAACGGGGAAGCATGCGGTTGCGGGAAGCTGACGCTGCCCTGGTGCGTTTCGTATGGGAGGCATGGATGAATGGGCAAGGTTGGGTTTTGACATCATGCAAGAATTGCAATGGTATGGGCATGCTCGTCAGGTACATGTGGCGCCTTGGCGCCGTGCGTCGTGTAAAATTCGTGTCACCATCAATCTACTACCCATCCATCGACGCATCCCTCTGTCTATTAATCCTCGCGCAGCTCGGCACTCGCAGCCTGCCTGGCGCCTTATGTCGGTCATGGAAAAGTCCGAAAGTGCAGCACCCCAACACACTATAGACCTGTCGATTTGCCATTCTTGCTTACTAGTCCTACCCGGATGCAACCTCTGTCCGTCTCCACAGTCCGTCAGCCACCTGATGCGTCTGAACGGAGCCGTCGTGGCGGTGGAGGAGGTATTACGGCTGCTGGGAGAGGGACTGGGGCTGCCCCGCACTGGCGAAGTGGCGGCGGTTGTGGCGGAACAGCTGAGGGCTGCTCAAGAACAGCGGCAGGCGGCCCTTGAGGAGGTGAGGGGGCTCGGCGCGAAGTTAGGAAAACAGCGAGGGTTTCAGCATGGCCAATGAGAGGTGCGGTATTCGGATGGGCGAGATGGGGCCGGGTTGCCCCCGCTATGGCTTTGATCTGCTAGTTTTACCCTTAATCGTTCCGCATAAAGTGACAACCCAAGAATGACATATCTGATAGATCTGATCCGCGCTCCAGGAACATTCATGTTGGTAGATTGATCGCAGCAACTGTCCCAAAACATGGGAAATCAACCTGGAACGATTAAAGAGCTTCCTGCATGCCTTGATGACCTCGGTCCGCTGCTAACGGACCCCTTTCGCGGTGCTGTGCAGGCTGCCGAAGCGTTTGGTGGGGTGGCGGCGGCGACTCGTGCCCATGCAGACCCCGTTGGGGCCATTTTAGCTGCGGCGGCGCCCGTTGACAGCGACGGTAGCAACGGTGGCGGTCGTTCACGCCGTGGTGGCGGTGGAGCCGCTGAAGTGGTGTTCCGGCCAGTGTTCGTACAGACTGCTCCGACCCCGTCGCAGCACCATGGCCAGAGCACGATCCATTTCCATGTGGCCGTGCTGCTTAAGGTACGGCGGTAAGGATGTACGGCGGTTCTCGTATATGGCAGAAATTCTCTGAAACATAAACATTTACCGTGTCTGACTTCAAAGTGCGTGGTACAGATCCTTAGATGCAGGCAGTCGCAACCACATACCTCCCCACCTCTTCCTCCCGTCAGGAGCCGGGCCGCCGCGCCGCACCAGCACCTGCAGAGGTGGATGCTGTTCTGACACGCCCCGCCATTCGGCACCTGATGGAGCCCCTGGAGCACCTCATTGACGTGACAAGTAAGTATTCTGAACTGCAAAGAATTCAGCCCGCCGCCCCTGTCCGAAGGAACCCAAAAATTGTCGAGGGAACCCACGATCTGCAATAGAGAACGCTGCGTTGGCATAGCATACCGGTAAGGAAGTTACTGGAACTGAAAGCGAACCTGCACTGCATGCTTCACCAATTAACCTCGTACCTTGCTGATGCACGGAAAAACGGTTTATTTCTGCGACCTGACCTACAGTCTAACTTCCCGCTCCATTTTCCTCTTAATCGCCGTTCCGTACAGATGCCATTTTCCATTATCAAAGCAAGTGTGATCATGCCTACAGCAGAACATATAATACGCACTTTCTCTTGACCCGAAACCTTTCCCCAGACAATGTACTGTCAAATGCTCAGCTGGCCCTCCGTGACATGGTTTCGGAGGCTGAGCTGCTTGCTCCCCTGCTGGGCCTCACACACGGTAGCGCATTGCTGCACGCATCCCGGGACGGACCCGCGGGTCTGTCAGTGGGCACGGGCCGCTACGGCCCCCATGTGGAGGCGCTGGTGCGCGCCAACCTGCGCCAGGCAGGACGTTATTCGGGAATTGCCGAAGCTTATCGTGCGCTGGTGGCTGCGCTCGTGGAGGGCCTGCAGGTGGGGCCTTAGCAGAGACTCTGTGCTTGAAGTGAACAAGGTGCAAAACAGCATGACAGAAAACATTTTTCAGAGACACCAGTGGGATTAATTGCGTAAGGGAGAGTAGTGGTAGTAATGTATGAAGTAAATGTGTGTGTGTAGCTTGAGTGGTAGGAGGGCTGGGTAAAGCCAAGATGGCTGCTTCCTATATTTGTAAGGAGGGTTTAGACTGAGGCAGGGCCCTAGTGCTTAGGGTTGAGAATAAAGCGTTAGCATGCCGTTGTGGACCGTTTAATTTGTGAGAGGAGGGCCGCTTAATTTGTGAGAGGAGGGAAGAACATGTGACATCATGCGTCAGCTTACAGCGCGTTGACCTCCCGTTCACCCGCCACCACTTGTCACCGTAATACACAGGAGGCCACAAGTCGTCTGAGCGAGCAGCTGGAGCCCGTACCGGTGCCATACCATGCGCGCCGGGTGGCGCAGGAGCGCAATGCGGAGCTTGTGCGGCAGACTATGGAGCGGGCAGCGAAGGTAGGTTTCGGGGCCAGGAAGGGAGAAGAAGGAGCAGTAGCGAGGCAAGGTGAAAGGAATGTGAGGGCGAACGGAATGCGGACTGTGGTCGGACGTGCGGGACTGGCAGACTCAACGTAGGTTCGTCAAATTAGTGTGTCCGAGATGTTATTGAATTTCATTCCTCTGTCGTGGGGCGAACCACCTACCTGCGGAGCTTCAACCTTAGGGTTTCTTGCGAGTAGAAGTCATCTTGATGAGTGACTTGTACATGCTGCTTCACACAGGAGGCGGAGGAGGAGCGTGCGCGTGCAGCGGCGGAGGCCGCGGCTGCGGAGGCCGCGGCTGCGGAGGCCGCGGCTGCGGAAGCCGCTACGGCAACGGTGGCGGAAACGCAGGCGGAGGATGATGGCGCTGCTGCTGGCGGACCAACGGCGCCACCGGCACTACTTGTGCCTGCGCCTCCGACCAAGCCCCAGTCGGCGGACCACGGGGCGTCCCCACGGACTCGTGGGTCGGCCCGTCGCAGCAGCTCAATCACATCCTCGGTACTGACACGCAAGTCTGCGGCGGCACCCGCCGACGACACGGCCCTCAGCGGCCCACATGAAAACGTTGTAGGCACCGATTCAGTAAAGCTAGCGACCGAGGCGGCCGAAGATGACGCAGCGTCGGAGTCCTCATCCTCCTCATCAAGTTCCAGTGGCCCTGGTGGCAGCCGAAAGTTGGGTCTCTTTGCCAGTATCCGTGACATCAGCGCATTGTCTGACGAGATCGCACCCACCGCGGAGGCGACGGCTGCAGTGCAAACGCCGCCGGCAGCGGCCTCCACAGCGGCTGACACTGAAGCCGATGTCGACGTCTCGAACCTGGGTGACAGCGTGCTCCTAGATGCGGATGTGGACCTTGGCGGCAGCGGCGGTGGCGCTGGAGTCGCCGTTTCCATCACTGCCGGTGATGGCATGTCAGAAATGGGCACGTCACGCGGCGGCGCTGCCTCAGACATCTTCGGGCGCAGCGATAGCGTCATGACGGCCTCGCTTCTGGCGGAGTTGGGGGAGGCTTAAAGAGGAGGCTTTGGGCTTATCACCTGGACGAGGGATGTCCAACGAGGCCTTAAAAGAACGGCACGTGTGAGAAGCCTGGATGGTGCGGCCGCTGGGCCTTACAAGGCTAGGCAGTGGGACCCTGAATGGCGGGGTCGTTTCTTCGCAGGTGGATTCCATAATGACGTATTGTACTCATTAGATGTAAGATTTGTGTGCCCTAAAAACGGATTTCACATGAACGGATATATATCACGAAGTATACCAGGTTGGCAGGTGGATTTTGTGCCCCTCGTAGGGCGTCAGGTGTTGGTGGCAACGAGGGTGGTAGGGAAGGGGAAGCGGAAGGGTCGGTTTTGGCCGGCAGCCATGGTACGGATGGCCTATCTGGGGTTTCGTAGTGTTTCCTCGTATGCTTTCGTCGTGTATGTATACCTCTTTGGCGACTGCTGATACTACTGGTGCTAGTTCTGATTGTGCAGTGAAGCGATGTGCGCGCAGTGTATTCCTTAGCGCACTTACGATTATTCGGATAATGGACAGGACAATTAGGCTTTCGCCGTCACGGTGACTTGAGGAGTGTTAGGGCCGTGGCTGCGGCCGGCTGCGACTCTGTCCGGACCCATTCCCGTCTGTCCGGCAGGGCGATTGCAGTGGAAATGTTGGCAGGTACTGCAGGTACTGTGTTTTTTTAATAATGATACAAACCCTGAATGTCAGCTTTGGTGGGATTTGCGCCCTCGACAATATTATGCCGTGCTTGAGCGTGACTACGGAAATTTGCCGGGATACTGCGTAATGCTATGCGAGTCCTTATGCGGCTGGTTGCGTACCTTAATGAGCTGCATGCTGACGGTTGGTGGCTTCGGCATATTATCATCGTGCTTATGTTATCATTGTATCATTGTGATACGTAACTGTTAGGCCGTTTCTCCATTCCCTTACTCGTGTGATGTCTGACCGCCCCGCAAGTTCTCACGTCGCTACATTCGCTCTATGAGAGCACGCCCGTCTTTCATTCTGCAAGGGGCGCGACTTGAAGGAATTGGGCGGCAACATATTGTATGCCCACGCTCTGTAAGTACCTGTCATGAATATTTTCAACGACACTATTCGCTTAGCAGGCCTGCTTCTCCACACGCGGTGCATGTGTGTGAGAGGGCACGCGTTTCATGGCGTCCTACGGAGGGCTCGGAAAACTTGAAAGTGCGTTGAGCCTAGACTTCGTGTGTCTGTTCATGTCCGTGCACATGTAGATGCTGCACTTCTGGCAAAGTGACTTCGGTGTTGACGAAAGCGATCTAAAGTTTCCACGGCGGTAGCTTAGGCTGAGCGTATCGCCTGCCTGTGCATGCATATGCTGTGGCGCGATGAGCAGCAGCTACTTACGATGGTCCCGGTCACCTTCACGGTCCGCTAATCTCAGTCATCGCAGTTTTGGATCCACGAATTATGCGTAAGAGGCTGTGGTGCATGTGTGCGCGTTTGCCTTGGATGTGTTCGTTTTTGCGACGTAGGTGTCTCCATGCGGCATAGGCGGCATCTCTTTATCCACGCCGAAGCTGTTAACAGCAACTTCTGCCGGTTAAGAACTGCAGGCAACAACCGGCGATGGGCCCAGCAGTGTCGAACAATAGCTAAGAAATGTTGCCTGGGCAGCAGACTTTCTGCAAGGAGTTTGATGTTGCTTTCTCGTGTAACTCGAGGGCTAGGAATGAAATTGTCTCGTCCTTGCAGTGGTATGTCGCCATGTCACGACTATCTAAAGCTGCTTGTGTCCCGTTCGATGTCGCCTGTGACCGCATCACTGCTTCATCCACCCCGGAGACACCTGGGGCCCTATACGTGACGTGGGTTTAGGGCTTCCATGAACAAGTACCGTGTGCTATAGTGATCTACCTTACGATGGTGTTATGGAAGGGCGGATGGCTCCATGTCACCTTGCCGAATGTTACTGGGTAGTCTTAACTTTCTACCTATGCTCTCGGGCCCGGCTTACGGCAGGTTTGTGGCGTCAGCCATGTCCGCTATATGTTATGAATATATCCTTTGGCTGCTAAGTTTTGTAGGAAGTTGCATAATAATGGGTTTGTGCTGGTAACAGAGCTGCGCGGTGAGCGGCACCCTGCTAACAGTCCATTACGAAATATGAAAATGTAACACGATAACATACGCCATCCCAAAACCTGGTGGTCTAACATATTATCTGCCGTGCCGTGTAATGTCGGTCTTCATGCTTTCCTTGATGCGTCCAAACGGCATTTAGCTCCGAATTGGGTGACGGATGGCCACCGTTGGGCAGCATGGGCGGGTTCACGGCAGGGGGCCCTCGACGACACCAGGGCGACTCGCGATGACTCTAGAGGCTGGCCATGATCGGATGCACTGTGTGCACTTCCCGCATGCTGTTCCCTCTCGGAAGACTTCACTGCGATGGATATAATGAAAAGCAGGCTAGGAACCCGCGTGCATATCTCATTCACCCCATCTTGAATCAAATTATTAAAAATTTAATAAGATGAATGAAGGCAGCCATTGAGACGTTGCAGCTTGTGCGTACTTCGTGCACCCTTACTAAGACTACACGCGGTTGGAACTCGGAAGCTCGGAACCACAGCGCTCTTGTCGGAATTAGGCAACGAAACAAGCATATTCACAAAGCATCGACCGTACAAGTTTAACAAAAGCAGAAACGTAAGGCCAAGATTTGGTTTGTGGTTGTCCTGACTATCAGGTGCGTAGGTAAAATACATAGCACATTATCAGGGATTATCAGCTCAAGTGCACAGTTAATGCAACTAGTTTGAAGATTACATTTTATTTGGCGTTTATCTAATTTTTGTTTCGTTATTTTTCGGGAAGTATTTTCCCGACGGGGTACCTACACCCTGGATGACTCCATCCTGGCATTATATCAACATTGCCTTGGCACTCATTTTGTACGAAGAGGGTACATAAGTGTGAACCTCACGCATGGATTTCCGTTGCATGCGGATTTCGGTACCAGATGCGTACGGCGTACAATCGAAGATGGTTTTCGAACATCGAGTTAATATCTGGCTCTTGACATAACTTGCATTTGTCCTTACGTATGTAAATGAAGTCTGTTAAGTGACGGCACGGCGAATTGAGTGCGCGGGATTCAACCTAACATTGTTTAGCAAGATGGAGATTAAATATTACGGCGTGCATTAATTTTCATTCTTAGGTTGCCAAAGGCGGGAAGTGAGAGGATAGGGAGTGTGTGGTCGAGCACGTGTACACGACCCGCCAGCCCAATGCCAGCCTCTGAGCACGTCGAAGTATACAGGCAATACATAGCTTATATGGCAGGCAGCGCGAGGACAAGCCAGGTTGCCTATAATTTCACAATCGTTCCATGAACTGCTTGCTGCACAAGTGCACAGGGGCGCACCAAGGTGGACGCCGACACATGTTTACTTAACAATTTTGTGTGTGCCTATCTCACACGCAATGAGCAGGCCAGAATGGCACATGAAAGACATGCCGCGAACTGTGTACAACTGTGCGACACAGTATATCCAGCCCCAGGGGATTTAGGTAGGAATTGTGTGCTTGTAGATGGCGGAGTTTGTAACAGGGTTTCACACCCTGGCTCTGTTCCTCTGCTATCCTGGGAATGAGAGCGACGCTTTCCTGCCTCGCGGGCGAAGAACGAGGCCATACACCAGGAACGGCGTGCTTTCAGTTCTGATGAACCATGCGGCAGATAATCATACTAACGATATTGATCGAATCACATGACTGCATTGTTTAATGATGTGGCTGTTGTTTGATATGGTGCAATTATGGCAGCAAGTCGTGCGTGCAGTAATGCCTGAGGGCATATACAGAACTTGCCGTCCAGGGAGCAGCAGGGGCAATCAGGGGCCTACGCAGCTATCCGCCATCTGCACACAATACATACGGGCACACAGAACAGTAATACTGAACGAGCTGCTATGGATCCATCGTGAGTCTGTCATTTCGCGACAGATTGTCAGTCTGTCGGAGATCGTCAGGGCACCCGGGGCTTACAGTCGTCCAAGACACTCAAGCTTAGCAGCTTACCACAGACGTAATTTGCAAGCGGCAGTGTAGACAATTAATTCTGAGCTTCATAATATTTTTGTGTGTTGTAATTAGTTTCTGCTGAACGTTTTCCGATAGTAAATGCCCGCTCAGAGGCGGATTGGGGGGCAAAGACCAAGAAGCTGACATGGAAATAATATAAAATACAAAATTTAAAAATGTACCATGACATTTTGTCCTGACAATCAAACCTTTTAACACGGTTCCTGGTCGAAGAGTGCTGGTGGCGCATGTGCATGGCCTTGGCTTAATGAAATAAATATCAATATGTCGTAATATAGCGATATTTGCTTACAGGTTAAATAGAAGCTATCCTACTTGCTGAAACGGCTGGGCCTCGACGGGTTCCGTACAACCTTTGCTTGTGGGCGGGCGGAGATTGTCAGAGAGTTCATCCTCAGATATAGGTGGGGCTTCATAGTTTCGGTAACCGGGCTGGATATTCCTGCCCGTTCCGCGATCTATGCTGCGCGTTTCCAAGCGCTGCCTTCATAAATGGTGAATTTACGAAATACATAGTTCATGGTTACATTACTAACCTTGAATTGCTATATGGCATTACATTAAGGACAGACATCATTTGCCTGGGCACTTCAGGAAAGCCGCAACACCCAGCCGGGAAATAGGTATCAGATCCGGCGTCCACACTGGGACCGCTCAAACTATGGTCGAAATATGTTAAACTCAAAATGTCGGCAATAATGTACTAGTCATGCTAATTCGCCGCAGCCATGCTCATTCACTGGCGCCTCATACGATGGCTATGTCTGGCTTGAAGCAGCGGTCGGCATTTTTAAGGGCTGATGCATGGCCAGGATTGTCAAACTGGAGGGCTACAATGACCGTACTGATGTTTATCCTCCTTACTTCTACCTGGTTGGGTAAGCATCCCGTGCGTCTCTAAACATGGCAAATATAGTCTTGCCTTGCCTTTCCATGTAAAAAACAAGCCACATTGGTTGAGGTATCGGGGGAATATGGCGTTCGACCAGTTTCGGATGGGCACGAAATCTTCCCGGCAGGGTAGGTCTGGAAATCGTGCTAGGAGCATGGAAAGCTCATTGTTCTTATAACAATTGCGATAATTTCTTAAGGTCTAGGATGGATCAAAATCCATCACAGTGACCTTTGGGTCTTTTACCCTCGTGGTCTTTAACGTTTACTTCAGATTTCACGACTCAATATCTTCATTGCAACTGCTACTGCACTGAATTCACAAAGAGAATGATTTTAATTTCAACTGGTTCTTCATGGAGCGCGCTGCCACACATAGTATTTGTGAGATTGTGAGATTAATGTCAGGGCCCATCGTCATGGGCGGGCGCTGCGGTGCCGGGATGTCGGGAACCCTCACAATCGGAATGGGTCCAGGGTTTTTCAATCCACTGAACGTGCCTGAATAGCGTTCCGAATATCCTAAACCCTACTAAGGAGAAGAACTGAGGGAAACGACGACCGAAGCCCACGGTTTCTTGGAGGCGGGGCACGACAGGCAGACCCTTCATCAGCTCAGACGCAATGCAGCCAAATGTGCAAGTCGCTAATCCATTCACTGGGACCAGGCGTGAATTCGCACGACGTGTTTGTGTTGCATCCCTTGCCCTGGTCCCGCGTTGACACTGACAGTCTGCACGGCAGCGCACACGGCAAGAGCCGTACATGCCGATAAGTACGCCGTGAATGGCAATGCTGCTGCCAAACCTGGCGGCGATGGAAGCTCTGGAGCCAACGTAATGGGCAGCAGCGGCAGTAGCAGCGGCAGTAGCAGCGGCAGTAGCAGCTACGGCAGGAGTATTATCGACGGAACAGAGGGTACGGACGCAGATGCCGGACAGGGCAGTGCAAGGTCGCTGGTGGACGTTATGTGAGTGCTGTTGCAGTACGACGCCGCACAATGAGAGACTTGCTTAGGAAGTAAACTGTGACTGGAGAATAGATGCTGCTTGCGCCTGCAGCAGATCTGATCTCCCCCAATCTGCTGTCGAGGCCCCGGGGCTTGCAAGATCACATGCGGGGCCTAGGCGCCTCTTCGGCCTAACAAACGTGGGGCCTGGTTGACAAGTGCTGTGGGTGTGGGCATGTGATGCGGCCATGCCGTGCACTCCCTGAAACGGCATGGAAACCGTACATATTGTATGCATTTAGTATGCATCCGTACTGTGCAACCTCGGCAACAGGTAGTACTCATTTATTTAATATGCAAATTGCTTCATGCAATAGAAGTATTATTCCAGTACCTGGCATTGCGTCAGTTTGTGTTCCGCCACTTCCCACGCGGGACTCCGAGCCGCGCGCCTCTCATGTCGCCGTTCTCTTTCGTGTAAGTAGAGGAAACTTAACACCTGACTGCTGTGTCCGCAAGAATTCCTCCCGTCACGCCTCACGTTGAGCACCGGGAGGATAAAGCCTTTCATCACTCTCGCCGCCACACTGCTCCTTAAAGTTGACGTCATACGAATGCTCGGGGTCTCCCGTACAATACTGCAGTGCTGCGCGCCTATCATTTCAGTACGGACGTTGCACGCGAGGCACCAACAACAACCCCTACCGACTCGTGATTACCAGCAATGTGTCAGAGGCGAGTAACAAACATGGGTCGGGTTGAGCGGCACGGAGCCGCGGAGTGAAAGGGGTGTGTGTCAACCTGCGGCAGCTGCGTAGAGGCACGTGGAGAGGGGTTTCCGCAGCCTTGTGTGTGTTTGTATCGCTCCGTTCTGATGACGTCAGTGTTTGTAGTGGCGCGGCAGCGGCATGGAAGGTCGGGACAGTAGTCGTGGCCTGCCGGTGATGGCCCGAGATGTGTTATCTGATTACCGGCGATAACAATTCTTCCGTTGCTAATGTGGCAGACGTAGCAGATATTGCAGCAGCGGAAGCGGCAGGAACCGGTATTTCAGAAACAAAAATAGTCTCCGAATCCGAATCCGAATCTGGTGCCGGCTATGATTGCTGCCTTCTGAAGGGACCGCTAGGGTCTGAGCGACGATACAGCTTAATCGCCCGCTCGTGCCTGCCCTTTGGCGTCGGTCCCTCCTGGTTCTCCATGCCGTGCTCGCGCACAGGGTAATGGCGCCTCGAAGGTCTGCTTCCGCCTGGCGGTGTCGCGTGACTGCTCTGACCTGGACCCCACGCAGCGCCCGGGGGTGTGTTGCCGGGAGCTGGTGCGTCACGTGCACAAGATCTATCTGGAGACCGGTGAGAGGCCCTATGGGGGCATCACTTGAGAGGGGACCAGAATGGGATGTGGATGAGCCCCCGGTCTGTTAGGCTGGGATCGAAGTTACCTCGACCCCGGTGTAACACCATCTCCCTCCCCGTGTATGTTTATGTGTGTATGTTTATGTGTGTATGAATGTGTGTGTATGTGGCACGCTGGGGATGAGACTGGGACTCATAGCTTCCCAAACCCTCTTTTTGCCTCCACCTCGCCATCTGCACCCACCCCAACCACCGGATCTCCGGATGCTGTGTGCGGTTCCTTACCCCGTGGAACTGAGTTTTCAATCCTTGCTTCCTTTGCACCTTCGTCCACGTTGCGGGGTTTTGTCTGCTCCTTCACGGCTGCCCGTGTTCCACAGACCCCCTGTGCAAGGGAAGCTTACTGAGTAGCTCCATCAATGACTTACCGGGTCGGTCGTGGATGTGGGAGGCCGCGGGTCCTACCGCGGCGCTGAAGCTCTCTCCCGCAAACCTCAATTCAACACAGGTGCGATACTCACCTGGTACACCGTTACATCCCTGGAATGGATGAATGGATGAAGAATGCAACCCAGTTTATGTTTGTATGTGTTTGTGTGGTGCGTGTGTGCAAGCATCTGTTCCTCCTTCATTGGCTTGTTTCTTTAATGCTGACGTCTTCGTGCTTAACCCCCATCACCCTTCCCATCCGCCCCCCCTCAGGCACTTCGCACGGAATTCTGTTTTCACCTGGGAGCGCCGTGTCCCTCGATGAGGCAGCTCTGTGGTGGTAGTACGGCATCTTGCAGGTACGAATATGTACGAGAAACGTTACATAAGCTCATTTGGCAGCAACAGACTATCATCCCTTGCAGTACAGACCACAGCATAAAGGCTGGGTACATGGCCAGTCCGGTTTTCCTGTTTTGTCGTCGAGGTATTGGGTCTTGGCCCAGACCAACTTGGAGCACGTAACGAACTAACGGCCAGTCAGTCGTTCCATTTGTTGGTCCATCCGGAGCGAAGCAGGGCAGTTCCCGACCGGGCAGCGGACGGCTCTAAAACTTCCCTATGTCCCAACCCAAGGATCCCTCAGGGCAGGCTTCCTAACGACGGCTCAGAGTTTTCTCGCTGACCGGGCCCTTGTCTGCAGCTTTGGAGTAACCCTACCGTGGATGTAATGGGCATTAATCGTAATTTCAATATGTCACAATTATTATGAAAGCAAATCCTCACGACACGCTGTTGTAGGGCATAGGGCCGTTGGATGACATTCATACGGCAGACAGCGTATAGCTTATTTTCACCGCATCGAGCTGTATCATCGCAGCCAAGCGACGGACAGAGGCCGATGTTCGGTCGCACCCCTACTTCCTCTTCGCGCACAGGTTCTCCCTGTGGTCCGCCGCGGGGGTCAGCGGCGCTGACGGCGGGTTCTGCTGCTTGTTGGGGAACATGGACCTGGGCACGGCACAGCCACCAACACTGTCGCCGAGACTACCATCGCCTGCACCCAACGCTCCATGTTCTGGGCCACCGGTGCCTCCGAAACCCAAACCACCGAATCCTTCCCGAGAGCCACCGCCGCCACCATCTCAGCCCCCCGTTAGGCCGCCAGTAAACCCGTATCCGCCCGTGCCATTGGAACCGCCGGTGCCAAGCCCTTCATCGTTGAGGCTGCCCCCTTCACCGCCGTTCTCACGACTACCCCCACAAAGTCCATCAGTACTTCCATCCATCCCGTTTTCCCCCCAGCCATTTCCCCAGCTGCAACCAGGTCGAGCGCATCCACCATCACCGCCATCGCCACCACGACCGAGAAGACCTCCACCGTCATCGCCCACTGGAGGTGGCGGTCGGCCACCTAGCCCGCCTTCCCCTATCAATGTGTCGCTACAGCCGCCGCTGCCGCCGCCCCCACCACCCCCACCACCGCGGTCCTCATCCCCGCTCCCGTCTGTTCCACCGCGCCCACCGCTGCCCCCTGTCATTCTGGAATCACCACCGGCATCACCGCCACCAGCGGCAAGTTCCATCCCACCCCTTCCACCCTCTTGGTCTCAATCTGCACCACCTTCACCTTCACCAGCATCTTCACCATCTCCACGACAACAACCACCGCTCCTTCCCTACCCTTCTCCACTGCGAAAGGCCCCATCCAGTCCACCATCTCCATCCCCCCCAATCCCACAACAACCAAAGCCGTTGGGGCCTCCAGCGCAGCTACCACCACCACCTCCACCACCTCCACCAACGGGGCCGCAACCGGGACGACCGCAAGTTCCTCAGCTCGATCAGCCTCCCTCAGGTCCCTCAATTCCACTTGGGCCCTCATCACCACCAAATATACATCTCCTTGGTCCTCCCCCGCCAAGCCCCCTGCCGCCCTCACCGCCACCCCCAAGCCCCGTGCCGCCCTCACCGCCACCCCCAAGCCCTATACCACCATCACCGCCACCCCCAAGCCCTATACCACCATCACCGCCACCTCCAAGTCCACAGCCTCAGCTTGGGCCGTTACATCCCATATCGATGACATCCCCTCCCTTTGCTCCCCCCCATCAACCAACACCTATGACCCCAACACCTTATCCTCCCCTTCCATCACCCTCTCCACAACCAGTGCCCGATCCGCCACCGCGAATAAAGCCGCCATCCCGGCCTAAGACATCGCCACCTCCACCTCCGCCATCCCTAGTGCCACCAAGTAGTCCCCTATCTCTACCTGTGCCCTCGCCTCCATCTTCCCTACCGCAATTTCCATCAACAACATCGCCGTTGCTGCCATCACCTCCACCACCTCCACCGCCTCCAAGACCCAGATCTCCATCGATAGCTCTATTGCCACAATCACCTCAACAACCAGAGTCATCATCACATCCATCCAAACCGCCAAGCGATAAACCTACCCCTTCACCACCACCTCCGCAGGCGCTGCAGACGCCGCTGTCACTTCCGCCGTCTCCGTCTGTCCCCGCACCGCCTGGTTACCCTCCAGTCTCCCCATCCGACCCTGCACCACCATCTACCCCGCCGAGCTACCTACCCTATCCCCCTCCCCCGCCGCCGTCGCCGCCGCCCCCTCCTCCGTCGCCATCCCTTCCGCCTGTGTACGACAGTCCGCCACCCAGTGAGCCTCCGGCGTCTCCGTCTGTCCCCGCACCGCCTGGTTACCCTCCAGTCTCCCCATCCGCCCCTGCACCACCATCTACCCCGCCGAGCTACCTACCCTATCCCCCACCCCCGCCGCCGTCGCCGCCGCCGCCACCTCCTCCGTCACCATCTCTTCCGCCTGTGTACGACAGTCCGCCACCCAGTGAGCCTCCGGCGTCTCCGTCTGTCCCCGCACCGCCTGGTTACCCTCCAGTCTCCCCATCCGCCCCTGCACCACCATCTACCCCGCCGAGCTTCCTACCCTATCCCCCTCCCTCGCCGCCGCCGCCGCCGCCCCCTCCTCCGTCACCATCTCTTCCGTCTGTGTACGACAGTCCGCCACCCAGTGAGCCTCCGGCGTCTCCGTCTGTCCCCGCACCGCCTGGTTACCCTCCAGTCTCCCCATCGGCCCCTGCACCACCATCTACCCCGCCGAGCTACCTACCCTATCCCCCTCCCCCGCCGTCGCCGCCGCCGCCACCTCCTCCGTCACCATCTCTTCCGCCTGTGTACGACAGTCCGCCACCCAGTGAGCCTCCAGCGTCTCCGTCTGTCCCCGCACCGCCTGGTTACCCTCCAGTCTCCCCATCGGCCCCTGCACCACCATCTACCCCGCCGAGCTACCTACCCTATCCCCCACCCCCGCCGCCGTCGCCGCCGCCGCCACCTCCTCCGTCGCCATCTCTTCCGCCTGTGTACGACAGTCCGCCACCTAGTGAGCGTCCGGCGTCTCCGTCTGTCCCCGCACCGCCTGGTTACCCTCCAGTCTCCCCATCCGCCCCTGCACCACCATCTACCCCGCCGAGCTACCTACCCTATCCCCCACCCCCGCCGCCGTCGCCGCCGCCGCCACCTCCTCCGTCACCATCTCTTCCGCCTGTGTACGACAGTCCGCCACCCAGTGAGCCTCCGGCGTCTCCGTCTGTCCCCGCACCGCCTGGTTACCCTCCAGTCTCCCCATCCGACCCTGCACCACCATCTACCCCGCCGAACTACCTACCCTATCCCCCTCCCCCGCCGCCGTCGCCGCCGCCGCCACGTCCTCCGTCGCCATCTTTTCCGCCTGTGTACGACAGTCCGCCACCCAGTGAGCCTCCGGCGTCTCCGTCTGTCCCCGCACCGCCTGGTTACCCTCCAGTCTCCCCATCGGCCCCTGCACCACCATCTACCCCGCCGAGCTACCTACCCTATCCCCCACCCCCGCCGCCGTCGCCGCCGCCGCCACCTCCTCCGTCACCATCTCTTCCGCCTGTGTACGACAGTCCGCCACCCAGTGAGCCTCCGGCGTCTCCGTCTGTCCCCGCACCGCCTGGTTACCCTCCAGTCTCCCCATCCGCCCCTGCACCACCATCTACCCCGCCGAGCTACCTACCCTATCCCCCACCCCCGCCGCCGTCGCCGCCGCCGCCCCCTCCTCCGTCACCATCTCTTCCGCCTGTGTACGACAGTCCGCCACCCAGTGAGCCTCCGGCGTCTCCGTCTGTCCCCGCACCGCCTGGTTACCCTCCAGTCTCCCCATCCGCCCCTGCACCACCATCTACCCCGCCGAGCTACCTACCCTATCCCCCTCCCCCGCCGCCGTCGCCGCCGCCACCTCCTCCGTCACCATCTCTTGCGCCTGTGTACGACAGTCCGCCACCCAGTGAGCCTCCGGCGTCTCCGTCTGTCCCCGCACCGCCTGGTTACCCTCCAGTCTCCCCATCGGCCCCTGCACCACCATCTACCCCGCCGAGCTACCTACCCTATCCCCCACCCCCGCCGCCGTCGCCGCCGCCGCCACCTCCTCCGTCACCATCTCTTCCGCCTGTGTACGACAGTCCGCCACCCAGTGAGCCTCCGGCGTCTCCGTCTGTCCCCGCACCGCCTGGTTACCCTCCAGTCTCCCCATCCGCCCCTGCACCACCATCTACCCCGCCGAGCTACCTACCCTATCCCCCACCCCCGCCGCCGTCGCCGCCGCCGCCCCCTCCTCCGTCACCATCTCTTCCGCCTGTGTACGACAGTCCGCCACCCAGTGAGCCTCCGGCGTCTCCGTCTGTCCCCGCACCGCCTGGTTACCCTCCAGTCTCCCCATCCGCCCCTGCACCACCATCTACCCCGCCGAGCTACCTACCCTATCCCCCTCCCCCGCCGCCGTCGCCGCCGCCACCTCCTCCGTCACCATCTCTTGCGCCTGTGTACGACAGTCCGCCACCCAGTGAGCCTCCGGCGTCTCCGTCTGTCCCCGCACCGCCTGGTTACCCTCCAGTCTCCCCATCCGCCCCTGCACCACCATCTACCCCGCCGAGCTTCCTACCCTATCCCCCACCCCCGCCGCCGTCGCCGCCGCCGCCACCTCCTCCGTCACCATCTCTTCCGCCTGTGTACGACAGTCCGCCACCCAGTGAGCCTCCGGCGTCTCCGTCTGTCCCCGCACCGCCTGGTTACCCTCCAGTCTCCCCATCCGCCCCTGCACCACCATCTACCCCGCCGAGCTACCTACCCTATCCCCCACCCCCGCCGCCGTCGCCACCGCCGCCACTTCCTCCGTCGCCATCTCTTCCGCCTGTGTACGACAGTCCGCCACCCAGTGAGCCTCCGGCGTCTCCGTCTGTCCCCGCACCGCCTGGTTACCCTCCAGTCTCCCCATCCGCCCCTGCACCACCATCTACCCCGCCGAGCTTCCTACCCTATCCCCCACCCCCGCCGCCGTCGCCGCCGCCGCCACCTCCTCCGTCACCATCTCTTCCGCCTGTGTACGACAGTCCGCCACCCAGTGAGCCTCCGGCGTCTCCGTCTGTCCCCGCACCGCCTGGTTACCCTCCAGTCTCCCCATCCGCCCCTGCACCACCATCTACCCCGCCGAGCTACCTACCCTATCCCCCTCCCCCGCCGCCGTCGCCGCCGCCGCCACCTCCTCCGTCGCCATCTCTTCCGCCTGTGTACGACAGTCCGCCACCCAGTGAGCCTCCAGCGTCTCCGTCTGTCCCCGCACCGCCTGGTTACCCTCCAGTCTCCCCATCCGCCCCTGCACCACCATCTACCCCGCCGAACTACCTACCCTATCCCCCACCCCCGCCGCCGTCGCCGCCGCCGCCACCTCCTCCGTCGCCATCTCTTCCGCCTGTGTACGACAGTCCGCCACCCAGTGAGCCTCCGGCGTCTCCGTCTGTCCCCGCACCGCCTGGTTACCCTCCAGTCTCCCCATCCGCCCCTGCACCACCATCTACCCCGCCGAGCTACCTACCCTATCCCCCACCCCCGCCGCCGTCGCCACCGCCGCCACCTCCTCCGTCGCCATCTCTTCCGCCTGTGTACGACAGTCCGCCACCCAGTGAGCCTCCGGCGTCTCCGTCTGTCCCCGCACCGCCTGGTTACCCTCCAGTCTCCCCATCCGCCCCTGCACCACCATCTACCCCGCCGAACTACCTACCTTATACCCCATCCCCGCTGCCTTCACCGCCGCCCCCTCCTCCGTCGCCATCTCTTCCGCCTGTGTACGACAGTCCGCCACCCAGTGAGCCTCCGGCGTCTCCGTCTGTCCCCGCACCGCCTGGTTACCCTCCAGTCTCCCCATCCGCCCCTGCACCACCATCTACCCCGCCGAGCTACCTACCCTATCCCCCACCCCCGCCGCCGTCGCCGCCGCCGCCACCTCCTCCGTCACCATCTCTTGCGCCTGTGTACGACAGTCCGCCACCCAGTGAGCCTCCGGCGTCTCCGTCTGTCCCCGCACCGCCTGGTTACCCTCCAGTCTCCCCATCGGCCCCTGCACCACCATCTACCCCGCCGAGCTACCTACCCTATCCCCCACCCCCGCCGCCGTCGCCGCCGCCGCCACCTCCTCCGTCACCATCTCTTCCGCCTGTGTACGACAGTCCGCCACCCAGTGAGCCTCCGGCGTCTCCGTCTGTCCCCGCACCGCCTGGTTACCCTCCAGTCTCCCCATCCGCCCCTGCACCACCATCTACCCCGCCGAGCTACCTACCCTATCCCCCTCCCCCGCCGCCGTCGCCGCCGCCGCCACCTCCTCCGTCACCATCTCTTCCGCCTGTGTACGACAGTCCGCCACCCAGTGAGCCTCCGGCGTCTCCGTCTGTCCCCGCACCGCCTGGTTACCCTCCAGTCTCCCCATCCGCCCCTGCACCACCATCTACCCCGCCGAGCTACCTACCCTATCCCCCACCCCCGCCGCCGTCGCCGCCGCCGCCACCTCCTCCGTCACCATCTCTTCCGCCTGTGTACGACAGTCCGCCACCCAGTGAGCCTCCGGCGTCTCCGTCTGTCCCCGCACCGCCTGGTTACCCTCCAGTCTCCCCATCCGCCCCTGCACCACCATCTACCCCGCCGAGCTACCTACCCTATCCCCCACCCCCGCCGCCGTCGCCGCCGCCGCCACCTCCTCCGTCGCCATCTCTTCCGCCTGTGTACGACAGTCCGCCACCCAGTGAGCCTCCGGCGTCTCCGTCTGTCCCCGCACCGCCTGGTTACCCTCCAGTCTCCCCATCCGCCCCTGCACCACCATCTACCCCGCCGAGCTACCTACCCTATCCCCCACCCCCGCCGCCGTCGCCACCGCCGCCACTTCCTCCGTCGCCATCTCTTCCGCCTGTGTACGACAGTCCGCCACCCAGTGAGCCTCCGGCGTCTCCGTCTGTCCCCGCACCGCCTGGTTACCCTCCAGTCTCCCCATCCGCCCCTGCACCACCATCTACCCCGCCGAGCTTCCTACCCTATCCCCCACCCCCGCCGCCGTCGCCGCCGCCGCCACCTCCTCCGTCACCATCTCTTCCGCCTGTGTACGACAGTCCGCCACCCAGTGAGCCTCCGGCGTCTCCGTCTGTCCCCGCACCGCCTGGTTACCCTCCAGTCTCCCCATCCGCCCCTGCACCACCATCTACCCCGCCGAGCTACCTACCCTATCCCCCTCCCCCGCCGCCGTCGCCGCCGCCGCCACCTCCTCCGTCGCCATCTCTTCCGCCTGTGTACGACAGTCCGCCACCCAGTGAGCCTCCAGCGTCTCCGTCTGTCCCCGCACCGCCTGGTTACCCTCCAGTCTCCCCATCCGCCCCTGCACCACCATCTACCCCGCCGAACTACCTACCCTATCCCCCACCCCCGCCGCCGTCGCCGCCGCCGCCACCTCCTCCGTCGCCATCTCTTCCGCCTGTGTACGACAGTCCGCCACCCAGTGAGCCTCCGGCGTCTCCGTCTGTCCCCGCACCGCCTGGTTACCCTCCAGTCTCCCCATCCGCCCCTGCACCACCATCTACCCCGCCGAGCTACCTACCCTATCCCCCACCCCCGCCGCCGTCGCCACCGCCGCCACCTCCTCCGTCGCCATCTCTTCCGCCTGTGTACGACAGTCCGCCACCCAGTGAGCCTCCGGCGTCTCCGTCTGTCCCCGCACCGCCTGGTTACCCTCCAGTCTCCCCATCCGCCCCTGCACCACCATCTACCCCGCCGAACTACCTACCTTATACCCCATCCCCGCTGCCTTCACCGCCGCCCCCTCCTCCGTCGCCATCTCTTCCGCCTGTGTACGACAGTCCGCCACCCAGTGAGCCTCCGGCGTCTCCGTCTGTCCCCGCACCGCCTGGTTACCCTCCAGTCTCCCCATCCGCCCCTGCACCACCATCTACCCCGCCGAGCTACCTACCCTATCCCCCACCCCCGCCGCCGTCGCCGCCGCCGCCACCTCCTCCGTCGCCATCTCTTCCGCCTGTGTACGACAGTCCGCCACCCAGTGAGCCTCCGGCGTCTCCGTCTGTCCCAGCACCGCCTGGTTACCCTCCAGTCTCCCCATCCGCCCCTGCACCACCATCTACCCCGCCGAGCTACCTACCCTATCCCCCACAACCGCCGCCGCCGCCGCCGCCACCTCCTCCGTCACCATCTCTTCCGCCTCTGTACGACAGTCCGCCACCCAGTGAGCCTCCGGCGTCTCCTTCTGTCCCCGCACCGCCTGGTTACCCTCCAGTCTCCCCATCCGCCCCTGCACCACCATCTACCCCGCCGAGCTACCTACCCTATCCCCCACCCCCGCCGCCGTCGCCGCCGCCGCCCCCTCCTCCGTCGCCATCTCTTCCGCCTGTGTACGACAGTCCGCCACCCAGTGAGCCTCCGGCGTCTCCGTCTGTCCCCGCACCGCCTGGTTACCCTCCAGTCTCCCCATCCGCCCCTGCACCACCATCTACCCCGCCGAGCTTCCTACCTCATCCCCCTCCCCCGCCGCCGTCGCCGCCGCCCCCTCCTCCGTCGCCATCTCTTCCGCCTGTGTACGACAGTCCGCCACCCAGTGAGCCTCCGGCGTCTCCGTCTGCCCCCTCACCGCCTGGTTACCCTCCAGTCTCCCCATCCGCCCCTGCACCACCATCTACCCCGCCGAGCTACCTACCCTATCCCCCTCCCCCGCCGCCGTCGCCGCCGCCGCCCCCTCCTCCGTCGCCATCTCTTCCGCCTGTGTACGACAGTCCGCCACCCAGTGAGCCTCCGGCGTCTCCGTCTGTCCCCGCACCGCCTGGTTACCCTCCAGTCTCCCCATCCGCCCCTGCACCACCATCTACCCCGCCGAGCTACCTACCCTATCCCCCACCCCCGCCGCCGTCGCCACCGCCGCCACTTCCTCCGTCGCCATCTCTTCCGCCTGTGTACGACAGTCCGCCACCCAGTGAGCCTCCGGCGTCTCCGTCTGTCCCCGCACCGCCTGGTTACCCTCCAGTCTCCCCATCCGCCCCTGCACCACCATCTACCCCGCCGAGCTTCCTACCCTATCCCCCACCCCCGCCGCCGTCGCCGCCGCCGCCACCTCCTCCGTCACCATCTCTTCCGCCTGTGTACGACAGTCCGCCACCCAGTGAGCCTCCGGCGTCTCCGTCTGTCCCCGCACCGCCTGGTTACCCTCCAGTCTCCCCATCCGCCCCTGCACCACCATCTACCCCGCCGAGCTACCTACCCTATCCCCCTCCCCCGCCGCCGTCGCCGCCGCCGCCACCTCCTCCGTCGCCATCTCTTCCGCCTGTGTACGACAGTCCGCCACCCAGTGAGCCTCCGGCGTCTCCGTCTGTCCCCGCACCGCCTGGTTACCCTCCAGTCTCCCCATCCGCCCCTGCACCACCATCTACCCCGCCGAACTACCTACCCTATCCCCCACCCCCGCCGCCGTCGCCGCCGCCGCCACCTCCTCCGTCACCATCTCTTCCGCCTGTGTACGACAGTCCGCCACCCAGTGAGCCTCCGGCATCTCCGTCTGTCCCCGCACCGCCTGGTTACCCTCCAGTCTCCCCATCCGCCCCTGCACCACCATCTACCCCGCCGAGCTACCTACCCTATCCCCCTCCCCCGCCGCCGTCGCCGCCGCCGCCACCTCCTCCGTCGCCATCTCTTCCGCCTGTGTACGACAGTCCGCCACCCAGTGAGCCTCCAGCGTCTCCGTCTGTCCCCGCACCGCCTGGTTACCCTCCAGTCTCCCCATCCGCCCCTGCACCACCATCTACCCCGCCGAACTACCTACCCTATCCCCCACCCCCGCCGCCGTCGCCGCCGCCGCCACCTCCTCCGTCACCATCTCTTCCGCCTGTGTACGACAGTCCGCCACCCAGTGAGCCTCCGGCGTCTCCGTCTGTCCCCGCACCGCCTGGTTACCCTCCAGTCTCCCCATCCGCCCCTGCACCACCATCTACCCCGCCGAGCTACCTACCCTATCCCCCACCCCCGCCGCCGTCGCCGCCGCCGCCACCTCCTCCGTCACCATCTCTTCCGCCTGTGTACGACAGTCCGCCACCCAGTGAGCCTCCGGCGTCTCCGTCTGTCCCCGCACCGCCTGGTTACCCTCCAGTCTCCCCATCCGCCCCTGCACCACCATCTACCCCGCCGAGCTACCTACCCTATCCCCCACCCCCGCCGCCGTCGCCGCCGCCGCCACCTCCTCCGTCACCATCTCTTCCGCCTGTGTACGACAGTCCGCCACCCAGTGAGCCTCCGGCGTCTCCGTCTGTCCCCGCACCGCCTGGTTACCCTCCAGTCTCCCCATCCGCCCCTGCACCACCATCTACCCCGCCGAGCTACCTACCCTATCCCCCACCCCCGCCGCCGTCGCCACCGCCGCCACTTCCTCCGTCGCCATCTCTTCCGCCTGTGTACGACAGTCCGCCACCCAGTGAGCCTCCGGCGTCTCCGTCTGTCCCCGCACCGCCTGGTTACCCTCCAGTCTCCCCATCCGCCCCTGCACCACCATCTACCCCGCCGAACTACCTACCCTATCCCCCACCCCCGCCGCCGTCGCCGCCGCCGCCCCCTCCTCCGTCACCATCTCTTCCGCCTGTGTACGACAGTCCGCCACCCAGTGAGCCTCCGGCGTCTCCGTCTGTCCCCGCACCGCCTGGTTACCCTCCAGTCTCCCCATCCGCCCCTGCACCACCATCTACCCCGCCGAACTACCTACCCTATCCCCCACCCCCGCCGCCGTCGCCGCCGCCGCCACCTCCTCCGTCGCCATCTCTTCCGCCTGTGTACGACAGTCCGCCACCCAGTGAGCCTCCGGCGTCTCCGTCTGTCCCCGCACCGCCTGGTTACCCTCCAGTCTCCCCATCCGCCCCTGCACCACCATCTACCCCGCCGAGCTACCTACCCTATCCCCCACCCCCGCCGCCGTCGCCACCGCCGCCACCTCCTCCGTCGCCATCTCTTCCGCCTGTGTACGACAGTCCGCCACCCAGTGAGCCTCCGGCGTCTCCGTCTGTCCCCGCACCGCCTGGTTACCCTCCAGTCTCCCCATCCGCCCCTGCACCACCATCTACCCCGCCGAACTACCTACCTTATACCCCATCCCCGCTGCCTTCACCGCCGCCCCCTCCTCCGTCGCCATCTCTTCCGCCTGTGTACGACAGTCCGCCACCCAGTGAGCCTCCGGCGTCTCCGTCTGTCCCCGCACCGCCTGGTTACCCTCCAGTCTCCCCATCCGCCCCTGCACCACCATCTACCCCGCCGAGCTACCTACCCTATCCCCCACCCCCGCCGCCGTCGCCGCCGCCGCCACCTCCTCCGTCGCCATCTCTTCCGCCTGTGTACGACAGTCCGCCACCCAGTGAGCCTCCGGCGTCTCCGTCTGTCCCAGCACCGCCTGGTTACCCTCCAGTCTCCCCATCCGCCCCTGCACCACCATCTACCCCGCCGAGCTACCTACCCTATCCCCCACAACCGCCGCCGCCGCCGCCGCCACCTCCTCCGTCACCATCTCTTCCGCCTCTGTACGACAGTCCGCCACCCAGTGAGCCTCCGGCGTCTCCTTCTGTCCCCGCACCGCCTGGTTACCCTCCAGTCTCCCCATCCGCCCCTGCACCACCATCTACCCCGCCGAGCTACCTACCCTATCCCCCACCCCCGCCGCCGTCGCCGCCGCCGCCCCCTCCTCCGTCGCCATCTCTTCCGCCTGTGTACGACAGTCCGCCACCCAGTGAGCCTCCGGCGTCTCCGTCTGTCCCCGCACCGCCTGGTTACCCTCCAGTCTCCCCATCCGCCCCTGCACCACCATCTACCCCGCCGAGCTTCCTACCTCATCCCCCTCCCCCGCCGCCGTCGCCGCCGCCCCCTCCTCCGTCGCCATCTCTTCCGCCTGTGTACGACAGTCCGCCACCCAGTGAGCCTCCGGCGTCTCCGTCTGCCCCCTCACCGCCTGGTTACCCTCCAGTCTCCCCATCCGCCCCTGCACCACCATCTACCCCGCCGAGCTACCTACCCTATCCCCCTCCCCCGCCGCCGTCGCCGCCGCCGCCACCTCCTCCGTCACCATCTCTTTCGCCTCTGTACGACAGTCCGCCACCCAGTGAGCCTCCAGCGTCTCCGTCTGTCCCCGCACCGCCTGGTTACCCTCCAGTCTCCCCATCCGCCCCTGCACCACCATCTACCCCGCCGAGCTTCCTACCCTATCCCCCTCCCCCGCCGCCGTCGCCGCCGCCCCCTCCTCCGTCGCCATCTCTTCCGCCTGTGTACGACAGTCCGCCACCCAGTGAGCCTCCGGCGTCTCCGTCTGTCCCCGCACCGCCTGGTTACCCTCCAGTCTCCCCATCCGCCCCTGCACCACCATCTACCCCGCCGAGCTACCTACCCTATCCCCCACCCCCGCCGCCGTCGCCGCCGCCGCCACCTCCTCCGTCGCCATCTCTTCCGCCTGTGTACGACAGTCCGCCACCCAGTGAGCCTCCGGCGTCTCCGTCTGTCCCAGCACCGCCTGGTTACCCTCCAGTCTCCCCATCCGCCCCTGCACCACCATCTACCCCGCCGAGCTACCTACCCTATCCCCCACCCCCGCCGCCGTCGCCGCCGCCGCCCCCTCCTCCGTCGCCATCTCTTCCGCCTGTGTACGACAGTCCGCCACCCAGTGAGCCTCCGGCGTCTCCGTCTGTCCCCGCACCGCCTGGTTACCCTCCAGTCTCCCCATCCGCCCCTGCACCACCATCTACCCCGCCGAGCTTCCTACCCTATCCCCCTCCCCCGCCGCCGTCGCCGCCGCCCCCTCCTCCGTCGCCATCTCTTCCGCCTGTGTACGACAGTCCGCCACCCAGTGAGCCTCCGGCGTCTCCGTCTGCCCCCTCACCGCCTGGTTACCCTCCAGTCTCCCCATCCGCCCCTGCACCACCATCTACCCCGCCGAGCTTCCTACCCTATCCCCCTCCCCCGCCGCCGTCGCCGCCGCCGCCACCTCCTCCGTCACCATCTCTTTCGCCTCTGTACGACAGTCCGCCACCCAGTGAGCCTCCAGCGTCTCCGTCTGTCCCCGCACCGCCTGGTTACCCTCCAGTCTCCCCATCCGCCCCTGCACCACCATCTACCCCGCCGAGCTTCCTACCCTATCCCCCTCCCCCGCCGCCGTCGCCGCCGCCCCCTCCTCCGTCGCCATCTCTTCCGCCTGTGTACGACAGTCCGCCACCCAGTGAGCCTCCAGCGTCTCCGTCTGTCCCCGCACCGCCTGGTTACCCTCCAGTCTCCCCATCCGCCCCTGCACCACCATCTACCCCGCCGAGCTTCCTACCCTATCCCCCTCCCCCGCCGCCGTCGCCGCCGCCCCCTCCTCCGTCGCCATCTCTTCCGCCTGTGTACGACAGTCCGCCACCCAGTGAGCCTCCGGCGTCTCCGTCTGCCCCCTCACCGCCTGGTTACCCTCCAGTCTCCCCATCCGCCCCTGCACCACCATCTACCCCGCTGAGCTTCCTAACCTATCCCCCTCCCCCGCCGCCGTCGCCGCCGCCGCCACCTCCTCCGTCACCATCTCTTTCGCCTCTGTACGACAGTCCGCCACCCAGTGAGCCTCCAGCGTCTCCGTCTGTCCCCGCACCGCCTGGTTACCCTCCAGTCTCCCCATCCGCCCCTGCACCACCATCTACCCCGCCGAGCTTCCTACCCTATCCCCCTCCCCCGCCGCCGTCGCCGCCGCCCCCTCCTCCGTCGCCATCTCTTCCGCCTGTGTACGACAGTCCGCCACCCAGTGAGCCTCCGGCGTCTCCGTCTGTCCCCGCACCGCCTGGTTACCCTCCAGTCTCCCCATCCGCCCCTGCACCACCATCTACCCCGCCGAGCTACCTACCCTATCCCCCACCCCCGCCGCCGTCGCCGCCGCCGCCCCCTCCTCCGTCGCCATCTCTTCCGCCTGTGTACGACAGTCCGCCACCCAGTGAGCCTCCAGCGTCTCCGTCTGTCCCCGCACCGCCTGGTTACCCTCCAGTCTCCCCATCCGCCCCTGCACCACCATCTACCCCGCCGAGCTTCCTACCCTATCCCCCTCCCCCGCCGCCGTCGCCGCCGCCCCCTCCTCCGTCGCCATCTCTTCCGCCTGTGTACGACAGTCCGCCACCCAGTGAGCCTCCGGCGTCTCCGTCTGCCCCCTCACCGCCTGGTTACCCTCCAGTCTCCCCATCCGCCCCTGCACCACCATCTACCCCGCCGAGCTACCTACCCTATCCCCCTCCCCCGCCGCCGTCGCCGCCGCCGCCACCTCCTCCGTCACCATCTCTTCCGCCTCTGTACGACAGTCCGCCACCCAGTGAGCCTCCAGCGTCTCCGTCTGTCCCCGCACCGCCTGGTTACCCTCCAGTCTCCCCATCCGCCCCTGCACCACCATCTACCCCGCCGAGCTTCCTACCCTATCCCCCTCCCCCGCCGCCGTCGCCGCCGCCCCCTCCTCCGTCACCATCTCTTCCGCCTGTGTACGACAGTCCGCCACCCAGTGAGCCTCCGGCGTCTCCGTCTGTCCCCGCACCGCCTGGTTACCCTCCAGTCTCCCCATCCGCCCCTGCACCACCATCTACCCCGCCGAGCTACCTACCCTATCCCCCTCCCCCGCCGCCGCCGCCCCTGCCGCCACCTCCTCCGTCACCATCTCTTCCGCCTGTGTACGACAGTCCGCCACCCAGTGAGCCTCCGGCGTCTCCGTCTGTCCCCGCACCGCCTGGTTACCCTCCAGTCTCCCCATCCGCCCCTGCACCACCATCTACCCCGCCGAGCTACCTACCCTATCCCCCTCCCTCGCCGCCGTCGCCGCCGCCACCTCCTCCGTCACCATCTCTTCCGCCTGTGTACGACAGTCCGCCACCCAGTGAGCCTCCGGCGTCTCCGTCTGTCCCCGCACCGCCTGGTTACCCTCCAGTCTCCCCATCCGCCCCTGCATCACCATCTACGCCGCCGAGCTACCTACCATATCTCCTACCCTCGCCGCCGCCGTCGCCGCCGCCACGTCCTCCGTCGCCATCTCTTCCGCCTGTGTACGACAGTCCGCCACCCAGTGAGCATTTTAATCCTCCGCCAATATATCCATCTCGATTACCCGTACAGATACCCTCACATCCATTTGTACCACGCCAATCGAACCCTCCTCCATCGCCCTCGCCTCTCCTCCTGCCTTACCCAGTTCTACCTTTACGAGCTCCAAACAGGCCACCATCTACCGGACACCCTGATCAATCTCCTCCCCTTGACCCATCACCTCGGCTGCCCCCCTTCCCGTCCTTATACGCCGATCCTCCATTTACATCCATGTATCCACCGACAGCGGTTCCCTCCCAACCCACCCTTCAACCTTCGTTCCCTTTCCCGCCGAGTGGACTCGCTTCACCATCTCCCCCACCCGCATCGCGACCACCGGTGCCTTACCCACCCATTGTTATTCCAGAGGTATCTGTGTCCTGGAATACGACAGGGTACGACATGTCAGTGTACGGCACATCACAGAACACGACACATTTTGCCTTTACTTATCTGTTGGGTGCGCCTCAGCTGACCCCTGCAGTCCTGGGCTGGCAGGTCGTATTAGATCCGCTTATCGTGGGGTTTGGACTCAATATCAACGCCGCCGCTGCAATTCGTACTGCAGCCAGCGGCAGCCAGGAAGCGGTGATGCTCGTTCCGCTTGTTCCGCTGAATGGCTCACCGCCGCTGCTGACGTGCCTGGACGGTGTCGCGCCAGGATCCATTGTGCTGTATAACGTGACCATCCCCACCACGTCGTCGCGACCGCCAACGCCTGCATCCTCGCCTGCGGTGTTCGAGACGGCGGTGGGGCCAACACGTCACCGACGTCGGGCTCAGCAGCTGCAGCTGGAGAACTGGCAGCAGACTCGACGGCTTCAGCAGCAGCAGCAGCAGCGCAGGTTTGATATGCAGGCGGTGATGTGGAATAAGGACATAAAGACACAGCTGACGCTGCCGTCGGAGCCATCGGGACCTAGCAGTGCCGTACTGAAACAAAGCATGGCGAGATGTAATGAAGTGTCCAGTAATGTCCTGATCGGACCAGGTGGTTGCATTTCTACGGCGTTACGACGGTCGTTAACTGCAAACCTTACAACTGTGACAATTGAACTGTACGGTAACGCCTCGGACGCCTCATGTGCGGCGTTCCTAGAAGGCATGCCATCGCCGGCCTGGGTGGCCGTACAGTTGGCTGGGCCTCCAGCCATTGAAGCGGTGACGGCGGCGGGCTACATCCCCGCCGCCGCCTTCCCGTACGACAATGCCCTGGTGGTGCCCTTCCGAGTCGCCAAGAGTACACTATTCACCTTCTCACTTTCTACGCACGGTGTCGCCGCCGTCAACGATATTTGCAGGCAACTTTTATTGACAGGACAATTGCCCGATACATGTGTCTTACGTGTGCTGTATGAGTCGAAGTGTGTCTCCGGCCTTGCTAGCGAGCTCTCCAAAAGCTTTGCGGGTGGCGGCGCCGGCGCTGGCCCCGGCGGTGGCACCGCGACCGTCGGCGGCGCGCCAGTTATCGAGCCCTGGACAAGTCCCCCACTTCCGTCACCATCCAATCCGCAAGGCGGTGGCGGAGGTGGCGATACGACGATAGGCAGGGGCGACGGCGGCCGCGGCAGCAAACTAAGCAACGGCCAGATCGCCCTTATCGTCTGCTTAGTGGTTGGCTCGACACTGCTCGCCTGCATTCTTGTGGCCCTCTATTGCCACCGCCGCAGCAAGTTTGACGTCGCAAGGGGTATAGAGTCGGAGGCCTACGGTCAGACGGTGACGTACAACGTGCTGGCCGCGGCGGAGACGACCACGATCCTACAAATCCCAGATCGTCCCGGCGAAACCGGGGCTAGGGGGGGGCCTCAGCAGGCCCGGCCGCCTGGTCGCACTGGTTTCGGGCGCCTGCTACTGCTGCGCGGCAGGGGGGCGGTAAGTGAGTCGCAGCTGGCCAGCCCAAATTTGTTACAGCCGCCGCCTTTGCCGCCGCCATTCCTGCCGCCGCGGGTCGGAGGGAGGCACGAGCAGGACGAAGAGACACTGACGCAGGACGATCGGTTCGAGGAAGAGTCCTTTCGGCCGTCCATCAGCCCACGGTCACTCCACCAAACGGTTAGACCGGGGCTGCTGACGTACTATAATGCTGGTGGTGATGGGGCCAGCGGCAGCGGTGCACCATCGGGTTCGGCCGCGTGGGCTTACGTACCAACGACTAATTGAAACGTCTCATGTTCATCTTGGCCGTCCGTGGTATCAGTTATGAACACACGTATATGTGTATGTGTGTATGCGTGTATGTGCGAATGTGTGTATGTGTGTATGCATGTATGTCTAGCCTGGCCCGGAAAAGACCGCCGAAGCACTCTCCCTCGAAATGGGGAAGAGGGCGTGAGAGGCCACCATCACTCTGAGCTCGGCCGAGGGTGTGAGCGCGTTGTTTCCATTTTATTTAGAACCCGACAGCAGTCCGCCTGTCTGCAACCGAAAGCCTGAAAATTGGAGCAGCAAGTGTGTTCGTGTGTATGTGTGTATTAATTTAGACTCTACAGCAGTCCGCCTGTCTGCAACCGAAACCCTTAAAATCGGAGTAGCAAGTGTGTTCGTGTGTATGTGTGTACTAATTTAGAAGTGTGTATCCAAGTTGTCCAGTCGTTGTCGTTGTCGTTGTCGATTTTGTCGAAAATTGTTATTGTTAGTCAGCAGGACATTTGATCGCAGAGTGCATCCAATTGTGCAGGAGGGGGCTGGTGCTGGGCGGTTATGCGCCCGCTTCGATACGCAGGGCCCTCTAGTGGGTGGGATTTAGTTGCAGAGCTTACGCTGATTAGCATTCATGCATGGTGCACCAATCAGAGAGCCAAACCGTTTGTCCGTGGAACGAGAACAGAAAATCGCCAAACGGAAGGGACTTGTGGAAAGGAGCAGGGCTGGAGCTGCAGTGCCAGCATGTGCAGCAAGCGGACGGTGGCCCCCACGCTAATAGGACGAGGCTGAGGTTAGAGGCTGGAATCTGGCAGATTGTGAGGTTAGGTTTCGGGGCACATTAGTGATGGAATCTACGTTTAGCCTGACAGGCTAGGATGATCGGATTCCGCTTGGCTTAACGGACCAAATGACCTCCCCCACGTTTTTTTTAATACGCTTGCAACACTTCGAAGCTGGCAGCACGCAAGGAGGTGCACCTCACTACCGTGCTACCGCGCTACCGGGCTTGCGTGGACATGTACACATGTTGAATTGCCCAAATATGGGCTGACGGAAGTCCGCACTGACCGGTGTTGGCTAGGCGCATCCAAGCTGGTGTCTGGTTTGTCCATTCCGAAGGGGAGATGGATCTTTGTAAGGAAGGCGGAAGCACACACGTGCCGTAAACATTCCCAGGATTCCTACTCAAGGGGCTAGATACCTTATGTTGCCCTAACCTCCGTACATTTGCATGCATGTATTGTGCACCGTACTGCTGAGGAGGAAGGGGGATCGGAAAAAGGGGAGGGATTGGGACAGCAAAGTCAGTGCGAGCCTGTTGTCAATGTTCGGTAGCGGTCGTGTGCGGAAACGAGCACTGCTGAGCGCGCCTTTTGCTTTTCAATCACACCCTGTCACTCACGTGCGGTGCGAAGACCAAACACCTCGTGATAGGAGGAAGACCAAAACAATTCGTGTCCAGAATGGTTGTGAATGGTTACGAAAAGGCTTGTTCAAAATGCGTTAGCGACGTTCGTAATATGTCATGCGTGGTGAACGTTTCAAGGATTTGCTGGATGCTTGGGCTTTTGCAGCGAGTCACTGTAGGGCGCCAGCGACAGCTAACTGTGATAATTGAATGCGACAAATCCACGAAGCAAACAAAGGGAGCCATTCCATGACAGTGTGTCAAAGGCATCACGTCAGGTCACACCCTGTCACACCGCATCACGTAGCTGGACGTGAGGACATAAAGTATTTGCGACCTCCACTCACAGTTATTTATTTGTCAGAGTATTCAGATTTAAGACAATGTATACTGTTTTACTGCGGGTAGTTTTGCTTGTTTTGCTTTTGCTTTTGCTAAAGATTTTTAGGTCCTGAGACGGGCGATCTGGGATTACCAGTAGGAGAGCATATCTTCCTCATTTCCATTTAAAGGAGATGAAATGAGGGTTTTTTCATCACCGTAATGGTAAAGGTCTAGGTGCCTTCGCTGTTGTTAACGGAATACCAGTGATATGATGGATTACAAACTATCGCGATATATGGAAATCAAAATGAACTATGCACGTATTCCTGCGGTTTTGGCGTGAGGTTGCGCATTCCCTGATTTCCATGCTCACGTCGATTCTGTCTTTTTGCCTCATTGTACTGTAAGCCGCCGTTTAAGACCGAAGCAATGGAGCATAGACGATAGTTGGAAGTTGTTTTTAAAAATAACGTAAAAGTACAAAATCACATTATTATGTACGTGTCGAAAAGATGGCTTCGCTTTGCTTGCTGTCTGCTTGCTTTGTTGTACGGCACAATAAGCAACGCGTAGAATGGCCCAAAGCGGCATGATCCACTTCCCGGCTCAGCGCATTCAGATTGTGTGCCGAAAGAATGCCGGTATGGATTTAGCTTTCTCTCACTTGGGAATAGGGATTCGGTAGGAGAAACGCCCACAGCGAGGCAACGAGTTCACAGTATATGTTTCATCAGTGCTATTATTGAGTTTTACCCGAAGCTTTATTTTTGTAGATGATTATTCTTCGCTGATAAGCGGATCGCTTGACAGGTAAGGTCGCGTTATTGGAAGCTGCATCGAGTGGACAGGTAATAAACCTGAAATATCTGTATACTCAAATCAGAATATTTTTGTGCAATAGTTTTTCACATTGGGCGTGAGTCCGTTCACGGCTGGACGGTCGACAGGCCGATGCTGACCAACCTGCTTCGGTGAAAGAAGCGAAGGTTATGCATTCCATAGAGAAGACGTGTTTACGTTGAATTTAAGCAAGCAATTTCCTTGAATCATTCTTTGGCCCACCTGTGTTGGTCACACTCGCGAGCCACTGCAACTCCTTCACCTCATACATCACCTACATATAGATCAGATTCCCAATTTACTACGAAATTGTATTATCTTTCCCTGTACAGACACTGACTGCATGGGGGCCCGGCACGGTCCCGGGGCCCCGAAGCCGCTGCCCGGCACGTCAATCGCTGTCCTATTGGTCGTTCTACTTGGTACGTTTAAGCAATATCACATTCACTCACTATGTAATCAACTTGCCTTCTCTTCGAATGGTCGCGGATTTTCTCGTGCATAGCAGCGCGGCGTCCGGACGCACGGACGGACTTCGTCGGCAGCCCGCTATCCTTATATTTAATTAAAAATGACTACAACTAGTGAGGGGTACCCATTACATGCAGCCTCTATGGATTTGGTAAATCGAGTCTGCCGATGCCTATACCTCCGTTGCCGCCTGATTCGCCACTCACCTGCCTGGCTCTCTGCAGGCATCACTTCTCTGGCCGCTGGAAATGAGGGCGCTGTTAGTGGCGATAATGATCATGTTCGATCAAGTGGAGGGCTTATTGCGCGGTCAGCGCTGGCGAGGTAAGATTGCCGTACTCCACGCTGTATAATTCCTCCCCCTTACATGTCCCCGTGTGGAAGGTTTCCCTGCCGTCATTTGTGGCCCTACCTTGTCTTGTTTTCGCCTATCCCTTTAAGCTCCTCGAAATTCTTCTGGGGCCCGCCATTGCACCCATGCCGCAGTACGGAGTTTCCATACGGTCGGTGCAGCCGCGGATCAAGCAACAATCCATATAGCCTGGTGTTCAGTAACTACCGTCGGCTCGTGAGTCATACAATGATAGGTCATTTCTGTGCTTTCACGCGCGGCACCCCATTAGGCTATGCTATTGATGTGGAGGGCCCTCAGGCACGTCCTGCTCAATTGCCATGGTCATCGGGGACACCTTGAAGGGACCATGGCGCGCGATTGGGGTGGATAGCCCCGAGCAAGCAGGCTGTGCCGGCAGGCGTGGACAAGTGCCACAGGAACAAAGGGAGTTGCGGCGGTGTGGTCTATTAAAAGATAACGCGCTGTGCCTAGTTTTACGGAATGCTAAGCGAAAGGAAAGGATGGGGTTCTGGGGACTTGGCGACATCCTTGCTGATTGAATCCTTCTAGACATCGCTGATCCTCATCCGTAAACCTGGTTGTGCAGAGGGACGGCACGGTCCGCAGCTGCTTCCGAGTTGCGCAGGCGCGCGTTTGCACCAATCTATTGCCCGGCAGCCGCGTGAGGCAGTGTTGCGATGCCCTCACTGCAAATTTCTATAAGTTGGAGCTGGAAGCAGGTATATGTGGGATTTGTACCGGGGCGGGCGAATGCGTGAGGGTTAAAACTCAGTGCATGAAGATACGGGAACAAGACAGCATGATAGTAACATACTGGGAAAACAAGTAACCCCATCATGCTGCTTACGAGGAGGGTGCGGAATGAATGTAGTTGCGACGGGGGCGTGTGTAGGGGTGTGTTTAGATCTGACGTGGGTGTTCCGAGTGGCAGATGTGCTTTGTGCAGGGAAGGGGTATGTGGTTATGCTGGTGCTGGTGGGATGGAGCGTTGGAAATGAGAGTTAGAGAGCAATGGAACTGAGGAAAGGTCTAAACAGAGGTGGATATGCCAAGACTAGGCAGGCAACAGGCGCTGTGGTGGTATTGGCAAAAGGAGACTGGAAAGTCGGTGCAGGGAAGGATGCACAGGCAGGAACAGGCTTCGGACCAGGGAACAGCCATTTAATTATTCCGTCAATTTCGGGGTTGTCTCTCCCAGGTTTGGAGTCCATGAGTCTCCTTCGATTGCATGCGTGCGACCCAGGCAGTGTCAGGATCTGTGTAAGGAAGAGTGCAGGATGCAGCTCACCTTCATCTGGTCTAATAACGAGCTGTCTTAAGGTGTTTTTCTGGTCGCTGTATTAACCTCTTCGTTTCCCCCATCCTGCACTCTTCCTTACACAGATCCGCAGTGCGCTGGATCCGTCCGCAGCGCGAGCATCAATGGCAGGGGCGGCAAGGCCTGGCAGTGGACGGCGGAACCAGGCCCATCTTCTGTGCTCAAAATCACCAATCTTGGTTGGAACCTCACCGCGGCAGTTGGTGCAGAGGTGTGCTTCACACTTGGAGCGCCTTGTACCACGTTCTCACAGCTCTGTTACAGCGGAGGCTCCTCCACTTGCAGATATGCAATCTTCAACTCTGCCGCTGGGAACTGCTGCTTGCTAGGTGCAATGAGCCTTCCCCCTATTGCCTCAGGCATTAGGCCGCCGCTTTCCCCATACCCTGGCGCCTCAGTTCTTGACCCGACAGGGCCAGGGCCGGCACCGCCCCCTGTCCACGGGCCCCAGTTGGTGCCAGGGCCCAGCGCGTCTGCAGACGGTGACACCGGGAGCCAGTTAGACACACAGCCCGTTGCTCCTGGTGCCGGCGGCAGCAGCGCCATTGTCCCGACACAACGGGCGTCTCCGCCTGCGGGACTCAATTCCAGCCCCCAGTTGCTGCCGCCTGTGCAGTCCCCGCTGCTGGCGCCAGTGTTGCCCCCGACTCCGCTCGATGACCAGCCATCGCCAGATGCACACGCAGGAGTCGATCCGTGGAGTGGCAGCGGCTCCATATCTCCGTCCAGCAAGCCGCCGCCGGGCAGCTACCGCCCGACAGACTTCCTTTCACCTTTAACAGGCCCCGATCCATCTCCCGCCCTTCCTATTGTCCCCGCACCCGCCAGTGGCGAGAACCCCAGCACGCCCCCCAGATCCAGCCCACCCGTCGATTCGCCGTCACCGCACTTAGCGCCAACGCGGACTCCTCCCTTGCCTGTTGATCCATATTCAGCTGAAGCACCCACAAGGATTCCGCCGAGCCAACCCATCATCTCACCTTCCACCAGCTCCTCGCCACCAGACGTATTCGATTACGTGACTCCCATCGCACCTCCACCATCCCCACCGGAAGGTAAAAAAACGAAGGCGCAAGGCATCCCTACATACATACATACATGACCTCTCTTACATACGTTTCATTTGTGAGCTGTCTGTTATTAGGCCGTTTTCAGTCGAGCGTTCCCTCCTGATGACACTCGTCTGATGACGCTCCCCCGTTGGAAACAAAAACGCATCCCCAGGTCCCCTACCGGCAGAAACACCTCGGCTAGCAGAAGCTGGGGGTGGTGACTACTCCAACCCGATCGACGAACCCTCTTCTGCGTATCTAAGGTGAGGTGCACATTAAGCGCATGGAACTTCCACCACCAGTTCATGGTGGACCGAGAGGTCCCCATCCGCCTTCACAGCACCTCTGGATTATCTTCTGCCCCCTAGGAAGTTCCGTTGACACACAGACCTATCTCGTCTTGATGAGCACCATCGTGATCATTGATGATGCCACATGACACCCTGACGTCTGTCGGTTGACCTCAGGATGACCGAGTCGTCACACCAACACGATGGACGAGTGTAGCGCACACCCGCATAACCCTGAAACCCTACTAAACACAAAAATTCCTAAAACCCTAGGTTCAGGTCAAGCAAATACTTTGCGGGTTATTGGAGGGGGGTTCAGTTAAGCTGGTCCCTCCGTTTTGCACGGGGGGAGGGACGTATTCTATGTGGAGCTGCTTGATGCCAATCTGACCCGTGGTACCCCTCGCTTTTCTCTTTGTTTCCTTGTTGTGCAGTCGAGCCCAGTTCCCCTATTGTCGCTGCAACCGTGGCAAGAGCAGCAATCCATACGGCCTGGTCTTCAATTACACGAGTGCGCTGGTGTGTAGCTTAGTGCTGCCATTACAAACGATATCATAATGATAGGCCAAGGTCCCTTGCATCACGACGCAAACCCCGACTGGGGGTCCTGCCTTCAGATGCCTACTTGAATATACCACACACGGATATAGGGTTTTAGGGTTATATCTATGGCTCATGTCTGAGACGACCAATAACCTGATCGTGCCTTTGCTGAAGGCGTTTATAACCGAGATACGAGAGAGCTTTAGGGTGCCCATGCTCCAATGTTCACTCACTGCGCCTGCCGACCGTGTGCTTTCGAGCACCGAGTCCTGATTTTATGAGCTTTTGGTCATCCGGCAGGTGGAGCCCGCATGCCCATGTCATTTGCATGTTGTGTGGTAGACGTGTATGTGCGCAACTGCCCGCAGAGAGACGGCACCATGCGGAGCTGCTTTCGGGTGGCGCAGGTGCGCAATTGCACAAGCCTGGTGGGTCGTGCAAAGGCCTGCTGCGAATCTGCACTCATCGACTTCCACAAGGTGGAGCTGGAGGCTGGTACGTGCGTGTGTGCTCCAGGATTGCTTGTCCTTTGCTAGAATGATGCTATCCTGCGTGCCTATATATGTTCAGAAGCTATAAAAGATATTACATGCAAGGGCCAGCAATGGGCGCACCAGACAACCTTGGCCTGTTAACATCTTATTCGCTTGCATGTTGTTAATTAAACATTGGGTGTGCAACAGCCTACCTGGCGACTTGGAAGGGAAACGACTGGAACCCGAAATGGAGGTGTTGATAAACACCGGGGCTTCCCTTAGCAAACAGTCGCTTGCAGTACGACAAGGCGCAGATTATAGGAATGTTGTACTCTCAGATAAGCTCCAACAATAGAGGATTCCTCTAGACGATGATTGATAGAGATGTGGCCGTATACGGATATCCGTGTACAGTCATAGCCGTAACCATGTGCTGTATGTACGGCATGTAATATGTACCGCTATACGGTAAGCGCCTTTATAACATTTAGTATGTTTAGAATGGAATGTCTTTAAGAATATTATTAAGTAATGACATAGCCTGTTACAGGGTGTATGTGTCGAAGGCATGCGGCATTCACAATCGAAGCAAGTCCGTAACCAACCGACCTGAGGCCGGATTGGACAATGTACTACAATGAAATAAAGTTTCGCGGATTACGCGTAGCTGACTATCGTCATTTAAAAGTTATCGAGCAAAGCTCTTCAGTGAAAGTTACGACTCACAGAAAGCCCTTGTTCTATAATGTGTCTCTCGAGCTACAATACAGAACAACAAGAACCAAAACTGTTGTCTATGGAGATTTTGTGTGTGTGGGGGGGGATACTTCACGTGCCTGTACGCACTGCCCAGAGTTGAAAACATTTACCATCGCCCGCGCCAAAATAAAGAGCTGCTGTATAGGCAGGGTGCCCGCCCTGGCCTGTGCTCTATGTCGAAATGGCAAGGTCTATCATTCGTGCTCGGTTTCATTTGTGATTCTGTTTGCACCTATATCAAGTTAAATGTGCGTGTATTCATGTACATCATCATTTACCAGACTTGAAACGACCATGGACTGTTCTGACCCTTTATCGGCAGACTTCAGACATCTCCCTCTCATCTTGTTTCAACACCTGTTGCAGATCCAAAATGCGTCAATTCCATTCGGGGTGTCAGCGTCAATGGCAGAAGTGGGAAGGCATGGCAGTGGGTGGATTCCTTGGGCCCTTCTGTGCTCATTAAGATCTCAAACCTGGACTGGACGGTAACCACAGCAGCAGGATCGGAGGTTTGCTTCACGCTCGGTGCACCCTGCTCTACACTATCACAGTTGTGCTATGATGAGGACTCCTGCAACTTTGCCATCTTCAACTCTGGGCCACGTCCAATTGGAGATTGCTGCATGATAGGAAAAATGGGCATCCCTGTTGGAGCACAGGAAAGACCACCACCCTCACGACCCGAGTGGCCTGGCACATCATCCCGCCCCCCAGATCCATCATCGAAACCGCCGCCATCACATCCACAGAGCCAAAATATGTTTCCTCCAACCCTCTCTGAGCCACCTTCACCACCCGGCCAGGGGCAGCCTGAAATCAATCCAAGCCCGCCTGGTGGCAATCCGTCAGAAGCACCACCAGAGCAGGGGCAGCCTGCCAGTGGTCCTAGCCCGCCCAATGGCAATCAGCAAGCATCGCCACCGGGCCAGGGGCAGCCGGGTCGCGGTCATAGCCCGCCTATTGCCAATCAGCAAGGATCACCTCCGGGACAGGGGCAGGAGGGTAACGGTCGTAGCCCCCCTGGCGACAATCAGCAAGCATCAGAACCGGGCCAGGGGCAGCCAGGCAGTGGTCCTAGCCCGCCTGGTGGCAATCCGTCAGAAGCACCACCTAGCCAGGGGCAGCCTGTAAGTGATCCTAGCCCCCCTGGTGGCAATCAGCAAGCATTTCCACCCGGCCAGGGGCAGCCGGGCAGTGGTCCAAGCCCGCCTCGTGGCAATCAGCAAGCGTCGCCACCAGGCCAGGGGCAGCCGGAAAGTGGTTTTAGCCCGCCTGGTGGCAATCAGCAAGCATTTCCACCCGGCCAGGGGCAGCCGGAAAGTGGTTTAAGCCCACCTGGTGGCAATCAGCAAGCATCACCACCAGGCCAGGGGCAGCCGGACAGTGGTTTTAGCCCGCCTGTTGGCAATCAGGAAGCATCGCCACCAGGCCAGGGGCAGCCGGACAGTGGTTTTAGCCCGCCTGGTGGCAATCAGCAAGCATCACCACCAGGCCAGGGGCAGCCTGTCAGTGGTCCTAGCCCACCTGGTGGCAATCAGCAAGCATCTCCACCCGGCCAGGGGCAGCCTGTCAGTGGTCCTAGCCCACCTGGTGGCAATGAGCAAGCATCTCCACCCGGCCAGGGGCAGCCGGAAAGTAGTTTTAGCCCGCCTGGTGGCAATCAGCAAGCGTCGACACCCGGCCAGGGGCAGCCGGGAACCGGTCCTAGCCCGCCTGGTGGCATTCAGCAAGCATTTCCACCCGGCCAGGGGCAGCCGGAAAGTGGTCCTAGCCCAATTGGTGGCAATCAGCATGCTTCGCCACCCGTCCAGGGACAGCCAGGCAGTGGTCCTAGCCCGCCTGGTGGCAATCAGCAAGCATCGCCACCCGGCCAGGGACAGCCAGGCAGTGGTCCTAGCCCGCCTGGTGGCAATCAGCAAGCATCGCCACCGGGCCAGGGACAGCCGGAAAGTGGTTTTAGCCCGCCTGGTGGCAATCAGCAAGCATTTCCACCCGGCCAGGGGCAGCCGGGAACCGGTCCTAGCCCGCCTGGTGGCAATCAGCAAGCATCGCCACCAGGCCAGGGGCAGCCGAACAGCAATCCAAGCCCACCTAGTGGCAAGCCGTCCGAGGCACCACCTGGCCAGGGGCAGCCAGGCAGTGGTCCAAGCCCGCCCAGTGGCAATCAGCAAGCATCGCCACCAGGCCAGGGGCAGCCGGGGACCGGTCCTAGCCAGCCTGGTGGCAATCAGCAAGCGTCGCCACCGGGCGAGGGACAGCCAGGCAGTGGTCCAAGCCCGCCTGTTGGCAATCAGCAAGCATCACCACCAGGCCAGGGGCAGCTAGGCAGTGGTCCAAGCCCGCCTGGTGGCAATCAGGAAGCATCTCCACCCGGCCAGGGGCAGCCGGGAACCGGTCCTAGCCCGCCTGGTGGCAATCAGCAAGCATCACCACCAGGCCAGGGGCAGCCAGGCAGTGGTCCAAGCCCGCCTGGTGGCAATCAGCAAGCGTCGCCACCGGGCGAGGGACAGCCAGGCAGTGGTCCAAGCCCGCCTGTTGGCAATCAGCAAGCATCACCACCAGTCCAGGGGCAGCCAGGAAGTGGTCCAAGCCCGCCTGGTGGCAATCAGGAAGCATCTCCACCCGGCCAGGGGCAGCCGGGAACCGGTCCTAGCCCGCCTGGTGGCAATCAGCAAGCATCACCACCAGGCCAGGGGCAGCCAGGCAGTGGTCCAAGCCCGCCTGGTGGCAATCAGCAAGCGTCGCCACCCGGCCAGGCGCAGCCGGGAACCGGTCCTAGCCCGCCTGGTGGCAATCAGCAAGCATCGCCACCCGGCCAGGGGCAGCCGGACAGCAATCCAAGCCCACCTAGTGGCTATCCGTCCGAGGCACCACCTGGCCAGGGGCAGCCAGGTAGTGGTCCAAGCCCGCCTGGTGGCAATCAGCAAGCATCGCCACCAGGCCAGGGGCAGCCGGGGACCGGTCCTAGCCAGCCTGGTGGCAATCAGCAAGCGTCGCCACCGGGCGAGGGACAGCCAGGCAGTGGTCCAAGCCCGCCTGTTGGCAATCAGCAAGCATCACCACCAGGCCAGGGGCAGCTAGGCAGTGGTCCTAGCCCGCCTGGTGGCAATCAGGAAGCATCTCCACCCGGCCAGGGGCAGCCGGGAACCGGTCCTAGCCCGCCTGGTGGCAATCAGCAAGCATCGCCACCAGGCCAGGGGCAGCCGGGGACCGGTCCTAGCCAGCCTGGTGGCAATCAGCAAGCGTCGCCACCGGGCGAGGGACAGCCAGGCAGTGGTCCAAGCCCGCCTGTTGGCAATCAGCAAGCATCACCACCAGGCCAGGGGCAGCTAGGCAGTGGTCCAAGCCCGCCTGGTGGCAATCAGGAAGCATCTCCACCCGGCCAGGGGCAGCCGGGAACCGGTCCTAGCCCGCCTGGTGGCAATCAGCAAGCATCACCACCAGGCCAGGGGCAGCCAGGCAGTGGTCCAAGCCCGCCTGGTGGCAATCAGCAAGCGTCGCCACCGGGCGAGGGACAGCCAGGCAGTGGTCCAAGCCCGCCTGTTGGCAATCAGCAAGCATCACCACCAGTCCAGGGGCAGCCAGGAAGTGGTCCAAGCCCGCCTGGTGGCAATCAGGAAGCATCTCCACCCGGCCAGGGGCAGCCGGGAACCGGTCCTAGCCCGCCTGGTGGCAATCAGCAAGCATCACCACCAGGCCAGGGGCAGCCAGGCAGTGGTCCAAGCCCGCCTGGTGGCAATCAGCAAGCGTCGCCACCCGGCCAGGCGCAGCCGGGAACCGGTCCTAGCCCGCCTGGTGGCAATCAGCAAGCATCGCCACCCGGCCAGGGGCAGCCGGACAGCAATCCAAGCCCACCTAGTGGCTATCCGTCCGAGGCACCACCTGGCCAGGGGCAGCCAGGCAGTGGTCCAAGCCCGCCTGGTGGCAATCAGCAAGCATCGCCACCAGGCCAGGGGCAGCCGGGGACCGGTCCTAGCCAGCCTGGTGGCAATCAGCAAGCGTCGCCACCGGGCCAGAAACAGCCAGGCAGTGGTCCAAGCCCGCCTGGTGGCAATCAGCAAGCATCGCCACCAGGACAGGGGCAGCCGGGAACCGGTCCTAGCCCGCCTGGTGGCAATCAGCAAGCATCGCCACCCGGCCAGGGGCAGCCGGGAACCGGTCCAAGCCCACCTAGTTTCTATCCGTCCGAGGCACCACCTGGCCAGGGGCAGCCAGGCAGTGGTTCTAGCCCGCCTGGTGGCAATCCGTCGGAGGCACCACCAGGCCAGGGGCAGCCGGGAAGCAGTTCTAGCCCGACCGGTGGCAATCAGCAACCATCGCCTCTGGGCCAGGGGCAGCCGGGGACCGGTCCTAGCCCACCTAGTGGCAATCAGCAAGCATCGCCACCAGGCCAGGGGCAGCCGGAAAGTGGTTTTAGCCCGCCTAGTGGCAATCAGCAAGCGTCGCCACCCGGCCAGGGGCAGCCTGTCAGTGGTCCTAGCCCACCTGGTGGCAATCAGCAAGCATCGCCACCCGGCCAGGGGCAGCCGGACAGCAATCCAAGCCCACCTAGTGGCTATCCGTCCGAGGCACCACCTGGCCAGGGGCAGCCAGGCAGTGGTCCAAGCCCGCCTGGTGGCAATCAGCAAGCATCGCCACCAGGCCAGGGGCAGCCGGGGACCGGTCCTAGACAGCCTGGTGGCAATCAGCAAGCGTCGCCACCGGGCCAGAAACAGCCAGGCAATGGTCCTAGCCCGCCTGGTGGCATTCAGCAAGCATCGCCACCGGGCGAGGGACAGCCAGGCAGTGGTCCAAGCCCGCCTGGTGGCAATCAGCAAGCATCGCCACCAGGACAGGGGCAGCCGGGAACCGGTCCTAGCCCGCCTGGTGGCAATCAGCAAGCATCGCCACCCGGCCAGGGGCAGCCGGGAACCGGTCCAAGCCCACCTCGTGGCTATCCGTCCGAGGCACCACCTGGCCAGGGGCAGCCGGACAGCAGTCCAAGCCCACCTAGTGGCAATCCGTCGAAGGCACCACCAGGCCAGGGGCAGCCTGGCAGTGGTTCCAGCCCGCCTGGAGGCAATCAGCAAGCGTCACCAGGCAGCAGCCCTAGCCCACCAGGGCTTGCACTGCCACCACCACCACCTCCGGGAGCCTCATTAGGCAGCAGCCCTAGCCCTCCCGGGCTTGCACTGCCGCCACCACCACCTCCGGGAAGCTCACCAGGCAGCAGCCCTAGCCCACCCGGGCTTGCACTGCCACCACCACCATCTCCGGGAAGCTCACCAGGCAGCAGCCCTAGCCCACCCGGGCTTGCACTGCCACCACCACCATCTCCGGGAAGCTCACCAGGCAGCAGCCCTAGCCCAACCGGGCTTGCACTGCCGCCACCACCACCTCCGGGAAGCTCACCAGGCAGCAGCCCTAGCCCAACCGGGCTTGCACTGCCGCCACCACCACCTTCGGGAAGCTCACCAGGCAGCAGCCCTAGCCCACCAGGGCTTGCACTGCCGCCCCCACCACCTCCGGGAAGCTCACCAGGCAGCAGCCCTAGCCCACCAGGGCTTGCACTGCCACCACCACCACCTCCGGTAGCCTCATCAGGCAGCAGCCCTAGCCCACCAGGGCTTGCACTGCCGCCCCCACCACCTCCGGGAAGCTCATCAGGCAGCAGCCCTAGCCCACCAGGGCTTGCACTGCCACCACCACCACCTTCGGGAAGCTCACCAGGCAGCAGCCCTAGCCCACCAGGGCTTGCACTGCCGCCCCCACCACCTCCGGGAAGCTCACCAGGCAGCAGCCCTAGACCACCCGGGCTTGCACGGCCACCACCACCACCTTCGGGAAGCTCACCAGGCAGCAGCCCTAGCCCACCAGGGCTTGCACTGCCGCCCCCACCACCTCCGGGAAGCTCACCAGGCAGCAGCCCTAGCCCACCAGGGCTTGCACGGCCACCACCACCGTCTCCGGGAAGCTCACCAGGCAGCAGCCCTAGCCCACCCGGGCTTGCACGGCCACCACCACCACCTCCGGGAAGCTCACCAGGCAGCAGCCCTAGCCCACCAGGGCTTGCACGGCCACCACCACCATCTCCGGGAAGCTCACCAGGCAGCAGCCCTAGCCCACCCGGGCTTGCACGGCCACCACCACCACCTCCAGGAAGCTCACCAGGCAGCAGCCCTAGCCCACCAGGGCTTGCACGGCCACCACCACCGTCTCCGGGAAGCTCACCAGGCAGCAGCCCTAGCCCACCAGGGCTTGCACGGCCACCACCACCACCTCCAGGAAGCTCACCAGGCAGCAGCCCTAGTCCACCAGGGCTTGCACTGCCGCCACCACCATCTCCGGGAAGCTCACCAGGCAGCAGCCCTAGCCCACCCGGGCTTGCACTGCCACCACCACCATCTCCGGGAAGCTCACCAGGCAGCAGCCCTAGCCCACCAGGGCTTGCACGGCCACCACCACCAGCTCTGGGAAGCTCACCAGGCAGCAGCCCTAGCCCACCAGGGCTTGCACGGCCACCACCACCACCTCCAGGAAGCTCACCAGGCAGCAGCCCTAGCCCACCAGGGCTTGCACTGCCGCCCCCACCACCTCCGGGAAGCTCACCAGGCAGCAGCCCTAGCCCACCCGGGCTTGCACGGCCACCACCACCGTCTCCGGGAAGCTCACCAGGCAGCAGCCCTAGCCCACCAGGGCTTGCACGGCCACCACCACCAGCTCTGGGAAGCTCACCAGGCAGCAGCCCTAGCCCACCCGGGCTTGCACTGCCACCACCACCACCGTCGGGAAGCTCACCAGGCAGCAGCCCTAGCCCACCAGGGCTTGCACTGCCGCCACCACCATCTCCGGGAAGCTCACCAGGCAGCAGCCCTAGCCCTCCCGGGCTTGCACTGCCACCACCACCACCTTCGGGAAGCTCACCAGGCAGCAGCCCTAGCCCACCCGGGCTTGCACTGCCACCACCACCATCTCCGGGAAGCTCACCAGGCAGCAGCCCTAGCCCTCCCGGGCTTGCACTGCCACCACCACCACCTTCGGGAAGCTCACCAGGCAGCAGCCCTAGCCCACCCGGGCTTGCACTGCCACCACCACCACCTTCGGGAAGCTCACCAGGCAGCAGCCCTAGCCCACCCGGGCTTGCACTGCCACCACCACCACCTTCGGGAAGCTCACCAGGCAGCAGCCCTAGCCCTCCCGGGCTTGCACTGCCACCACCACCACCTTCGGGAAGCTCACCAGGCAGCAGCCCTAGCCCACCCGGGCTTGCACTGCCACCACCACCACCTTCGGGAAGCTCACCAGGCAGCAGCCCTAGCCCACCCGGGCTTGCACTGCCGCCACCACCACCTCCGGGAAGCTCACCAGGCAGCAGCCCTAGCCCACCAGGGCTTGCACTGCCGCCACCACCACCTTCGGGAAGCTCACCAGGCAGCAGCCCTAGCCCTCCCGGGCTTGCACGGCCACCACCACCATCTCCGGGAAGCTCACCAGGCAGCAGCCCTAGCCCACCAGGGCTTGCACTGCCGCCACCACCGTCTCCGGGAAGCTCACCAGGCAGCAGCCCTAGACCACCCGGGCTTGCACGGCCACCACCACCACCTTCGGGAAGCTCACCAGGCAGCAGCCCTAGCCCACCAGGGCTTGCACTGCCGCCACCACCACCTTCGGGAAGCTCACCAGGCAGCAGCCCTAGCCCACCCGGGCTTGCACTGCCACCACCACCATCTCCGGGAAGCTCACCAGGCAGCAGCCCTAGCCCAACCGGGCTTGCACTGCCGCCACCACCATCTCCGGGAAGCTCACCTGGCAGCAGCCCTAGCCCACCAGGGCTTGGACTGCCACCACCACCATCTCCGGGAAGCTCACCAGGCAGCAGCCCTAGCCCACCAGGGCTTGGACTGCCACCACCACCATCTCCGGGAAGCTCACCAGGCAGCAGCCCTAGCCCACCCGGGCTTGCACTGCCACCACCACCATCTCCGGGAAGCTCACCAGGCAGCAGCCCTAGCCCAACCGGGCTTGCACTGCCACCACCACCATCTCCGGGAAGCTCACCAGGCAGCAGCCCTAGCCCACCAGGGCTTGGACTGCCACCACCACCATCTCCGGGAAGCTCACCAGGCAGCAGCCCTAGCCCACCAGGGCTTGCACTACCGCCACCACCATCTCCGGGAAGCTCACCTGGCAGCAGCCCTAGCCCACCAGGGCTTGGACTGCCACCACCACCATCTCCGGGAAGCTCACCAGGCAGCAGCCCTAGCCCACCAGGGCTTGGACTGCCACCACCACCATCTCCGGGAAGCTCACCAGGCAGCAGCCCTACCCCACCAGGGCTTGCACTGCCGCCACCACCATCTCCGGGAAGCTCACCTGGCAGCAGCCCTAGCCCACCAGGGCTTGGACTGCCGCCACCACCACCTCCGGGAAGCTCACCAGGCAGCAGCCCTAGCCCACCCGGGCTTGTACTGCCACCACCACCATCTCCGGGAAGCTCACCAGGCAGCAGCCCTAGCCCACCCGGGCTTGCACTGCCATCACCACCACCTCCGGGAAGCTCACCAGGCAGCAGCCCTAGCCCACCCGGGCTTGCACGGCCACCACCACCAGCTCTGGGAAGCTCACCAGGCAGCAGCCCTAGCCCTCCCGGGCTTGCACTGCCACCACCACCATCTCCGGGAGCCTCATCAGGCAGCAGCCCTAGCCCACCCGGGCTTGCACTGCCACCACCACCACCTCTGGGAAGCTCACCAGGCAGCAGCCCTAGCCCACCCGGGCTTGCACTGCCACCACCACCACCTCTGTATGCACCACCTTCTGGCTCGTACCCAGGAATTTTCCCGAGCAGCCCACAAGGACATGCCCTACCACCACCACTACCATCACCTGGCGTCTATCCAGGTTTTAGTCCCAACCCACCAGGACTTGCACTGCCACCACCACGACTACCACCGTCACCATTTGGTGATGATCCAGGTGGCAGCCCCAGCCCCTCTGGTGGAAACATTCCGTTTTCACCCTATTTTGTGCAACCACCTTTGTCTGCAGGGTCACCTCCTCCCCGAGGAATTCCTCCTGGATCCATTATTCCGGTTCCAATACCAAAGGTCTTTGTTCCTTGGGATTCCACTGGATACGACATGTCAGCATTTCAAAGTATTGAGAATGGCACTCATTTGATGGTGTCGTACCTGATCACTGCATCGCAAGCTGCACCGGTACTGCGGGGCTGGAGTTTGATTATGGATTCCGACGTATTTGGGCCTGGTATTGACATCATGAACGTTACCGCCACACGTGTGACCGGAGATGGTCTTACCGCTCCAATCAAGCCCATTCCCTACGTGGATGCGGAGCTTCCCACGTTGACGTTCCTCGGCGACGTCAATGCAGGCACATCGGCTCTTTACACACTGGTCTTTCCGCAGGCAGGAGCGAACCCCAATGTCAACGCCATTACCATGCAGCGACAGGCTTACCATCATCGCCGCCGCGCACAGCGGCGCCTAGCAGAAACAGAGCCCCTGGGCGCCGGCGCCAGTGTCGTCGTCTGGAACAATGATGATGCATCCAGCACCATCTTGCCTGCAGACCTTACGGGTCCCAGCAGTGCCGCGCTGACCTCTGGAGTTGCCACATGCGCAGCCGCCCCGCAATCCGCCGACCTGGATTTACAGCCTTTTGGCAGCCACCAGTGCCTAAACGTCACCGTGGGACGCGCGTTTGAAGCTGCTACCAACCGAACCGTCTTCACTTTGTACCTGCGTGTCACAGATGGTATGACCGCCAGTGCCGGGCTCGTCAACTGTTCTACATGGCTAAAGGCGCTGCCATCCCCAGCATTCATGCGGCTGCTGCTCACTGCCCCTACGGCAGAAGAGCTGGCGGCAGCACCACTGACATCCGCTGCCGCAATGGCCTTACATTCACCGTTGGGAACCTACATCCATGACGGCGCGCTGACATTGCCCCGTGGTGTCTTGCCGCGTCCTGGGCGCTACTCCGATATGGTGATGTCCTTCAGCCTGCATGGGCTCGCCACCCTGCAGGATTTCTGCCTTCAGCGAGCGCTGCAGGGCCAACTTCCTGACACTTGCGCTTTGCAGCTGACCACACGTGGCGTCTGCGAGGCAGACGCGGTGGGAATCGTAAGTGGTGAGGCACCGGTCGGTGGCATGCCCCAGGTGTCTTTGACGCCACAGTCTCCGCCACCATCAAGCTCGGTACGTGGCACTGGAGAGGTTAGCGGTGGCGGGATGCTCCAAGAGGACCGAAACGCGGTCCAGTCTCAGACTAGCGGCTTGCCAAATCGGCAGGTGAGTCGGAATCAAGCGCCTAGATGCAACTAGGCAGGGTCAACGCAGACAAATGTGGTTACCGGTAAAAGCCGGAATGTGTTATTTCTTGGGTTTCTTGGGTTCGGGAGTCTGGATACTCGAGGTTGAAACGACAAAAGACAAAAGGACCCACATAAGGCCCCCGTGCTGCATATATCTGCTCTTCCACGCAAACTCGCTGATCCACGTAAAACTTCATGCGATCGGCCCCAAGTGCCGCCAAAAGTAGTATGATATCTGAGCCCCCAACCGTCCCGCGCCCAATAGCCCAATGCCCTGTCTGCTGGTCACCACTCGAACCCTTCCCTCGGTGTCTTTACCCCAAAATCCCAGGTTGCCATCATCGTCTGCCTCGTCGCGGGCTTCTTCGTACTGGCCCTCATCACGTTGATCCTTATCACACACCACCGCCGCAAGCGCTGGCAGCTTGAGCATGTCGGTGAACTCAACAACGCATTCGCAACCACGGGTGAGAGCGTTGCTGCGGGAGCTGGTAACGGTGGCGGTGGCAGCGTCCGGGGTCACGTGATCAGCATGGTGGCAGACACGCGCGGCCCTTCACCAGGTTCAGCGGCGGCGGCGGTGGCGACTACCACACGGGAATTAAGCGCCGCTGCCATGGGGCCAGCTGTGGTGGAGCCGGCGACTACGGATAAGCCAACCTCGAAGATTGATCTGCGACCGCATTCCGGGACGGCGGCAGCGGCGGTGGCGGCAGCGGCAGCGGCGGTGGCGGCAGCGGCAGCGGCGGTGGCGGTGACAGATTCTGTCAGCTATGCAGCAGCGGCTCTGCCAGCTCCCAGTAAAGCTGGAGAGGTCTGTTCGGAGGAAGAGGACGCCATGGAGCTGAAATCATCAAGGAAAGCGCCACCACCAACCTCAGCTGAAGGCATATCGTTCACCATGGCGCCTGCGTTAACACTCAGACCAGACTCGGCACAGTTGCCGACGATGGCGGTGGCTGCGACACCGACTCCTGAAACCGCACAGGCACAGGCGCCAGGCCCATCGCCAGTGCTAGGCTTAGTGCCAACACTTGCGCCTGTGTCATTGCAGGACTTGGAGCAGACCCCGGGCTCCCTTCCTTCCCGCGACTCGACCCAGCCGCTTGAGCCGATGCCTACGATGTCTTCCATGCCGGTACAGGCAGCCGTACCGACCCAGGGATCAATCCCATCAAGGGAGTCGACCTCTACGATGGCTTCAATGCCGTCACTGGCATTGACGCCGGTGCAACCTTCTGTGGGACCCTCACCACCCACGCCGACGCAATAACGGCGATGACCGCTAAACGTAAACATGTTGTTGGGACCTATCAGATATTCGTTTTTTGCATCATCTCCGTGGTTGGTATGAGGAGGGGGGTACATTGGGGGATTTATGATAGTGCAGCGGTTCCACTGAAGCTCCCGGTCTCTTGGGGGGGGCCTGAGATGTAAGCAGGCAGCTTGTCCAGCCACTGCCAGAGTGCAGAGGCGCGTGTCAGGAAGGTAGGCTGCTACGACGCATCTGAGGGGAATCGATGCATGGCTGCGCGCAGCCCCCGGTGGCCCCCCGGTGTGGCGTGCACCTGCAGTGTGCTTATGCGGGAGGGGCGGGTAGGTATGTGCTTTCACGAGCAAACCCGCGAGCAATAGACGCCGCCGGAGTCCATGTGTGCGTGTATGCAGACGTGACCGCATAGGTTGTCGGGACGGGGAAACGTTGTTGCTGACGGGCCTGTGTGCGACTGGGGTGAAAGGGTGTTTGCGCGCGCAGGATGAGAACCCATGCCTCACAGGCATACGTGTGTGTTGCACGGGGTGGCGTCCGTGCTGCACAGCGGCATCATAAGCGAGGAGCAAATGGATGGCAGATGGCCCTTAGGGCCTTCATGCACACAGGAGGGTCAACCCTTTATAATCGGCAATGAGCTGGTTACTAGGTGGCTGGCTAGGGGGCCGGCTGGGCCCAAAATCGGAAGACATCAAGCAACACTCCCTCGGCTCTTGCTAGTGTCGTGTTTGCAGCTTTGTGCCTCCGCGTTGGCACAAAAGTACGGTACACGACGGTGATTCCATGAATCCCCATTTGGACGTGGCCATTTGTATTTCATCGCTTCCTGTGTGAGGTTATGTGAGGTTGTGTTCTCGCCATGCCTTGTCATTTGACCGTCTTCATTCCGGATGGACGCCACTGTTACTAGCCCATTTGGGAAATCGGGTTTCGCGAGCATGTCGCCGAAATTGATTCGGACTTGGCTTCAGATCGTGCGAGTCTGCATGCATGTTAATCGTTTCGCTCGAGCGCTGTTTGTAAGAGCAGGATGTGGTTCGCGAGCGGTTCATTTGGTTGATTCCTTGGTCCGAGTCCTGGACGCTGGACCCGACTGTTTACGGGTGATGGTTGGGGCGAGTTGATTTGGATAACAACCCGTGCCTCTCCCGAGCCGAACCCTACGGATTTGCGCGACGTTCGTTGAACCAGGCACTGGGACAATATGTGGCGATGCAATGGTGTGCAGGGGATCTGCGTTATTCCTGCCCACCTCTTCCCCGGCTGTGGTCAGTTTGCGGAGGGCACTTGCGTCGTCCGGGTTGGCCACCATGGGATGAAGACAAGCGTGGCGCTGGGACGTGCCTATGCTGCTTTAAAGTAACGTGCAAAGGTACGGCGTGGCAGGACAAACATGCGGTGCGACATAAAGACGGTCAGAACAGATAGATAATTAGACCACAAACGCGCTGAAGCAACGTGACGGTGGGTGAAGGCGTGGGATTCATTGTGTTCCACACTCAAGAATTTGGAGCTTCTTCATTTCGTATGCAGTGAGGGGCCAGTCTACGATGTTTGTGATTTGCTTAAACAGCATGATCGTAAGAACCTCTGTGCAGTGATGGGGCGCAGGTGGTACGATTAGAGGAGCGTTGATGGTGCCTGTCCGGCGCCCCTTCTTGAATGGCGCCAACTCGCTGCGTCGGAAGCCTGGAGGAGACTCGGGGATGTCTGCTGGTCCATCAGACAGCCAAGCTTGATGGTTGTAGGAGTTTTAGGGGCTTAGGGGGATGATGAGGGATCTGGGTGGAAAGGAGGTATCGGCGTTGGCTGCATGTGTCGCCCATGAAGGAAGGGCCGCACCCGTCTGCCTTATTGAAGTGAATGGATGATCTGCGGCAGGGCAGGAGTCTTGGAGAGCAGGGTGAGCACCAAGCAGCGGTGCAGTAAGAGTACGCCAGTAAGGGGCCTCACGTCGTAGCATAGAGAGGTGCGGTGCGGCAGCGATTAATAAGCCAAGTCATTCATGGTCAAAGGGATTTATTTACCGTAACACTAAGGCCCAGGTAACATGGCGCTGCCTTGTTAATTATGTGTTAACGGGCCTTGTTAATTATGAGCAGCGCCTGTAATGTAAACCTAAGTTGCCACAGTCGCCACCGTAAAACGCTACTATTGTACGGAGGACTCGAAAGGCTTGGCTGTACGAATAGTTGTCGGCTTTACGACACATAAGCTTCTGTGCTTCCGTTTTACGTTTTATGGACATCTCCAGCCCATTCGGCGCGCACACACTCTATCCTCGCCTTCTCCTCTCACCTTCACGTTGTATCTTGTACTCTATCCTTCTACAACGCCCTAGAAGCAAACACATTCGCAGGCGCCAGTAGATCACGAACTAATGCAAAAAATTGTGGAAATGACTAGTAGAGTTTGGGATTATCATGATAGTAAACAACAACGTTTATTAGAAAAGTGCATTCTAAACTCGGTTTTAGTACGGACGCTATCGTGGTGCATTCACTGGGTTGAGCCTTGCCCCGTCTTCATCGCGGTTAATATAAACGACACGTACAGCAATGTATCGGCCTTGCGAAGCAATATGGGATCTTGGAGCCGCAAACAAAGTCGTAGAAATCCATTCCTGGCGACTCGCTGCATGAGGTCTGGACACGGAGCATTGGCATAACCCACCAAAAATGACCTTACATGCACCGCATCGCCTAGACGCACTCTGCCCCAAGTGTGGGTGATGTCCCCGAGGTGCCCAGGGTGATCAAGACAAGCCAACAAACTCTTTATGCGCGAGCACGTTGGCAAACAGCTTCATCCCAATGGTACTATAGTATAGGTGAGACAGTCAACCACGCTATACGTGCGGCAGCCAACCAAAATCGCATGCCTGTGCTTTTCCTGCACTTGGAGCGCTGGCCGTCAGGCCAGGTAGGGATATCCACAGAACTCCTGCTCCCGAATGCTCCCAAGGAGATATGAAGCGCATGAACACATAACTTGAGCTGCGTTAGCACGCACTGCGTGCAACTACAGCTTCACAGGGTATCTACCAATATGCCACGAATACAATACCAAAAACTGGTCATCTGGACTAGCTCACCGTCCTGGACTACAATCCAATCACCACCAGCTGCGCCATATACACCAGCAAAGAATTTGGTGCGGTCTGCAGCTTTAGCCGCTCATGGCCCGCGTGAATTCCTTCTCTTAGACATAAGCACTTCCACCATAGCCGCTCCCCCGTAATTATTCAGTTCCCGCTCTTCATCCATCCGAGCCGTTCAACCAGCAGGTATGAATTCATAGGCTGCCATGACAAGGCGTCACCATGGAGGGCAACGATGCAAGCGAACATCGGGATCCTCAGCCGGCCTTTAGCCGCACCCGCTCCCACACTCATCGCCGTACTGACCTCCAGCAAGGCACGCCGGGGGGCGGGCAAGGCTAAAGTAACGCAGCCTATGCAACGGTCTGATTTTTACGCAATGCAACATGCACAGAAAACATCCTGAACACACCTTGCACCATCGTTTGGTTCAGTAAGCCTTCAATCGTTTCCTCCAAATAGCACCGAGGCACAGTGCTCACCGAGCCACAACGCACTAACTGAAGCAGTAGCAGCAGCATACACAACAGCAGCCAGCCATCATTCGCTGTTACGTTACCCGCCGTACAGACCTCCACCTGACGCCGTAATTGCGCCGCGTTGTAGAGGGTTTGCACCGAGCAAATATGGCCCATACTTCCGTCGCAGCTGCAGCTGCTGCTGCACCGGTGCCCCTTCAGGGCACTGTCCTCTGGACCACCAGCAGTTGGTTTCCGGACCTTGTGATGATCACCTCACGGTGCTGCGCGCCATTGCGGCCTGGGGCAGCCGCAGCATCTGCAGCGGCGTTGGCCTGCAGGTTGGCAATGGCCATAGCCTGCAGGTTGGCGGCGGCCAGCTGCTGCGCCAGGCGGTGCCGGTACAGGTCGAATGCGATACGGCTGAGGTAAGGATAGCGGGTTAGGGGGCGGGTGAAGGGTCGAAGAAGGTGGACGGGGAACACATAATGGGTGAAAGGATCCGGTCCAATGGAGGATGGTGAATCAACTGGACGGGCTACAGTAACCGAGGAGTGAGGCATCGGGAGGCCTCATGTCAACCAAATCAAAGATGAAAAGCATGGGTGCATAGTTACACGTCACACCAACGAAGCGGCATAACATGTATGCGGATTAAAACACGGAATGTATGCATCGTAACGACGGCAACGTAACCATTGCATATGGGCATTTATTGCCAGCACCGCAGCATCAAAATAGATCCTGAATTATGGTAGATATAACTTATGGTGTGCTGCACCATACTTGTTCAACTTGGTATAACCAGTACACCTTTCCTTACAAGCCAGGGCCTCAGGGTGGTGTCTTCGGCAAGGAAGGGAAGGCTGGTAAGAAGACTGCGCAGTGGTCTAAGACATTCCGCCGGCACACATAACTTACAGGACCAGGTAGATGGGAAGCACCACGAGCAGCACCCGCCACAAGGTCAACTGCTTGTAGGGGCAAAAGGAGTTGTTGAAGAGGTGTTAGAACGCAGCACGCGTGGTTTGGCAACGCGTCCACAGGCACAGAAGCAGAGACTATTCCCTGCATGCCGCTTACTTGAGATGGATAGCTAGACACCGTGGCAGGAGAGCCATGCCCACTTCGGCCTATATATCTCACGCATTGGCCACGAGCGGTGCGCCAGTGCCGTCAAGTGCGTGGGTCGCTAGGTCGCCAGCACGTCTCACCAATACCCCATGCTATACTCCTCAGTTAATACATGCGATACGATGCTTGGTGTCATTTGTTCCATGTTGCCTCAGCGAATTTAAGCTGGCAAAAAGATTATCTGTGACTATAGTTTTACTACCCCTGCCACCTATGGATAGCACCCACCATCCAAGGTTCCTTGTTGGACCGCTTCGCGATGACCGTGACGTAGATTATGGCAAACAGAAGCAAGATCAGGATAAGACCGTAAGACCTGAACAGCACCACAGAGGCCGCCGAAGTTCCATGACGATCATCGCCAGCGGCACATGCGGAAAAGGATAACAGGGCGGGCCGGTCAACCGAGAGGCATGACGTCCCAACGTCAAGGCCAAACTGCATGTCACTAACCATGCGCTTTTACTTTGATTATTACTATTACTACTACTATCATTCACTTTCTTATCTGACGCCTGGTAACCCTACTGATCCCCCCCCCCTAGTCCTCCTGCACCAAGTCACAGGAATAGCAACAGCAGCAGCAACAAGAAGACGTGGGGCCATGGACCTCATGGAAGATCAACCCCAACAGCGCTGGATACGGCGAAACTTCCGAATTCCCAGGCAAGCCTTCCGCCCCCCACGAACCGGAAAGCCCTGCGACGCCCCTCTGCTCATCCCTTCTCCTCCCATTGGCCCCTTTGCCCATCTTTTCCCGCGCACAGCCTTCCACCCATCCCTCCTCTCATCCGCCCTACCCACCACATATTCCGCCACTCGCACAGCGGCTGCGGCTCCAGGTCTCTAGGGTCTGACACTCCGGCCACTAAGGTCGCACCGCCTGCATGAGGGCCCTGTGGGTGATGCTCCAGGAGGGGCCCCATAGGGGCCGGGCCCAGGCTCATTCCCACCGGCATGATGATAATGGGCTGTCCATCAGGAGTACTGCGGGTTCAGGTCAGGGTGCATCAGCTCGCTCAAGACCCATGGCAAACAAAGGTGTTTGCGGGCACAGAGCGCGGGCCCGGAGAGAATTGCAAGTGACTACGCGATGGCGGCAGTGGAGCCCCGGCGGCTCCTCACGCCGCAAGCCTAACGTCATGTTCCGTCTGCCAGGTGCACGTGGCAGAGGAACGTGTTCCCCTGTCACGGAGTGCGCAAACCGTATGAATAAAGATGATCAAGGACTGCCCTTGCACTCAGTAGTTGCATATGAGCATATAACGCCGCGCCCGTATAATTAGAAGGACCGCCACTTATTTGCGCCACATCCACCGAAGGGCCACCCATAAGTTCACCCATAAGTTACACAGCTACAGGTCATCCCCACAAACACCTTTGTACGGGTTGTAGTGCCAGATGCGGACAATCCTACGGACGACCAGCTTGGTACGGGAAAACCCACAAGGCTTGAGAGAGTACCATAGCACGTCGGCCGTAGCCATTCCGGGAACAGCGGGTCCATTGATGGCGCAGTGCACCCATCTCATCTCATTCACATACCGCAGCGACAAGACCCCTGGAGACCCGGATTCCCACTCCTCCGCTTACATGATTCGCCGCACGGCGGTCATAGGTGGAGGCGGCTGCGCAGGCGGTATGGAAGCCGCCAGTTCACTTCCGTATGGCTCCTTGTACATGGCCCCACACAGCTCGCAGTGAACGGAGCGCTTCTCAATTACCCATGTCTGGGACGGCATGCATCGCAGCCATGGGGTAGTTGTGTAAGAAATGTGAAGGATGTGGAGGAAGAATGTGGAGGAAGAAAGGGGGAATGAAATTGAGTGCGCAGAAGACGCAGAGCAAGCTGTCTTAAACGAAAGCCCTTGCTATATGGACTGCTCGCTGACAACGGAACTAACACTCTGGGCTTCAATACGGTAAGCTGCTGAAGCCCAGGGGCGCTCATGAGAAGCTACCTCCCAGCCGCTACCGCTGTGGACTTTCCTGAGGGAAGCTGACAGAGTGCTGACAAACCGCCTGCACGTAGGTCCTAGCTAGTCCCAGGAAGGCTTCAATTCGATGTCAGGAATGTCATCAACTTGTGTGTGAGGTCTGTGACACAGAGAAACAATGCAACTCGCCACCATCGCGCCAAGCTTTATTCCAGATACACTTTATGCCACCATTGTTAGGTAGAGCACCGGGGTTTGTTCGTTTTCTAAATCCTTGCGTGGTGTGTGGAATAAATTTATGCACGCAGTGTTTGTCTTCCCCTTTTACCGGGGCAGACCCAGCCCAATGACTCCCTTTATCGCCATGTACCTTGAGGCATCCCATGTGCGCATACCCCATTGAGCCAGTGCAGTGGCAGGGGGCCACTAGATCCGCGAGCGGCTCCGATAGGAGGCATATGCGGCATTCGGGGGCAAAGCTTCCAAGAGCTCCACTGTCCTCGCAAGGGAGCTGCAGGCCTCGGGGGGAACGTGCGCATGGGTTTTCAGTAACCGTCCCAAGCGCTGGGCCGCCTTGTCCAGAAAGTTTGGGCGATGGATACTCCACAACTGAACTGCTGACGTCCGCTATGGAGCTGGGCGCCGCCTGTGATTCCGGAGACAAAGGATGCACGCTCACTAGCTGCCGTGTACTTAGACGGGCTGGGGACGGTGCTGGCGCCGCAGCTGTTGCCACTGGGTAACTGGAAGACGGTTGTAGGTTTGCACTAAAACGACGTGACGTGCCCTCTTCAGTTATTGCGTCTGGAAATATCTCTGGGTAATTCACCATAGCGTCCGACCCGAAACGTGAGAATTGCCCAGAACTGACAGTATTTGGAAGAGGAGCTTCTGCGTTGGCCAGGCGCGACAGATGACATGGCGGCTGGACCATAGAGGGATGAGGAGATGGCCCAGCGCAAAACGAGCCCTCAAATGAGTTACGCAGAAATGCGTCTCGGTGGCTCTCCTCTTTGCGTTGTACGGGCATTAGGAAGACCAATCATAACCATAAAAATTTTAAACCAAATTGTGAGAAACAAATAAGTACAACTCTGGAGGTATGACGCAGGAAGCTACGACCAGGGTGATCATTCCAGCCTTTTTTGCAGGAGAAAAATGATTCAGCATTAAGGTTTATGCATCATCAGGAGAACTGGGCGTTGATATTGCTCTGCAAGTTGTTGTTGCTGTTATATTGGCAGTACAATAAGGGAAAGCGTAGCCTGCCTTCATCGAAACCCTAACCAAAAGCCACAAGTATAAAACTGTTTGACGCAAATCTTATGACCGAAAACTGGAAAGACCTTGATAGGAATATTTAGCTACTACTCCCGGCACGATCGACCCGTTGGGCGCCATGATCCCTCGGTAGAAGCAGAAGCCAGAAGCAGCAGCTCATCATGAGGGGTGGAGACACCCAAGGGGACCGGAACCCGCACGAGCTCCACCAGCGGCGTCGGCGTGAGCTGCCCACGGCTGCGCGTGAGCTACTGGCGGGCTTCGCTGCGGGCGCAGCAAACGTGACTAGCGGTTACCCATTCGATACTGTTAAGGTAGTCATGGATTTGTAGGGGCGGAGCTCGCGGTGGGCCCGTAAGAGAAAGTGCACTACTGGCGGCGGGCCACTTGGTGAGGGACGTTTGGACTCGCCTAGCCCATTTTCAAGCTCGTCCCTGGGTACGATGCAGGTACGCCTGCAGTCGGCCGCACCGGGGCAATACCGAGGCGCTATGCACTGCCTGTGCACAATTGTTCAGCAGGAAGGAGTTCGTCGCGGACTGTTTCGCGGGCTGTCCTCACCCTTGGTGGGCGGCACAGCGGAAACAGGCATCAACTACCTGGTCAGTGCCAGATAAACAGAGCATGGGTGGTTACTAGCAATCGCACCCGGTGCCTCGCTGATGCCCAGGACAGCCGTACAGGATGTTGACTGCCACTCCGGTGCCTTTAGCAACACCTTTGTGTAGCGAGAATGGGTGGTGAGCAAAGACCCGTCCGTATCTTCCTCTGGCCAAACCCTGTGACTTCATTCCGCGGCATTGTTAAGGCTACCATGCACTAAAGGCACACGAAGGCTGAGCCTCACCTGCGTACCTTACCTCCCGCACATGCCGTCTCTCATACCCGGCCCCAACCGGCATGACGAAGAGCCACCCCCCACAATTTGTAAGTCTGAACCAGGCCTACCTGGGCGGCTGCTGCTGCTGCTCTCCCTCCTCCATAACCCAGGTTTACTCCAGGGTACTAGATGCTTTGCGCCCGGACCATAGTTCCGCCATCCCGCTGACCTCCGTCGCAGTCGCGGGTGCTGTGGCCGGAGTCGCGCTGAGCTTCGTCCTGGGCCCAACAGAGCTCATTAAGGTGGGGAAACAGGAACGAGGATAGCAGGTCGTCAATCGGGCCGTGCGGAGGCGATCAACCCATGAAGGAAGATGAGGGAAGTAGAGACTGCGGGCTGGACTGTGTTTGGGTCAGTCAGCCCAACTATTGGCTGAGCGACACCATCTTGGTCGTGCTGAGCCCCCGTTCGCATGCTGACCCTTTTTGCTGACTAGCTGGCCGAAAGTGTCGTTTGGGTCGCTGCATTTGGGTCGCTGCAGAGACCGCCGTAGGACAATGCTGTGCGTGATAACCATCCAGTATTGCGGCTGTGATGGATCATTGGCTGAATGTTGGCGGTCCTTGACACGATTCTTGATTACGATCAAGAATCGGGGAGTTGGAAAGAGAATGATACAGCGGTTTTGTTCCTTTTGGGTAGGGAGGGTTATTTGTGCCCCACCCCAGCCGCTGCTATGAACATCAATCGTGTCCAGATGCTTGCCTGGACATGCTGTGCAACCGTGACCGGCTTGCCATCATATGATGCCCTCCTGACCCCAGCTGCTCGTCAGTATGCTGCCAGGTCGTATCAGCACCACTAGGTCGCTCCGTCAGGCCCTAACCTCAAGGCCAGGCTCCGAAACCTCACAAGACCCAACTTTGAGAGGTTGTTGCTGCTGCTATTGTTAACTTGGGTGCAGTGGATTTAAGGGATCGTTGGGGCATTCCTACCCAACGCCTCTCTCAAAATTTCACCTTACACCAGTGGTTCGGCCCATCCGCGCTTGTATCTCTGCGCTTGGCAGTGTCGCATGCAACAGGCTGGCTCGGCAGCTCGCTACCCGGACGGGCCGTTGCAATGCCTCCGTGAGATCGTAGCGACGGAAGGGGGACTACGGGGCCTCAGCCGGGGCCTAGGAGCCACCATGGCCCGAGAGGTGCCGGGGAACGCTCTGTTCTTTGCCGTGTACGAGGCCCTCAGGTAGGGGCCGACCGCCAGGATAGCTACGTGCGAAGATTGCTGGTCCCCCACCTCGCTCGTGGCTAGAAAACTCCTTGCCGTTTAGAACGTGTGGCGACAGCGGCATAAGGTTTGGCATGGAAATTGCGACGAAATTGCTCGACACAGCATTATGTTGCTGTAAGTACGCCACGTCAACTCGCTGGATTATTAGGCCCTAATTTCGCAGGCCTCAGGCAGAAGCTTAACATTCCATCCGCTCAACCATTACCCTACCTACCTATCTGCTTATTATACGCTCTTAATATATAGCAATTCACGCTGGTCGGTGTACTCATGCTCCTCATAAGGCACATTTTGTGGAGCAGTTTGCTCCCTCGTACACGAGGAAGTGTTGTGGATTATGGCGGTTACCCACGCGACCATGTTTCCCGGCGTGGACCTGCAGGCGTGGCTTGTTTGGCGCGCAGCAGCAGCAGCAGACTACACTGGCGCTCGGCCCTGGCGCGGGTGAACCCTTGACACCGCGTCCCGTTCCGGGCCTAACCGATTTGGCGGTTCAGGTAGACGCGCCACCATATGGTAGCGATGTTGACAGTGGCAAATGCAGGGTTAACTCCGGTACGGAAACTTCAAGACCTGGGCCCCTAAAGCAGCATGGCGATGACGCCACAAGATACAACTGGGTGACGGTGCGGGCTATGTGCGTTACGTCGCGTTGTGTTGGGACCATAGGGTCACATTCGTTGTCGCTCAAAGCAATTCCGAAGTGCGCCAACAGGAAAAAGTACTTCCCATAATACGCATTTATCTGGTACGCGCTACCTGTGTAAACTGTATGGGACCATGTGACTTGGCCTGATTGCGCACATCAGGTTGTGGCGATTTCGTGATGCTAAGCACATGGCGAGCCATGAAGCTGCAGGAACCCGATATGTCGTCGTGAGCGTTACCGGCTGTTCGTTTATAGTAGGCAGGGGATAAACAGATTGAAGACCTTATGCAAAGCATGGCCAAACTGTTTGAGCGGACCGAAAGCTGATGCAATTCTTTGCCCTTCATCCCCCTGGTCGTAGGAAGCTGCCATAGCTGTGTTTTGCGGAGGGACCGCCGGCACACTGGTGGGTTGCTCCCATGAGGAGACACGAGCACTAATTTTATGGTGTGGCGTAGTGGGTGCGTTAGCCAACGGCAGCTATAAGCTTAGTGGGCCTGATTGCCCCAAGAACACAATACAATGCGCAAATCAGCGGAGCAGCTCCGCTCGTCATGTGTTGAATCCATGCATCTGGGGGCGGAACAATCCATGCTCCCGCTGTCGTCCCGGTGTCATCCTCTTGCCGTGTCAAAATGTTCCGCATTAGGATGCGGAACGGGTTAATTGTTATGCGGCAACCTGCGGAAAACTCGGCATTGATGGAGCACATTATCACTGCGTTGATGATTTGAAGCTGGATGGACAAACAGCGCGCGGACAGTCTCTTCTTTGCGTCACGTCTCTTCTCTCGTCAGTCTCTTCTTTGCCCCTATCGATGGTCTCCTCCAACCTGCAGATGTGGGCTGCTGTCCTGCCAATCGATGTGGCTAAGACACGGTTACAGACTGCTCGGCCGGGAAGCAAGTGGGACGTGCGCCTCTGGAGTCACTGGGTCATGGTAGGTACTAACTGTGCTACGTCTGCTAGCGACGCCTTAGAAGGCAAAAGGCAACCAGATGGTCTTGTAGAAGCGTATGTCAAAGCTGCGCTTCATTTGTCATCTGCCTTTGTCATTTTATCTCAAGTTGGCGGCGCAATCAATCTTAGATTTCCTCCTGGTCTACTTGCATTGCTGTAAGCTGCTGTGGTTAAACTTGATCATCCGTACCTGTCTAGCTAACTTAACATGGGCGGTGACTGACAAACAAACTGTATGCCAAGACTTTAGAAATATAGCGAGCTCCATGCCCCGCCTCAAAGTTGCTCTACTGTAAAGTTGCTTCCTTGCTGCTGCAGCTCTGGCGCGAAGGTGGCCTTGCGTCCCTGTACGCTGGGCTAACGCCAACATTGGTGCGGGCATTCCCGGCTAACGCGTGTCAATGGCTGGCGTGGGAGGTGGTAATGCGAGGCCTACATGATCGCGGCGAGCGTGTGAAATGACTGCAGGGGCGTTGGTTCGGGTGGTGCATAGCCCTCGACGTCTTTCAATATGCAGGCTGGAAGTTAAGCCACTGACATGGTTTCGTTATGTCACATCATCACAGTCGGAACGCAAGACGTAGGGGTTGAACATGATACTCTGCGTGCGATTTTTCCATGTTACCTTGACCTGTAGTTAGGACGTGAATCCCGCCTACGTAAATGTGCCGGATGCTGTCACGTACAGTTACCTTGGCCAATCGAGCGATGGGCCTAGAAATCCAAGACGTGTTACATTACGCATTCTTACAATGAGGACGTTGCCTCCTACACGAGATCGGACTATATGGTTAAAAGAGTCTCTCCGCTTGCCAGGTCCTGCTTTTATACAGCAGCATCCCACCTATATGCACACCATGTCAGCACCTATGCGAATTGCTTCTATCTTTAACCACCGGTATGCTATTGAAACCCATGGTATACGTTTCCAGGTGACTATTGATGTCTCGGACGATAGCCCAGACACTAGATGTACGACTGTTCAGGCATCAAGCGCCTCCTCATAAGCATGAACTAACTGGTACACCAGGACCAAGTGTTACGGTCATGGGGCTCAGATTAACCTATACCGGTACGTAAGGTACCCTAGCCGAAGTCAGATACCAGCCCAGCAGAACGAAGTTGATGGGGTCTGCGTTCATGATTAGACCCTGTGGCACGAAAGCTGATCAGGCATCCCCATTCTAAAGACGACTAAACAGGTCCGGGGCACACTCACAATTCCAGTGCTAGTCAAATTATGAAAATGCAGCCTATCCCCGTAATATTTACATGCTCTATACGGTTCATTGAAGAGAAAGAATTGCAGACAGGCATAAATTTGTTCCTTCAAGGTGGTCACGTTCCCTTACTACGCACACGCTGCACACGCCAGACATTTCCCGCGATACTGGGCGAGCTTATATGGTATATTCGGTACAACCAATCGCTATTGCGCCAGCAGCGCCATTCCTATGCATGCCCTCAGTTGTCAGCGCCGGTCGCCGTGCAAGCTTCATCCTCCTCAGCAAATTCGTTGACGTCACAATCATTTGCCGCCAAGTCCCGGGCCGCATCACGGGCAGCAGCGCGAATGGCAGCCTGAAGGCTCGTTCCCACGCTGCTGCGTGTTCCCTTGGGGGTTGTCGCACCGTTACCGAGAAGTGCAGCACTGGCAGATTGACGCAAGGCAGAGTTGCGCCTGGATGACGGGTTGGACTTAATGGATGTGCGGACACTGGTGGACTTTCGAAGGGACGCAAAGAAGGGATCGACGTAGCCCGCACCGTCATACAAGCCGTTGCCAAGACCGTGACCCTCCTTGTCCTCACGGGCTGTGGCAGCGCCGAGCCGCAGGCTGGTACGCAGCTTGGGCTCTTCGGGGACCGTAACAGACCGTGACAGTGACGGGTCCACGCGGAAGGGTGACGAAAAATTGGGCATGGGGCGGGCCTTGAACTCGAGCGTCTTGCGGTAGTCATCCACGTTCATATCCTCTAGCTCCTTCAACTTCCGCTCCGCCTCCTGCAATAGGGCTCAGATATGAACATGCAAACCTCCCGTCAAACGATTTGATGGAAGTCTTGCTGAAACCATGACATCGCTATACCCATCCAAGAGCACGTGATCATTAAATTGCGTGGCCATGATATAAATTGCGTGACCGTGATCTACAAGTTTAATCCCGCTGATTTAAGACTTACCATCTTCTCCCTGTTGGCTTCAGCCTCCTTGGCTTTCTTGGCGGGTTCAATTACTTCATGGTAGTACGAAATGCGGGCTTCGCTAGCAAACACGGGCGCCTCCGCTCGTGTAGGTGGGTTTGGACTCGGCTTTGGCGGCGTTATCGGAGAGGAAGCAATCCGTGCTTGGAAGGAGCGAGCCTTAAAGCGCCTTGCCTCCTCCTCGCGTGCAGCCTCATCCTCGGCCTTCTTACGCATTTCCTCCATCTGCAAGTGTCAGTTATGCAGCAAGGTCGGGGGACAAATATGTCTTCATACAAAAAGATACGAGGACACGTATCCCCCGACCTGGAGCTGGATACGCTTGGGCTGACCCAAATCACCCGACGACCTGGCAGCATCCCACGTTAGTTAGCTGCAAGAACCCCTTCTTGGCAACCCCATAATACCTTTTTGTTGTGCAGCTCCACGGAGGCTAGCTGGAATGGCTCGAAGACTTCATTAGGGTCCTTGGGTGCAGACCGCGGAGTTGGTACAATAGGTCGTGATTCATACACGTGCTTTGGCACAGGGTTGCGCCTGTAGCGGGCGGAAGAAGTACATCCACACCAAAACCGATAAACAATATGCATTCTCCCTCAAAGATCCCATACAGCAACGGAGCGAGCCCCTTTCCATTCTGTCGGTGATTGGATTTCCTAAAGCATCTCAAAATATCACCCTTTCCTTGAAACTACCGCAGCGCCCTCGTCTTAAGATGTATATCTACAGAGCGTCGGCAACGCGATACGAACAAGCTTCCCTGTGTAAGAAATCTGTCCGCTTACTTAAAGGCCTTCTCACGCGCCTCCGCAAGCTCCAGCTCCTCAGTGCTCATAATGCTGCTCTTGGACCGCATGTCGGAGCGCAGTGCAAAAGGCTGCGGTTTAGTTACTCGCTGGCCCTGGGGGCTATTCAGAACGGCTTCCAGGTGCACCGATGCCTTCGACACAGGCGACTCTGTGGGAGCAGCGGGAGCACGGGGACGTACGGTTGCAACACCTGCCAAAGGATACACAAACAGACAGCACTAGTGCACGGTCTAATGGAGCAGTTCAGTCAACCATTCACAATACTCACCCATCTTGGTCTTGGCCTCTTCGCTCCGACCCGTCACCCGCGCGACAAAGGCCTGCGTAGGCGCCAGAAAAGTTGATGCCATGCGCGAAAAAAGGGTTCGACGTTTGCGCTGCTCTGGTGTATCTTCTTGTACGGGCGCCAGGTTGGATGACGCGCTTGCCTCGGCGTCCTTGGACACGCGAGCCTTGTGCGCGGCGGTGGGCCGCAAGTACGAGGGTGTTGAACCGGACGATGGCGAAGGAATGCGCGGGCTGACTGCGCTGACCTCTGGGTACAACTGTTCCGTTGACTTGGAGACAGCCGACGCCGGCTTTCCGTTGTCTGGCTTGGTGACGGCTGGCTTAGGTGTCTCGGTTGCAGGCGCAGAGACGGCAGCTGGCTTGGGTGCCGTAGCTGCAACCGGAATTTCAACTGTCTTTGTATCGACTGGCTTAAGGAAGGTTGTGTCGGCCGGTTTGGTAAGGCCGCCGTTGCGTTCGGCAGCCGGTGACAGACATGACGTAGGCGTCGGGCACGGAAGCGTATCCGGTGCACATGCCCCAATAATTTTCTTCTCGGAAGTGTGTTGGGTGGTGCGAGAGACAACCACCACAGCGGCGTTCTCCATGATCATGTCCAAAGACTCAAACGGCAAGGTCTGCTGGGCCGAGTGCGCATCCTGCAAATGCGTATCGTTAACCGGTGCGCCGTCTACTTGCTGCACGTCCATGCGCATTGCCAAACCACCAGACTGGGTTTGCTGGAGGTTGATCGAAAGTTGGTCGGAGCTGCTTTGCTTCAGGGAGCAGCGACCTGTCGAAGGGGTCCGAAGGGCCAAACAAAAGTATATATCAAATCAAGCATCCAGACCGAGTAAGCTTGCTCCAATAAGACGAAAATAAAATTCATTGAGCCAAATTGGATCATCAGCACAAGAAGGGACTGCTTTGCAAAATCGCAAAATGCACGCGCCAGAACGACACGAAGAAACATGCAGTTACATCATAAAGAAGCTGCTGCGAAACGTGACTGCATCGGCCATGAATGGCGAGACCGGTGCACTTCCCGCAGCTGACATGAAAGGACTGGGGGTTGTAGCGCGCTGTCTGCACGGAAGGGCACGGACCCACCAGCCACCATGGACGTGCAGATGTTGAGCACCGACTTTGCCTCATCGACGGTGAGGTACAGCTTGTCCTTAAGTTGGTCCACAGACACCAAGCCCTGTCCAATGGTCAGCGCGCTAAAGCCTTGTTCCAAAGCCTGGTCACTGATTGCATCAATGAGGTCTGGATCATCTAAAGCAGCCTTGAGACACGAGCTGAGAAACTCGCGCGATTCAAGGGGTTCAACACCCAGCGACATGGCCTGTTGTTTCAAATATGCAAGCTTAGTGAAATTCCAAATTTAAAAACTTGGATAGATATGTAATCAAAGCAATGACAAGATTGAGCTCTGGCCTAGAAGAGCTGTTTGAGCTCGTTTGTCTCTTTGCCTGTGCGCACAGCCCCCAGTACGGCATGGTGGAAGTAGCTGTGTTAAAGTTGCGCAAGACAAAAACGATCATGCATGAATCTTTAATCGATTTCACAAAGTTTAATTCAGCGTTGTCGTCAGGCTGATCATGGAAACAGCATACCTGTTTTCGCCCGGCGATTTCGATGGAAAAGGGCCATACACCCATTTCACGGTAGACAGAAATTGAGTTAAATACAGGATAAGGGGAGGCGGTCGTGCATCGCAGTAAAGTAGGAGTCCCAAGCGTACACCGACGTGGGAAGCACACCGGGGCTGGCTGCTCGAATCCAGATCTTTAACTTTTGCATAGGCACCTCATGATGTCTTTTGATACAGGATATAAGGTGACAATGGGGGGCGACGGCGGCGGTGGCTGCCGGACTGCCTATCAAGCTGCCTGCCACCCAGCTGTGCCCGGCCACTTCATACATCCATGACTGTTCATGGGATGTTCAACACATGCACGTAGTTCGCTTTGAAACGCAGAAGAACGCGCTCGTTGTGAACCAAAGGTGTTATTGAGTAATGCGATGATTTTCGTGGGGTATAATCTACACCTACCTGTCGTAGCAGGTCAAGAACAGTCAAGAGGGGAGAAATGACAAAAGTCGTGTGTAGCATGGTTGAAGTCGAGTGTAAATCAGACCTTACCCCTAACGTTACATAAGGGCTCCAAACTCCCCCATTCGTTGGATCATATTCATGTTCATAATCGCCGGTTCCCAGCTTCGTAGCAAAAAGCGCAAGCGTTTTGGTCATGTCTGGGCTGTACAATTTGTACAAATCGTGCGGCTTGCATGGTTACCATTGATCTGTGGATGGAGGCCGACCTAAGTGATCCAACCAAGGAGGCAGGTCGATGCGTATAGGTAGGGAAAACAGCTAAGACGGAATTCCGCCCTGCACTAATTCCCAATTCCACAGGACTCTAACTAAAAATCATGGAGACATGCTGCAGCTGGTCGAAAGGGCAGAAGGATTGTACGGATTGCGGAACGGTCTTAGTTTCTTGGAGAGACTTGGAGGATGCCTCTGCTGAGCTAAGGTAAGAACCCTACATGGCCCGGTACTTCTGATTTTCCAAAGCCAGTTATACATCTGTCCTTGCCTTATTCCAAAGAAGTCGTGCACACTGATCACGGCAAGGTCACAGACTCTCTTTGATCAGGTTGTTGAGACGCTCCATTATAACTATACCAGTTCTTGAACCTATAAAAATAATATCACGGCGGTTATCATCCTCTGTCAGGTATCTTCCTAGCGCCTAGACCCTATCATTTCTCCGGAATGCTTAACGTAAAGTTAAATGGGATCAGAATGGTGGTTCCCCATAAAACTTCCAGTTGGATCGGCTGGAGATTTGAGATTTTAGGCCCTATTGAGAAGTCGTTACCAGCGCCGTACGATGACCAACGGTATGCAGGATGGCGAAACGTATGAGCGCAATATTTCTTGTGGACGTCAGGATGGGAATGGAACGGAAAATTGCGGGATATTAGGCGTGAAAGTTATGTATATCTTCGGCTTTGCCTCGCTCCCCTTGAAGCCTTTTAACTTTTAGGCGCAATATAAACGCAATGATGATCGAGACCAAAATACGATCAATTTCAAATGCAGCAAGTGCAACCTTTCGAAAGCGCAAGCTGAAGAATTGGACTCGACCTGATGTTTTCGAGCGACATCACAGGGTTATGGGACCCCGAATGCTGGAGGCCCAGCCAACAGCCGTCACATTCCCTGAGATGATTGAGAAAAGTATCCACGGAGTTTCAATTGAACCCTCTGATGCCACACAGGTTGTTGGAGACGGCGAAATATTCTCCACGCAGGTATGGGCAATCAGTGTCATTTGGAAAGATCAAAATCTCCAGAATCAACGGTGCTACGTTGAGAATCGGTCCTTGGGAACGTGTATTGTGCATTTGGCATTGTGCATTTGGCGTTCTGCTCTTGTAGGCTCTGGTGGCCGATTATCAGTATGCACTACGCTACTATAAGGCACTAAAGAGGCAGGTGGGCCCATGGCAGGTGAGTGGTACACACACCCGGTTGCAATTTTACAATGGCGTAAAGACCATGCACTGGGGGCGTAAGGCGTGTCTAGGGGCAGTCCTTGGCGTCATCACATAGCGCAACCAGCGGTTCCCCTGTCGCCGGCTCCTGCTAATGGCACGGCGCCTCGGAAAGCTTATTGAGATCTTAGCTGCATCCCGGTCGGGCTCTGTAACGACCTCCTTCCGCAGTCAGCTTTCACCTCAGCAAAGGGGCGCCATCCGACTCTTGAGGACGCTGCGGATCATGGTGGCCGCCAGTTTGCCCTGCTGTACAGCTCCTTTCTCGAGGTCCGCACGCGGCTTCTGGTGAGCAGCCCTTGGGCCGAGCAGATGAGCAGCCGCGATACCCAATTTTAACTGGGTCACGCTGTGCCGGTGGCATTGCTGCGCGTGACCGAATGGAGGGGTCCAGGGAGGCGCACCCGGAAGGCGCGAATCGGGAAAGTCCTCTTTAGAGGGGTCAATGGTTGCTGTCTCCGATTGCCGGTGCTGTTATTTTCAAGCATGTCCGCAAGAGGGTATCATTACATTTTACGTCCGATGAGTTGATGACTAAGCTCCTATGCTCCACACGCAATCTCGCCTGATAGGGACCATGCGGTATGCAGCACTACTCTTCAATTCGTAATTTATTGCGGAAATGTGTACGACAGTCGTGTCGTCGCAGCTTTGTATCGTGACCGTGCCATAGCCGTGTGTTTCACATGTGTTCCCGCTGCTGATCCTGATCCTGATTCTGATCCTGACAGGTTGAGTTGCCACGCCTACGGGAAAGGATGCTATGCGGTCAGGAAATTGACAAAGACAGTCAGCACCCAAGGCCCGGAGGTAGATGCTTTATGTATGAATGGCGAAGCGAGATCATTGAAAGCGTAAACATGAGAGAGGGGTACGGGGGCATTGGCACGGTTGGACAGGTGAAGGCATCGGCAGAGAATCGAGAAAGAATTTTGAGCTAACAGGTTAGTCAGCGTCTACAGAAGCTTGCGGACAGGACTGTATACTGAGCTGGACTGTGGCTATGGTTCGGGGGCACCCTGGATTGTGCTCATGGGAAGTTGGCAAGATCTCGGGGTGAAACGGCAGCAGGAAGCAAGGACTGCGCCTCACCTGACTGTGCATTCCCAGATCAGCCGATACGGAGGGATCCGTAAATGCCTCCCTGAGCTCTCCGGGGTTACAGCGGGCTTCATGGGCCGCGCATGGAACTCGCGTGGATGCAACTCATTTATGACCCCCCGTATATGTGAAGCCCTGCATCTCTCTATCACCCTGATGTGCACCCGATAGCTTGTAGCGCCCTGCATCCCACCACCCATATGTGTTTTCCACCCTACGTGCTTCCTTGGGCGCAGGGGACCGGGGTTCCGTCAACGCCAACAGTTCGGCACCCGGCCTCGTAGGTGTCCCTCAGAGCGGTGGTCGGGACGCACCGGGCTCCAGTTTGGACGGCGCTAAGCACCCACAGATAGTGGACTCGGTATCCACATGGCTACGAGCAGACCGCTACCGCCGTCAGCGGGCAGTAGCTGCAACAGCTGTCCTGGACACCAGTCCTAGTGCCGCCTCCGCGCAAAAGCCCCTAGATGCCCTTGCGCTGCATAGTGCTGATCCGGAGGAGGATGTGACCGCCTCTCGGCTGCAGCAGCATTCGCCGGTCGCTGCAGCCAACAGATCCTCATCTGATGGTGCCGCCTGGGTCGCCTACCGACCTACCATCCAGCTGACACCCTTGAGCGAGTGTTTGGGGGGGGAAGCCCAGCAGCAGGTGCAGGGCCAGATCCGAGATGGCATTTCCGTGCCCTCCCTGTCTATCTTAACTTGCGTCGAGGAGGAGCTATACGTGCAACCTGACAGTGGAGAGGGGCAGAGGGATCCGGCTCTGGTGCCGCAATGGCCTGCCATTTCACTGGCCGGGCCGTTTAGTGATAGCCACATGCATGGTGAGGCATGGCACGAACAGAGAGGCACGGGCGCGGCAGTCGCTGAAGGCAGCGGACAAGAAGGCGGCACCTCGGCTGGGGCGCACCTCGCCAGGGCTACCGGCGGCTCGCCGAAAGCCCCGCAGCATGCTGGGACACCATCTGGGCACGTGGTCCGTCTGGTAGAGGATGCCAGTTTGGCGGCGGACAGCCGGGCAAGAAATGCGCTCCTTGCAGCGTTGCAATACAAGCGGGCAGGTCGCACAGCGGGTTCTGCGTCGCGAGGTGGCACGGATGCTGCGGGGCACGGGGATGCTGGGGACCCCCGGGGGCCTCGACCCGAAGATGTCCCCGCGGATTCCAGTGGTGAAGGCGCCGCGGCACTTCGGGACCCTGGGTCGGGTGTTGTAGAGGGGGAGGTGCGTCGCGGCGATGCGGTGGGGGTGTACGCGGGGAGGAACAGGCTCGCAGATGCTCTTCCAGAGGCGTTCCTTGTGTGTCCATGAGACCCTCTCGGGAATGGGGGAGGGAGGAAGGGGGGAAGGACATGCACATCTGGGTCAGGGTATTTGGTCAGGTCTGCGCCGCGGCAGCGGCAGCGGCAGCGCTCCTGAAGATCACCGTCAGCAAGCGGTTCATTGTTGGAGGCGTCCCTTCAACGCTGAGGCCCCAGTGTACCAATCGGCCGCGGATTGAGTCAATGCTGCCTTTTGCAATTATCGCAGCTAGTGGCGACCCATTGACATATAAGCAAGTTCGTGGGTTGTGCATCTGTGTTGCAGGCATGTGCTGCTCGGCGCCTCCTTGTTGACATGACGCATGAGCTGCGTTCCTGCAGGATGTCCCGGATAGATTGCAGGGCCAAGTAGTATGTGTGAACTATCTTTCCTAGGCGAAACTAAATCTGCGTGGCTGCAGGGCCTTGTGTTTCTGGTTCCTGTTTGCCAATCTGTGTCGAGTCGTCGGCGGTTTGGGTCGTCGGGATGAGGGGTGTTGGCGGATGCCGCTAGCCTTCCTCTCCTGGCAATGATCTGCTGGTGCTGTGTGTACATAGAGAAATTTTGTGGAACACAACATGTGTTCCACATTCCTTTCCGTGTCAAGGGGCCAAATCAGGTACTGCGTTCCCCTTCGCGCTTCATGGCACTGAATAAACCGTGAGCCTTCCAATCACTGATTGGCTGGAATTGCGGAATTGTGCGTTGGGACCATTGTTTTTGTAGTTGATTCGTTGCACAGCAGTTGTAATGGTTGCCACTTTTAGTACTGGTGTGTGGTACATGCACACCACTGTTTTGCGCAGTCTTGACGGGCTGTGGCGCTCCTTTGAATTCTGCAGATGCCGTTGTGGCATTCAGCTTGCACATCACCTGCTTGTGTTCTTGACGGCAACATCTCTGGCTTGTGCCGCTTCTCAGCTTTTGGTGGCCATCCTGAGTGCTCAAGGCACTTAGTGCTCCGGGGCCATTCCGCTTTGCTGTTACGATGCAACTGGCCACCTCCATTACAGTCGCCCATGTTGTGCACGCCGCCCTGTCTCCCGTGTTGGAGCCAAGGCCATTTTGGGATGAGAGTTTGGGTCCCCCAGGATGAATGTCTACGGGCGACTGCTCCTTCAACAGCATACAGTGCATTTACCATCCGCGTGGGCATTTCGAACAAGTTCCCTATCAACCACTTCCCTGCCTTCGTCCTCCCAAGTCCTTGCCCGCCTACACCTGGCCTGAGCTTCCCTTCCAGTTCATCGTCAGATAAAAACTGGACAACTAACTGGACTGGATAATAATCCCAAACCACCGGCCACAGCCCAGATCCACTCCTAATGGTCTGGCTATTTTTAAGGGGTACGATGTGGTAGGCCGGTCTGCACCAGCATCGACATCCAGAACCATCCGTTGCTGTCTCCCATTACCCTGACTGTCTGACGGTAAACGTGCAGGCCAAGATCAGCTTATACGCTGATACCCTCCCGCCCATATAATTTACGATAACCTACACACACAAACGAACAGCTATTTAGCAGTGTTTCCATTCCATTTGAAACCGGTACTGTTCATAAATGGCTGCAATACAGTACAAGAAGTACGGCGTACAGTGCAAGAGGTGATAAAGAGCCTGGAAGACCACAGCTTGGAACTCAACCGCAATACAATGCCGTTTAGGTATACCACCCTCAGCGACTAAGTTACGGGCGTCACACAAAACAAGAAAGATGAGAGGCAAATGCAACGCGACAACGGGGACAAAACGATCTCTCCATGGCGGTGTGTAAGACTACCCGCCAAGATTCCGCATGTAGCCGAAGAATACTAATAGGAACAAAGCTAGCGAATGTTAATTCGGTCAAATCATTATCACGACCATCCTTCATCACGAACCACGACAGTTAGGATAGATGGTTTCCCAGCGCCCACGCTAGGACTTGCCCCCAAGCTTTGGCAGAGAGGGTCTGCAGAGCAACGGCCATTATTCCACAGGAGTAAATATGTGGTGCTCCTAGCGAGGGGCGTCATGGTAATATGTGCCGGGGCAGCATCGTCGCAATAGAACATATCACCTCGCAAGAGCGGGATACTAGCGCCGGCGGGTTGAAGATGCAAGAATTTGATGGCGTACCAACGCGCATTAAAATATAGCGCTGGCAATGCGATTAAGGTTTGGTTCACCCGGGGTACAAGAAATAAGCAAGTAAACAGAAATGCAAAGTTGTTTCCCTTCCAGTAACAACCCATATGTACTGGACAGCGCACTCGGGGCTACAAGGGCAGCGACTCACGGCTCCCTGGACAGGGATCCCGTATCCCAGGAACCCGATCTCTTGGGAACACGAAATCTCGCTTGTTGAGTTGACCAAGACCGAGTTTTCTAACGGCCGTGGCCTTCAACAATGCAACCAGCAGTGCCACGGGAGTCACCATGGCCATGGAGCTCTTCCACAGCACCGTCGCTGTGTCTCACCGTGCAGTATCCCCCAACCTCCTAGGCGTCCAACACTCCCCGGGCGTCATGCACTCCGGGCGAGTGAGGTATTTGTCATTATCGAACAGCTTAAACAATCGTTGCATGCGTCCTACTCGGTAAGTTATACACCGCAGATACACACGCCCTCTAACGCGACACAGCTGCCTGCATGACTTTGCTCCCACATGTTCCTCCGAAAGACATGGCTTTCCATCAGAGCATATACACGCAGCGCACAAGGCAGCGACGATAAGTCGACAAGAATCTCAAAGGAAGCAAAGCGCGCAAAGAAAGGGGTTCTGCAGCTGTGACATCCTCTCGGTCCGACGGGGTCCTGGACTGGTGCCATCAATATCAAGCTCAGCGCGCCCCGATCCCAATACGCATCACGTCAACGTAAGTGTGTAGTATCCCGCAGTTCATCCCAGTATGAGGCTCGAGCCCTTGCGATAATTGGGCCCGTCACAATTGGGTCCGTCAAAATCCATTTCGAAACGCGGGCGGAGGAACCCACGAATCAATCAACGTACGCTTCGTCCACGCCACCTTTGCACCGCCGCCATCGTCCCCATTCATTATGGCATATGGCCATGGTCTGCATAATCACGTCGAAGCTGAGCAACATCTGGATCACCCGAATCATCAAAAAAAGAAAACTGAAAATCATTGGCATCAGTGGGAAAAGACGTCGACCTCATCTCCTCGGAGGGCCCCCACTCCTCCGTTGTCATTTGCTGCCAAGTAACCCACGAAACCCAAGTAACCCAAGAACCAGGTTTGACGTGGAAATGGTGGCAACAACTCAATAGTTCCCCTCCGAAGGGTACCCAATATGTGCCACTTTATTACTACGAGTTCCTCAGAACGACAAGTTCCAACAGGCTCACACTCGACCGCTTGTGCAATGCTGCCAAATTGGTCGGATCTGCACCTATATAATCCGTTGTCGGTTGGGATCGTGAAATACCCAGGCACAAATGACGGCAACGCATACACTGTACTGGAAACAGGGGAATCACAGTTTTCAGCGCCTCTGCCAAAGCCCGTTACTTGGGTCCTTTGTCATCCCTGCCTTCCAAAAACCACCAGCCCACTTCAATTTCCACTTCCACACGGATCCGTCATGGGCGTCGTCGTATCTGCGGGGCTCAGGATCGGTGCCGCGTCTCTGCGAATGCCGTGCAGCCCCAGCATGTTCCCCAGTGCGACAGCCAAATCCGGTCTCAGAGAGGGAGCTGGTATGGCTGCTGTGCGCCTGGTTGCTAAGCACAGGCATGAGGTCCAGCATCAGGCCGCGTTCCATGGCGCGCACATCGGTGCTACCCAGGAACGATTCCAGCATACCACCGGTATCATTGTCCAATGTGCGGGTGTTGGCGATGGAGCCGGCTAGAGCTGCCAACGCGGCAGCGGCGGTGACTGGTAAGGGTATTCGGATGTGGGATGAGCCGCCGAAAACGCAGTGGCGGCGGCCATCGGCGGCGGCCACTCCTGTTTCCTGGCGCTATTGTTTCCATGGTGGTGGCGTTCTGGTTCGCATAGCTCGTGGCGGGATACGCATGTTCAACGGCTCCGTCAGCGTGCGTGTGCACGTCGCTGTCTGCACTGGCTGATTTGAGCTCTCCTCATTGCCGATCGCCGGAGGAGCGACCCGGATTTCCGCTGAAAAGTGGCGAATTCGGCTGTTGCTGCTGCCGCTGTTGCTGATGTCCACCAAGAATCAGCTGCCCGGACGGCGCCATACCGTCTGATTTCACCGCGCCTCCACCAGGCACACTTGCAACTCTGCATGCTGCAGGCTTTGCGGCCGCTGCGTCCACGGGCACAGGAGGACAGTATGCACCAGCGAACGCAGTGCCATGGGCCCCGCACACCCGCATTGCGCGTGAACCCTGTCTGAGACCCAGTTCCCGTGCCATCTGCCGCTCCTATCCCTCACTGTCCCCATTGTAGGCACCGCCGCTCGCGGCCTGCCCCTGCCCCTGCCCCTGCCCCTGCCCCTGCCCCTGCCCCTGCCCCTGCCCCTGCCCCTGCCCCTGCCCCTGCCCCTGCCCCTGCCCCTGCCCCTGCCCCTGCCCCTGCCCCTGCCCCTGCCCCTGCCCCTGCCCCTGCCCCTGCCCCTGCCCCTGCCCCTGCCCCTGCCCCTGCCCCTGCCCCTGCCCCTGCCCCTGCCCCTGCCCCTGCCCCTGCCCCTGCCCCTGCCCCTGCCCCTGCCCCTGCCCCTCCTGTTCCACCACTCTAGCTGCCGCCTTCGTCGCCAGGCGCCGCTCCTCCTGTTGCTGCTGCCGTAGCTGCTGTTCCTTCCGCTTGGCCTCCACCAGCGAACTCAGCACCGTGCTTAGGGTGGCCAAGGCATCAACGAAGCGGGGTCGGGAAGCCGGATTGGAGCTGAGGCAGGCAGTCGCGAGCGCGCGGTAGGCAGGCGGGCAGCCGGGGACCCAGGTGTAGAACTCCGCCGGCAGGTTGGGAATGCGGCGCCGCAGCGGCAGGCGCCTCGCAACGGTGCAGCCGTGGAACAATTCCCAGAGGATCACACCGAACGAATAGCTGCGTTGAGGGCGGATGCAGCGGCAGGCCAGGTGGGCGATGATGCGGCAACACAGGCTGAAACGTGGGACTCATTGGCAACACAGGCGCACACGTGGCTCCAGGTTAGTCCACAACGATACAGGTATTATATATACAGATATAACGACTCCCCAGAATTGGTGTTAAGCCCACCCAACACTTTCGCCATCACCTCCGCTGCAAATCTAGACTAGATCCTAAGCACGGCCGAAATGGGAGTCACAGCACCGGGCATTCTGCTGGATGCCAGTGTCCATACGACTGATCATCTCATGCATGCAATGGCCACTTGTGACCCTGCGACTGCCAGGGGCTACGTACATGTCATGGTTCTGGGACCGTGTACCGTGGGCGCACAAAGCATCGAGACGTCCCGCTGTCCTGAGTCAGTCGGTCCTTACAATCAGCAAAAGCCGCAATAGTATACTAGTACCGTAAGCACTCGCCTCATAGCAAGGAAGCGCGCTTGCATACGTATCTAAGGACTCGTATCTAAGATCCATCGACTCACAGATCGGAGGCAGTCGTCGCCCGGCCGTCCTCAACGAGCTCCGAGGCGATGTAGAACGGGGTGCCGCGCCTGTGTGCGACAGATGAGCATCGGGTAGGGTGGACACTTCACACGGATGAACAAGACATGTGGTAATGACACGTGTGTGTGTGTGTGTGTGTTTTGACAAGCAAGAGGGCAAGCCGGCCGGCGCCGTTGAAGCTTTGTACCCTTGGGATGTGGACAACAAGCTTTTGGTTATCCCGCTAGGACAAGACGCTGGAATCGAACGGCGTACGGCATAAGCGAGCATAAGCATAAGCATACGGCATAAACATGAGCATAAGCGCGTCTTTCCTTCCTTAAAACCTTCCTGCCGCCCGAAAGCCAATAAATGGAGCTAAATACCCCGCTCGTGCTTTTCGGACACGTTCTTTGGGGAAGGTCGGTAATAACCTGTCTGTCAGCAACAAAACAGGAGGACTCCCAACGGACCTCCCTACGCCTCTACCAGTGAAGCGCACCACATGCAGAATCGCTCAACCAAGCCAACGTTTGTAATTACACCTTACAGTGTCATGCCGTAATATTGAGGCTTGCGTTGGCACACGTATGGACTTCTATGTGCACGCGCGCCGCCTCCTAAGCGGACACCAACACACGCGGCAAGCGTCTCTCCTACCTTATATTGCTGATGTGGCTTTCCCCGGCCTTCAGCTTCAGCGCCAGACCGAAGTCTGCGATCTTGGCCGTGAAGCCGTAGGGCGAGGCGCTGTTGGAGCGCAGCAGAATGTTGGCGGGCTTCAGGTCTGCGGAGTCACGGGACAGCCAGACAGCCAGAAGCGGACAAGGGGTCAATCGTGCCCAGGGCATCCCGGGTTTTCTGGACATGGGCGCTGAATACCCGCCGGAGCTATTGCCCGCCTGGACGGCCACCAAAACGTTGCTATTCTGCGTCTATGCGTAGAAATATCATGAGCAGATGGGGTTCGGAGCGACAAGCCCAGAGACGTCAATATGCTGTTTGCATGTGAGGAATGAACGTCAACATTCAACATAATGTAAATCAACGATGTATTTGCGATACATCACCACGTTCTATATGCTCCATACGTATGAACCCCCTATAACCGCACACTATAACACACAGAGGCGGAAGCGAACAACGGGGCAGCCAAGGCCGATTGTTACCTCTCGTGGGTCCAGAAAAACACTACGCCCTCCGCATTACAAACCATTCATTAATAAACTCCGCAACGGACGCTCGAACAATACAAGACGAGGAAGTGTTTTCCCCCTCAGAACCAATCCACCAGTGGTGAGCCCGAGTTGCCGCCAGGAGCAGCTCCGGAACCGGATGGCCCCACCGCTACGTGAAGTAAAACCACTCTGCTGCAAAGACCACTGACCTCCGTGAATGATGTTACGACCATGGATGTACGACATGCCCGATGCAATCTCAATGGCGACGCGCACAGCCGTCTCCTTGTAGGCCGTCCCCGTGTCTGGATCGGTGAAGTGAGCCCCGTCCAGTGCGTCCTTAAGAGTCCCGCCGTCGCAATACTCCTGCGTATCTCTCCCACAAGGAGGGCACAACGGAAGGGGAGGGACGAGCCCGTTACTCGACAGGTCGTCCCGAGGCGCATCAGGCGACGTGCCGCGTTGCATATGAGGTACATGATTGGGGTACGGCGGCCACGTCCATAATGAAGCGACCGCGTGAACGAACCCCCAAACTCCTTGCCAACTTTGTAAATGGAGGGACCGTCAAGGCCGCACCTCAGCTCACGCCGGACACCGTATAGACGTCATTTGGCCGTATGTTCATGATATTGGCGCCAAGCGGCACAGAATCGCCACGGAGGAGATGCAAGCCCGGTCTCCCACCTGTATTATGAACAGCTTCCAGTCCATAATACTGCTTGCCTCTGACGAGACCACAGTCTCCGCCCGAGATGAGGCCGTAGATGAGGCGGGCGCCGGGCACATGCGCAGTGGCTTGATGTCATAGGAAAAGGTGTTGATGACATTGGGGTGAAAAAGTGTCGTAGCGATGGCAGCCTCCAGCATTGCCTGTGCGTGTGGATAAGGGTGTGTGTGTGTAGGTGATAAAGGAGGGAGGGGAAAGGGGGGGGTGTCACACACGTTTCTACACATCAGTAGTTATCTACACATCCGTGTCCGACCCATTGTAGTCCCTGGGCCCAGCTCCCACCTGCTCCTTCAGCGAGTTACCACTATCATCGGCGTTACTGCCCACGAAGGCCTGGAAGAGTAGTGTCTTAATGGCCACCTCAAGGCCACGCCACTCACCTGACCGGGGGGGAGGGGAGAAGGCCGTCGGGCCGTCGGGCAAAGACTAAAGTAGTCGGGAGGTAGGGTGGGTTTTGCCCAGCGGAACGTGCAACCCGTACACAATCAACCGTACACCAAACTGGCCCGTTTTGGCGACCAGAAATGTCAGTGAGTGAATATTGCGCCTACTACTGATTCCTAGCAACCCCGCCAGACTACCTCAACGATAGCATGCGCGACCTCTTACCAAATTCACTAACGGTGGCAAGCAATAGCATGAGAACAATACTGTGTCCCCATGTATATTGTGTTTATGTATCCCGTGTTAACCTGGCTCTTAAGCCCATCTTGAGCCTTTTGGCATCGACGAGTAGTAATTGTACGATACGACGTGCCAACAATTCTTACACGCTTGGCGCGAAAAATCACACGGGCGCATAATAATCTTTCTGCCCGAGCTAGTCTGTGAAAGGGGTAAGAGGCGTGCCTCGGAGACCCTGGGCCCAAACCTTTTGAGGCTGTGCACAAAACGCGTCAAACGCCCATTTCCATCATCTCAAGCTCCCAACACCAACTCCCCACGCGAGTGCCTTTCTTCTGTTTCCCCACTCACCCTTGTACACGACGCCATGTGCACCCGCTCCCAGCTGCGATATGATTGTGACCTGCTGCTGCTGCTCGCCTAGCTCGCTCTGAAAGGCTGCCAGCGCTGCATACAGCTCCGTACGCGAGTTCATAGACACCGCATCTGATCCCGCACCGCCGCTTCCGGTTGCACTCTTACTGCCGCTGCTACCGCTGACTGCGGAACCCGAAGACCGGCTCTTCCGTGGCTGTGAGCGTGGAGGAGGCTGTTTCCCCGCGCCAGTGTTAACACTGGCCCCGTTCTCCGCTTCAGCACGTCGGGGCCCATAACCAGTCCTGCCGCTGAGTTTGGTTGCCTCTCGTGACCTGTGGTGGTCGTGTGGCGGACAAGGAGGTTGACCCGAAGGCGGCTTGCCGCAGCCATTGCTGTTGTCAGCAGCACCAACACCAGCACCAGCACCAGCACCAGCACCAGCAGCACGGCTACAGCTCTGGGTTGCGGACCGAATCTCTCCAGTTGCTGTGCCCTTGGCCGTGTAGGCATGCCGCCCAGTTTCGACAGGAACACCAGAGCCAACCCGTTCGTTTGGCGGTGGCGGCAGCAGCGGCTGCACGGAGTTGTTGCCATTCACAGCGGGATCAGCGCTGTATGGGGCAACTGCATGGATGGACTGCAACGGCATGGATGGGCCACAGGCGAATCAAGCATCAGCGGGTGCAGGGTTCGATCCCCCGGTATAAGATCACGCGCTCTTCGCATGAGTGAGTACAGTAGGACGCAATCGGTCCCTCGTGGACATCCACGCTGAACACCCAGCGGTTGTCTCTACCACATCAGATGTCTTTTACACATATCATTCTGTGGCATGCATGCCCACGCCCACGATCCCACTTTTCGTTGGCCTTCATTTTCACTCTAGCTCTCTAAAGAGCTATCACAATCACTTCTGCCCTCTTAAATTGCCATCACGTCATCTACCTCCTTATCAAGGGCATTGGCTTGGCTCGGGTCAAGTGCACGTGTCAGCTTCCGTCGATGCCGAACGAACATAACCGTGAAGGCCACCAAGCCGCACAGCACCAGCAGGCCGGCAGCGCTGCCGACCGCAAGCCCAATGATTGACCCGGCGTGGGTCTGTGGTGGTGCCGCCACCACGGCGACTTGTGGAGTTGCCGCAGCAAACGAGCCCAAAGGTGGGCTAGTGGTTGGATCTGGTCAATGCAATACAGAGGAGCGGGGAGTGGTAAGGTCTATCCTAGGCAGGTGTGTTGCTAGGTTGCCGCCGCAGGCTCAACGATAGTGGTGCCGTCTGCAACAGCACACCGGAAATACGCCGTATCCAGTTACAGGAGTATCCGTACATGCATGCCGTGCGAATTTGAGTCTTGCAAGCCCATTGCGAACGGCTGCTGCACTGCACAAGGAGTAAGTTCTTCGGCCATGGGCTTGGAGTCCATTGACCAAGAAGCTATGGCTATCCTGCGCCAAAAGCGGGCTTGGTCAGGGAGGACTTGGCATGTGGCATGCCTCGCCGCGTCAGTTCCTTTAAGCCTCGGCCTTGGTGGCTCAATCCTGCGGCCTACCGGGGGTCCTGAATCGCGGATCGGGTGAAGCGCTGCCGGATAGAGGAGGCATCAACACAACCGACGGTGAGGGTAGCCGGAGTGAGGGAGGAGGCGGCGACGGCGGCAGATCTGCGGCCAATTTGCAAAGCGGCCACAAACACCGGTTTCGTTTTTTCGAACAGGCAAGGGGAAATTGCTTCCCATCATCTCATTCCCATCATCCCGGGGTAGCATGCAACAGCGCCGTGGGTGTGCTCGGAAGAAGCAACCCAGCCTCAAGCCTTCATTCATTCCGTTGCAGGGCCAGGGCCAGGGCCATGGGCACATAGCATCATCGCAAAATATCCAGCCCTGACTCACCCGGCAACAATATGCTACCCGTCGGCTGCAGTATCGGAAACTGTAGCGATGGAGGCCGTAACTGGAGGTCGTACAGTATAATGTTTACGGCTTCGATTCCCATCCAGTTCAGGGAATCAAACTGAAGCAATGAAGTGTCCATTTTTTGGGCCTGTTGAATGGTATCCATGAGGGCACCATCAGCGAGATTTCACCACTGGTGACGGCCCTTTCACCACTCGTGGATCTAGATTCCTTTCTTTCTTTCTTTCTCTCCGGGGGGCACATGCTCACTCAAAGTAACCATTAAAGTAACCATCAGTCAACGAACGGCTGCTGTGATAATGTTTTGCTTGCACGTACCGAGCCACAGGCACAGAGGTAAAGTTGGCCCTGCCTGTTCACCTTTGCTGTCGCCAGCATGGAGCGAATCCAGTCAACCACCTCAGGAGGCACACGCAAGGAAGTCGTGTTGTACGCCCAAATGTCGTAGATTAACTTGATCTCCACGTCCGGCATGCAAAGGACGACATCTTCCAGCCGCAGCCAAGTTTGGAAGGGACCCACTGGGATTCTGCCGCCACCGGTGGAGTTGCTGCTGCCGCTGCTGTTGTTGCCCGGTGCATTGCTTCCAGTGGCCTGCATTAAATGTCGGTGCCGCCACAGCCCGCCCACTTTTCTGCGTAGATGCCCATGTAGCTGCTCCACAGGAATTTGTTGCAATTCCTTCGTTTGGTTGTGTACCTGGGCTAATGGCGGCTGCGGTCCCTCAGATCGGGGGCGGCGCCCTGAGTGCAGAGCAAGCTGCTCGGTGGCCGCCTGCGCGGCTGTATCGCTCTCCGACCCACCCGCCAACAGAAGCTCCCGCCGGGACTGGTTGGAAGCCAGCTGCCGCAAAGAGCGATTGAAGGCCCACAGCATGAGCGTGTAGTTCTGAAGCGGAGCCGGCTGCACTCCGTTGCGCCCCACTCCCAGATTCAGGATTGTTGCATATCGCACCGTCAACACTGTGTTCTGTGGCACCGTCAGGACCCCTGCCACGGCGACAAAGACCAAGATATCCAGACATCTTATTAGCTCTTGAAGCAATACTTGGACCAGGCCGCAGCCAGCCAGCCAGCTAGCCTCCCCCCGTACGGTGTCTAACGCTGTCCAACAAGCACCGGGGCTCAATGACGCCACAGTTGCTTTCATACACTCAAATACCGACGCCCGGCAGCAGCGTCCGCAACTCAGTATGCGGATAACCGGCCTTATCAGCTGGTAGCAACTAGGTTGGATTTCGCCCACTTAGGGCGAGGCGTCTCAAATCATAATTTGTTGCATGATCCCCAAGGATACAAAAACTATAAGAAGGAAGGAGGTCGTCCCTGCCATGCAATGCCGTGCTGGATGCTCCGCTCATGTGCACTGCCGTAGATCATACCGCACTTTGCCGCTGCTATTGGGGACTCCTCATCACCACATTCTGCGGGTCCATGTAATGCTTGAGTGAAGTAACATCACCAACGGCGTCGAAATCACGACCCACCTGACAGCCCCTGCAGATCCACGTAGCGGACCCCGTCTATTTGTCCCCAAATCGTCATGTTCGCCCCAAGGGTTGGTCGTGACGACACCAGGCTGGTCTGCGGCGCCGCGGGCAACACAAGAGGAGGCTAGTGGTGCTGAGGACAGTGATACCGCAGACACCCTCCAAAGATGATGGCCCCCGGCCCTATCTCGCCCGTGTGCGGGGTGCAGTGTTGCTGCATGTCAGGATGAGGCCGGCTGATCGGCATCTTATATGCCAACGCACCGCTCCACGCAAGTGGGGCAGTACGAACAGAACAGGCGAGCCACTGGTGGGCCTTATACACACGGCCACGTGCACGCTTGCACTTACACAGGGCTTCCGTCATTACGAGCATTCAAACACATATATAGACGCATACTTAACAACTCGCAAAAAGATGTTTTTCGCTGTACGACACGTTTGCACGCGGCTCCCAAAATTAAGTAGAGATCCGGTAATGTGTTACAGGGGCAGGTGGAACACATACACATACATACACATGGGCAAACCTGCCAAGGTACCATGCATGAGAATCTGCCTCGTCCCATGCGTGGCACCCCTGTGGTACCGGGAACTGAACATGCCAAGCCATGGCCCCCTTCTAGGATGGCAGATTTTAGTCAGGGGACACTCGTCTGGCTCGAACCGCCCGTGCCCCCATGTCTGGAGAGCGCTTTTGCAAAACCCACGTTCCGTCCCGAAGGAAAGGCAACAAAACGAAACGCCGGGTGGATACCGCATGAAGTCCCAAGGCCAGCAGGGTGCAATTCATGATAAGTACGGCAACTCACCGGCAACTGCACATCACCGAGCAGGACGACGTTTGAGGCCGACGAAAAGACGCTCTCACCCAGCTGCTCTCGCACCAGTAGAATCTTGGAGAGTGGCACCGGACCGCTCTGTCCGTACGCCAGCACTGTGTCCAGGAGGTCCGGTCTCCAAGGGAAGCTTACACGTGATGCGACAAGCGGCGTGACTGCAAGTGTGCAATTCGCCCAGGTCGTCATGCCGTACGTCCACTCCAAATACGGAATCTGCATCAGGGTTAAGAAACAGGGTTAGGTTTGTGTACGGACGTTGCAAAAGCCACCTATTCAGGAATACGAAGATCAAAACAACAACGGCCGTACAGTCCGCGGTGTCCCTCAAGGATAAAAAAACACCCTTAAAAATTGCGGCCACGTGTAACGGTAGACTTCTGTTCCCCAAACTACCAGACCCGCACTTCTCTTCCAAGAGTGTCCCCTGCCGCTCCCTTAACCGAAACACACACATATACACTCTCTCTCTTTCCCTCTCTTCCTCACTCACCCATATACTGTTATCATCAGGCGCCACTTGCAACCCTGGTGCAAAGTACCGCACAAAGATTGCTGGGTCGATGCCCGTTGCATTGCTGCTTAACGCCGTATTGACCATACCCCGCCACCATCTCAGCTCCGAATCAGATACGACCAGGGTTACACGCGTGAGGTTGACCTGGGCGACTGAGAGAGAATATAAACTATCAGTCCTGTGGCTTGGTTTGGGTGACAGAGGCAGAGACACTTGCTTCAGTTGGGGAAACGTCCTGTCAGCAGTAAGGGGGCAGGCCGGCACGAGCTCATCGTGAGCTCATCGCGAGCTAATCACGAGCTCATCGTGCATCAACCGAGCATGCCCTCGCCCTCACCCGCACCTGCGGTACTCCAGAAACCATAGCGGCGCTGTTACAAATGCCAATGGATATTGAGTGCTAGGCCCATAACACAGGTTCGTGAGGATGACGTCGCGAAATTCAATATTGACAAGTTTGCTGTTGTCCAAGGAGATGATTCCCGTGAGGCCGCCTAGGTCGAACTGGGTCGGTGCATCCGGACGACCTGCACATAGCGAGGAAGAAGACAGGACCTGAGGGCTACTGGGGTTAGGAAGGATAAGGAAGAGACAGAAGGATGGCGTTCAGGTGCCATTCAGAAAAGCTGGCGAATAAAGCTGCCTCGCGTGCAACGCACCTACCCAAAGCACTTGTACGTTTTCCCAGCCTGGTGCCCTTCACTCACTCAGACACTCACCCGCAATAACGATTGTGACGCTGGACTTGGAAGCTACAATTTTTGTCCGGATGAATTTATTTAGATCCGCGGTAATGTTGTTCATGATGAAAGAATAGAAAGCCCGAGGCTGAGCTTCCGGATACGGAGATAATAGCGCCAGAAAGTCCGCGTACGTTTTCGCACGCGACGAAACACACGGGAAATCCATTTCTGGTGTGACGTTGAGATCGTATGCAGTATCGCCGCCCAGGTATGTGACAGTCACTGTGGAGTTGGTAGCAGAGAAGCTACAGCGCAGAGTGGCGTTCTCCGCAACCAAATTTGGTGTCACCAGGTTGACAATCCGTAAGGCCCACAACGCCACCTGCGCAGGCAAAGCTCACTTTTGCTCCTCAAGCGTGTGCAGACAGGTGGTGACGACACAAATCTCGGTCCGTACATGCACAAACGGTCGCTAACTGATCGCTTCTGAAGACGTACGGCATACCCATCACTACCGGCGAACCAAGCATGCACGGTGCACAGAACAAGTCTGCCGCCGATAACCACCAGTCCAAGTCCCGCAGGGCGCCCCGCCACCAGCCTCACCTCAAAATTTTCATCTGGCATCCGTTTGCAAATATCGCTTTGAAGGGCATACAAGATGTCGCAATCGGTGTTGATGGACACGTTGCACAGCTCAAGTACTGCTGCTTGGTTCACATCGAAGAAAGACGGTGTCAGTAAGGTTGGCAAGTCCAACGTCCCTGGCATCTTGTAAACCATCCCCATGTCGACGAGTTGAAGCCGGCTTCCTAAACGGCAGGCGAACCGTTTTACCACGTTGAGGCTGTTTTTAAGTCGTCCAGTGAAGGGTACATAAACTCACCATTTTCGATCCGCACAATCCCTGACTCGGCAGGCAGGGTCATCCATACACCGTTCCGTCCCTTAACGACAAAGTTGCCCTTAATGCTGGCTTTGGCGAAACCGACTTTGGCGCTAACATTCAGTTGAACAACGCTCCCACTCGCAAGTAGCGATGCAAAGGAGGTTGCATTGTCAAAATCTGATTGACACAAGACTGATGTGAGCTCAAGCACGAGTGCGACAACCAAAAGCGATGAGTCCACACGCCACATCTGGCAGGGCATATCAATAAATTATTGAGCAGATGCGTTTCATTCATTAAGCACTTCCTCGTGAAATTTGACAAGGATGTATTAACTCAGACCAAAGTGGTAAGCCGGTCCGTAAACATACATACTAAAAGGAATCAGTGCAGTCCATGCTAAAAAGTTATTACTTTCCAGGACATTGTTCATCATCCTAGTACACTTAGGAATGAAGGTTAGGGAATGCACCCCAGGAAGCATACTCCGTACAGGCGGTAATAACGATACGCGAGCGGAAGTGTGGTATTAGTGTAATAACAAAACAGATAGACAAAAGGAAAAAGAACCAGGAATAATAGGAAAGGTGCCCGGATTGTAATAAAATATTGCGAAGGCCGAGACGCTCCTCACAAATGGAACATCACAGAGCTGAGACCAGCCAATCAAGGAATCCTTTAACAGAGAAAATTTACGTAAACATGAACTGTAGAAAAGTTAGGATGAAAGCTGCGTAAGGTTGCATCCAACCAAGCGAGAAGCTGCAGAATGTGGAGGCAAACCGCTACAGGCGCGGCGAACCTCTATTATTATATCTATAGCCGGCTGCCAGATGCCTGTGGGCCAAGCGGAATGCTGAGTACCACATAAACTGCTGACTACGTCCTCCCACGTCAAAAGCAAAGCATGCATGCAGCAGCTCGTGCGCACGCACACACGTACACACATACCCCCCACTTCATGCATATCGTGCATGATGCACAAGTGTAACGAACAGTAAAAAATATAGCTGCTAAAAGGCACCGCGCAAGGGTATTAGTTTTGGAATTGCATTATGTTTTGGCGTAACCTGTATGGAGGGCGGACGAGCGGCAGGCTTACATAAGGGACAACAGGAACGTACCTGATCTATGTTCAATGCCTCGTATTCGACATGCCACAAATGGGATCGCTCGCCAATAACTGCTGAGGTTGATGACAAACTCTTTAAAGCTCGTAAGGCCCGGACGAGTCAGGAGGCTCAAAGGACGATCGCGTCCATATGCTCACTCGGAAGAGCCAAGGTCCCATGCACCCTTGTCCGCATGCACGGGACATTCAAGCAAGGAGGAGCTGGGCGATGCCCTTTATCCTCCACAGCATGATGGCTACCACCATCGCGACACCACCTCTGTCCTCACTCCCGGTCATGCGATCAGTTCACATCTGGCGGACAGACACACACAATCTGCAATCAACGCGTAAGGGTCGTCACGCGGCGCTGAATCGATATGTGAATCTTTCAGTGCTTGCCCCACCAGTCCCCTTAACCCCATCCTCTGCAGATAATGGCGCATTTTAACGCCCCCTGCTTCTTGTCCGTTGCTGCCAGGCAGGACTTAGTCCAGCTTTGCTTGTTTCCTGATGAAGCACCTGCCTGCTCCAACCGTCCAATTCCGCGGCGTCTTTTACACCACTTCTTCAGACGTTGAGAGCCATTGCAAATGAAAATATTTTCCCCCAAAAGGCGCCTCACTAACGTGCCAAGTCCGCGCATGTTCTGGAAAGTACTTATTCTTGGGGCACTTGGGGTACTAATCTTCACGTCGCAAGAGTCGGCAGCGAGTCAGCTTAATGGGAACACGGAAATGCTGTAGCATCCATACCATGACATGGTTGTTTTGATGGCCATCCGAATGGTTCTGGGCAGAAGCCGCCTTAGGTAGCCTGCAATAAGCAACTGTCTGTGCGCTGTGAGGTTTTGGGGGTCATCGGGAGGTGCGAGGCAGGCGTTTTTGCTCCTCGCCATTTCACCTCTGGATTGAGCAAGCAACGGATGGAAGCACGGCCGGCCTGAGAAGACTCATAAGGGTTCATAAAGCTTCACCTTGGAACCCCGTCAGTGATATGCTCCCCGCTTTGTAATCTCATCCATACCTTCGTGTCTTCTCATGCACTTCTCATCTTACCAAAATGAATTAAGCACAGCGCTGCCACGACAGACTGGCCAGCCTGTATAACTTGCCTACAAACGGAAACGCTATGATGGCAGGCGCCAGACGGTGTCAATGCAATCCTGTTAACCTGTTAGGAAGATAAAAAATCCAGTCCCGTCACGGAGGCATACGCGCCGCTGGCGTCACTAGGTGAGATGGGAGGGTAATGCACCCGATCCCCATTACCACCACCCCACCCCCAACATCACCACCGGATAGACCGCATCATTACTTCCCTCTTTAATTCCGCGTTTCTGATTATGCAAGCCGTGCTTGTGCCTGATGATCACCCGTTAGCACCCCGGTGTAGAGCGTCACGAACTCTGGAAACAAACTTCTGGAAACAAAAGTCCCGATCTCCCAAATGCACGATTGACACATTTTTTGTAACGTGTTCCAGTTCTGCCCTATTAGCGCTCAGAGAATGCTGCCTCTGCTATACCGCCTTGTTGCACTTCCTGCAAAAGCTCCCATAGCTCACGCGGTGCCCGGGTGGGCCACGGAGAAGATCCACGCAGCTAGAGCTCAAGCGTTCGCAAAGCACCATCAGACAGCCGTCGCTGCAGTGCCATCGCTGAGCCCAGACCCCTGCTACGTCCAATAAAGTCGCTCCAAGACGAAGACCGGCCCAGGGTTGCCGCAGCGCAACTGAACCCATCGTCTTGTTCATCCTCAGATGAGGGCTCGCTTTGCAAACTACTAGCGCTCCAGTGCGGCAATGCATCAGATTCTGGTTGCTTGTAGCATTGCAAAGCCCTGGTTGGTATGGGCAGAAGCGGAGGGCCGCAGAGGCTGGCCACCTTCATTATAGTAGCGGTCTCTGTTTGCTCAAAAGCAGCGGGAAGTGATGTTGGATTCAGGCGCCGTGGGAGGAGCATATGCTACTCGTTGTATTTTGCAGGTATCTGATCATCAAAGCTTGCCTAGGTTACTTACAGCGCGCTGCGAGCCCATGAGGCTGCAATTCGAGGTTCCATTTTCCGTGCGCCATACCCGGCGGTCAGCATTCTCCCCATGCGATGCACAGCAGGGGTTTCGCCTTGAAGAGACGCCTGCAAATGTGTTAATTAATCAACTTAAGGGGTTTCGGTGCAATAAGCAAACTTCACTTGCCTGGAGGTCTTCTAAAAGCCATCGTGCCTCGCAATCGGATACGACATTGCCAAGAGGAGTACCACACCTAACACATCACATTGATAGCTTATTGGGGCATATTTGAGACAGTTTGAAGTTAACGAGCTTACCGGCAGCTGGCCTCCTTTTGGCGAGAGCGCCGTCGGACACGAACCCAGAACGGTTCTCCAACTTTTTTAATAATACCACAAGCTGCCATCGCCGATGCTAAAAGTATCATAATCATAGCTTGATGGGCATGACCAAGGATTGGGGCCGACGTGGGAGCCATGCCTTTCCAACGACAGCTACACCCACCATGTGCGGTAGAGCGACCACGATGAAATAACGTGTTTGTGGTTATATCTGATATCGTACGCGAACAAGCGGTTTCACATGCTACCTTGTGAACGTTCCTCATTCTTCGTACTGTACTGATGCTCGCTACTTTACTTATTTCCTCTAAACATATTTTTTCAGTAATTCAATAAAACTTAGGTCTCAAATCCTGAAGCCAGGTCAGAACACTGTTACATGTTTCCAACATTGATTCCAAACAGCGACCCGCGGGACCTTTGGACAATAGCCGGCCGACCACGGTCTCACACGTCAGGCGGCTACTTCAGTGGGTCTATAGCCCAAAATGCGCATCTAAATTATCAACTCCAAAGGATGCCTGTCAGCCTGGCGGTATGGCGGCGTGGCCCGCCAAACCCGGGCTGCCGCTTCCGGCAGCAGACGCAGTTCCAGCCTTCGCAAGGTGGTGGCTCGGTTGGTTCCACGCCAAATCTAAATCGAAAACGATTTCCAGCTCAGGAACAACCCACTGTTTCCCGAGAGCGGCTCCTGGGCCCAGACTCAGCCCTTTTGTCCTCTGGTCCTCCTTTGCAAGCCCGTCCTGCCGAGGCCGAAGATCCGAACGCAATGGCAGATGCAGACGTGCACACGGACGCAGTATCAGAACCAGAAGCAGCTGCTTCGCTAGCTAAGCTTGTAGTGGATGCGACGAAAGGGGCTGCAAAGGGGTTCGCCACAGCGAAGAACACAGCCAAACAGGACGGCAGTGGCGTGTTTGCAAAGAAAAACAAGCGCAAACGGAAGCTTCGAAGGCAGGGGACGCTCGCACCGGGCAGCAGCATCACTACCCCGACTAGGAATGGCGATAGCGATAGCGATAGGGGCGGAAGACTCAACAGTTATGGAGGTGCATATGCTGATAACGGCGCATTGCATGGGTCGGCACTGATATCGGCAACGCGTCTCCCTGAAGAAGATGAAGAAGATGAAGAAGCATTTACACCGCCGTTACTAGCTTCTGGGGCAGCTCTTGGCGACGACGGGAGTAACGGAGGCAGCAGTAATAGTAGCAACAGCAACAGTAGCAGTAGTAGTACCGGTAGCAGCACGAGCGGGGCTAGCCCTCCTGCGCAATCGAAGGACCGGATGCAGGGCGCTCTGGAAGCCGCCGCCAATGCCGCGGCATTGGCGGCGGAAGCGCATGCGAGCCAGGTCTTAGGCGGCCAGGGACGGCTAGGGAGCTCTCAATCCATCAGCACCGCTGGCGTGGTACAGCCGACGATTGTCTTGGCTAATATGACCTCATCCTCGGCTGAAATGCCGCCCGGCATCAGGGTCGCAGCTGATCACGAGCAAGAGGGCGAACGGCCGCGGGATCTGAGCCGGATTGAATTTGAGGGTGGAACCGGAGAACGGCACATCGTGGAAGGCCCTGCACCTTCTGTAGACGAGCGGGCCCGCGGACAGGAGGAGGCGGAGGAAGGGCGAGCGGAGGCGAAGGACAAGCAGGCGGTGGCGGTGGCGGATGGTGCAGAGGAGGTGCCTGCGTCCCTCAAAAGGTCATTGAGCCGGGCAGTGGAGGGACAGCACGACGGCATGGTAATAGGATCACGGTGTCATGGCGACGCGCCTGTGTATGTGAAAAAGGGGGTGCAGGCGGACGGTTGCGGGGAAGAGCGTGTAGTGGAACCGGCAGCGGGAAGTGCAGTGGCAGGGAGTGCATTTGGAGGCCTTATAGGAGGCGAGGACAGACAGCCGGGGAGGAATGGACAGAATGTGGAAGTGGATGCAATGGAACAACGACGATTGGCGACAGCAAAGGATGCGGGCGATGATAAGGAGCCGCGGGTGTCACCTCAGAATCACTGGAAGGGGCCAACCAGCATTGGCCACGTTGCAGCGAGGGAGGCGGAGGCGGAAGGAGAAGAAGCGGGGGCAGGGACGGCAGTGCAGGAGGCGGGAGTCGAGGAGGCGTCAGTCTGGCAGGAGGAACCGGATGAGGCCTCCGGGGAGCCGCCCCACGCCGTGCAGAAGTTATCGCGCTCGGAACTGATGCCACCGGCAAGCGGCTCCGCGGACGGCGTCGGCAACGAGAGCCGGGAGCAGGATGTCCAGGAGAAACCGGGCAGGGCTCGCGGTGGCAGCGGTGGATATAGCGTGCGGCCGAAAGGGCTTGGAATGGAGGACGACGCCATGATCGATGCCGCTGATGCCCCCACGCAGCGCACGGCTCAGTTTGGGATTCCTCCGGGCTCTGACCCCTCGCTCCGGAACCCGCACGAAAAGGACATGGAGCAGCAATATCGGGATGGTCATCAAGGACTGCGTCTGGGCCGTAAAGAGCGCGAGGGCCACATGGCCGGAGGAGAGTGGGCGGACGGCCCGGGAAGAGATGTAGATGACGAGATTACGGCTGTGGCGGAACCTGTTACGCCGGCAATGGGCGGACCGGCGGACATCCACGGGTCCCATGGGTCATTTGACGGGTCCCATGGGTCTACCGAGCCGATTAAACAAGCATATCAGCAACAGCAGCCGGAGGTTGTAGAGGAGGAGGGGGAGGGGGGAAAGGAAAAGCATGGGGAGATTGCAGCAGCAGCTAATGGCAGCGGCGGCTGCGGTGGCAGCAACGAGAGCAGCAGCGGTGGCATTGCGGTGAAAGAGGCGCAATCCCTGGAGCCGCAACTGGCGCCAAGTCCAGTGCCTTCTGAAATTGTTTGCAGCAAGCAGCACCAGAGCGAAGAGGGAAGAGAGGATTGGGGACAGGATTGGGGACAGGGTGAAGAGAAGGCATCTTTACGGTTTGACACGCCACCGTCTCCGGCAGCCGTCCCTGTGGCAGTTCCCGTCGCGCCGGGCGCCAGCACAGCCGACGTCCAACCTCAACCTCCCATAGCCGCGCCATCACCGGGCGCCAGCACAGCCGACGTCCAACCTCAACCTCCCATAGCCGCGCCATCACCGGGCGCCAGCACAGCCGACGTCCAACCTCAACCTCCCATAGCCGCGCCATCGCCGCCGCCGCCGCCGCCGCCGCCGCCGCCAGTGGTGCCGGTGGCAGGTACAGCGGCGCTCCGTTCCGCCAACATCCCCGTTCGGTTACTATGGGCCCCGTTACGCTGTGGAATGTGGCTCCTCTTCGCTGTCCTTCGCGCCGTGGGCTGGACACTGGCGACAGCGGCTCGGACGGTGTTATGGCTGGGAAGGGCCATGGTGGCCGCCACGCTTGCTATTCCCCGGGCGTTGTTGGCGGCGGTAACGACGGCAGTGCGGCGGCTGGGCGACGCCGCCGGCAGGGCAGTACTTCCGGAGCATGAAGCTGCGGCCGGAGATTCCACCACCACGCCGGTGCCGGCGCTCGGTGGCGGCGCACTGCCCGGCGGCGCCGCAAACACCGGCCTAGGCTCTGCATTGGCAGCTACCGCCGGCGCCACGCCGACGCTGCCGGCGATGGCTTCCACTGCCACTGCGCTGGGACCGCTGGCGTCGGCAGGTGCTGCCGGCTTGTCTGGTGCGTACGGCGTCAGTGGCAGTGTTCCACCGTTCGGCCTTGCGGTACCAGCTTTGCCGTACGGCACCGCAAGTGCCCCTTATTCTGTTTCAGGAGCGACAGGCACGGCTGGCTTGGGCGGAATGACGCCGGCGCAGGCAGCCGTGGGCCAGGCACCCGTCATGGGTGCTGCCAATATGGCCTATTACGGTACGCCAAGCTACAGCGGCAGCGGCGGCGGCTCGCAGTACGGCGGTTCTGCCGGCGGGTATGCCCTCAACAACCCTGATAACGGCAATGGGACCGGTGGGGCTGGAGGAGTCGGCGCTGGCCGGGGTGTCGGCAACGGCAGCGTTGGTGGTCGCAACGAAGTAGACGTCCCAGATGAAATGACGGCGGCATCACCGGACGGGAGTGGTGAAGCAGGTGGGGTTGAGGTGGGGCGGTGCGGGATGTGCCGCGGGGAGTGCGGGAGTGGGCGCTTGCGGTTGTAGTTCCAGGGGTTCCAGCTGGGGATGGGGAGGTAGGGAGGCGGGGAAGTAGTGCATGGAAGCTGGAGCTTGATACACTGCAATGGTATGCCGTATGTGTAGCTGGGACATCCGAGGATGTGGCCTCCCCGGAGCGCCCAGCCCGGAGTAGGTCCTCACACGCCGGTGTACGTGCGGTTTGGGGATGAGGGAAGGAAAGGACACCTTGCTTCAGGACAGATGCCCATGTCCGCACATGCTGATTGATGAACCCTGCCCCTGCCCCTGCCCCTGCCCCTGCCCCTGCCCCTGCCCCTGCCCCTGCCCCTGCCCCTGCCCCTTTAGGAGTAATTGCCACGGCGTTGGAGGCACTGGTATACGGCTGGGGCCAGCCCCACCACGCGGGGCTTGGGGGTGCGGCACAGCTCGTACGGGACCAGGTGAGGATATGCGGAGTAAGCCGGTGTACCGAACGACAATCGATAAGATGGGGGGAGGGAGATGCGAACCACTGGTTCTCTCGTACCCGGAAGGAGTTACAGTGGCCTGACTTCGCACTTGGGCTGGGCTCTGAAGTTTATGCAGTGCCGTGCCACCTGCACGTATTGCAATCAGCACAGGAAATATCTTCATGCATCGGCGTTTACGTCTTTTTCACAATGTTGTTCCGAAACCCACTTGTGTCCACTTTCCTGGTGCAGCCACATACACCAGGGCACACAGGCCCACGAGGCTTCATCCCCAATCCACTCTCCGGCGCCCCCGCACGCCTTTCAGTCGGCCTGACGTCCTAAACTATGTTGCCACCAGCACCGCCAAAGACGACGCAACTACTCGTTACTCCTCCCCCTTTCACGATGCGGACCTACCGCAGGAGATTCTCTCTGATGGCTGGGGCGAGGAGGCAGTGGAGGCGGCCGAGTTGGGGGGCACAGCTGGTCTGGCCGGTGGGCTGGGAACGCCACACGTACCTGGAGCATCGAGGTAGGATGGTCTGCCCACGACATATCGAAGTGACGAGCTCGCGCTCGAGTACGCTTTGGAGGGCAGCATGTGTGTTTTTGAGTTGCCGGTGGATTCCATTAAGGGCCGCCAGTCACGGATGGAGGCGGGTTTCACCCACTAGGAGTACGCTAACCCAACATTATCGAAACACGCGTGAGGCGACACCAGCCGTGGCTTCGTTTCCTTTCCCAACCATAGCCGTGTTTCAGTCACCGAAGTCATACCCATGCCTGCAGCGCCTCCCCCTCCCCCCACACTTGCAACGCTTTCGCCGCCTTGAAATCCATTTGCCACCGCACGAGCCATCACAGGTCAAATCAGCAGCCACAACCGAATTAATCACCCGGATGGAATACCTTCCCCTTTTGATAATCGTAGTCTTGATGCTGCTTCCGGTGGAAGGTGCGGGCATGCAGGAGAGGCCATGCAACCCGTCAGTTCCCCATCCCCTTAACATACTCCAGGCTACGACCGGCGTACTATTGTTATCATTATTATCTTTATTATTGATGCTGCTAATGTTCTTTCCTCGCAGCCTGTACGGCAGTCCTTACGGCATGGTGACCCCTGTTACTACCAGCCCCAGCGCCGGGACAATGTTGGGTGCTGCGGTGGGGGCGCTGGTGGGCGGCTCCTCGGGGCCGCTGGCGGGGCCTCTGGGGGCAGCACTGGGGGCCGCGTTGGGGGCAGCGGCGGGCGGTCAGGTTACCGGGGACGTCAGCGTCAAACCGATGAAGGTAATGGGGGGAGGACCTGACCCGACCCTACCTGATCTGATCTGATCTGATCTGATCTGATCTGATCTGATCTGGGGGTCTGTGGAGCGAGGCGGGGCTGAGGGACGGGAAGAGGTCGCGGACGAACCCGCACTGCATCACACCGCAGTCAGCGCTCTCGATCGAAACCATGCATCCCGCACTCCACATGCACCTTCTTACCACCGACATATGCTTTTCCTCCAGTCTTGTAGCTTCTCCTAACAATGCCTTCACTATGCCTTAACTTCCTTCACGTTTCTAAGAAGGCCGAGAAAGTGCTTCTTGTCTCACTAGCAACTTGGTGACCCAGCTGCCTGCTCGGGGCTCCCGACCCCGCAGGTCCTTACGGGCCCCGGTGGTGAAGCCCTGGCTCTGGCGCCCCAGCCTCGCGTGGTGGTGGCTAATGACAACCTGATGCTGCTCGGAGCGCTGGTGGGCGGCCTGGTCGGAGGTCTGTCTGGATTGGGACCGCGGGCTCTGCTGGCGGCGGCAGCGGCGGGCATGGGTCTTGCGGCGGCAATGACAGCGGCCGGGCGCAGGTACACGTACGTCAGTCGGTACGGTGCACGCGCAGCCGGTGATGCACGTCGGGCGGCGCGGGCATGGGGCTGGGGTTGGGGCTGGCTGTGGCCGCGGCCGCCGCTGGGCAGCTTGAGTGGTAGTGGTGGGCTGCTGCACTGAGGCGGGGATGAGGACCTGGTCCTGCAATACACACAGCGCTGTCCGTCACGCCTCTCCGGCCCCGTGACGCTTCCGGACTACTGCTGCTGCTCCTCCTCCTCCCTACTACTACTTCTATTACTTCAATTACTACTTCCGCTCTGCCGCTGGTGAAATTGGCGTGAGGGCGGTTGTGACATTTGGGTTCTGGCGTTGGTTTGAACAGGCCTAGTATGTAGCGCTGCAGTTTTCAGTTGAGATGGAGATGTCGTGGAGGAGAGGGAGGCGACTGGACTATGGAAGAGGGCAGACACATTGAAGCAGTGGCGGGTGCGGTAGAGGTGCGGGAGGCGTCTGCACACGCATCCTCACAACGGTCGTGGGGTTGTTCACGGCCTGCCTGGCGAAATGAATGCCATAATGCCGAAAGGAATATAACAAGAAGCATGTAAGTACAATTTAATGTGTCTTGCAATCTGTTAAAATAACACAATTGGTGAGGTGCAATGGACGTACAGATTGATTGCCATACGTGCCGATCGTGCGGTGTCCAACCGCCGTGATATTAACAGGCCAGGCAACCTAGCTTGATGAGGCAACGAGTTGGGAGCCCTAAGTTTCAGAGGAAGCACACAAAGAACTTATGACGCGACAGAGTGTTGATGGCCGGCCATCAGATCACAAGCCCGTTACGACAACCCCATTCTTGTCGCAAACCACGTGTAGTTCGCCAACGGAAGCACAGCAAGTAACAGGCGAGCCTAGAAATCAATACTGGAGGGTTAATCAGCACGGCGTGCTTGTGCGGATGCCATTAAGCAGCACCACGTTTGGCAAACCTTGGTATTCCCCTCTCTCACGTTGTTTCTTGCCTGCCAGCCAATTGCTGCCAGCCAAGCATAAGGATCGGCCTCTCAGTGTCGCATGAGCCGGAGGGGACTGTGCCTCCTGTTTTTGGCATAGCCTGGGGAATTGTTGGTGGGTGCCGGAAGATGCACCCAGACGCGTCTGGGCAGGCAATCCCAGGGCTACTAGTTATCACTCCACACCGATATTTTGCGGCTTTGTAGACGCAGCTCCAGGTGCCTTGGTGCAGGCGAGCTAGATGAGAGTGGGCTTGGGATAGATACTTGTATTGTTAGGGTTTCATCGAAATTCATGTCGGGAGAGGTTGAGAGCGAGCGCCGCAGTACCACCCTTAACCGAATGTTAAATGGACAGTGTGTCTCATCGCAATAAGGACGGGGACTTACGAGCGGCAAATGTCAGCTGTGGTATGCTGAGCACAAGCTGCCTGTCAATATGGTTCTGGACAGCATCATGCAATGTGCATGGAATTTGGCTCCGTTACCTTTGGCTCCATTTACCCCCCGCAAATGGGTGAGGTGAAGGTTGAGACGCGTCATGACGTGTTGATGATTCCTTTCGGTACATAAGGGAGGTTACAGTTTCCATGAGCATCACTCAAGTAGTATTCCATAAGTTCTGATGGCCCCCCGCTTACGGAGCCTCGAATGTTGCTAAAATACATTTGTCCTGGTAATACTGACTTGCGAGCTGACCGGAGTGGAGTTGAGGCCGCCGTTGATCCGGCAGATTCCACGGGATGCTGGGGGTGGGTGCTGAGCCACCTACCGGGAAAAACACTGATTTCAAAGAAGTCAACATGGGTGAACTGATGAGGTGCTTCGAAACAGAGGCAGGGGAAGGTAGGGACTGCCATGTAGTGGCCACGGGTGAAGCAAAGCCTCCCTACCCCCCACACATATGTCCTGTACTGAAGGGGACTGTACCCCGATGCAGGTCGCCTGATGATGTCCAGAATAAAACTTCTTTGATGGAAAGAGATCAGCATATAGATCGTGTTCTTACTTGCGTCTGTGGTCGCATGCAAGTTGACAGGCTGCAACCACATCCCGTCGCGATGCGCCGTCGGGCTTCCAATAGGGACTTCATGCACACGAGGACGCCCTGGAAGTTTTGGTTCACGTGATCAAACGGCGAGCATTAGTGCTCGAAGTCTCAATGTTCCAGATGGAACATCGTGAACACACAAACTACACAGACCGCTGTGTCAACTTCAAATCCTCACAAAATCCGATTACTACAGTACCGCACTCCCCAAGACGTTGAAGCCGCAACCTACAGCAGCAATGATGTATTATTATTATTAGCAAACCACATTCCTGCATACATATTGTGTTTTTTTATACAATTTCGGCCTTTGACGATGTTACCCGTATCCCGACACTAGATTATCGGCGCACTACTGAGTAATGCATGAATCAGTGTGCTGCTTGGTGCGGTTGCCATTTCTCTTGACAGCACAATTGTTATAGCCAAGTAACTTAAAGATAGATCCCCAGATATTTCATTCCAGTATCCATCGTGTCGGTACCTTACTGATTAAAGGGCCTTGGAACAAATCCTCCTGGCTACCAGCTACCAGCATCAAATCCGTACTCACAATGAAAGCTGTCGTCCTGACCGCGATCGGCGAAGCCAAGAAGACGCTCGAGTACCGCACCGACCACCCGAAGCCTACACGGAAGCCTGGCGAGGTCCTCATCGCCGTAAAGGCTTCCAGCGTTAACCCCGGGGAGTGCCACATTCGTAAGGCATGTAGGCCACATCCATCGATGGTGGTCCAGTTGGTGGTCCAGTTGGCGGGTACCGCCCCTAACTCAACCGTCCCCGGGGCCCTGATCTGGCCACCTGCGTGCAGGCCAAGCTGCCCAAGGCCATGATCGTTATTCCGCAGGTACTTAATCCTCTCTAAGCTTGCCAATCTATTCCATAATACATAAATGAAGAGTATAGGCCGTTGGGCCTGCTTTGCATTGTTATAGCCATCACCTTTCCTCCACTCGTCCTCAGCCTCGCCCTCCGTTTCTGGAATTCTTGGAATGTCCCGCAGATACTTGGCTGCGATGTGGCAGGTGTGGTGCTAGAGGCTGACCCCACAAGCCAGGTGAGGCGACGTGTGACGCCGGAAGGGCAGGTCCTGGTAGATTTATATGAGAAAAGAAAGGAATGCTTGCCGGAAAAGATGGGCGCGTGTTAGTGTGTGTTGGCAACAGGCATACTGGGAGAAAGGCAAGCAAGTTGGAAAGGCGCGCGCGTGTGTGTATGCGCCTGGAGGCGGTAAACGTGTGCCATGAAGACCAAGTTGATTGTAAGATTCAGAAGGGTCGCGGCAAGCGGCACAATCACCTATGTGAAATCACTGAGGTATGCATGCGGGGAGAAACCGGGCGGCTAGACGTGAGGAATGTTGGCTGTTAGGGTACCATCAGAGACCATGAGTTCCATCCCAGGGGGTGGCCCCTTCTGCCCACCTTTCAAAGTACTATTGGAACACAATCGGCAAGGGGATGAGAGGGGCTGCTGCGGACTGCTTCCGTCCCCCTCCACATCCGCACTCCATCGTATGTAATTGGCACGATGTGAGACTCCGAAGGCACGAAGGCACTCGCATCAGCGTGCAAGTGCATGTCGCGTGTTCTTATGGCAGTGTCTTGGAGGCGGCACGTAATGCGTCAACTGCCGTTGCTACTGCTCCCCATATACCCGGTCCCGGTCCCGCAGTTCAGGGTCGGAGACCGCGTGGTTGGGTGCACGGGGCAAGTGATGGAATCCTGGGGTGAGTGTGGACGCCAAGGATGGGGCCTGGGGTCGTATGAGATGGTGTGGATGGTGAGGTGAAGAGTGCCAGCAAGGGCCACGTAGGTGGGCCAGAGCGCCGGACAAACCGGTGGAGGGGGGTAAGGTACGAGCCGGACCATAGACTTTACATACTTGAACGTTACGAACAGGATGCTTGTTCATCTTCCTGCCTATGGCAGGCAGAGCCTAGCCGCCAAAAACGTCCGAAACGTGCTTATTGACGCAAAACGGCACAGTGGAGCGCAACCAGCCCTTGCGCTGCTTTTTTAAACCAGCCCTTGCAAAGGCTCCATGATCCCCTTAACCCAGCTGGGCCTTGCGGGGGCGCAGCAAATCATGTGTACCGGCGCGGGTTAGTATGTCGGATTATGTGTGATGCCGATGTCTACTGCCGGCAGGCACATACGCTGAGCTCGTAAGCGCGCGTGCGGAGCGGTTGACCCACATTCCGGAAGGGGTCACATTCGAGCAGGCGGCTGCACTGCCCATCGCGGGTATGACCGCCTGGCAGGCCCTGGCGTCCTCTATGCCTCTGAGCGGCAAGCGGGTGCTGGTTCTGGGCGGCGCGGGTGGCGTGGGACACTTCGCGGTCCAGGTACATTGAGCACAGCTCGGGAGCCGGGACGGGGTTTCTGTTTGCCGTGGGCTTCTGTGACCGGGTTCATTGTCTTCCTGCCCTTCAGCCTGAAACTGTGTTTATGTTCCTGGCCCTGGTCCCCCGTCCGCCCTTCAGATCGCGAAGTCCCAGGGGGCATACGTGGCAGCGACATGCAGCAGCCGCAATACCGAGTTCGTTACACAGGTGCTGGGGGCGGACAAAGCCATTGACTACACTAAGGTGGGGCAGCCTCTGGGGTGCGAGGGGCAGGATAGGATGAGTCGAAAAGCGTGATGTGGTTTGTGACAGGTGCCTTTAAGGTGAAGCATGAATGCAAATGACGCCTCCCTGACATGGCTGCCTCTTTCCCTGTCTGCACTCGCCCATGTGATCCATTGACCGTTCATTCATGCTGGTCCGTGCTGTTTCATGCTGATGCAGGCGAACTTGCACGAATCAACGGGGCAGCCATACGACCTTGTTGTGGACCTCGTGGGGGACGAGCAATCTAGTTGGGGCATGCTGCGGCGGGACGGCCGCATGGTGGCGGTTTCCTTCGACAATGCCATGCGGGGGTGAGTTCGTGGGTAGCTAGTTGCGGTTATGACAGGGAAAGGCGCTCGTTTGCTTCACCGCGAATGAACTCGGCTGTTATACTTTCAGGGCATTGCTTTGGGGATTGTGTGAAAGTGCATTGAAACATCTAAGGTTCTGTGGAATGCGAAGGTCAAAAACATAGTAAGTTGCCTTAGGGTGGACAAAAAGCGAAACAGGTACCAAGGTTGCAGTCAGTAGCACACGCATAATTGATCTCAAGTGACGGAACACTACCTCACTATAATAACTGCGTCTTGTCGTGGCGAATGGTGGGGCCCGTACTTTCCCTTGCCACACGGTCCCAGGCGAACCGGCATGGTGCTAGCTCTGCTCATCCTGACACGTATCATACGGCTGAAGGTGGTGTCAGCGCTTTGCTTCGGTCCCAAGTACGAGAGTGTAACGCAGTCATTGGCGCCAGATCGGGGGCTTAAGCAGGTGGGTCAGGGTGCCGTACCAGGCCCAGAGGCCCAGGGAGGTCCGGCGAAATGCCGATTGGTTGCTGGATGTATTGTGAGGAGCATGCACCCAGAAACGGTATGTGAGCGCTGCGAAAGCTCTTCCGCATTTCAGGAAGCAGGTATACATGCATTGTTGCTTCAGTGTGTTTAGATGAGCGAGGCCGAACGGGAAGCCGTGGGCGCCACCACTAGTGCCATCGCCATCGTCCTACACCAGCACTCCCACTCCCCGCCAACTCGTTCTGTGCTCTCCCGTCTTTTCTCTCTCTCCCCCCCTTCTCTCTCTCTCTTATTCATCACCTTACATCCTCACCTCACACCGTTAAAACGTAATTTTCCTTTCCGTCATTCCCGCTGCCGTTTCCCTATACTGGGATCTCCCTCATACAATCCTGGGGTAATCTCTCAGCTGGCTCGGCTGGTGGCTGAGGGCCGTGTCAAGGTGCATGTGGACCGGGTGGTGTCTTTGGAGCAGGTTCCAGATGCCCACGAATATGTTGAGCAGTGCCGGACGCGGGGCAAGGTCGTTATTCGGGTGGATTCTCCGTGAGCCTGCAAGAGATCCGTGATGGCGGCCGCAGCACAAACGGACGAACGGATGGCGGTCCTGGTCCGAGTCAGGAGTATCTGTAATTGCAAACGCGTAAGGCTGGCCGCGGGCACGGAAGGCTGGGAATCCGACCCCGCCATATGTATCCAATCAACCTGCACATGTCAATAGTCAACCTGGGTCTCTGTATCGCCCCGTCGATCAGATAAGTCAAACTGCCCGTTGACGGCGACACACATTCGTCTGGTGCGTTTCGTGGGATTCTCTCTTGGGATAGGGGCTGAGGGAAGATGGAAGCTGGATAACCAGAAACACAGAGCCGGCGCTGTAGCAGATCTATGTTGGCTAGCTTTCAAGGCTTGGTTACCAGTACGTGGCTAAGTTCCCATGAAAAGGAAAGAGCTCTGGCGCGTTTGCAGGCGGTCTCGGTACTTGTCGTATTGGCTGCACATTCCTCCACCGCTACCAGACCAAAGCGCATATGTGAGCTTGGGGGTCTATTCCTCTTAAATTAGCAGCTTAATTTTATTATATAGGTAGATTAACTTTGCTTACTGTGTAGCACCAGTCCGTACTTCGAAGGGATCAACCCTATCCTTTCCCTGTGGGAAAGGAAGGGAAGGTCGTAATTTTGCCTCAAAATGCATCAAAAATCGCAAGACTCTCTCTTGTGGTTTCAGTGCAGTCGCCTACTTGGTCTGCTCCGTCTATCAGGGACAGTTGGACTGATGGACACCTGAACTCGAAGAAGACATAGAAAATAGATATAAAAGTCTCCATTATTTGATTATAATAACAGCTTAGGAGAAATCGCCTACGTAAGGTAGCGAGGAGGCACTCTATGGTACCGTACGGAAATTTGATTCCTCAGCATGCGCCGCAGCAAGGGTTATGGCCGCGATACTACATTTATGACAACCTCTCCACGGAGCGTTGTTTAGGAAACTATATACGTTTTCGATAATTGCGAGTCTTGCATTAGATATTCCAGGGACATAGAGTGGGTATAGATTCAAGATGCAGCATCCACCACTATCCGTTGGATATTTACTTCGCGCGGCAACTACTGTATGTGGACTGGACGCAAAAGTCTCCATAACTGGCATATTCCAAGTGATCGGTAGGGCGCGTGGCCTGGCCTTGTTTGCGCGCCTTCTTGGGGCTGACGCACCCATCCTCGGCACTCGCAGAGTGTCGCCCTATTGCCCATAAGAATGCACAGGAACAGCAGGGTGGCAAGCAACGGTACCGGATACGGCTCGGTGATGGGAATTATTCATTAATTACCATGCTTAGCTCTCAGGTCAACGACCTTATTCAGTCGGGCGTCCTAGGTGCTGGAGCTGTCGTCCAAATAAAGGATTTCATCATCAACCAGGTCAATGGGAAGAGGTGCGTGTTCAGCCCTTGCTAACTGTACGGGGAACGATATATTTCGGAAGAGCTAGCACGAAGGAGTTTCAAGAGTTTCAGCTCCGCCTGATAACCTCTCAATGAAGCCGTGCTACATGCTAGCAACGCCGTACTACTGCGAGGTAGCATATCCTAAGTATCGAACTCCGGCAAGCGAAGCCAGTTTACGATCGAGGCTTGTCTTGGAATGTGGCGTGGACCGGAAGGAACGGCGAGAGCCTGGGTTTCGTTTTTCCTTGCAAGGATTTCGTGGGGCATCTAGCTGCTACCCCACTCTCAACACGGCACGGCTGATATTGTACATTCTATGTTTCCTGGTGTTGGGCCTCTTTTTTGGCCCCGTTCCTGTTAATTTATCTTTGTAGTCCTTCGCTGCGCAGCTTTGCTCAGTTTTCTTACCGAAGTTCTGTTGGCTGCTGATGGCGCTCCAGTATCGATCGGCCAGGCGCGCCTCTTCGTTGTTTTCCCTCTGGTTCTCCCTCCCTGGTCCGTTTCATGAGGATGCAAGCCTTATGTGTGTGGCTGAATCGTACTTATTAGTCTAGGGCTTTTTTTCCTGATGATCGGGGGAAGTGAGGGAGAAAGGCGTATTGCCATGGTTTCCCTCTCCCCTTCCCCTCCCTCGTTGCTGGCCTGGGCGCCAGTTTCGCTTCGGGGAGCTGGAGCGGGTTTCGTACGTGGGTTGGTGCATGCGCCATAGCTGGTCTTGCCGCAGTGTTCGCTTGTGGTTTTACGAACAGGCCAGCAGGGTGCTTGCCCTTGCTCTCCAGCTGGCGTGCCCAGTGTCCTTAACTACCTTACATAATACTCTTATGCAGCCTCACGAGGAAAACTGTTTATGCGGGTACTGGGTGAGGTTGTGTAAGGGTCCGTGAGTACTTCCCTACCCATACCGAAGCTGCTGACGCAAAATTCATATACCTAACTGCATTCACGCAGGATGTTCATCGCCTTCAATTGCCAAGTTCTGGAACAGTACGGTATTTACCAACAACCCATAGTTTTCCCACCTTTCACGGAACTGGTTGATGCTCAGAAAGCTGCTGAGGAACAGCAAAACGGTCAGCCGCAACCCGTCCAGCAGCAGCAGGGCTATGGCGCAAACTCAGCGGGATACAGTTCTATGCCACCGCCGGCCAACGGCGGCGGCATGAACGGCGGGCCACCACCGCCGGTCAATGACAGTTACAACTCTAACCAGTATCAGCAACAAGGGCACCCTCCGGGGGGCATTTACGGTGGGCCGCCTCCGCCGGTCAAGCAGGAGCATGGCGGGGCTTATGGATCTGGTGGCGGCGCGTACGGCGTTGGTGGGAACCCCTACGTTGGGGCTGCAAACCAGAAGCCGCAGCAGGGTATGTACGGTGGGCCGCCACCACAGCAGACGGTTCCAGGTAACGGATATGGCGGACAAGGTGGCGCCCAGCAGCAGCCCACTTATAATCAGTATGCTGACAACGGTGGCGGTGGTGGTTATGGTGCTGGTGTGGCGGGGTCACGGCCCCCTCCGCAGTACCAAGCTCAGGGCGCCATAGCTCGCGATGAGGCGCCACCGCGAATCTTGCCTATCTCCGCACTCAACCCTTACACGGCCCGCTGGGCAATCCTAGGGCGCGTTACCAGCAAAGGGGAACTGCGCAGGTGGGCAAAAAAGCGGGCAGTAGAAGCATGAGTCTACATGCCTACGTGTTGCATTCTAAGGGGTTCATAAACACCGATGCGGACATATGGGCGCGCAATCATCCCGTTTTGAGCTTTCACGGACTTCATTCTCTGTATCCACATCTTGATGTTTACTCTTAACTGACGGGTAAAGACCTATATCACAAGGCAGCTTGACGTGAACAGACATGCTAGTCCTCTAGGAACTTTACTCTGGACGTCCTCCTTTGCCCTGAGGTGTCTGCACATTAAGTGAAGTTGCACTATCCTTCCATGCTGCTTTGTGTATGGAAGTGCATCTTGGTGAGACTTCGGGCCCCTGTTTGGTGCTTAGGTGGACAAACGTCAAAGGTGAGGGAAAAGTTTTTTCCTTCGATCTGCTGGATAAGGATGGAGGCGAGATTCGAGTGACGGCATTCGGTGCTGAGGCTGATAAGTTCTTTGAGACCATTGAGGTAGGCCGAGTTGTTGCAGTGCCGTCCGGGGATAACACGCCGTATCTAAAAGCTGAGAACAGGTACACAGGTGGCGCATTTTCAACGCATTCCTGGGCCTTCGGTGTGTGTGTGTGTTATGCTGTTGGGAGCTTGTGGTCAAAAGGGTTCTGGGAAAACGGCGGACCCAGTAACCGGAGCCCAAACCCGGCCGGCCGTCTGCACTTGACTGCCTCTGTCACTTACCTTTCGATCAAAGCTGTATGTTTTCTTGAACAGCACTGCACCATGCGCATTTTCTTATCGGGACTGTGGGCACCTCGAAAGCAAATACTGTTTCGGAGAGCAGCCTGCGCCTAGTATTCCAGGTACAGCCGAAGCGCTGTGTTGACCCGAGCACTTGCTTAGTTCCTCATTTTTCCTCGCTTTTATGCAGGTGGGGGCCATATACCAGGTCAGCAAAGCAAGTCTTAATCAGAAGAAGCCGGTAAGCTGCAGGATAGGGGGAGTGAGGGTAAGTAGCACACGGGAGGCGGTTGCCCCTCCGCCGTGTGAAAACGTGTTGCTGAGTTAGAGCTTGGCAGCGACGAGAAGTATAGCTACTGAACGGGCCAAGTGGTCCTTTCATGTGTTTATGGCAACCTTGATAGAGTCCAGTCTATGCCATAGACCGTTCCGTCACTTGATTTTGCTGTTTGCCGATCATGCCCTTTCCAACGCTTGCAGCAATTTAACCACACCAACCATGCGTACGAAATTCGCCTGGACCGCAACTCGCTCGTGGAGCGCATGCCAGAAAATCAGCAGACATCGCAAATCCCGACCATCACCTTCAACGTGAGCTGTGCCCAGTGTAGAGTGGATTAGGTAGAGCGGCTAGTCGTAGGGGGCTTGGGCAGGCCTCGGCCACCTAACATGTGGGCTTAGGATTGAAAGATGGGTCTGAATGCCCGGCGCATATAATGCTGCTGATTTACCCGGCACAAGGGTGAAGAATCGGGACCACGTAGGGCATCTGGCGTCAGCGCTCAGCCGGGGCAAGTCCGTTGAGAGGTATTCCGCTCTCCACGATGATTGGCTTTCCATTACCTCCCGAGTCTGCAGTTCCGGCGACTGGCTGAACTGGAGACAGCGGAGGCAGGCAGCTTGGTGGATGTCATCGGACTCATCGAAACGTGTGATCCATGGCAGGTGGGTTGTGTTTTTTTGAGCTCCTGGTTCCGAGGAATCATGCATGTGTTGCAAATAAAAGGTTGTGCAGATAAATGTACGTATACTTGGTAGGTTAATGGGCTCCCTCAAAGGTGAGGTTAGGGCTGGGATGCAGACATGCAGCCCATAACCTCGTGCACAGCATGGTGCGGTTATTGGCGCTAGGGCATTACCGTACTTGTGAGGGGCTGCTGTTGGTGTATGAAAGACTTCCGCGCGTATCGGTGCGAGCTGCTCGTAGAATGCTATTCGCTGTTGTTGCTGCTGTTCAGCTGATCTTATTGTCAGGGCAAGGTGGATAATCATCACTGGATTGTGCCGCGTAGGCCTTTTCCGTAATTCCCCAGAGCTTGGAAGGTTCGTCCGCATTAGCTGCATGGTTATCGCCACCTGCAGCCCAATTATGAGCTGGGCTTTGCGCAAGTGGTGTATTGTTAACGGTAGCGCGGACGTAGCTAACCTCCCTTCCCCGCTCCTTGCAGTCCATCACCCGTCGGACGGGTGAGGAGACCCAGAAGCGTAGCATGGTGGTTCGGGATGAGAGTGGGCGATCCATCGAAGTGACGCTGTGGGGCCCGCTGGTTAATAATCCGGGAGACCAGATCGAGCAGGTACGTGTCTTGGAACCAGACGTGAGGGGGGGTGCAAGAAGAAAGAACGTCCGGAACAGAAGGGGCTCGCGGTCGTTACTGACCTTATCATTCGCGGGCGTCAGGGAAACGTTTAGCGTGTGCCGTGTGTCTTGGCCGCGGTGGATCGGCTGTGTTCAGTGGCATCCGCTTAAAGCTTAGGGGTTTCGGAGAAAGTCCATACGTTCAGGAATTGTTACGGTCACTGCGTTAGAGCGAATGTGAGTCAACATTATTTTGCTGACCTGCTCAGGGGCTGTACATTCCGTGCAAATCCAATACGTGCATTCTCCTTTTACCGTTTGTGCTGCCTTTGGGCTTGGTGTTTGTTGCACAGATGGTACGGTCTGGCGCTCGGCCAGTCCTGGCCGCCAAGGCGCTGCGCGTGGGGGATTTCAATGGCAAGACACTATCCACCATCGGCGCGTCCACACTGCGGATTGATCCCATGGATCTGCCTGCAGCGCAGCGGTTGCGCAACTGGTGCGTAGGCGTTTGCCCCCAAAAGGGTGCTAGGGACCCCGTCGAGGAGAAAAGGAGCGGAGTGCCACAGACATTTACCGGGGCATTGGGAAGTGCCGTAGCTATGTAGCGTTGTAATGCTGTAGTTCCGATATGCGTGCCTGCCTGTGACCATATTGTTGACCATGCGGTATCCGAGCGGACAGGGTCTGCCGGCGCACGGAACTAACGCAAACAGCGCGCGTGCGTATAAGGAATATACAAATGAATCCGTGCACTGACCTTTCCGGCCTCCGTGGTGATGCACCGTTGCCACACAAATTGATTCTGGAGTTCTGCGCTGCTCACCTGGATGGTATAAATAAGTGGTCTCTCGCCGTATCTCTTTTCCGCCACAGGTACGACAGCGGTGGCCGTTCCCAGGCGGTGAACTCGCTCAGTAACGCGGGGATGGCAGGCGGCGGGGGAGGCAAGGCTGACCGGCGGACAACCTTCGCCGCCATCAAGGTGCGGTGCGGCGCGGCGAGGGCAAATTGGCATATTCGTGCGAGAAGTTTGTCGTATTGTTGGCTGTGGCAGCATCTTGCAAAAGAGTGATTCGGTAGCGAACAACAGTCAGTGTCTTGGAGTGAGTATAACCTTTCAGTGCGAGAACCGCCGCATTCTGAACAGCGTCACACACATCTTCTTGTGATTCCACTTGTTCGCATTGGTGAGAGGTGAAGGGCGCCGCATAATCCCTATTTGTAAGTCCTTAGTCCAATGGGGCAGATACGCCCCTCCTGTTTTCTACGGTTGCCATGTGTGTTGATGGAAATTGTGATTCCTGTTAACGCACAATAGGACGAGCATCTGGGCACTTCGGGCAAGCCCGACTGGATCACCGTGTCGGCGGTGGTTGACATGATCAAGACGGAAAGCCAGGGGGGTGGGCCCTCGGCGGTGGTGTACCCCTCATGCCCCCATGATTTCAACGGCAGGTGCGAGAGACTCATTTAAGAGCCCTGGATCAGAGGTGACATGTTGCGGCACAAAGGCCTCGGGTTGCGATGGTGGATTGCAGCGTATAGAGTTTCCGCACGCTTAAATAGCTCGTGAGTGCACGTTACTCAGGTAGCCCTCTTGCCTCGCAGGCCCTGCCAGAAGAAAATGATGGATATTGGTGGCGGCAACTGGAACTGCGAACGCTGCAATTATTCGACTGAGAACCCCGCGTGGAGATACCTGGTACGTATGGTCGTGACTGGGTGGGTGGTTGTGTTTGAATTGCGAGCGGCATGACATCATAGCATGTGACTGGGAAGTGATGTTTGCAGCAGCCTGATTAAGGGGAAGCTATGGGATGAAGCGTGAACGAGTTCTTTGACCTGCCATACTAGCTTCCACCTCGCCTGTATGTGGGTCCCAAAACGTAACAGGTGGCCATGAGCGCCTGCGACCATACGGCTAGGCAGTTTTTGACAGCTTTCGGAGATGCAGGCGACGCAATATTCGGTGGGAAAACAGCCGGCGAGGTGCGGCAGCTGGAAGCCGAGAACAGTCCGGTAGGTGTTCGGCATCAATGTGTGGCGCATTGCGAGTTGACGCACCCGCAGGAATCTAAGGTATGACCCCCATATTCATTTGCTGGCTTCCATAGACGGCACGAAGGCATCCATACCAGTGCCGCATGCCGCCAATAAGGATCGCTGAACCTATTCCTGTATGAATGTGTGTGTGCGCACGCGTTTGAACTGCTGTCGTATTGTGCGCTCCTTCGAAGAACAATGAGACTTAGGGCTCGTGAAAAAGCGTGGCGCCCTTGGTAAAGCCGCACGCACCGTTGATATCTGATATGGCCCTGTTGTGGGCTCCTGATTTCAATGCCGTGCAGGAATTTGACCGGCTTACGGAAGCTATCCGCTTTACGCCTTTCATTTTCCGGCTGAAGGTAAGGGAAGAGGACGTTCCGGATATCAAGACTGGAGTGTTCTCAGGGTTCCTGGGTAAATCGTAGCAACGCAACTATGTTGGGGTATTTTGCCCTTCAGAGCCGCCGCAGACGCGGTGATTGTGACAATGCCCAATTCGCAAGGTCCTCTGCCACCCCTGAGGCCCAGGCGCTGCACCCTTGTCCATATACCTGTACGTTATGTAATGTATCTGTGCCCTCACGTGTACTGGATCTAGTTCTAATGGGCGGCCCTACCGGTTGCGCGCACTTTTCGCTTATAGGTGGCGGAGGACCATTATAACGATGAGGCCCGGATAAAGGTATCAATTTACCGCCTTGAGCGACTGACGGATTTCGTTAAGGAGGGCAATCTTATGTTGCAATATATCAAGGCCCTGGAAAATGGCCAACCTGTCCTTTGCACTGGCGGGCCGAGCGGGTCAGTTGCAGCGGCAACGACGGCGGCGGCCACGGGGGCCGGCGGTGGTGGTGCTTACCATCCGCAGGGCGGCGGATCAGGGCCCGGAGCTCCGTATGTGGGGCAATCCGGCGGCGTTTATGGCACTGCACCGCAGGCAACGAACCCATATGTTAGCGCGCCGTCAACCAACCCCTATGGTGGACCTCCCTCAATCAGTCACGGCGGGGCGGTGCCAAGGACCCCGCCGCCTGCTGCCGGGATAGGCAGGGGAGACATGTACGGGACCGGTCCAACCCCGGCAACTGGCGGATATAATCAGCAGGGTGATAGCAGCAGCGGTGCAGGTGGGGGAGGAGGTGGTGGTGGTGGTAATATGTACGGTGGTCCGCCGCCGCCGCAGCAGCAAGGTGGTGTGTACATGGGTGGAGGATATGGCGGCGCCCCTAGTAGTGCCGCGTATGGAGGCCATAGCGGGCCCGGTGGTGGAGGATACGGTGGCGGTGGGCAGGGGACAGGCGGCGGAGGCGGAGGCTGGAATGGAGGGCCGCCGTCCCATAAGCAGCAACCAGGCGGGAGCGGTATGTACGGGGGGCCGCCGCCGCCACAAAACAGCACCTACCAGGTGCCACCTAACGCTTTCTGGTGACGTAGTGAGGAGATGGCGCGGCAGTTGCGTCGCAATGACCCATTCAGCGATTACACAGGGAAACTTGTTGCAGGCTTGCAGTCTGTTTAAATCTACTATCAGCGGTCTGAGTACCCAAGTCGTACCCAACTTGTAGGCATTGCGATATGACTCCTGTGAGGGTGCCTGGTGGGCAAGGGCTCAAATGCTGTTGCACGGGCGCCATAGGCTGTTGATCCAGTTGTGCAACGGGCAGGATCTAGGATGCCACATGCTTAACCTGTGCCGGGGCTACTGTCTTGGGTGTTAGGGAAGGCAATATGGGACGGCGTTCTTCTGGGGGATGCTTAGCAGTTAAGGGGGCTGCGGTAGGGCTGTCTTCTTATCACGGGATAGCCACCTTCGTATAGGACATTTCGAGTGCTTGGGACACCGGATTTGGAAGGCTAGCCGCAAATGCGTCGTGGTGCTATTCGTCCGCACGATCCAAGGTGGACTTACGTGGATGCAGGGCGCGACGTTGTTGCAATGCCTGCTGACATCTCTCGATGGGGGATCGCGTCGATCGGAAATGGCAATTTAATGGCAGTAAGGATCGCGTGTGCGTCGCGTTGGGCATACTCGCCTTCGTCACCACAGCTTACCGGAAGGTCACAACTTTAGGTATACGTGTCCAGTCGACAGTGTACGCGGTAATGAAAATGGCCCATTCAATGTGGCGTAAAAGATTATGAAGTGCATACAACAGCGCCCGAATTCGGAGGCTGGTTCATAAGCCGCGGCGGATAGCGGTATGTCAAGGCATCCGCTGGAGACATATCAAATCAAAGTCAAGATATTTAGAAACAAACCCATATTACATGGAAAGGGTGGAAGGTGAGGTTATTATGTATCAGTTGTCATATTCATGATTTTTATCGTGGCGAGGTGTCGTACAGTAGGATGTTTAGCTGCTGCTTGTGCTACAGTGAAACGCTTTGGTTACATCCTACATACATTGCATTAACACTGTTGATTTGAATCGAAATCGTTGTTCTTATGGTTATTGTTTTCTTCGACCGTTGGGCTATCCAGTTCCTCTGACTTATTCGGCCGTCGTTCAGCATCTTTAAAAAAATTTTCACACGACTTGAAGAGGAGTTATATAGTTTCATAATTTGAAATTTTTAGGAGGTTTAAGCTAGTTAGGGACCATGTACTCAAACGCGTGAAGTGACCCTTTCGGCGTTGATTTGGTCCAGAAAAGGATAAATTAATGGCAGGACGGGGACCTGGAGCGTCTGGGCCCTCGAAGGTGCGTGGCGCTAACGGCCATGTCAAATGCTCACGGGTAACTGGTGCGTCGGTGCTCTCAAATAAGGGGTGATATTTCATTGCACAATTCCGTTTGTGTGCATGTCCTTAGAGTTGGTATGAGCTTTCCCTCGTCACATGTTCTTCCCCACAGCACGCAATAGAGGTTAAAGGCTATACTTTCCTTGCTTTCAAGCCAGTTGGTCCTATCCTTTTTTATGTAGGCCCAGCAAGATCAATGGAATGAAAAGGCGATGCAACTGATGAAGCGGCATGATATGAATGGCGACGGATTGCTCGACCCTCGTGAGATGGCTTCTGCCATAAATGAGTTATGTGGAACCCATGGCTTTAGCGCACGCAGCATCAGTAAGTTGATTCAGGCCGGGTTCGGTTACGCCCCCACTAAACGCACGGGTAGAGGCGAGGGGTGACGGCTGAAGGGCAGGGCAACTTCTGGCGGCCACCGTAAGCATGCGTCCTTCCAATCATGCATATGAACTCCTTTGAAGGAGGGTTGGTTACCACCATCATAGAAACTTTTAAATCACCCAGGAAGAGTGGGAGCTTAAGTACGGAACCCATGAAGGAGCATCGTAGTGTCCTGTAGTGTCTGGGCACGGTCATATGGGAATGCAACTCCAAAACGATGATACACGTGTCGTATGAAGCTGGACGGGTGACTTTTTGGAAGCAGAGCCGACACAGCCCGGTCCCGGTGGCAGGGCATGTTGGGTCACGCGACGGCCTCGAATGGCACGACCTGACACTTGCGTTGCCGAGGCACATCTACTTACATCAATCAGCTTCCCACACATCCGCTGCCGCCCTGCCCTCCCTTCCCGTTCGCACGGCCCCAACCGGGGTCCGTCGCCAACCTGTCTTCTAGGCCTTACCATACAGCATTACGGCCCCATTCGTAGAACCCAATTTGAACATCAACGTCATTACACAGCAACCCAGCAAGCATTCACCTCCCTTCCGTAGCTCATCAGCCTACCTATCTTAAGTGACCGGGTCTATTGTATGTTGTATGTGAAGTCGACCAACATTTGCCTCCCACGACCCACCCATCTGCACTCGCTTATCCAACCCAGCGGCCGCCCTGGGCCTGGAATCCAAATTGGACAACAGCTCCTATCGCTGGTCACCCGTTGAATTTTGCGAGATGTACCGGCGGGCCATGCTGATGGCGGATAGTGGCGAGGCGGCAGGTGGCGGAGTCGGAGGCGCAAGAGGACTGGACCGCCTGATGGGCCAGGCAGTGGATACACTGCGAGATCGTGAGTCTCGGGGAGAGATGCGTGGGAATCGGCTGTGTTCACACGGTCGGATATGGACAGATTGGTGCAGAGGAAGGGGGGCCCAGGTATTCCATCCTTCCGCTGCATGGGTCTGCTCGGGAGTGCCGCATACCGAGTGGTGACCTTTGGGGGAAGGATAAATTTACTGAATGGTACTACGAGTTTGGGGGCAGGTGAAGAGCAGCAGCGGAGGCGAAACTGAAGGGTTTACAGAAAGGGATATGACCCGCTGCTTGTCGATATGGTCATGCGAGCATGTGCATGGCGGCAGGGTTGGCGGCAGGGTTGTTTGAGTAGGTACCACTGCCTCCAGGGCTAATAGCTACACCACGGCATCTCCGTGGCTGGTGAGTAGCTCTGTCGAGAGAGGCGGGGTTAGGGCCTGTGGTCTGCCGCCGGAAAGGCGTCCATCAAGTTGGCAGGTCAGAGGATGGAATAGGTGTTTTGGCGTACGTAGGATTTGGGGTGTGCATGTTCCTGCTTACCACTGCCAGAGGAGGTGTCGGCAGGAGCTCACGATGTCGTTGGGTTTGAGGCCTTGGAGGAAACAGCTCGGGAGGTGCCAAGGAAAATAGGGCATGTGTGCGATGTCGGGAGGTGGCACGGTTGTGGGCTGGGATACGGTGAAGGGACGTCGCAGTGGTATTTCTGGAGGAGGCCTTGAATATTCGTGCCTTGTTGAAGCTGGATGTCTCCGGATGCCAAGGGCGTGTGGGAACGGCAATATTGGAGTTGAACAAACGAAGGCAGCATGGAACCATCTGACTTGGCTACTTGTTTAGGGCGCCGGACGGGCGTGCATGTGAATTGACCCGGTTGATGTCTGTCAGTCGTGCCGGCTGCAGAGAGGGAATGAAAGGGGGGAGGGAGGGAAATAAAGCAGGGACGGAAAAGAGAGAACGCGATCAACAGCGAATCGAGCCGTAGATGCACAAGCCGTAGATTTGTGCCGCTAGGCGGACAAGAGGTTGGCTTTGTATAGGGCACCCTTGCCAAAGCCTTCGCAGGCAGTGAACCCCATACCCACCTGATTCCTGCCGACTGACGCTGGGCATTTACATGCTTGTGTGTGTCTGCTACACCTCACTACCGCCCACTCCTCCCTGTTCCCCCGCCCCCACTCCCCTTGGACACGCTCTTGCTCCTCTTCCCTCTTCAGTTGACGCCAAATCGGAGGCGTCTCTGAAGCAGTGCTACAACAACTACTGTCGTCTGACAGTGCCAGGGGCCGGCAAGATGATGATGGAGGGGGACCTCAAGCTGTCATCGGCGCATTGGCACCAGCTCTGTGCGGATGTGGGCCTGGCGCAGCCTATAGGTACGTGGCAGGGAAACAATGGACCCAGTCGCCGGAGCCCCCGTGCCCATTGGTGGATGGGTAGGTGGATGGCAGGTGCGGGTGACTGGCCCGCTAGTTGCCGTAGCTCTCCCTGCTCCATTTCGCACACATCATCATCAACTTCAACATTTCACGCGTATCCTCCGGTTTTCAAGCGCTGTCCACTGCATTCCGCAACTTTGTTTCCGTGTAGGTCCTATCTCGCCAACCGATTTGGCCAACATCTTCAACACTGCCTCGCAGCGCACCAGCGGCCTCACTCTTAAGCAGTTCCTCACAGGCCTGGCCATGATCTCACCCGACCTCACTACGTTGTGCAATCATATGGTGGCGCAGCTGGGACCTCAGATGAAACCGCGAGCAGGTTCAGACGCGCCGCAGCCCGCCTGTTTCCCGCTCCGGAACCTAGATCTAAAGTCGGCGGCCGCACAGAGCCATTGGGGAGCCGCCCAGAACGTCATTTCAGCGGCGAATGCCTTTATGAAGGGAGCAGGAGGGGGGGGTGGGGGGCTTTCCAATGGAGGGGGCGGCGCTGGAGGAGGTGGGCCCGGTAGCCTTACAGCGGCGTTGGGCATTGGGAGCACAAATAACTCCTTCACGGCAGCCCTCAACGGAGGAGGCGGGGGCGTGTTTTCGGGTGAGTGGGGTGACTCTCAGGGCGGGTCTAGAGGGGAGGTTGGGTGCCGCGAGACCTGGGGGATAAGTGAGCTTGCGCTCCTAGGGGACACATTGTTGATGGTATACCTACCTACCGGTGTATGTGATCGGGGCGGACTGGGGTTGCGGGAGAAGACACCAGCTGGCCCAACCACCCGCAGCATAGAGCTGCCCCGTCCCCTTCCCAGCCACGCGCTCACGACCCTGCTTGAGTTCCCACCTCTCTCCCTCCCGCCCTCCCGTCCTCCTCCACAGTTGAGGTTGAGGAGACGCTGTCGCGCACGCGGTTCGGCTCCCCGGTCAGCTCCCGACCCGGAGGGCCTCCCGAGCAGCTGGCACCCATCGTGGGGGGGCCCATCACTGCCAAATTGGGGGGTGGGGGCATCAAACGCAGCTCCCTCACGTCGCTGGGCGGAGGGGCCCGGGGCAGCAGCGGCAACACGGCTGGAGCCAAGGTAGGCGTGTTTTGGGGGGAGGGTGGAAGCAGCAGTATTGGTCCATGGGTTGCCTCCCTGTTCACTAATCTCAGCTCTCCCTTTTTTCCCCTTATGCCCTATCTTACACCGAGTTACCTTACGGTTTTTTGCTCCCAGAGTGCACTGATGCAAAAATGTGGCTCTACTGATCCCGCTTTCTGCTTGTTCCAAGAGGTCATCTTGCCCTTCTCGCACTCTGTCCTCTTCCCTCCCTTTTTCCCCGGACAGTCTCTGGATATGCCCTCCACCCAGATGGTGCTGCTCGACCGACTAGCGGCTGCTGAGGCTCGAATTACCCAACTGGAGCAGCAGCAATCATTCGCAAAGGAGATGATGGCAGCGGCGGCACAGGGAGGCTACGGCAGCGGGGCGGGAGGGCGCAGCGGCTCGACAGCATCGGGTGGGAGCAGCGAGGGCGTATCCGTGCCTCAGGTGGCGGCTTTGGAGGCTAAGATTGCGGCTTTGGAGGCGGAGGTAAGATACCTTCATCTCCATCTTCCACCCGTATTAGAGTATCCCCAGCCGTCACCCTTCGACAGTACCCCTCCTTTCCCCCCTCTCCCTGGGTCGTTATTTCTGGCACGCACCCTTTTTGGAAACGCTGCTCAACTCCAGTACTTTACCCCCGTATCCCCACCGCCGAAACCCGCTTTCCGCAGCTTGTTCGCGTGGCCCCGGGCGCCGATGCTCCGCGCCAGGTGCGGGAGGTTCGGGACAGCTTGGACCTTCTGACGGAGCGGCTGGAGAGTCTGACCAAGACCCTGGAGCGGTCCACAAAGCGAATCGATTCGGTGGAGGCTACCGCTCGGGCGGCGGAAGAGCAGGTACGCGCGCTCCAGGCGCCCGTCACGGAGACAAACGCATCGCTGGCGTCATTACGCGAGGTGAGATGGGAGGGTAACGCCAGGGAGAGAAAAGCACCCGGTCCCTTTTACCACCAACACTACCGGGTAGACCGCATCATTACTTCCCTCTTTAATTCCTCGTTCCTGATTGAATGCGCACCTGTCCTGGCTGTTGCCGTTGACTTCTTTCCCCAACCCTAACACCGTGACATTAAATACCAGGCCACCGAACAGCTCAAGGCCGGGCTGACCAGCAAAGAGAGCGAGTTGATGCAACAGCTGGTCACCCGTATTTCCGGCACCGAGGGGCAGCTGGAAGCGCTCGAGGGGCAGCTGCGGAAGCTGGTGAGGGAGGGGAAGCTGGCGGCGGCACTACCCAGCAAGGAGGCACTCACCGCTGCCATAGCGGCGGGGGGAGGGCCGCCAGCGGCTGCGCCCGATGGCGTGGCTGCTCCAGGGCCACCGCCGGCGCCGTCGACGCCGACGACAGGAGGCGGCGGCAGCGTGCCGGTGGTGCCAACGCCACCACCAGGGCCAAAGCCTTCGCCAAAGTCGATGGGCAGCAACGGAGGCGGCGCGGGTGGCGGCAACGGCAACAATGGTGACTACTTCGTCCAGGCCCTGGGTGTTGTGCAACTGGACACGGAGGAGGACATACGCCTGCAGGTGCTTTTTCGCGCACCGTATCTAGACTGCTGGATCTGAATAACACCCGGAATAAAGCAAAACGCCATGGTGTCTCGATGGTGGAGGTTGGGATAGAGGCTGGTGGGTTCAGGCCATTTAGAAATGGTAAAAAGGAGGACACGGGGATGGGGGAAAGACGAAATCGGAGCTGGGTGCTCGTCACTGCAGAGCTCTAGAGAGACTGTAGAGCTCTAGTGAGGAGGAGCTGCGATCCCAGATCCCCGCTTCCCTCATGCCTCAGCTTGAGAGGTAGAGATGCGATGTAACTTTCCTGGCCTCTTTCCCGGCCCCCACGTCAGCAGGCTTCTTCTCTTACCATGCTCAATGTCACCTGCCCCCGACGTCACACGGCCTGCGGGTCCTCATTCCTTCCACCGGGCCCCATTCTCTCTCCCTGACTCCGCCCATCCCTGAGCTACCTCTTACCGGCTTACCTCCCCCCTGTAGATCAAGCTGCTGACAGAGGCTATCGACAACATGAAGCGCCGCCTCAGCCAGATCGCAGGGTCCACCACCCTCAACCCCATCGACTATCCCACACGGAACGAGCTCAGCGAGGTCAAGAAGGTGAGACATGCTGGCTGGCAACCATCAGGTTTGGGGTCCTTGTGCAGCGCGCGGGTCTTCGTTCGTCTACTAAGGAGAGTAATACAAGAGAGGCCGTGGGGAAGGGTGCTGAAGAGGGAATCGCGCGCGCGCAGGCGAGGCCGGATGGCGGCCACTCCTTCTATATGCCCCTATCCGGCATCGGGGCGTACCTGCGATGTGTGATGCTCGTCTGCAACTCACTGCTCTGTTTCACCCATGTTCTCAAACCTCAGCCCTTCTTTCTCTCGCATTTCTTGCGTTTTACGGTATGGTATCCGCATCGTCCACTCTTTTAGCTTTTCAGGTAATAGCGCACAGCCTATGGAGCACAGGATGGATGGATGGCATAAAGCTTTCATTCGCACGCTGCCTGACTCGGTTAACGAAGAGGGGTGCAGTACAACGTATGCACATTCTGCACGAAATCCTAGACAAAAGCATGCATATTGCGACCGCCTCTCTATTCCCACCCAAATGCCACCTCCAGGTCATAATGGGCGACATCGCCGACATCGACGCCAAGTATATCAAGTAAGTAGTGGAAGTGAAGGAGGGGGGGTCAGGCAGTCCAGCGTACCTTACTTTCTCCAGGAGACGTACTTTCAGGACACGTACTTTCTTCATAACAACGACCCATCTTCAGCCAAGTCTAGTCTCTCTTTGATACGCTATGTTTGGTAATCCGTCGTACGCCCCCGAGCCTGCCCTGTGGGGGGCCGGTGCGGGTGCAGCAAAACCTAGCTCTCTACCGGCCAGGTAACTCCAACACTCGGTACACTCGGTTCCTCCTTACGCCGAATGTGATTGGGTTCGATGTTCGTCCTCCACCAGGGGTCTTTCCGCCCCCTGGGATTATATCCTTTTCCTTAGCCTTACTTGCACATCCATGGGGGTCCCCTGCGGCTCTCCAGGGTCCAGAAAGAGGTGTCGACGCTGTCTCTCAAGATGCCGGCCCTGGAGAAGAAGGTGGAAAGCTCAGCGTTGGGCAGCGGTACGGAGGTGGTCAACCGCCTGGTGTCCATGGGCATGGCCCGATTGGTCGACGTGAAGGTGCGAATGGAGCCCGGGCTGGCCTCAAGGATATATTGCTTGTTCAAGATCCGGGGGATAATGTTCTCATCTTCCCTCTTCCCTCTGCCGCATTCCTGATACACACACACACACACATACACATACACATACACATACACATACACATACACATACACATACACATACACATACACATACACATACACATACACATACACATACACATACACATACACATACACATACACATACACATACACATACACATACACATACACATACACATACACATACACATACACATACACATACACATACACATACACATACACATACACATACACATACACATACACATACACATACACATACACATACACATACACATACACATACACATACATTCAAATCCATCACAACTCTTGCACGCCGGCCCCCCGTGGTCTACTTTTCATGTTTCCATACTCCTCAGTCTCCATCTTCCCCCCCAACCACATCCCCCGGGTCGTACCCTGCTGCTCTCCGTCATCATCAGGAGACAGAAAACTATCTGGTGGATCGTGGCGCCGGTACGACCAAACAGTTTGAGAACCTGCGGCGGGACATGCAGGACTTCCAGGGAGACCTGCAGGTGTGTCTGTGCCGGTGATCCTGCTCATGATGGTCCAGGGGGGATAACACAGGAAGCATCGCAGAGAGAGATACAACATTAGAGGCGAGCAATAAGAGGGGGGGAAGGCTCACCTATTCCTTCGTGCCCCACATGCCGTTCCGACCACACACACCCGCCCCCCTCCCTATAGGCCAATATGGAAAAGCTGGTGACCCAGTTCAACTCCATCAACCGGCAACTGATGGACGCAAAACGCGAGGCCGCAGCACCTGCTGTCGCCACGATCGCCGCTGCAGTCGGGGCCGGCGGGGGTGGCGGCAGCGCGGCGTCAGCTGCCACTGCAGCAACAGCTGCGTCAGCAGCGGCCACTGCGGCCCAATCGGCCTCCGAGGCCCGGTCGGCGGTGGACCGGGAGCGGGCGGACCGGGAGAGAGAGGTGAATGGTCCACATGGAGGGGTGTGTTGGTTGTGAAGCAGTTGGGGAAGAATGGATCAGGTCACAGGTGGCCCCGGGCGCTTCACGCCTTTTACCCGAGGCGCCCGTGAGGGGCAGGGAGGGAGGCGACCCTGAGAACGGGGATAGCGGAAAGGGGATAGCGAAGGAGAAGCTGTGTGTGATGGCGGCGGTTTGGGGCCGGGGACTCGGTGGCGGTGTTGTGGGAAAGTCAACAGGAGAGCGTTGCGTGAGAGCAATGCCACATCCAGGATTTAGGCTTGTCCGGGGAGACTGTGGGGGTCCAGGGAACAGATCGGACGGGGGAGGTCTTGGCTGCGGCGGCGAGCAGCGCAGGACTCGCAGGCTGAATGAGAGCAGGGGGTGTCATGTTTCCCCATTGACCTGACCCCACTCCGCCCTCATACCCCGACCATCCCACCCTCTCACATAACCTTCATTTGTTTACGCTCTGCTCGGCGCCCGCCGTCCGTCGCCCTTCCCTCTTCCTCCGGCTCCAGACCCGTGAGCTGAGAGAGCGGTTGGCTCGCGCGGAGAGCCACCTGGGGGGAGCTCTGGGGGAGCTGCAGACGGTGGTGGGGGCGGAGCTGAGCTCCATCAAGGAGGTGCTCACACAGCTGGAGGCCGCAATGAACCAGGGTAGGTAAAAAGGGGAGGGATGTAAAGCGCCTGAGATTGCACATTAGGGGCTGACGTGTGTGTGTGTGTGTGTATGTTTATGTGTGTATGTGTATTGGGGGGATACATCATCACACACGATGGTTGTCGCGCCCGAAACTACTAGACCAGTATGCGCCCCTGCACATACACACACACACACACACACATGCACACCGAAACGGAAGGGAGCGCCTAACCACACCCACCCACACCCACCCACCCGCTACGCTTCAATTTTCAACCCTCGTGTCCCGCAGCCGACGGCGATGCCATGCGACTGATTCGGGAGCTGGACGTGAGCCTGCGCTCCGCCCTGGGGTCGTTGGAGAGGGCGTCAACCGACCAAAACGAAATGACGGGCAAAGTCATCATGAAGGTGGGGTGGGGGCTCCTGTGGCGATCTGTGGCAATCTGCACGCCAGGTCGCCGGAATTGTGGCGGTTGTGGTGCTTGTGCTTGCGCATGCGCTTTTGGGTCGCTGGTGGAGGCGGATGATGATATGGAATAGCGTGAGCAGCGAATGTGAGGGCGACCTTCTCACATAAGTCGTCGCCCTGTAGCAGACCAGGGCTTTCCTTTGCCGTAGGCTGCCATCATCACTACTATATCACCACTACAGTCACAACCAAGGCGATCAGGAAACGACGTCTTAATCACAAACCGCTTTATAACCCACCTCCATGCCCGTATGCCTCCTGCAGATGGCTCGGCAGATCACGGAGATGCAGGTCAAGCTGCGTGAGATAGCCACCATGGTGGCAGCGGCAGCTTCTCAGGCCGCACCTCCCTCCCCCGCACTGCACAGCCCGTTGGCCAGTCCCTCTGGCCTTCAGATGCAGCAGTTGCAACAGCAGCAAGCCCGGGAAAGCGATGCCGCACTGCCCTTTGCCGCGCGGCTGCTGGCCCAGCAGGCAGGGGGGGGCTCGGGCGGCGGCACCAACAGCGGCGATGTGATGCTTAACGCGCCCAGTTCTCCATCAATGGCGGGACGGCGGGAGTACCTGGCCGGGGCCGGGCCCAGGACAAGCACGAACGGAGTGGGACCTGGTGGCGGCGGGCGCGGCGGCACGCCGATGGGGGCTTCAGAAGGAGGCGGTGGGCGTAACGTGGCCGTGTCGCCCGCTCGTGGCATGTTGGCGGCAGATCCGCCCCCAGCGCCTCCTAGCCGCGTGGGAGGGCCGCGGCTGTCCGAGACGGGGCTGGCGATGCGGGTCAGCTCGAATGGAAGATGAAATGCGGCGACGAGGAGGGCGATGAGGGCGAGGAGTGCGAGGAGTGCGAGGAGTGGGTGCGAGGAGGAGAGCGTGAGGACGCGATCGAGCTGGCGCGGTGCGTTTTGGTGTAGTTTCGCACCATGGATGAAGCAACGGGAGATTGCAAATTGTGTTGCACGGCATAGACCAGGGCGCATGCACACATGGACATCTGTATGTATGTCTTGACGAAGGTATATGCATGTGTGTATGTGTTGAGGTGGGGCTGCGGGTCACTGTCTCAAGTTGCACCGTAGTGGAATAGCAGTAGGGGCCGGGGGAGTGCGCGTTGAGGCATGCCGTGACGCCCTGGACAGGGGGTAATGTGGTCGGTGGTTTTGGAGCTGCTGGGGGGAAGGAAGGAGGATAAAGGAGAGGGGCTGGCAGAGGAGCTAGCAGAGAAGGCTAGCACCCCCTGACCTACCGACGAATTATAGTCCCCTAGCTGGTTGCTGTGTGCCCTCCCCGCTTTCCACCTGCCCCGAAACCAAACTTTTCAACCGCGTAATGATGCGCTGCATCTGCCTTCATACCTTGTAGCAGCCTTAGACCACGTGACGTGTTCATGTTGTGACGATGGCGGGTGGGGGCCGGTGGAGGCGGGGAAAGAGGCCACGCAAGGAATGATCCGACGACTTAGGTTACGCGCCGTAGCAGCCACCTTCACGTGGTGGTCAACAAAGTTTGGTGGATAGCGCTCGGTGTTTGGTTGTCATATGACAGACATGGGCCGCGATCAGGCGGCGCTCGCCGACTTGCCGGGTCTGAACGTGTTGCGCCATGGCGAGTGGCGAGCAACGATTCTCGTTTATCTGTATGACTGCATGTGTATTTGAGGGTCGGAGTCACGGAGCAAATGGTTGGCGGTATCGCAATGCTACGCTGACGGCGGGGATGGTGACGGCGGGGATGGTGACGGCGGGGATGGTGTCTGCGCCAGAACCCGCCGTCGTCGCATCATGACTAGTAGAATCCCTTAAGCTCCTCGTATTTGGCAATCCATAGTTGCATCTATGATGCAGAAACGACCTCTTTGGTTTGGCTGGGTTGCGATTCGACTGTCATGATGGCTTCCACCTAGCAGGGGCTTGGGGCAGGTCAGGTACCTAAGCCAAGGGCACAAGAGCTCGGCTGGATGCGCCCAGATGGTCCATCCTGGTTTACCCCCAGGGCGGTGAAGCGCTGCTCATCCAGCCGCGACAAGTGAAGCTCCATGAGGGGGTGGGAGTGATTGGACGCCGCGGGATGGCTGCGGCGCCCTTCGTGGTGGTGGTGGTGGGGCCGCGCTCTGGACGCTACAAAATGCCGACTCCTGGGGAATCAGTGAGCGGCGTGGAGGCCCCTGATGAACCAGAAAGTCGGAAACTGGACGTGAGTGGGTGCGTCTTGAAAATTCTGCGTTCGCTATGTACATGGAGGACGTGGAGGTGGAGGAGGTGGCCAAGCAGAGGGGGTTGAAGCAGTTATAATAATTGCACATAAGCGTTTTCGCGTACAGCGCTGGAGTTCACCTAATTCATCTGTTTTCACAGCTGCTGCGGCCAATAGTGTGCGAGACTTGGAGCGAGAGGCCGTGTGGGGATGGATATTGACGTGCTGCATCCTCCCCTATCCGAGATCGTACCGTGTATGGTATACGGGATGTCAGGCGCTGCAGTTCCGAGGGAATCGGGGTTGCTGACTAGTGGCCGCGTTGAATAAATATAATAGACAATGATGACTTGGTTCTGTGATATGGGCACATGGTTGATACACACAAGATAATGGGCGCTTCAGAATCCTGTCCTTTCGGCGTACGCAGCGTTGAAGCATGTTCTGCAGGGCGGTAAGAATTTTCACGGAGCAGCGCGAAGTACGCTTGTGTTCAGGTGGCTGGCGGAATTCCGTGCATCAAATGGTTTTGTTTTCAGGTTCCATAATCTGCTTAAGGCATCTTCAGTGAGTTCGAGCTGTGCATTGGTTGAACGCCCTTGGGCGTCGGGATGTGCAAGGTGGCGGACGGGAAGAGGCCTAACAGGTGTATAACCACGCTGTCGACACAGGCAGATGGATATTCGTGCAGTTTGCGCCAATCGGCATCTGTGTATGTGGTGCAACGAAACAAATTGACTTTGAAAGTTTTGAGGCAGGGCGTGTGGACACGTCTTGAACAATTTGGGAATTGGGATCCAAGGACCTGCCGGGGACCATTATCCTTACTGCATTAGTCATATCGCCGTCACCCAACAAATTGGCTCTTGTACATAGCATTACTACCATCATTCCACCTTTTGACTAAGAGCTTCTACCAGTTTTTGTAACGAACCGAAATAACAAACTCTGATACGTTCAACGGTTGCATGCTAATTGCGTGAATTTTGAAAGTCTCGAAGCTCCATCAACGCATAATAATATATGCTATTATCTAAGTTGTGAGGGATCGATGCAGATAGGTATTCGTGGGACTAAACGGTGCTCGCCATGCTCTACCGGGGCTGGCGCACGCACGCACGTGCGGGGCGTATCACGTCGCCCAGCATTTGGAAGTTGGAGGGACTACTTTGCGGACGAGGGACCAACCGCAAGCGAGTTGTTCTTTGAGGGCGCCGAGGACACACCAACGTCCGGCGACCGCTTTTCCAAAGTACGCTTCGCAGACGGAGTGCTGCAGCGCCGCACCGGCTCGTCTTGGTCTTCTAAGGAGAAGGGCTCGGAAGGCAGTGAAAATGACTACCTCTACGACATCGGTGCCAAGCAGCTTTACAACATCAATGTCGACCATGGTTCGTCCCCTTGTCCTAGGACCGGAAACCCGTGGCTCCCTCAACACATTATTTTGTAATTTTCATATTGGGTCCGCGAGCACGTCGAACCTGCAGTCCCTAGGCGTGATGTGATCATGAAGTGCTCTGTACCACAACCCACCCCGACCCTGTTTCCTTGCTCAGCCCGACTCTGGATGAGTTTACTGCCAGGACGCCCAAAATCTATTACGTTTTTTTCATAGCTACGAAAACCGTTGGCCGTGCCCAACTCAGCTCAGCACGTGACACATACAGATACACATACACTCTGGCGTGCCACTCCCCTCCGCCCTTCTTCTGTCTGTACAGGCCAGAATGTGGAGCACCTTGACAGTCTGTTCGCCGGGGAGGTCTTGGGGCACAAGTCCGATATCGCGGACGGGACTTTGCGTGCGTACGACTTCCGTACATTTAACAACATAGTGGGCGATTATTATGTGGCGCCAGCGTTCCTGGAGAAAGTGGCGGTGAGGACTCATAGGAATCGGAAACGACCTGGGCCTCACGCGGATATATGCGTAAGGGAATTTGGGGCGATGTGAAATCGGGATTCGGGTCTGGGTGCGCTCCAGCCTGGGTACCTGATGGCACTCAGCCTTTGATTGGACACTTAAGCAGCCGCATCAGGATTCGTCGTTTTGCTCTCACCCTTCCGCCCATGTCGTGTTTTGTCCAACCAGACATCCGGACATCCGGACATCCCAGCGCACCAGATCCTGCGCTTTAACCCTAGCGGAAAGGGGGAAGAGGGTAATCCAAACGCATTTCTTCTCACTTAAGTTTTTGTTAACATGCAGTATTAAATCCTCTTTTGTCGTAAAAATGTAAATTTGTTATCACGTTGACGGAAAACCCGTCAGTCTAGCTATTCTCCGACTTGTCGTCCCCTCAAAATGTTTTTCCTGGGATGCGGCCGCTTTATCAGCTGAGCTCAGCTTCCTGTCAAACAGCCGCCTCCGCCTTTCTCAGCGCTGCCCCATCCTATCCCGACCCAATCTATGTTGGCATGTGCAAAATGTACCCGTTTTGGTGGACAGGTCCACATGGCCAAGAACTACCTGTACGACCTCGGGGCGATTGCCAGCAACGTGCGGGTGCCGCTCATCCTGGGGATATGGGGCGAGAAGGGGATGGGGAAGACGTTCCAAACGGAGCTGGCACTTAAACAACTCGGGTGAGTTGTCCGGTGGCCGGCACCGGGGCTGGAGCTGGGCCCGGGATCCCCCGAGGGAAGTAGTGCCTAGAAGGGGTGCCATCGTGGTGTCTGGAGGACTGGCAGGTGGGTGCGAAGGAGTGTGAAGGACCGCTAGGACCGCATGGAGGAGGAATGACCGGTAGAGCAAAATGGGGGAAGGCAGGCGGGGAAACGGAAGCAGGCAGCGGGTGAGGCTGGTGTGGGTGCGCACTGTGCAGAGATGTGAAGCGTCGTTACCAAAGGGTCTTGGGGGAGGGATGTTACCGGCAGGAGTGTGGGTAGAGGTGAAGGGGGAGGGCAGGGCGTTCTCGGACACTAACCATTCCCTTTTGGTGAGGCTCGCCGTTCTCACGACTCCACCAACCCCTGTTTGAGGCTGGTGTCGCTTCCCCATGGGCTTGCTGATGAGTTCTCTTCGTCCTTGGGCTCCGCTCTCCTGCCACTCCTGCCTCTTCTGCCACTCCTGCCTCGCCCTCTTTCTCCCGGTTCAGCGCGGAGACAGTGGTGATGAGCGCGGGGGAGTTGGAGCACGAGTGGGCGGGAACACCGGGCAAGTTTATTAGGGAGCGATATCGCAAGGTAAGGCTGTACGACTGTACGATGTACGGAATCGTCCATCTACTTATCTATCAATCCACCTACCGACCTTACCTTCTCTCTCAGGCGAGTGAGATGAGCAAGGTCCGCGGCAAGATGACGGCGATGCTGATTCACGACATCGACGCCGGATTGGGTCATTTTGACCACGTGCAGGTGGGTTTTATGCCGTGGCATCAGGAACCCTGACACGCAGAGGAAGTGCCGAAATCGGAACATTACCTATGGCGCAGGAGAAACATGCTTAGGTGGTGGTGGTGTGTGTATTTGTGTTTGTGTTTGTACCCGCTACAGTGTCAACAGGCAGCCTCTGCATGGGGGAGCCCTCTCAGGAACCCAGACAGGTAGCAGTGTGTTTTTCCAGTAATCAGTTACTTTTTCGTAATCAAAAAATATTTTGGACTTGTGAAGCAGTAAGCAGGAAAGTTGGTCGGGGGCTTGGGATGGTTACTTGTGATGGCTGGTACCAAGGTGTACGATCCTGGGATGTGCTTGGGTAAATAATGTCCAAGATGTCCAAGATGTCCATTATGACCTTCCAAATGGGTAACATGTGCAGGTGGATTTAATAGAATATAACGATTGTTTGAGGGGATTTATAGATATAGCCCTGGTTCAAGGACCCCTCCCACTGCTGGGGCAGCGGGTCTGGTAGGTTTCACAAAATGGTGTATCTCTGTTGTGTCCGCCAACATGCAGCAAAGGCCCAATCGGAAGGTGACCATACACGGTCCACCCTGGACACTACCCATAGATACTCCAGGATACTACTCAAAAGAGGCATTTTTGCCAGGAAAACTTATCAATGTACGTATGCGAATGATGATATGAAGCCCCCCAAAGCTGTTGCTCTTCCAAAGACAAAAGAACAATTTGCTAAGCTAGTTCATAGTCAATGGCAAGCAGTTCCACCAGGCCAGTGGGGTTCTCCAGCCTGATGGCCCTCTGCATGTACATGTATGCCCAGGACATATTGAAGTTCAGCACATTTCCGTACACAGAGACCAATTCCAGTTTTCCACCTGGTGACGTGGTGAGCAGCAACTACAAGTGGATACGTACAGAGCAACAAAATGTTTGAACCTCTGACCAGGGTGGATGGTCTGTCGCCACTTCCCCCTGCCCTCTATCCCTATCCCTATCCCTATCCCTATCTCAGGTGACGGTGAACAACCAGATCGTGATCGGCACCCTGATGAACATCTGCGACAACCCCAATGTGGTCAGTGTGGGTCAGGACTGGCGCAGCGAAGACCGAATCAGGCGGACTCCGATCATCGTGACGGGTGCGGAGAAGGAATGGGGAAGGGGAAGGGGAGGGCGTGAGGGTAAGGATGGAATAGGGAAGGGGAGGGCTATCCGCTACCCGTCACACCCCTAAAGGCCTCTCTCCCCCTTCCCCCCTCCCCCCAATTTCCTCCCTGGAGGTAATGACTTCTCCAAGATGTTCGCACCTCTGATTCGGGACGGGCGCATGGATAAGGTACGGCAGGAGGCAGGGCGAGAGGGCCCTATGGCGTCTTCGCCGGTTCTTTCCGGCGCTTCGCCTCCTTCCTGGGACCTCCCACCGCGCACTACCGCTATATGTGTTTTGGAGTAAAAAGTACGGCGGTCATGGCTTGGCCGATCAACCCATCCAGTCGAACTTTGGACCGTGTGCAGCCCATGAGCACCTGGGGCCATGACGTCCTTCTGCCCTCCCTCCACCATTACATCTCTTCCCCGGTGATGGTGATGGCGATGGTGGTGGTGATGGTGGTGGCGGAACGGCTGACTCCTACCCTCCCTCCCTCCCTCCTCCCACTACACACCATATCCCAATGCCGGACGTTATCCGGTTTGATTGGCTGTATTCTTATCGCCACCCTCCACACACACACCACCCTTCATACCTTCCACAACCCCCCACAACCCCCACACCAGTACTACTGGAAACCCACTCGCGAGGATCTGGTCAACATCATTTGGCAAATGTACAAGGAAGATGGACTCAGCCGGGCGGATATAGCGAAGTTGCTAGAGAGGTGTGTATCCATGCGGGAAAGCAGGCTGCTGCGTGGATTGCCATTTCGCGCGGGTGGGGTGCCGGGTGCAGGGTGGACTGCGCCGATGTGTGGAAGACCCCAAACACATACAATACGCAGTCCTGGTGGAGGTGGCGGGGCCTCTCCGCACATTTTCTCCTCGGTGACGGTGCTAGTCTGTCTGCCTGGTATCATCTGTTATCGTCTGCGGGTATCTTGCAGCTTCATGGGACATAACGCACAGGTTGCTGGGTAGCGCCCGTCCATTGGATGCTCTGTCTAAGCGCCAAATCGCCGTTTCAGGTTCAACCGGCAGCCTTTGGACTTCTTCGGTGCATTGAGAGCCTCCACTTACGACGAACAGATCCGTCAGTGGATCAAGCGTGACATCACAGGTGGGGTGACGCAGGGTCAGGGTCTGAGGCCTCTGGGGCCTCTGGGGCCTCTGGGGGGGACCAGATGGCTGGACGGACGGATAAGCGGGGTGTCTGGTACATGTTCTGGGAGAGGGAGCCCCACTCCCACGCTCTTCAACCTGGGCCGGACACACACACACCTCTGTGCTGGCCGCCATTATATCAGGAGTTAAACCTCGCACCCCGACACGCACAACCACATCTCGTTGTCCCGTCCCCGGCCACATACTCCCCTCAACCCTCCGCAACAGGTCATAAGTTCTCCGCAGATGACGCCAATCTGTCGGAGCTGCACCGCCGGCTGCTGAGCACCAATAAATTGGATATCCCTCGATTTGAACCCGTGCGGCTGACGCTGGACATGCTCGTGGAGGAGGGCGAACGGCTGGAGAATGAGCAGCAGCAGGTCCTCAACCACAAGCTGTCCGCGGACTACCTCCGCCACGTGGGGCGTGAGAAGGAGCGGCAAGAGCAGGAGCGCCAGAAGAAGGCGGCGAAAGAGGCGGCGAAGGCACAGGAACGGCACGGGGCGGTGGCTGGTGCTCGACGCAGTTCTCGGCCGGTCCGGCAGCCGGGGTTCGGCCGGTGATCGGAAGGAGAAAGAGTCTGGAAGGGGTGGGGTGGTCGTGGAGGAGTTGTGGACGAAGATAGAGATTGGAATATGGAATGGGTCGGGAGGAGGGGGCCTTATCTTTTTTTCTTGTTGAAGAAACGTCGTTATTGTGCTCAATACCTGATGCTGCAGTGCTGGATCCGTGGCCCCTGCATCTACCGGCATACATCCTTATTCCCCCACTAGCAGCAATGACCAGATTTGACCAGCCGCACACCCGATGCATACTGTTGTGCAGCGGTTCATATGTACGTGCAGCCGCTGCGGCATATAGCTTCCCAATCGAGCGGGCAGTCACGGGATTGAGGCACCCAGGCGGTCAGATCCGACTGCTGTTGCAGTGCTACAGTTCCTGCTGTTGCTGGGGCTCTGGCTGCTGCCAAGAGAGTGTCCTTGGCGGCAGTGGAAGCTGCCACTGCCACTGCCACTGCCATCGCCGCCGCCGCTGCTGCTGCTGTTGGTGATGGTGATGGCCTTGACTCCGCTGCCAGGGCTGTGAGTGCCGGCAATGCGGGAAATGCCATTGCTAGCCGGCCTTGTCGATTTCGGGGCTACCGCTTTAGCGGCCGCTGGGGCTGAGGCCTACGAAGGTTCGCGAACCGTCAGTAGGGATGATGGTGCTGGAGTTTTGGTTCTTATACTAGAACAGGAGCGCCCGGTTGACTGTTCAAATGTTAAAATACGAGCGGCTTGCGATCTTCTATCATTGCTGAACTTGCAATAAAGTCCCAAGTGTCCGTACAAATTTCGTACGCTTAGTCATGTGTTGCTTTGAATCTGGCCGCGCGCGTGACATCTGGAGAGCACCAGTAACAGTGGCGGTGTACACAAGAGGCGGCTGCGAAGCGGTCTTGAGCTGGCGAGTATACCGCATGCGAATCTTGGAAAGTGCAATAATGAATAGGTGTGTGGCGGGAAGGAGCCGCCGAGGAACTGCGTGTGGGCGCGTGGATGCCCATCATATAACAGGATTGCCGAACTGACGGGGGGCGTCGAGATGGAGATAGAGAGGCCTTTCCATCGCGCGCGCACTCACTATTAGCTGATCTCTCCCTCCACCTTGTGACTTGGTGATACGGCGGCGAACTTCTCGTTCTTGAGTACTACTTTCAGTGTGGTGCGGTGTGGGCGTATCAGGGGAAGAGGGGCAATCTGTCAAAACGGTTACCATACCTTGAAAGGAGTTGTTGAGGGGGAGTGTGCGAGAAGTTATGGCGGTCATTGGTTCCCTTAAGACGATGGTTTACATCGGGGTACGAAAGTAGGAATGAGGAAAGGGTCACATTCGAAGGAGCGCGTCCATGGAGCGGAGTTGCATTCCATGAAGCTCGAATTACGACAGGAATACCAGGAGGAGTAATACTGAAGTGAGTAAGAAGACATCCCGCGAAGTGAAGGAAAATAGAGTGTGAGCTCCTGTGTCAATTGGATCCATGTCTCCGGTCATATCTCCATGATCTTCACGATATCGCCCATCAAGACACGCTGGGTTTCACTCTACCACTATGTGTTTGCCTCCTTCCAACCCTAGAGAGGAAATAGGCATCGCCGCCATCAGCACTAGACTCAACAACAGAGCGGCAGCTGCGAATAGTGCACGCACAGAGGGATGACTGGTCTATTGCCCCTGCTGCCGAGTCACCGGCTGTCATGACGGCACACACATGACCTCCCTGAGAGATGTTCCGATCATGAATACGGCACAACGGTAACACAGTCAATCTCAATCTCACCTCACAGACAGCAGCATATAATATATAATGACGCAGACGCACACACAGAGGCCCTTACACATGCTTTCACATATGACACTACCTGCAAGGCCACGCCGCACCTCCACTATATATCCGTATGCCGGGGCATTGTACGCATTAAAAACCTGACAAACAAACAAACCAGGCAAGGCTATTTCCCCGGGTCTTAAGCCTGTCTTATCCATGCCACCACCACTTCGAAGCACCCAGTGCACGCACAAATCGACCCCTCAAAAACAGCCGCCCTCACCATTCGAGAACTCTCACCAAGTACGTTTCGGGAAGCGATGTGCTGCCGAGGAGGAAACCCGTTCTCAGCCCTTGGTGTGTAGGGAATGAGCCCTGACACCTGGACCGAGAAACCGGTGCGACATCATCATCATCATCATCATCATCATCATCATCATCATCGATATACATGATTCACAAGAGAAGCAATGAGGTTAGCAGGGCATATTCTTTCCGAACACATCACAAGTACACAAGCAGCAGTGCATTCAGTACGAGAGCAGGAGGAGGGAGGAGTCTTCATCCAACACCACAGACGACTTATTCCACAAGCCATTGCTACACAGAGAGCGAGAGAGAGGGAGAGACCTCCTTGCAAAAACGGGTGTCGCAACAATTCAGTTATCCGACTATTCCCTCCCCTCCCCTCCCCTCCCCTCCCCTCCCCTCGCACCATCCCTACTCCAGCAGCGCTCTAACCTCACGTCCTAATGACCAGGGGATATGCACACGCAAGCCTAGGCAAGAGACAATCAGCACTTGCGGACGTCGGCTTCTCACCTGGGAGGCTGAAGTTCCTCCGGTTATCGGTCATTCGACCGCTCATATGGCTATTCAGCCACAAAGATATACTCCGTCCATCAGCAGAGCACCAGGACACAACGGACACGATCCCGGGATCCCGAAATGCATCTCACTGTTTCGGTCCCGGTCGCCTCTTCTGGGCGCACTCGGGGCTGGATCACGTCTTCACCAGGAAACGCAGGAACACCCAGTCTCAACACTTTCAGTCCGGTTGAGGTCCCCCACCGCAACCTCAACCCGAGCAAATCATATGGTATAGGTCACATCTTATTTAACCTCGTCCGCCGCTGTCAGCCATTAGCCAGTTCCACACCATTCCTTTCCGCCTAATCAACGTGAGGCTGAACCTCCCCAGCCCCTTCTCAGCTGTAAGCCAGGAAAGATTGCACACCCTGTGGGTTCAGACAAACCTCTCAGCGTCGCTACGTGTGGTGTTGGCGTCAAGCAGCAATGGCACCTTCGAATCTACATCTGCGGCGCGACTCCCGCTGCCTAGCGCGCCGCTGCCCACTCCTCTGAGTACCGACAACCGCCCACTCGACGACCTCGCCTCCAAACCAGCACTCGCGCCACTACGGCTCCCGTTTGCACTCCCGAACCCTGCTGCCCCACTATTCGGACCGTCCCTCGCCACCTGCCGCAGCTCGAGGCTGCTCGTATGCGCAGCCGCCACCGCGGCTCCAAGCCCAAGCGGCTCCTCACCCACCACTTCCGCGGGTTCTGATGTGGAGGCCGCAGACGCGGAGGCGACCGCAACGCAGTCCGCGTCACCATTGAGAATCGCCGGCGCGGCGGCTGGCGTTCCTCCACCTGCAGCACCCATCGTCACGCTTCCGGCTCTTGACGTCACGCTGTTGATGCCCATGTGGTCCGGCAGTGCGTTCTTTGGTGAGCCCCCTCCCAGACGGCCCACTCTGGGGGTGAAGAGGCCGGTGGACAGCACCTGGCGCAGGCGGGGAGGCAGGGATCCCGCCACAGCTGCGGCGTTGACTCGCTGGCTCTGCAGATTGTCGATGTACAAGTCTGTCTCGTCGATGATCTCCTCCTGCGAACCCAAAACGGGCAAATGGGGGCGAGAGTGTGACCGAGTGTGAGTGCCAACACAGGGGAGGCGTTGGGGCGTGATGGCGTGGAGGTGGGAAGTGAAGAAGGCTTCCGTGAAGCCGGGCGGGCGAAGCAGGTCTCCACACCATCTTGAGTGTTGCTCCACCAATGCGTCTCCATAACTATGAGGGATCATCCTCCACATCCAGCTATCAAACACGGTCAACACCGCCACCACAAAGACACCATCACCTTGCGCTCCAATTACCTGGACGTGTCAATACCTATCCATCGTAAAACATCCGCTCACGCCAGGCCCAATGGCCCAACCTCATTCCCATGGGAAGGAGGAACTCGCAGCACCACCAAGGCACAAGTACGTTTGGCAAAATCACCAACCTGAAGCAGCTCCTCGATGACGTCTTCGATGGTAATGATTCCGACCGGCTCAGCCTCTCCGAAACCAACTCCCCCGGGACTACCGTACCCATCCATCAGGGCCACGTAGCCGTCGCGGCTGTTTTGGAGAGCGCCCGAGCCCAGTCTGCGAGCCGGGGCACCGCGAGGGTGGGTTTGCCAGGAGGCCCCCACTGCACCGGGGGCGGGGAGGAGGGACGGTCCAGCGAGGCGAGAGGGCGGAGGGGCGGAAGAAGGGAATAAGAGGAGCGTGAATACGAGGAGCGTGAATGACAAAAAAACACCGATTGGGATGGATGTGGGAGAAGATGGAAACGAAGGAGGTGCGAGGTACCGGCCTCAAGGAAGCGAAGGCCTCTTCGCCATTCTTTGAGGTCGGTACCTCGTAAGAAGTGATAAATAGCGCACTGCCCCTGTGGGGGCGCTGGGAAGCGCCAATTGGGTATTACTGGTAGGCTTCGTGCCGTTGGTTGGCTTACCCCCGAGCAGCCCTGGATGAATTGCAAGATACAAATATATACACATACAATACACAAAAGATGTGCAAGACGCTGTGGTGGTGGCGGCGGTGGCGGCCCAATAAGCGCGATTGGTGTTTCAATGGGTTCGTGTGTCCCTCCTGCCGGCCCCTCCCCCAACCCTCCACACGCACTCGGCTTCCGACCACCCAGCACCGAGGCGCCCGACGCCATGTCTCCATCTGCGTGTCCGGGACTGAGGGGCGGCGCCCCGGGGGCCCGAGTGAGCACTGCCATGTGGCTCTTGCCCGTCTCAAAGAGCTTGAGCATGTCATACATGGGTGTCTCCGCCGCCAGCCTTGGCAGCTCCCTCAGACGGAGGGAGGAGACCAGAGTGTTGTCCGCGGGGTTGATGAGCACCAGCTCCTTCACCAGGATGAGGCCGATGATGGCTTTGCGGTTGCCCTCCCTGGAGGAAGTTAAGAGCGGATTCGTTGTGCGGGGAGGGGGGAGGGGGGAATAGATACCACCACACGAATGAAAGATTCAAAGAATATGTACGGAGTATTGCTTACGGAGTTTACGGAAGTGCAGGGGAGAAGGTGGGGAATGGGGGGAAGGTTAATACAGGAGAGACATGGTACTGCTGTTAAGAAACACAGCTTACTACCCCCTTTCAGTGATGCAATCGAAGAGTATAGAAGGGCTTTAAATGGGGGGGAAGCGGCGATGCCGTGTATACCCACTGCCCACTGCATCTTGTGGTGGCCTATGTACCTGTGCACGGGTATGCGACTGTGTCCAGACATAAGGATGGCCTGCAGGGTTCGCTCGTCCAGACGGTCCTCTGTCGACAACATGAAGACCTTGTTCAGGGGGGTCATGGACCTGCAGGCCACCTGCAGGCCCCAGCCGGTGACGGAGTTGGAGAAGGAGAAGGTCAACGCAGGGGGACGTGGTGTGGTTTAGACTCAGCGGTCTGGACCCCGCAGCGACTTGTGGTGAAACGTGACCGGTACGGAGGAGCGCGTGCCCCCCTCACGTTCTGCTGTAGTTATCCGAAGAGGAGCAGCAGCTGGTGCGCTAACTCCCACCTGGTGCGCTAACGTTTGGCCCTGTTGTGCTGATTGAACCCCAGGATCACACCCAAGGACTAAATGGATACCCAGGTTGCTTCACGGAGTGTAGTAAACGGCTTGAAGCGGCGAAACAGCGGCCCCCAAGGCGCATAGAGCTGGGTTTTTCCTACCCTCTTTTGGGTATTTCCTTTTATCCTCTCTCGGGGATTCGGAGCCCTCATCTGAGTGCGAGTGGACCTTGCAACACACCTCCCGGGGTTGAGAGGGAGCTCTGGAGGTCATCCTCTCATGGCACATGTTAGCTGTGTGCTCCCCGCCAGCGTCAGATCCATGTAGATGAGCAACACAACACAAGGCAGCACAGCACCGCACAACACACACACACACATATATATATATGTATATACACACACACACATATATATATATATATGTGTGTGTGTGTATGTGTGTATGGACTTAGGGTGACTGATATCTGAGGTGCCCTCTACTACTCCGAAATTACCTCCACACAACCCCACACAGTTCCCTGTGACCCCCACCTTGTTGGTGAGGTCCAGAGCCCCCCTTATGACATGCACCTCGTCCTCACTAAGAGTACCTCCGAAACCTGCTCCGCTGCCATGCAGGTCCACCAGCGCCTTCAGCTGTGCGCGCCGGAAAAGAGCCTGGGACGGACAAGGTAGCGTGAAGCGGGAGGGGGTGGTCGGGTGGTGTCAACAGGGGCTCAGGGTAGCGGGGTGCTAATGCCAGGCGCACCATGAGAGACGCGCCGGGACAGGAACGAGCTATGTGCGGCGGTAAGAAATCGCACGTGGAGATGGTCAGGTAAGAGTGCAGGATGTCAGGCAGGCAGGCAGGCGGGCAGGCAGGCAGGCGGGCTAGCAGGCAATCCACAGGCTTAAGCTGCCGAGGCAACTGGCAGGGTATGCCATTCCGCCCAGTCCGCTGGACCGCAAAGGTGGGCATCGCAACACTGAGTGAGCCTTTGAGCCCTCTCTAGGCCGATGGAAACAGACTTCCGTCGGTGTGCGTGAGAGATGCAGGTAGGCTTTTCAGAGCAGTCGGTTTGGGAGGTGTCGTGCGTGCTTTGAGTGAGGATGTGCTGGCCTGGGAGAGGGCGGCCCGCTTCCATGAGGGCGGTCCCGCTGCTTTGATCAGTATTACTCGCCCTGGTTCATCCAGCCGAATCCCTGCCCCTTCTCCTTTACCATTTCCTCGCGCCTTGAGGAAGACTTACGCTGTGATCGGGCCCCAGCATGAAGTCCAGCAGCTTGCCGATAGGCCAGGCGATGGGGCTGCATATCGTCATAAGGATTCGCACGAACCAGGCCGAGTACGCCCCCACTTTGAGGCCGTACCTACTGCAGACTGCCTGGGGAATGATCTCTCCAAAAATCAGCACGACTGACACGGACAAGATGACGGCTGTGACCGGGTCCGCCAGTCGGTCGATGAACAGGGGAAGGGCCTGCAAAGAGCAGGAGAAGGGACTGGCAACAGTAGACCTTCAAGCGATATGTGCCCATGGGGGGATACTCCATTTGGGTTGGCACTAGTCGTTTTACGAATAAATGGAAGTGATACGAAAGCATACATACCTCAGTTGCTGCCGCATTGCACAGAAGCAAAGTAACAAGCAAAAAATGTTGGTGTTTAATCACCTACAGTCAAATCCGACTTTCAAAGAGTGAGACGCTGCTGCAGTCGGCTCATCCAACCTTGACGCTCGACGCACCGGCATGATTTTTATTGCACAAGCACGCTCTTCAGGCGTACCACTTCGTTTAAGAACCTGCAGCAATCATATCGACTTTTGAGCCTTTTGATTAAGGATGCACTGCAAACCTGCGGATTGCGCGTCTAACCTCGAGTTCGACAGTGTCCAGAGACATGAGGCCAAGAGTTAATCCACTCATGAGGCCAGCCATCAGAACTAAGAATAATGAGATACATATGTAAAGGGTGAAGAGGAACTTGTCCTCTTGTGCGCTCCCGCTTGTGTCGTCGGAATCGTCGGAAGCCCCTAGCAGGGCTCTGCCGAGGATGGACATTTTGGCCTACGCTACAGTCTACAGTGAGCTCTGTGATCAAGATACTGGAATCACATAATATTGTGTTGCGTACGGCAAGTTGGGACGAGCCTTACGAAGCATGTTTTGCCAGGGAGCAGGGACCCAGGGATAGGAAGGACTAGGACTGTGCCGCTTATCGCAATGCAGTAGTGTCAGTATGCTTGAATGATAATTCCATTCAAGAGTCTTTCGTGACAAACTTGACAGAATTCCGTTACCGCTCTGAATTACCCTGGCACGCTAAGGGGCTATTCGCCACGCCGACTTAAGCTATCCCCGACACCACGCTTGCACGCCGTCCTACTAGCCCTATTCTTTTCAAGGCGATAGGGGAATGTTGTCTGTAACTACGAACTACGATCAGTGAGCGAATTGCGGATCCGTCATCTGTCATCACCGCAGATGTAAAGTAGCTAACTTGCTGTGTTTGCCGGCTCCACAGCCGGACCGCCCAAGTAATCTCAATTCTCGATTTGCCCATGTACGGCAAAGAATCATCTTGACCCGGATAATCAGATCAACCTCGGTGGATCCTCAAAGACCTGAACCATCATAATTATCATCCTGCGCTGTTTCTCCAACCTAATATCTGCATAGGGTTTACCTGCCGTACATAGCTCATCCACATCCTGATGCCCTCCGACTTACGGCAGCCCCGAAACCACCTCCATTTCCCCATCAGTGTGCCGTCCAGCCAAGACAAAAGCACCTCGAACTCGACCAGCTCTCCCAATCGCTATCACCGCAGCTTCAAGGCCCCCGAACGGCACCACTGCACCACGCCGTGCCGAGAACACGGCCCAGACCCCGCCGCCAGCTTCTCATGGCACCAGCGCACCTCGCGGACTTGGTGCCACCACCATCCCATCAGCCCAGCTGCCGGCACTGGCAGTAGCAATGCCTATGGACCCGAGGCAGCTTCCATCATGTGGGATCGGCTGATGCCGGAGGAGGCGTATCGCCAAGAACTGCCGTTCTCGCTGCTGCTGCTGCTGCGATGGTTTCCCTAACAGTGAGGGTCGAGTCTATAGCCCATGGCCCTTCGCATGATGCAATGGGACCCGTCAACGGTGGGCCCAATCGGGATCCCTTACCAATATCTTCACAGCTAGTTCAAATTACAATGTAGAAAGGGTGCGGCAAGCACGAACGGACGGGATTTGGGTCACGGGGCACCTACCGTGGTGGATATGGAACCTGCAAGGAATCAGCCACAGGTGCACGTGAGATGTCTACCTTTGAGTGCAGAGAATTGCAATGTGGCAGGTCTCATAATAATCTTAAGGTTGATGGTGAGGAGGGTAGGGTAATAGGAATGGGGCTGTTGCCGTGCAGGCTTGGGCACGGGGGTGTATGATGTGGGCTCTTTAATGCAACCTTCATTTTGCCGGTTTCAAGTATGACGGATTTCATTATCAAGTACAGCGTCTTATTTTAATGGGCCGAACGGGTTCGCATAAAAACGATCAGGGGACCTAACATGCTAGGATGCCATCTTCGGGAATGAAACCAATTAAAAATCATCCACATTAGAATTCATAAGCACAAAGTCATGAATCTTCGTGAACTCCACATATGCAGATGTCGGTGATGTTAGGGAACTGGTGTACGAAATCAGTAAAGACCAATCGATGAGCCGCCTCATCCTATATCATTGCATTCCAGAACCTTAAATCGCAAATTTAAGTATCCCCTCGAGAAGTATTCCTTGTTATCATTAGTATTCCCTTACCTTCCCTAAACGTTTCCCTAGCTTTCGCGGTTTGGACTGCTTTTCACAGAGACCGAAGCATCTTCTGACTCGTTTTCAACTTTGGAGACGCCTTTGTAGAAAGTGAGAGGCTACCGAGTGTCATAAGACGTCTCTACTTGCCGCTTGATGCCCGTTTCCAAAACAACGAGTTTCACTCTGATGGTCTTCTAACTACAGGTTGCCATCATCAACTATCACCTGCATCATTTACAAGGAGCTCTGTTCTCGTCAGGAGGCAGACCCCACTTCCCCGCCTACGATGGAACCAACCCGGTAAGCTTAGGGACACTTCAGCCCATAAGGGTATCTGCTTACCAATGCACCAATGATTGGTGCATGCATTATTGAATGATGCGCCTGTCGGCCTATGGCAGCAGATTGCGGGTTTTGAACGCCTGCATTTAGTCACACTTTGCAGGCGCATTTTTTGAAATCCGACTATATACTTGAACGTGTGAGGACATAGAATAGAAACGAATGCCTTCCTAGGGACGGCTGTCGAGCTTGCAAACTAGTCGTGAAACGTCCCGAGCGCGACCGCCGCCAGCAGTTTGCCTTGGCTCCGTGATCCAAAATGAACTCTGACTCACCGAAGGCATTGGGCTGACGGTTAAAAACATTAAATGCGAGTAAATACTTTGCTGTACGGTGACCGGCAGCTTCCCCTTTTTCGGACGCTTCGGGCGTCACAAGTAACCGAATACGCTTTAACTGTCTTGAATGGATCCCGTAGGATGAACTCATTGCGACCAAAAGATCTGCCCACGAGCGGAGAAGCCCTGCAGACCTTCGCCTCGCCAAGTAACCAAGATGAGGTATGGTAGCGTCATTTCACCGTTTGTACTTGAATACTTATAGTGACGCACCTTCTCCGAAGTTCATCTTAACACCTATGAATGGTTGCCTCGCTTGTCTGCTGCGGTCCTGATCTGGGGCCCCGCCACGGGCCCACAATACCATTTACCCCGAGCCCGCAATGCATTCATTCCGCGGAGAGGTAAGCATGGGCCTAGCAGCATAGCGCTTACCCGCCCGCGCACCTTTCGTAGCCCCCATCAACCCATCGCATGGAAATCTCTCCCATGCGTCCAAGCCCAGGCCCATACATCCTAAACCCTGTCCAACACCTTGAACTTCCTTTTCACTGCCTCGTCTTGTCGCCCACATGATCTGCAGCCGCTCCCTTTGCTCGAGATTCATGAAGACCTGCTTGTGCGGGCAGCGGTTGACTCTGCGACAGAGGCGCTGCAGCGGGAGTTAACGGCCACCTTATTGAAGCTTGAGGTGCAGTCAGAAGCCACGATTAGAGCTCATGAGATAATCAAAGAGCTGGAACAGGAAATCGCAAACTTCCACAGTGAGGAAATGACGCGAGTGGCAGAGCACGAATTGCTGATGCAGGCAGTCGCTGAGTCAGCCCGTGAACGTTCACAGCGGGACCTAGCGGTCATGCAAGAGGACAATGAGCAGCTGCAGGCGGCGCTCAGCACCTCCTTCAACGAGGTGCAACAGGCCCGCAATGAGAACAAACTACTGGCTGCAAAAATGGCGACAACCCAGCAGCTTCTGGCAGTGGCAGAGACGGAGGTACATGAGCTGCGGCAGCAGTTAGATGAAAAACTGAAGATAGCGGACGATGAAGCACAAGAGATGCATCAGCGTTACTGCAGCGAGGTTCTGGCGCTGCGTGCAGAGCTGCAACTCGAAAAGGAGACTGTCACACGGCTGCAAGCAGACAACATGGAGGCAGTCGCACAACTTCAGGCAGCGAAGGAAGCAGTCACCCGGTTGCAGATGGAGATGGCGGAAGCAGTCACACAGCTACAAGTTGAGGAGAAGACCGTAGCACAGAAGGTAGTAGTAGATGGCTCTGTACTTGTAGAGAGCAGGATAGAAGAGGACGGTGAGGATGTCGTGTTGCTGCGCGCCCGGTGTGGAGCATTGCGACGTGAGCTGGGGTCCACACGGGCTCAGCTAGCATCCGTTACGAAAGTATGGGAGGCGGCTGCACAAGGCCGACTTGCGGAAATAATGGCGGAAGCACATTCCGCAGGAGATGCAGGCGAGGTCAAGAATGACGAGGATTTCTGGGCGCGGAACAGTGAGGTGAGGGGTTGGTGAATTAGGGAGATCGGGGCTTTGTGCATTGTGAGCTAATATAATTACTAATGTGCGCTGTTGACTTGGGTCAAAAAGTTATTTGGAACTAATTGCCTGATCGATTCCGCCAGGTTAATTGCTAAGCAAATACGGCATTGGTTTGTATCATGGAATGTCATGGCTATCAGATAACAGCATCCGGTAGCGATTTATCCTCGTGCGTGCGCATGCTTTCAGGTGCACGCACTCCATACGCTAGTGACCTCGCTTCGAGCCACCCGCCTGTATGCTGGGGCGGTGGGGGCTGGCAGTACCTACGGGGATAATCGCGCGGATGGCGCCGGTAGTGTGGGAATGGCCAGCAGTGCCCAGCTGGCCACCTCGCACCGGCGCACCCGGCTGCTACAGCTCCGTGAGACGCTTGGCCAAATGGGTGAGCTGCTCTCAGGCGCTGAAGCGACGGTAAAGCAAAGGCGACAGCAGAGTTCTCTACAGCAACTACAGCAACCGATGCGGCTGCCGTCGCCACCATCACCACCGCAGCCACAGCCGCAACTGCAGGGGCAGGGGCAGAAGGGTTCCCAGGCCTCCGTCTGGGGCCGCGTCTTCTCACTCGGCGGCAGCAGTGACAGGTCAAGAGGGCCGCACAAGTCTGGCAGCTCAGCATCAAGTAGCAGCCGCAGCTGTACGGACAGCTGTGCGACTTTGAACAGCTGCGGGGCGAACAGCCTTCACGACTACAGCTCCAAATGTGGCCACAGCATGGGCCTCCGTTCGAGCACGGAGAGCCTTCAGCAAGTGACCACCGTCGGCACTGTGGCAGATGAGCTGGCTGATCTTTACGATCTGTACCAGATCCCGGTGCAGCCAAACTACGAGTTCAACACCTGGAGTTAGTGGAGCTGGACAGGTTGAGGTGGCTTAGTGCTCGTGGGGTCGGGTTTAAATGTGATGGTATGGTCTGTACCAGTATGGCATGCAGCGTGAAACTGAGGGCGCGGCTGAAAGTGGGGATAGGTTCAGGGGGTAGGTTAAGCGACGGGGATACTGAAGGGGAAATGGAGCTGCGCGCATCAGAGATCCATCCCACAACTATTTAGATATGTGTGTGATGAGTGCGACATAGTGGAGCTGTGGCGATAGGTAGCTGGAATGCTGGTGCGAGCAGGCATGGGCAGGTAAGGGGATGTACTTGGGCGGGAGATTGAACCTCTCCTGCTCATGTTGTCGGTGTTGCGATGTGCTCGCGACCACTGGGCGAGGCAGGCGACAATATCCTGTGGGATTTGGGGGGTTGGGCTTGCACTTTGGCGGCGGTGAACCCTTATCTGAACCTCGACGTGACAACTGGGCATCCTGACACCAAGGGAGTGAGCGGGGAGCACTATCCAGGCTGTATTCAGACCCCGCCGTGGACCTGTTTAAAGGGTGGAGATGAGATCCCAGATTCCCATGTACCGTTCTGAACTTGCGTTTCTCGGCATGTCGGGGTCATTTTAGCCTCCATGTCCGTTTTGGTTACCAACACGTTTCTCCCTTTGCGGTCATATATCGCATGTTCCTTACGAGTGGGGCGTCAGTACACGTTGTGGCATGGAGGCACTGCTGGCATCCTGTGTGTATCCCCCTTCAACCCTGCGGAAAACAGTGGATCCGGCGGTAGATGCCAACCAAACAGAATTTCGAGCTCCGAATCCAGGCGCCCGAACCGAACGTAATAACCTAACCTCCCATGAACCCTCCTTGCATGGATGGGTGCAAATGCACTGGGTGACACGGAAACGTGGCTGAGGCCACATGCTTTGTCTAAAAGGAAGGGAATGTCGAATCGGAGTGGGAGGTTAATTCTATAGGTAAGGAGGCCATTTTACTAGTGTACAATCTGGTCTCGGTGATTCGGATCAGTCCCATCCCCGCTTGGGTTCGTTTTGTGTATCTGTATAGCAGATGTATGGTGTGAATGGACGGCGGGGAGTCATTTGGTGAAGCGCCTTGGGCCCATTCCTAAAGCTTTCATGTAAGAGAAATTCATGTGCCTCGCACCTTCATACCACACCCACAAACCAGGCTACATATCTGATCGAGGGTCACTTGCACGGGGACGATCGACCGGTAAATTCGGCTCGGCATGTCTTGGGTTCCTCTTCTATTTAGCATTGCGTTGTTTGGATCTTGTAGCTACGCTTGTCCGTATGAGGACTTTCGTGATTGAATTCCGTAGCGAAGGACTGTGCATGCCATGGCTTTTGTTGGAGGGCATCTTTTTTCATGGATAATTGATATAAGCTGATAAGAGATGTGCAACGAGCTCTAAGCCCGCGGCGCTAGCATATGACCCGCCGCCGATGCGCATTCCAATAACGATGTTAACGCATCGAGAAAGTAACTTAATGGCCGTGTGTCCGCAAAGTCAAAGTAAGTTTCGTTTCATAGAGTGTCATCATATCATTAGAGGGAGGACATGGAAGGATATCATACGCTTGGGGAGATTTCCAAACGAAGGGCCTTACAGTGAGGCAGTAGTGCGTGTGCCCTCCTTATTGAGCTGCAGCCTTTCCTTGAAGCGCTACCTGTCTAAGTTGTAACAGCAGAGCTCCGTATTACTATGTGTATGGTAACCGGAGAGCATTAAATTCATATCGATTTCTTTTGCGAAGTGTCACGTGTCTACCTATAGGCGATTTGCGCGTTAGTGCTGAAGTTTGTTATGGGCGGCAAGCCGTTATCGATATCTAATGCTAGAAGTTATAAATAATTAAAGGCGTCGGGCAGAGGATGCGTGAGTGCGCAAATGCATGGAAATAATTGCGGTACGAGAGCTTGCTTATGAAAACAACGGCCAACAACCACTAATAATACCACTTGCATATGGATGCACGTGATAAAATATCGCTTTGTTGAATATCGCATTTTGGTAATGCCAGCTGATGTCTATAGCCCATGCCCATGCCCAAAACGAACATACTTCAGAGTCGTGATGTGATGAAGTTATATCGTGGACATTATATTGTAAAATTTGATGTAACGTTGGTCAGACTACGAGATTGTGACACATTGCATAAGAACAAAAAATCACATTCGGTTGCATGCACGTGTGCATCACGCACAGTACATTATCCACAATGCGGCTGCTCTTTTTGTAAGTCCCATGATCAGACGTTTATCAATTAGTTGATAGGCTCGATTTTAGGGTCCCTTTGCCCGGAGTGCGACGTGCACTTGTTGCAGGAACGTCAGGGTAGCGCTTTCTTATGCTAAAGATGACGTTATCTGTGCATGGTCTATAGTAACTGTGAGAAATTTGACTAGGTGAACGTTGAGGTTGCGTATCGGAGAACGGCTGACAATCAACATACTACACAGCCGTTGCTGCAGCGAGATCAACTATCGGCGCTTCAAAAAATTTATTTTCATCGCCATCGGACGTTGCTGGGCCCAGGTGGACCGGGTTTCGCGAAAATCGTCTCATCGGCGTAACACGTGTAGTAGCTCGGTATCATGGGTGGCGTCAAGGCTGCTAAAGTGGGCATCAAGGCGTCTTCCAAGGCATCTGTGACTGATGGAAATGGGTTGCCGTCAAGCAGTCCCCGGGTCGTGTCTGAGGAGCTGATGGCGCTACTCCGGTTAGTCGTGATCAATGGAAAGCCGATAAGGATGTCCAATTTAAAATTCATTTGCTGTTATGATCCTGATTTGAAACGGTTAGCCGAGTCAGAACTCGGGATGCGATGTCACTTCAACAGCCATCAGAGATAGGCCAGCTCGCTCGCCTGGGCCGCCTCCCAGCCTCAAACATGTGGGAGCAAAATTAGTTCCCCCTTACGCATGACAAAATGCAGGCGCGGAAATGCGTCCGCCGTGAAGCGCTATCTTAAATCCGGGGCGGACGTCAACCAGGTGCGCTAACGGGTGTTCGCTCCTCCACGTCGCGGGCCTTGCCCCACCCCAACGAACCACATTACGTTATTACTATACCCTCACGCACATCTAGCTGCACTCACAACAAACCTGGGAGTTCAATACCACTTATTTATTTTAATTCTCTCCCCTGAGAAGGCTGCTTTGCCAGGCGGCGACCTACCAGGTGCATGAGCCTCACCTCGCTTCCTAAACCTCAAAGCCTTCAGCTGCAGTAACATTCCCCGCCCCCAGCCGCCACTCCTTGACCCAGCGGAAACCAGTTTCTCCGGTCCACACCCGCGGTCCTGCTCGCAGGCTCTACGCCGTTCTACCGATTCCCGTTTTTTCCTTGACTCCGCCTCACTAATAGTTTTGATATTTCGAATCCTGTTGATCAATTCAGGTTCTGCACGTGCCCCAATTGGATAAATCGTGGGGCTACGCTGCGCCTGCGGCAGCTGCGTCAGGGGCCGCCGCCGCCGCTGCCGCCACAGCTGCTCCAGCTGCACCGGCAGGTACGGCCAGCGAGAACAAGCGCCCCAGTAGTGACGGGCGCACAATGGCCACGGAGCCGGCTGCAGGAGCTGCGGCTGCTGTCTCGGTCCCGGCGCCTCCGCCCTCTGGCCACTGGCCGTTGATTCTCCTAGCCTGTGCCGTCAGCAGCGCGGGGGTCGTGGAGATTTTGCTGAAGGGGGGAGCCAATCCAAACGCACGAAACATGTACGGCCTGACGGCGCTTGTGGCTGCCATTTATAACGACGGTCTGGCCGCAACAGAAAAGCTCGCGCTTGTGAAGGTGCGGAATTGGGCTGTGTGGTTATGTATGTGTGTGGTTGTGTAGGTGTGATTTCAGGGGCCGGTGGGTTCAATGCCTTCCATCTGCTCGTCCGATTAGCCTCATTTTGGCCGTATCCCCGCCCAAAACCTATAACCCTAACATCATCACAACAACCCACAACCCACATCCCATTCCGATGTTTGCGATTTTTGCATCCCTCATTTCGTCAAAATGGTACACACCCGGACAAATACGTTCCCGCCCTGACGTACCGAAACTTCGGAGCTCCTGGGATTCGGTTGATGCTCTAGTTGCATTCGTGCTCTCAACCCCGTCCTCTGTTGCCGCTCACCGCCGCAGCTGCTGCAGCGCCATGGTTTCTCCCTGTTCGGAGTGAGCTGTGAGGCTCTGGGGGAGAGGGCGACCGCCGTCACGGCGCTGCTGCACCAGCTGGCAATGGGGGAGCCAGAGGCTCGTGAGGCGGCTGGTGCGCGGTCGGGGAGATGGGGGCGAGGCCTAGGGATTTGATCCGCTTCGTCCGGCTATTCCTTCGCTGCTGAAGATTTGATATAAATGTAAAACGTATAAACGCCGCTGGTCGCTGGTGGCATTTCTGCGGCGGCGCCATTCGGAGGCCGTCCCTCTCCCCGTCCCTCTCCCCGTCCCTCTCCCCGTCCCTCTCCCCCGTCCCTCTCCCCCGTCCCTCTCCCCCGTCCCTCTCCCCGTCCCTCTCCCCCTCCCTCTCTCCGTCCCTCTCCCCCGTCCCTCTCCCCCGTCCCTCTCCCCGTCCCTCTCCCCCGTCCCTCTCCCCCGTCCCTCTCCCCGTCCCTCTCCCCCTCCCTCTCTCCGTCCCTCTCCCCCGTCCCTCTCCCCCGTCCCTCTCCCCCGTCCCTCTCCCCCGTCCCTCTCCCCGTCCCTCTCCCCCTCCCTCTCTCCGTCCCTCTCCCCATCTGACCAAACCCGCTTCTTCTAGGTCGGTTATCGTACGTCCAACAGCACGAAAACCCGGTCAGGGACAGCTAAGTCGATTATAACGCATCTTTCCTTTGTTCACCAACATAGCGCTGAGAAGGTGCCTCTTTGCTTGCGGTTCCGAGTACATGTCTCCGCCCAAGCACCATAAGGGTTCCGTTGCTTTACGCAGGATAAGGGTTTTGTACATTATATTGGTTTACCATGGAAGCAATTATTAGCTTATGTAATATTTCCCGCCAACTTCCACTACCACGAGTACGTCAGCGGCCCTTCTGTTTATACCCGGTAGTGATTTGTACCTGACTGATGTACGACACATGCAGAGACCGTGCAGAGTCCTGGATACGGCTACGATCTCTTACTGCCTCCATTTCCGCTCCTCCCTCCTCTCAGTACCGCCACCTATGATCCATTACCCTCGCTCTCATCTCTCAGTTGCTGCCCAATGTCCCCCCGCCCGCCTGACAGTTCCCCTGGTGGACTGGCTGCTGCAGCACGAACCCCTTCCGCATCCGCCAGACCAGCTCCTCTTCCAGCACCTCTGCTTCTCGCTGGCTTTGGAGCCAGCAGCGTTGTTGACGTGGCTGCCGCTGCTGCAGCGCCGCACCACCTACGTGCCGGGATCTCCCGCGTACGCCGAGCTGGTGGTCGGAGTAGTGGCGGCGGCACACCAACTTAAGGACGCGCGGGCTGCGGCAGCTGCGCAGGCTATGGCGGTCCCGCCGCCGTCGCCAGCGGCGCCAGCGCTGCCGTCGCCGTCTCCGCTAGCTTCATCGGCGGGTGGGGGTTGGCTTTTTGGCGGTGTTGCCGATGACGATCTGGGCTCATCGGGCTGGGCGCCATGCACTGCGCAGCAGCAGCAAGAGCAGCAGAGGTCTTGCGGGAAGTCAGGGCTGGAACTGAGCTCACACGGACCCCAGTTGCCAGTGAAGAAAAAGTACGGGGCTGTGTGTGCCGGGGGGGCCGGCAGCGCTAGCGGCGGACATGGGGGAAATGAGATAGGAACCGGATCAGCGACGGCGTCAGTCGTAAATGGCGGAGGGGCTAAGGCTTGCGGCGGCAGCGGCGGAGCCACAGTACGGCACGCGGTGGCGCCAACGCCCCGTACCGAGGGTAGTTTGCTAGCGGAACGGGAAAGGAGCCGTCAAGGCGCCCGTGCTCGGGTTGCGGCGCGTGCTGCTGCCACAGCTTCGGCCGCTCCTGCTGCTGCGGTGGTCGGGGAGGGTGAGGGGAACCCGGCTGGGTTGCTGCTACGCGGCGGCGGTGGCGGCAGCGAGGAGGCCCTGGTGCTTCGGGCCTTCCTGGAATGTGGACTCAACCCCAATGTGCCCATGTGTGCAGGTGAGGGGGGGGATACACGGGGCAGCTGTGGATGGGTCGATGCATGGGTGTGCTTGTCGGCAAGGGCGCAGGGGTAAGCGCCTGTCGAAAATGTTGCCTGACCTTTAAAGTAGTGTGTAGGTATGGCATGTGCCTGTGCCATGTACCGGGTGGTCATCCGTACGCGAGCTTTTCGTATTTTTTGGCACTTTATGGCACCCTTTCTGACACATCTGTATCCCCTCTCGCGCTGCTGCGGCTTCACCCTCCCATTCCCCATGTCCGCAGACGGGTTGCTGCCGATGCAGCGCTTCCTGGAGAAACCCGAGCTGCTGGGGGTCCTGCTGGAAGGCGGCATGGACCCGCGGGTCAGGGCGGGAGTGTCCCCCCTGGACCTGACCTTCCTGCACTCGTACGCGCTCATTGGCCGGTTCCAGTCCGGCAGCGAGGTTGCGCTGCAGGGTAAATCGGGCTGGGGCGAGGGACAGGGGAGAGGGGACGACGGACGTGGGGTGGTCGACGGAAAAGAAGACAGAGGGCCATAATTTGATCGTGAAAGACATCTATAACTAACTGGAGCTTTCATTACAGCTGGGGGGTCCCCGGTGTGTATGTGTGTGTATGCGTGTTGTGGGGTGCTTTCCGCTCGCTCTGCGCAGTACACATCTCCGTATTACACCGCGGACAGCCACACCTTGGCCGTCCCAACTCCCTGCCGTCCCCCCCCCTCCCCCACAGCATGCGCGGTGCTTCTCTCCCGCGACCCGGGGCTGCTGTGGCTCCGCTGCGCCGGGCTGACGGCCTTCCAGCTGGCCCTGGCCCACGCCAACCTGGGTATGGTGGAGTACCTGGCGCCACTGATGGGCTCCGAGCAGCAGGTGGGGGGTGGGGCCGCTACTGCGGGTGGGATTGAGGAGCGGGAGCGGGAGCGGGAGCGGGAGGGGTTATTTTGGTGGCCAGTCTAATGTTTAATGAACAACAGCGCCTTTGTTTTCTTCCGCCTTCTTCTTTGATGTCGTTGGGCTGGCGGGTTCCTTGCCTCCGATACGGCCGCAACAGGAGGCGGCCACAACACTGCGGCAGCGCATGCTGGGCGGCCCGATCAAGTGCTGCGGCACCAGCAAAAGGAAGCTGGACAATGACGGCGATCCCGTGAGTGGCAAGCGCGCATTGTCCATCGAGGGTGATAAGGACGACCAAGACGACGACGTTGCGGCACGTGTGTGGGACCCGGCGTCACCGGCAGCGGCGGCAGCGGCAGTGGCGGCAGCCTCTGCTGCGAGCCCCGTGATGGTCACCGGTCAGGATAGTGAGGTGGTGTCGTCGTACCGGTTGCTGTGTCTGGCGCTACAGCGGCCCGAGCTTTGGGGCAACGACATGAGCGGGTTGATGCGCCAGGTGCCGCTCATGGATATACGACAGGTACGGCAGCGTACGGCGGTTCTTGTATCGTGGAGGAAAACCAGCGAACGGAAGCCATGTGATGGTATCGCTATGGCAAGGCGGGTTGGAGCGTAGCGCAGGGCCAGCTCGGTTGGGGCTGGAGTGATGCTGCTAATGCTCCCCCTTTTCAATGGAAACGCTCTTTCCAGCTTTCCCATGTGCTGTGGTTTTCCGGCACGTGGGGGCTGGGTCGGGCAAATCTCAATAAATTGGTTGTGACGAGTCGTTCGGGGATGATAGCGTCCCCGTGTGGGTTTTCATCTCTTTGAGTCTGTGTGTGTGAGAGGGGGGGCCGGCGCCACTGCCATGCACAACGACAGGTTGGTCCGGATGGTACGACATGCACCATGGCGAAGCTGGCACCTCATTTTCCTCTCGCCCCGTCTCTTCGTCTCCCAACCCCCCACCCTGCCGCCCGTCCTTGTGTCAGGTTCTCACACTGCTGGACGTGCTCAACTCCCCCAACTTGTTCAACGTGGTGGCCTTCCTCGAGCACTGCCGGACATTCGCGCAGCGGGGTGAGCGCCACGACGGGCCGGAGCCGCAACAGCTAGCGTCCGCCGTCCCACACCTCCCACGACTGGGGGGCGCAGGAGACACAGCGGTTTTGAAGTTACGGATCAATCGAAAAACCTCCTCCACCTGCCTATTTGCATGTGGTCATGCATCGCCATCTTTCCTCCCCCCCTCTCGCACTCGCGCACGCATCTCCCCTCCCCCCCATCCTCCGCCTGCCCCAGGCGTGCTGGCCGATACCTCCCGCTTCAGCGCACAGGTTCAAGCCTGACTGGACATCGGTGAAGGTGTCCAGTAATCCGGCCATGTCATGCTGGAGGATCAGTTTGGCGGATTTAAAAACCCTAGATTACCCTTCCTTTTCACTTTCTCATTTTCTCATTTTCTCCTCCCGCCTCTCCTCTCCCTCCCCCCATCCTATTTGTCGAGTCAACGGTATCATGTCTCGGTTATTCGTCTTCCCCCATTTCCTCGTTTTCCATCTCCTCTCTCTTCCCCGTCCCCGACCCGTGCTTCCCGCTAGTGATCCTGCAAGTCCTGCAGCTGGGGGCTGAGGGTCACGAGCTGATGCAGGCTGCGGTGCCACCCCGGGCGGTGGCGGTGGCGGTGGCCTTCCTGCGGGCTAACCCCGACAACATCTGGCTGCAGGTTGCCGAGCGAGGAGGGGGAGCCCGGGGGTCTGGGATACCGGTTAGGACCCTACAGGAGTGTGTCTTAGGGTCTCTTGGAAAGAGAGGACAGAGGACCCGGACGGCGAGATGGTGGAGGCCGTCTCAGGGGGTGGGGGGGGGAAGAGGCCGAAACACAGCATTGGCGCCTCGTCTCCCCGGCTCGTGGCTGCGGGCAATTCGTTGTGAAGTTGGTTGCGGTTGTGAGGAGCGGGATGTTTGTGGAGTCTCACAGTCAGTGAGTGAGGAGTCTCACGGGCGGAGCAATGGACGGCTTGGGGTTTTAGTTTAGCGGAAGTTGGGTGCCGGTGGCAGCGCGGTTACGACGTCGTACTCTTAGGTGTGAACCCGTACGTTGCTTCCTCCCCCACTCCACACACAAAAACACGTCGTCCCCCGCCTTTGCGGTTAGTCATACTTCATGGCAGCGTCTACAGCGGTAACATGTTTCGTCTTTTCGTCCTCCACCCCCCAACCCCCGCACCCGCTCATCTTTGCCTTGATCATTTCGTGGCGCGCATGCGAGCGTTATTGCCCGTTGCCTCCCGTTCGGTGTTTTCGGAGCAACCCTTGTGCCACAACATTGCCTGCCGCTGCCTCCCCCGTCCGCGTTCTCCCTCCCCAAGTCCATGGCCAAGTACTTTCCTCCGCTCGTCGACGCCATGGTTGCTGGGGAGGATACGCGGGAGCTCATGCTGGTGGCCCCACAGATGCTTCTTGCAAGAGTGAGGGGAGAGGAGGGGCAGGGGGGGAACAGAACGGGGAGGAGACGCTTCGGGGCTGAATGGATGTGTCTGGAAAGGTTAGGGACTGGCGGGAGGGGTGTTGGGAAGAGGGTTTGCAACCACCGCCAAACCTGTGACTTTTGACCTTCCCCACCCCTGCCCCGCTCACTCCCCGCTCTGTTCCACAACACTTTGGGGCATGCAGCTCCAGTTTTTGTGTTTCGCCCTCCTACCCTCATTACCCTCTGCCTTCCCCTGTCCCGCTCGCAGGCGGAGGAAATCTCCCTGCTGCCCCCGGACCTTGTCCAGGCGGCTTGCGAGTCAGCTCGGGCAGCCATGCTGCTTGAGAACGGTTTCCATTGCCCCCGACCGCAGCTGGACGACCTGGAGGGGCCCCTCAGGTGTGTCTCTGTCTGTGCGTCTGTCCCCGTCTGTTAGCGTATTCTAGAGAGCTAGTTCCGTGAGGAGTACGACAATGTGAGGTGAAAGGAATTATATCATGAAGAGATGTACCGCTTTCCGCCCTTCCCGTGTGCTCGGGTATTTCCACGTTTGTCATGCACATGTCGTACACAACTCCATTGGCACCACCCGGTGTGTTCAGTTTGGGGGGATGTCCGGTGGTTGGTTGTTGACGGTTGCGGTTGTGTCACATCCCCCGATGCGCTATGACGCTGCGGCACCTGCCCCTTCTTTTCCCAGGCGGTACATGGAGGCGGGGTACCACCGGCTGCTGCTGAGGCTGCTGCTGAGGCTGCCCGCAGCGAGCAAGCAGGTCCGTGTGTGCGAATGTGTGCTCTGTAAGGCCCACCGGGCTGGCAAGCCACCAAACTTACACACACACATAGACACGTGCGCACGCGCACACACACAAACACACACACGCACACACATATATAGATATAGATATAGATATACCCTAAAACCTACATTTCTACTTTAATTATATAGGTAGGGTAATATATCCATATATATATATATACACATATATGTATATCTATATATTTTATAAATATAGGTGTACCTTCCGGCGGTCTTTGTTGGCCGCTGAGCCCCGTGAGAGCGGTCCCCGCTCGCTCCTCTGTGCGGCTGTGCCTCCCTGCAGCAGCCCCGGTTGCCCGAGGGAATGGGTGGCTGGGGGGGAAGATACGTCTCCCACGTGGAATGAGGGAATGACGAAGACATGCAACCACATGATATTACATCCAAAACACACAAGGAGATACAACTAAATAGTTGCACTAAGATCAAGTTTACGCAAAATACACGTGGACGCAGAGGATTTCCTAATCTCAAGGTGCCGTATCCCCCGCCATATTTCCAACCTCTTCCCCTCGCTGGGCTCATTCACCCCCCGACACATACACACGTAGGTGTGGCACGACATCCACGTGATGGCATATATCCCCGAGGTGTGTGCCGCAGTGGCCCTACAGCTCTGTAACAACCCGGCGCTGACGGCGGTGGTGGCGGAGGCGCTAACAGTTGTGCAGGCGTGCATGGCTGGCCGGCCCGCTGCCCACGTTAAGCGCGGCGCGGCGGCTGCTGCCGCCGTGGCGGCGTCGGTGCCAAGGGTTGGTGACGCCGTGGTCAGCGCTCCCGCGGAGGCGTCGTCATACGCAGAAGCTGTCGACGCTGTTGTGGCGCACCTTGCGGCGCACTTGGGCGGCATGGGGCCCGCTAACTCTGCCGCCGCCGCCTCCGCCGCCACCGGGACAGCAGCAACAGTAGCAACAGCAACAGCGGCGGCTTCGACGCAGCGGCTGCATATGCCCACTGACGATGCAGACTCGGCTGCTGCTGCTCCTGCGGAGAGCCCCACAATATCAGGCGCACCAACGGCGGCGATGCCTTCCGGCAACACATGTGCACCGCTGGCACTGCCCACATCGCCCTCCCCCGCCACCCAGCCTGCAATCTCCCCTTGCTCTCCCTCTCCACCTTGCAGCACCCGCAGCAGTAGCGGCCCTACCGCGGTCCCGGACGCTCCGGACGCCTCTATCGCTGTCACCATCACAAGCAGCAGCAGCAGCAGCAGTAGTACTAGTGGTAGTAGTAGCGGCAGTAGCAGTAGCGATGAGCAAGGTTCTGGTGGCAGCACAACTTCCTCGGGCTTCTGCTCTCCGGCTCGTGCGGCATCTCCGCCGCCGCCTCTGGCAGCGGCGGCAGCAGCCGTCTCCGCTGACGCCTCCCGCGCTGACGCTGTTTCCGCCGCCGAAGCTACCCTGTCCCCTCCCTCGGAGTGCGACTGCTTTCCCCCAGAGCTTGCCTACCTGGAGGACGTGGTGGTGGAGCAGACGGAGCTGCTGCAGTCCCTGTACGCCCTCATGGCCGTTTGCTCCCTCTGCTCCCACCTGCTTTGCCCCGATTTCGGATTAGCCATGTGCTCCAGGGAGTTCCGCACCCGCATGACGGGAATCTCAGACGCAGCTATCGACCAGTTGGCGGAGAGGCACGGCGGCGCTGCCTCCGCCGCCAAAGCTGCTGGAAGCACCGCCGCGCCGGCGGCGCCGGCGTCCTCAGCCGCAGCCGCTACGGCCGCCGCACTGCTTGCGGCGTACCCGCGCAGCAGCCAGCTGTCTTTGGATCAGTTGTACGCGCAGCTGCTGGGCAGCATGAGTCCGGTTGGGGCGGATCAGAAGGAGCTGGTGGAGAGCCGGAGGGAGTTCCTGAAGCAGGTTAGGTCCAGGGGGGCCCAAGAGAAGTGGGGAGGGGACGGTGTGTTCAGCTCCCCATACGGCGACAAGCTGGTAACTTTGGTCCATCATGGTTGGTTGGGGCCTGTGGATGATGGAACTGGCCCTCAGTGCTAGCTCGTGGCCGCAAACCTATGCATTTGTACACACACATGAACACGAACACGAGTCCGTATACCCAGCCTCACCCGCCACTGCTCGTCCGCGTCCCCCTCTTCATTGCGCCACTTCCTCCCCTCTCTGGTCCCGACCGCGGAAGCTGCGCCGTCGCCCACCGACACAATGGACCCGCATCACACACAATCTTAACCGGCGTCTGTGACCGTCCCCAGGTGTTGGCCATGGATTCCATGTGGCGGGCGATGCAACAGCGGCAGCAGGAGGAGGCACGAGCGGAGGAGGGACAGCAGGAGGCCGAACAAACGATCAAGGCGGATGGGACGCAGGACATGTCTGCTGCTGCGGAGACCGCTGCGGCTGGGCCTCAGGTTGACGCTCCGCTGCCTCCTCGCCGGGAGCTCCGGGGCTCAGCTCTGGTGGAAGAGGCTCGGCAGGCGGTGCTGTCGCACCCGGTCATTTGGACAGTCGTGCAGCAGGTGGCAGCACTGCCCTCTGCGCCTGGTCCTCGGCCGGGAATGCGGGTGCTATGGGACGATGACAACACACCCATCTACGTGAGTCTATGCGCTCATTCTGTTGGGGAGCCGTGAGGCCTAGAGAAGAGCGCGTAACGAGTAAAGAGCTGCGCAGTGGGTGGCTTTTGGGGAGGGGGTGCAGATGTGCCTGTGCGGGTGCAGAGGCACGTGCGGGCGCACTGGTGCCGGTGCGGGGGCAGGGGGGGTGCTTTCGACCCCGCTGGCCGCACTGCCTCTGTGCACCTTCCCCTGTCAAGGTGCTCATGTCCCTGGCCGCACTGCCTCTGTGCACCTTCCCCTGTCCAGGTGCTCATGTCCCTGGCCGCACTGTCTCTGTGCACCTTCCCCTGTCAAGGTGCTCATGTCCCTGGCCGCACTGCCTTTGCACCTTCCCCTGTCCAGGTGCTCATGTCCCTGGCCGCGCGCCGCGCAGTGCACATCGCCTCCGGCATGCACCCGCGATCCCTGCCGACGGAGCCGCTGCAGCCGCAGCAGCAGTAGCAGCAGCGGAGGGTTGTGCCGTCATCTTTGTTACTCTGTTTGCAGCGGATAGAAGACACCACTTGAGAGCAGAAGCAGCTCATGAACCGACCGGTTGTGCAGTTTCCGCGCTTGCGATAGATACGACAGACGCGTGTGTATGGGAGTGGTAGACCTCTGCGAGCGACCTATATGGCCCGATATGGCTCGAGACGCCTAAACGGATCTGGCTGATGGCGCCATCAGCCATTTTGAGCGCTCTGTCTCTGGATAGCAACAGCAGCCTGTGGGGCTTGGGCGGACCCAATTGCCTGACTCGGTATCACTGGGGGTCAGGACTGCGGGACGTACCTCACACGGCTGGGTGCAGCGGCCTGGAAGCGGGGCAGCGGCCTGACAACAGGGGGGAAATCATCAAGTCTTATTTCCCGTGCCGCTTGGCTGGCCGCGGTGGTCTGATCCGTATGCGGGGAGAGGGGGAAGGGAAGAAGGGGCTGGGCACTGAGGGTTCCTGCCACTATAGGTTATCGCTCTCACGGTGCTAGTGTTGTGGGATGTAATGTGATGTCGCGGAGGGTCCGGAGGAAACCGACCAATCGGGCGGGCGAGTGGGGAGTGGGTAGCTCAGAATGGAGCTTCGTGAAACCAGATTCACTCCCCCTGTCCGCGACATGTGTGGGCAGCAGTGGAGCCGGCCCCAAGTGTGTAGCCAGGGAGAGAGGGAGGGAAGAGAGGGAGGGAAGAGAGGGAGGGAAGAGAGGGAGGGAAGAGAGGGAGGGGAGAGAGGGAGGGGAGAGAGGGAGGGGAGAGAGGGAGGGGAGAGAGGGAGGGGAGAGAGGGAGGGGAGAGAGGGAGGGAAGAGAGGGAGGGGAGAGAGGGAGGGGAGAGTCAGGAACGTTTAGACTTCGAGAAAGAGAAAGAGCGCAGAAAAAGGAAATGTGCGGCTACGAATAGCGGGGAGAAGCGTTCTGCTCGAACTTCGCGTTATGGTGGTTATCACGGGATAACGGTTTGTGTCGCTGTACTTCATTGTGTACTGCATCCCCTTATACCGAGGAAGAAGAGGAGGGGGGGCAGATGCTAAGGCTGACGGGTTAAAAGGGTATGTGCGTAAAGGCGCTCGTCTGCAGCGCCGTTTTTGTTTTAATTTGTTTGACGGGTAGTGGCTAGGCTCCAGCCGACCCCCCCTTTCACGCTCGGCGTGGCTGCCGTAATGCCCCCTAGGGATTTGCGTCCAGGCTTGGTTGCACGCGTGCGACCATCCGCGTGCGACCATCCGGGTGCGACCATCCGGGTGCGACCAACGTTCACTCATTTGCGTGCGCCCCGGTGTGTCTTCCGGGAGACGTATTTTACAGTACTGGTTCCGTACTGTGCTGTGCCTTGTCAATTGCTCCGCGCGGCCTGGGTCCCGGAAAACCCAACTGCTGCTGCTCTCCATGCATCCAGTGCCCGGAAGGTTAGCGCATGTGCGATTTTGGTTGTCGGGTTCACGGCCATTATTCGGCATAGGCTACGTGATTGCCGTATGGTACGGTAGGGTCATATCTGCGGCCTAGTAAGCATTGTCTTCTAAAGTCAAAGCTCATTCATTTGCTTTGGTGCTTTGGCGCCCGCAGCCTGCGTAGCCCCTGTACACGACGGACGCTGTGTGGGTTGGACGCTTGGCCCCGGTCTCTGTCTTGCTGCACTTGTGGCACCCCACCAAAGCTTATATCTATAAGGACCCAGTGCCGCTGCTGGATGCTGGAGTGTTGTGCGCCTTGGAGTGTGGGTCGGTTTGTAGAGGCAGGTAGCGCAGCAGTGGAGTGCGGTCGTGTGAGTGTTTTGGCTGAATGTCGTTTCATGATGATTCCTGGTCTGGTCCTGGGGCCTATTCGTTCAATGTATTTGGTGGTCATGTGGGAACCGGCACGCAAATACCGTGCTTTTGATCTCCGCTTCTGTAACTTTTCATACGTGTCATGCTGTCGTGCCGCGCTCTGAGGGCGCGTGAACAGGAAAGCAGCACATGTAGTTTGGTGAAGAACTGGAGGGCGGGGTCCACCTTGGCATATGACATGCCTAGGCGTGTAGTTATCGTACATTCGCCATGTAAATGACGGAACTTACTCTTCAGATGTTTGTAAGGGCGCGTGGACTAGGGCAGACTTTCTTCCTGCTGCCCTGTTGCCGGCAGACGCCACTTGACATTTGAGGGCTGCGGGCGCCTCACCCTCCGTGTTTCCATGGCCCTGCTGCCATACGCCGATTCATATGCACAATCGGAGGCGTTGAACACCAGATGAAGGCAAACTAGATAACTTAAAGCTGTCCGCCTGTTTCTGTGCGTGTAGATATTTGGTTTAAAAGAGCAGACGTTGGGATTCCGCAGTAAACGGTTAGCCCAGGCAGTACGACGTACGAGCGGTATTTACCAATGGATTATGTCGTATAACTCACGTCGGACATTCCAGATTGTTGCGGGAGCCGGGTTGGGCTCGTGTATGTGCCGTAATGCCGTTGCGGCGAGATTACTACGTGGCAAGTATGACTGTATTTTGTCGAGTATGTCCGCGAAAAGAACTGCTTCAGGAGGGGGTTGAGGGTCAGGTTCCAGTCGTCATGTTTTGCGCTGTAAGGGATTTGAGCTTATCTTTGTTGCTTTCCTCTTGTGTTTGTTTTGTGAGTGCTGATGAGTTACGCATACACACCCACACTCTCTCTCTTTCAGCCTCACGATCTGGTGCTAATGTATACCATTATCTCATGTCGTTCGTTTCCCAGAATCCAGGATCCAGGATCGACGTGAAATATAACCCACCAGACAGGGAGCTGGAGAGGTCGTTCCAGGAATTACACTGTACCCCGGGCGGAGGGCACCACAACGACAACAACCATCGCAGTCCGCTCGCCTTCACGACAAGCGCAGGCGACTGAGGCCGGTTATAGAGCGATCAGGCGCTAAACGACTAGGCGCTAACCTAGCGGCAACAAAAGGTTTGTAATCCAGGTACTAATAATATTTTCCAATATATATTGCTTGAAGGTGTCTTTGATAAATTAACATCTAGTAGGATACCAAGGATGAAACCTCGCAAGGGACCAAGGGTCGCAACATCCACATTGCACACACCTTTAAGCCTGCCGGTGCGAAAACCTTTGGCTTTGCAATTGACTTAACAAAATCGTATTTCATTTCAATAATTTCGGCGCCTTGCACAAAAGCTTGTCGTAGGCGTTCTATCGTTTATGCGAGTCCAATTGAGTTGGGCCCTTATCACAAAGCAGCGGCGTTCATTTGTAGAGTAGTAGAGAAGGATATGATCATGGCGAAAATGAATTCGGATCACACGATGTCATTTGTGCTCAAGAACCGCCCTCACAAAAGTCAGGGTAAGCATGAAAGGAATCGTGACAGTCCCGGGTCGTTGGCGGCTCTGGTTGCGAAGGAAACCTGATAGCCCGTCTGTTCTCTGTTGTGTTGTGTTGTGTGGGGTGGGGTGGGGTGGGGTGGGGTGGGGTGTGCAGATGTACATCACCCGAAACGATTGGAACACAGTGTTGCCACATATCAACTAACGCAACGTACGACACGATATGGAGGGCTAAGGCTTGTTCATCACGCATATACTTAGAACGTTTGGGTTTTGAGTCGTCCTCCTTTGGCCCTATATTGATTATCTGCTTCGAATCACGCCCTGCTGCTCCGAAACCTCTCTGTGCTGGCTGCACCTGCGGCCCCTTTCGCCTCTCAGATGGCGCGTCCCTCATCGCTTTATACGCCAGTGCTAGAAAGGCTTGCACCAGTGGCCGGGAGAATGCGGCACACAAACATACCTTAACACCTGTATCTGCCAGCTCAAGTGATCCCCCGCCTTCAGCGAGCCTGTTGCAGCACCCAGGTGTTTGGCCGTAGCAGCCCCGGAGAGAGGGGGGGCAAGGGGAGAGGGAGAGGGAGAGAGAGGGGTAGGCAAGGGAGGAAAGCCAAGGGAGGAAAGCCAAGGGGGGAAAGGCAAGGGGGGATAAGGGGGGGATGGGGACGTGTCTTTCTGTACATGGTGCAGTGAAAGGTTGCTTGCATACTTGCAGTTGTTGCACGGCACGGTCTCTAAATTTCGGTGACATTTATGAGGGACCATGAAGCTATGGCGACGGCGCCCTGGGCGAGCAAGTGCTGTGAGTGCACCACGCTCACCCGATTCCGCAGTGATCCACCCGGGGGTTGACCCACTGCCCCATTTCCAGCAGCCAATGGATGCATGGCACTATCCCGGTAGCCACCTGAGAAGCTTTTCTCGGGCCACGCACTGAGAATGCGCGGGCGGCTTGTGATCAAAAGAGCTGCGGGAGTGGTATCGGGGTCAGGTCGGGCTGCCGCTAGCCGCATCCGTAGCTTTTATCGGCTTCACCACCGGCCGGTGTGCGAAACTCCCGGTTCTAGCACGCAGCAGCAGATTCTCCTCCATATATCCCCCTTATGTGTATTCTCCTTTTATATTTACCCGGTGATTCGTTGCCTCCCCTTGCACCTCTCTTCAAGGGCAATTATTGAGAGTAATTGTGCTCATGATTAGCTTTTAACTTTCGCATTTATGATGGAGTTTGAGGAACTCATGATTTTTCGGCATGCAGGCACGATGCTTGGTTGGATGCTGCCAACGATGTTGTCATGAATTGATGTGTACATGTTTAGTTATTTGCAGTTCTCCATTATATGCAATAATTATGCCATGTTGTGTCCGAGTGAGTGAACCCCGGCCTATTGCGAAGAGCTAGCATCCAAGAGCTAATATCTGACGGGGACTGTACGACACTCCGTACATTGTTGGACACTGCAATGGGGCTTTGCACCACGCAGTGCTCCGTACCGTAAGCAGTTGTCTACCACAAGGACGGAAGGAGTGCTGCAATTCAGAACGGCAACAAAGAAAGATACAACACCGTGGGATGCTAATTCGACAGATTATGGATTGTTTCACTGGAGGCCGGGACTCCACCACTGCAGGCCTAGATGCAAGAATTACATGTGCCCTGTTGTGTTGTGGTCCACTTATGAAGACCTCAGTGATCCAGATGGGGGGAATGCGCTGTTAATAACCTCCTCTCGGATTGCCCCTATGGGCCCCTAGGGGCTGACTGTTAAGTAGTGGCAGCTTCCATATTCCTCCTACCTTCAACACTGACCTCGCCGTTGCCAGAGGAGGGTGCTCAGGTTGCTAGTAATTGTCCACATTCCAACAGCAGCCCTATGTGCCTCTGTCTAGCTGTCCGAGGTTGTGCTATCGGAATGACCGAATCTGCCCATGGCATACATGAGGTGTGGAGCAGGGGAGCGTCCCTCCACGTCCTCGTACTTCACTCTTTCCAGTTAAAAGTTGACTGCATCAAGCGGCGACGTGAAATGGTGGTCACATTGGAAATTGATGGTCGTCACATCCGAACGGTGCGCTGATAGCTGTAAACTGTCTAAACTAAGAGATCAGTTCGTCGCAAAGTGTAGCGTACAACCGTATAGTGTGAACCTCAACGACACAACCACCTTTTAACAGCAACGAGCTGGGTACATACATAGCAACAGGCAAATGAAACCAGGGACCCCAATCACAAATGCTCACGCCCTGTCCTCCTTCGCGACAATGACCACTAACAATCAACGACTATATGCACGTATCAACAGCTTCAGAACAGCAGTTCAACCAACCTCCGGCAAACAGCAGTGATCACATGAGAAAGGGCACTGCCGTCAAAAGCTGACCTGTCAAAATCCTGCCCTTGCCACTGGAGCTTCCAAAACCAAAACATGGCTCTTCATCGCATGGCAGATCATCCCGATCTCCTGGGTGCAAGGATTGCTGCAGTCCAGGGAATCCACACCAATGCCTTCGCAGCAAATGCTATTTTAATCGTATTTCAAACGCCCACTCTGGGGACGCGTAGGTTGGGCTGAATGCGCAAGTGTTGCCAGCTTCTGCCTCAACTTCTCGGGCACATGCTGAGGCTCCGAGCCGGCGTCATCTGACACCTCCAAGATGCCATACCACTTACCCAGGAACGGTGTGTGAGCATTCGTGGTGAGCTCCGGTGCAGATTTTTCGTTCACCCCTCAGAAGACATGTGGCACTCTCGCCACAAAGACATTGATGGGACTGACGGAGGTCGGATCCGAACCCATTAGGTCCCGGATCATTCAGCACCAAGTCATGGAGGCGGCGCAATGCGATTGACATTGGGTCATCATTGATATCGTCACCGACATCGATCCATAGTAAATGAGACAGCTTGCCGCTCCTCTTAGCATTGACTTTTAGCTTCGGAGGCGGTGGACTGCCACCCGGCAGGGCACCTTGCTGTTTGTAGGCGTTAGCACAAATCCATGCCAATGGCGCGAGTCTCCTGGACACGGGCCTCTGGTAGGTCGCTCAGAATCTTTTGCAAGGGCCAGGTCGTTCTTCAGGTCGTCGTAGAAGACCTTTGTCGACATGATCGCGAAGGGTGATGACATGGGCGCACGTCTGCCAGGGGGAACCTGTAGTCGGTACGCATAACCAGAGCGCACAGACGAGGAACGGGTCTCATCATGGGCGCCAGGCGGAAAATACATGACCAGTTAATTTTGTTCCTTGACCCTTTGCAACCAGCTGCCAGCGTGGCGTAACATTCCTTAATGGGTCTTAAAAGCTGAAAAAGTTGCAACTTCTTCCGTGGAGAAGCAATGATGGCCGCTGCCAATGCGCATGACTGCAGCAACCTCGTCATGTACATGTAATGACACACGTTACAACGGCCTTACACCAGTTGTATGGACTCAGTCGTACATCCTGTCTGTGGTTCATTGCGACTGAGTGCATTGTTTCCCGGCTACATGCCTGCGTGATCACACACCTGGGGGACTTCGCCGTCTTGCGCACTGACGCCTGGGCTGTCTGCCTGATGCCCGCCGGCATACTTGGGCAAATTACCCCCGTGACACCGCACCTTCTCCGCAGCGACTGCCTCGATCATGACAGCGCCTTCAGGATAAGCTGAGTTTCTAGCCACGGCAAACGGCGTGCTTTCACCCCTGACTTCAGCCAGGGGTGGGCTGTCGTGAGCGGGGATGGATGGAAGGATAGAGTCATCGAGCTGCAGAATGGCCTGACGACAATCGTTGTTCGCTTGTCTGAAGTCCGCAATCGACAAATCCGGTGGGTCGGGTACCGCAATATTGGCCTTGTTCCAGGTGGCAAACATGGCCGCATCCCGGAATGCCGTGGGGTGGCGAGGGTGCACAGATGACTGATTGCGTAGCCAGCTACAAGGTTCAGGCTTTGCCGGCGTTGACGAGCGGAGTGAAGGTTGCCTGCCGAGCAAACCGCCACCTTGTAGCGTATCTAACCAAAACTTGACACCTGAAGTTTCGTCATCACATGCTGCCAAAATGTAACCTTCGGGCGGAATTTGTGGGATGCTATAGCTCAATAGGGTGCCATCTTGAGCTGCGACACCGTCTTCGCCGGATACAAGTCTCGAATCCCTCTTCGAACGCTTGCAAGACTTGGTTAGGGTACTTCCACAAAATCCCCTTTGAGTCCAGTCCCCTTTAAGCCTGACCACTTCTCCTGAATCGGGATAGCGAGAAAAGCAATTATTTTTCATAGTTGAGAATTGGCGCACGACGGAATTGGGGCTTCCAACTTGTCAAGCCTGCGCATAACAGGAGAGCCGCGACGAACAGGTACATTTACTCGATTTACAGCAGTTAGTATTTACCAGGATAGCCAATGCTAAACACTAGCGATTACTTCATGCGATCAGGATTTCAGGAGCATGAACTGATTGTCGTTGGTTGCGGACCCGCAGATTGGCGCAAGCGACAGAGCGTCTGTGCAAGTCAATGTATTGCGTACTTGTGTCATCGCGGTTGTGTTTGCGCATCGCCCAAGAGAATAGCCGCCAGCCCGATAAGGTAATTTCTGCTACAGAAAACCTTTCAGCGCGAACACCGACATGATTTAAAATTTTGATTAAACGGCAGGCGGCAGTAAATAATGGACATTGCAGGCGGTTGGCACGGGCAGCAGTGCCGTATTGGTCATATTTGTCAATGATGTCGATCCATAAAAGCCCGTTGCCAAAGCCCCTGAAACTTTGATAAATATTTAAAACACTTACAGTTTTCATATAGTCGGTTGCTTCTGTGTTATAAGTGGGTCGGTTTCGGAGGACAAGCTCCGTAGGTTCCCCCATGTTCCCCTCCTTATGCTGTACCATTTGATAGTCCCGCTTCGCCCCTCTTCGCCCATTCTTATGGCCGCTTCCCTCTTCATCCTTGACAGTCTGCTTCCCTTTAACCCAATGCTGCATAACACTGTCCCCGCTGTCTATTTTCTCACAGCACGCTAGACTTTTTGCAGCTGATCGCTTGGTTCCTATCTTGAAACCTCAGTCTTGCGATAATCGGAATAAGTATAGCCTTCACGAGATCTTAGAAGCACATTCTTCGGAACTTGCGGCACCAATGCATTCAGTTTGTATGGAACCTGTGCCGGATTACTTCTGGCCAAATCCTCTGCAAGTGATCCGAATTTGTAGATTAGAACATACATGTAAAAGCTTACTTTCTTATAGGCGGTTGATCGAACCGAAAAACCTGCGCGTAGCCACCCAGCTAGCTGTCGCTTGTACGACATGTATGAATTAGAGTTAGAAGTCGAATGGGGGTTGTATTGTCTATTATTCTATTCTATTATTGTTATTATAAATAAATTACTTTACCTTTTCTTGCATTGACAAGTTTGGTTATTCGCACTCTAAACTTTGAAGTTATCCATACCTAATTTTCTCTCTGGTGAGTCAATCATCTTTAAGGAGCGGACGAATTTACGACATTAGTCTCTTGCACTTATTAATATTTACATACATTATTTAGCGAGAAATTTTGTAGCGCCCGGACGCTTGAAGCCGTCCTCTTTCGACAATCCGCACGATAAGGCGCAACAGCGGCTTCATCGAAAGCTTCACCTAATTTCAAGATATATGAATCCACCTTCAGGGGACGAGCAAAATTGCCAGGATACGGTGCGTTCACGACGGTCGACCTACCTAAAGTTGTACCTCTTCGGACCTCTTACAATCCAGACTAAAAACGCGCACATTCGCGTGAAGTACTTTTCCCAATCGTTTCCATGGTGCTAACTTCAATGTGACTTCGTGCCGCTGCGCTCAACGGCCCTCTTTAACTTTGACCTCGTAGTTGCCTTAACAAAAAATTAACGCATCTCGTTTCTTCCCTCCCACTCTTCCCCTCACACCATCCCTTCGGTTTATATCCCAACGGAAAAGGTTGAGTTCCTGGAAGTAACTGGCTGCGAGTTCCACAGCGGTGAAGTGGCAAACCTCCCCGTCCCAGCCGCTGTCAAAGCCTGCCCCAAGATTGTTGTGGCATCCACGTCCACAACCAAAGCCACCCCAAAGCCAGCTGATCGGCGCACGGGCTTAATCAACCGCAAAACCTCAATGCCGTCAAACACCAAAACCAGTGATGCGACCACAGCCCGGAGGAGAGCCATGACGACCCTAGGGGCGCGAACTGCAACCGTCTTTACTAGTGACAATCAAAACAATAGTCACTTTAAGAGCGGTATAGAGGCACGGGCGCACTCCCAAAACGCTGCCAGAGACCCCTCCATTTATTTGCCAGGTACCGTAGCCCGAGGAAGCCAACTGCATGCTTCTGGGATAACAGCAGCAGCCGTCCATAAGAAAGGGAATGGCAGCAGTGGAGGCGGCACGGGACTACCACGGGAGCCGCTTCACAGCGTAGATGCGGCTCAGATGGCGGAGGAGCTGGTCGAGGTGGAGTCCTGGAAGGCGGGAGGTGTTTTCAGTGAACGCGGAGTTGCCTATGGCTACTAGTCCGTTCGTTTCAAAGCGAACCTTGAAAATGCAAGCGAGATCACTGTTGCGCGCCGGTCGCACTCCATCACCCTTCGTGCTTTGGGCAAGTGCAACGCCTCGGGGATGGTCGGGATGTCCGTCGTCCGCTCAGGCTCTGGCCGGGCCGGTTCCGTCTGCTTCTCGGGCTCCTCAGGTGGGCTCTCCTAGCTTTTTGCTCCGGATCTGTATCACCGGGTGTTGTTCACTTAACGCTCTCATCTAACTCTTCGTCCGGCATCTCAGGGTCGCCAGGCAGCGGTTTTGGATGGAAAACTCGCTGAGGTTTTTCAAATTCTGGAAAGATATCCGGCTGTTTACTTTGTATAGGAGCCTCCCACTCCTGCGTAGGGAGGTCGGTGTGCGGCTCAGAGGGGCCACCTGACGTGATATATGATTTCCTAAACACGGGATCCATATGGAAAGCTCATAAAACGCCACTTATAAAGCCGTAAGATACCTGGGGAGCATCTAAGGGAGATCGTGCCTCCTCAGTAATAGGGAACGTTGAGCGAACGAAAACAGCCGCCGTAGATTGCCGCCGTGCAAACGGTCAGGCAAACGGCAGGCAGGCAGCAGGAACAACCTTGATTACTAATCTCCTATTCAATGCGGCCGTATGAAAACCGAGTATAACGAGCTGCGCACGCATCGTCAGCGCATATTTATCAAGTCCAATTGAGTTAATAAGTAAATAATATGTAGAAGCTTGAGAGCACCACGAACTGGAACGAAGACAAAGTTTATCAAAGAGTTAAATGTCGATCTAACAGGAATTCACAAACAAAACATGATGTACGGCGATTGCACGTCTCCGTCTAATTCTCCTTCAAAATCTTAAGCCCAAAATGCCACACATCGACATCGACAATGAGTGTTCCCCATCCCGAATGGAACTGAGTGCGTTCGCAATCTTCATCGTTATAAAGTTCAAAACAATATGGATTATGACTGCAATACTAATTTCCCTGAGCTCGTGCAGTCCGCGGAGACCAAACACTAAGGCCATTCAAATAAGAGTTTTGAAGAGCCTAATGGGAAACGAGGACGCAGCATAGGTACTCAGTGCATGTGTTGGCGGCCCAGAACACTGCGCAAAAATCAAATTCGCTCAACTTTTTTAAACCTCACATTGGGACCCCTACCTGTCCTAGTACTGCCTTTCTCTACCGTACTAATGAGTTTTCTTCCACCAGCAACACTAGCTCCCAGGTTTCTAAGAGGGCCTAACCACGCACGGTCATTGCACATAACGTCATCCCACGTAGTTGTCGTACATGTACGGCATACACAACCACTATTTAGGGTGCAAGATGGACCCTCTCAGCATCTCGAGAGGCCCTTGCACCGCTCAACTACATACTAAATCCCATCACAAAAGTTGATGAGAAAGTTCTACACCGTAGTTCACTCCCTGAGGTCATCCACCTCTTAAGGTAAGTTAATAGGGGTACAGGTGTACAGAACAGCGACGAGGTGGGGAAGGCGAGAATCTCATCTCCAACTGCTACTCACTCCCAATTCCGCCCATCGTCCCTTGTTAGGGCCTAGGTCTCCCGCGCTTACCTCCCGCACTACGAGCACCGCCGCCCAGGACTCCAGCTTCCACGATTCAAGGAGTTCTGCATTCCTGAAATACAGCTAAGCCACAAAGCACATACACTATTAGGCCAGCAACAGGAGGGCGAGCTGGGCCATCCCTGGACCGATGCCCAATCAGAGGAAGGGGAAGTTGCAGCGGGTCCCACAACATGATACAGCTCTTCTACATTGTCGCCAAAACGGCTGCCTAGCCCAGCATCTATAGAAGTGTAGAAGTACTGAACACAACAAAAGCGTCAGGGATTACGTCTTTTCACACACACAGACACACATGTTCATATAACCTAGCCTGAGAAGGAGTGTATAGAAACAAGCTCTCAGCAAGTATATTCATCGGAGAAAGATACGGCACTGCATCATTAGACTGTGCAAAGACTTCCCGCAGATTCCAAGATCCATTCGTGCCGAGGTCCAACACCTGCGGATCTCCACACCTTAGCATGGGTGCTTGTAAGTACCCGGCCCATCAGGCGGAGGAGCACGGTGTTCATCATGAAAACACGGGCAGTTAGAAAATCCTAAACAGCCATCTCAACAGATAGCCGTACGCAGGTGTCCTCAGGCGACTTATAAGACGCACACTTACATTCGTTCACGCGTACATGTGCATGTGTGCATGCCTGTGAGGAGCATTTACTCAACCAATTTCCTTGTGACGTTAACCTACAGTACCTAGTGTACGTTTTGCAGCTAGTGCCTGTCTTCATCGATTACTAAGCATGGATACTCACAAGGGTCAGGTCCATTGTGTCATTCTCTCTACCGCTTGGACCTTATCGCAAACTTGCGCATACTCGTAATAACCCTGCAGCTTCGATACACACCATCGCATTTCATGCACTTCCCGCACAATTAGCTCCTGCATGGAGAGCTCCAGATTATCAAAGATTGCAACATCTGTAAAATTGTAGATTGGATCTTTATAAAGTGCTGACAATACGACGGAGCTTTATGCGCAAAAGGCCTTGCGTGCCGTAATGTACGAAGCCTGTGAAAAAAAGACTTAATAAAGTTCATGCCTCACATGTCAATTATGAAAGAATCCTAGGTAGCATGCATGGAGCTATGAAGCTGCAGTGAGCATTGGGACACACACAACTCAAAATTGGCTTGTAACGAGCAGCATTCGACATAAGATCGTCGCATCGGGATTTTGTCGGGTGAGAATTCTCTATACGTTCAGTCGGACATTCTATTGGCAAAAGCGGAAAAAAAGAAAAGATGAAGGCGAAGCTTCACTTCTAGGGAGGAACTGAGGAGTGACCTTTTATTGCATCTTACATGCAATATTACAGGTGCTCATATTACAGGTACTGCTTCCCACATTTCCGACCAAGGTGGACTTTATGCTCTCTTGGCCGGAGGAAGGCGGTTGCTCAACCGGTAGGTTCTTGCGAGTCCGGATAAGAGGTTCCAGATGTGTTGCGCATTGCTAAACTCCGACCTATGACGTTGATGGAGTTTGTCTTCATCAGGCGCGAGAGCTAGGGCATGTACAAGGTGTACATGCTGCAGTGCCCGTGGTGCCGAGCGCCGGCATCTTAATTCATGCGCATCCTCGCATAACAGAATATCACACCATATCAGTAATTTAATATAGGGCTTGCCCCCATGGCAGGGATCTTTAATACCACCCGGAGCGGATCCGCAATACCAACAGCTCCGGTTCGTTTGCCTACTGGAGCCATGGTGGGCAATTCTAATGCTGCTGGGGCTCCTCAAAGCCCCGCGCTTACTGGGTTAACTCTAGACAGCGTCGAAGCCTTCGTTCAAAGCTCGTCGTCGAACTTCTTTTCGCGTCAACCGTCTTACCTCGGCCATCGAGCGGGGCCTATCAGGCTCACCAGTGGTACTCTAGCTTTTGGTCAACCTAATCCTGGGCTGACTGGAAGCAATACAAAGGATATGCCTGCTGACCTGCGCATCCCGTCCCTGACTCTTCCTACCAACGGCGGATGCTTGCCTTCAAACTCTTCCAGTATAAGCCCTACACAGACGAGGACTAGAGAATCCGAAACCAGCATGTGGGCCGCATATGCACTTGCGAGCGTGCCCCAAGTCATTGAGAAAGCTTGCGGTACCCTACCTGCTCGGAGTATGGCTGCCCGGATGTCAATACGTAACCTCATCAAAGCATATACCGATGGAAGTCTGACTAATTTCATTTCGAATGGTGACAGCTCTTCCTTGCCTATTTCTGATGGCCACCAGGTATGTAAGTTGTTGGAACTCTAGTAGGTGCATGGGAGTATCTAATCTTTGCATGATGATGAGCGACAGGCTCATGCCGGACACTTCCAAGTAGGATAAATTCAGATTTTGCTGGGAGCACCCGTTGTCTTACCTTCCTGTCCGCTTGTCATTTCCCGGGCAATTGCGGCTCACAGGGTTCAAGCGATGGCAAAGCACCCACAGTTGTGACTGGCGTTAAAGCATCCGAGCAGTTATTGCAGTCTCCGTATTATAACTCACACCAGGAGGAGAGGGTTAAGACCAGTACGAAAAGAGGCTCCCTCGACGGCGTTGCTGCCAACGTGCTGGAGTGGCAGCCGTTGGCTAGCTTGGACGAACCCCCGAGGGTATGGATGGGAGAGGCTATGCTGAGCTATGTCAGCAACAGGGTGGTAGAGGATGCACATATTTTGTTCCCACGGCTCCCTTGGTCTCCGGCATCACCCTCAGTGGCCATGATGGTTTCCTCCGTCAACACTTCAGGCATCTCTATCGACAATGATCCTATGCGGCGGGATTTGGTAATCATGGGTATCAATAGTTAGTCTGCACCGCCTGTGCTGGTTTTGGAAAGGAAGGCTGTGAGTAGCAAGTTGAGCTGGTCGAACTTAGCCAACCTGGTTTTGTGCGAGAGCTGACGTACTGTTGTTGGTTATACTTCTCTCGTACGGTCAATGTACACTCCCCCCCCTCAAAGAAGTCATCACTCCCCCCCGTCATCTTCATCCATGGGTCATGTTGTACGACGCACTCCCGCAGGTGCAGGGTGTCACCAACTGGGCAAAGCTGCATTGGAACGGAAATGAAACATGCATGGCGCTGGAACCGTCGTCAAAGAAGATGAGGATTGATATGGCTGGCTATCCAGGGCAGCTGCCAGCCACCTCGGGGACGGGCTCGTGCAGGATGGATAGTCCTGGGGTCGCTACGGTGGATGTGAGGATGTCATCCGCAAATTATTTCGAAAGTGCAACAGGTCCTTGTTTATCAGGGGAGAAACCTGTGCAGCGGATATCATCCTCCGGTTCCAATATGACTGGGATGGACGAGCTTTCCACGCCTGTTCAGGCTGTCTTTGATCAATTTTCCGTCTTGGACATCCCTGACGTCACGGTTGTGACCGATGATGAGTTGCGAAGCTGGCTCGACCTGACAGATATTTAGCGCATGTTTGCGTATCCGCCTTCGTTAGATGTGTTGTGTCATCGAGTTGGAATGGTATAGTGAGCGTTTTTGTGAAGTTGATGGGTTAAGATAAACAGAAAGTGGACGTCTTCTTTGTCGTTACTGACTGGTAAGCTGCATAGGGACTGAACTGTAAGAGCATGTTCTACTACAGTTGTTGTGAAAGATTACTAACATCGAGGAGAAACGTATGTGTAATCTTTATGAACAATCAAAATGAACGTAGAACACGAAATCAATCCATCATCATTCATTGGCCAATACTTCTATGAATTCGTAATCAGTGATCGTGACAAAAACCATACCTAACTTTCAACATACGCCACACCGCCCTTAAGGCTAATGCCTCGCCCCCCTCAGGCCGGCCTGGTCCCACCGCGCTACCCGCTGTAAATGCACATGTGTCGATATGAATCCATCTGCGCAACAGGAAAGGAAAGACACATTGGGAGGATGAAGCGGAGGGGATCGGCACAATTTGGCCGAACGACAAGTGCAGAAAAGTTAGAACATTTGCACCTCACAAAATATCAACAAACTAAAGTGAAGATCATCTTTGATAAAACCATATTGTTGAAGACTAGAAGCAAAATGTACATCAATGGTGGCAAACGCATTCGAAGCATTGCCCTATCCCGTCCTTCTGCACGTAATATGTACAGAATTCTTCCCAAGATAATGGTGACTAAGACATAGTTGCCTCTGCATTCTTCATATCGCAGTTCACACCAGTTGCTGCATTTCATCCTCGTGAACTGCACATGCAGACAATATATACACACAATAACCCTCTGGATCCTTACACCACATTTCACCCGTAATCCCCTTGGGCTTATCATCAAACGTGGGACTTCACCACGTCTCCTCGCAAGACCCCGGCCCCACCTGGGTGCGCCCCTCACGAACTCCTGCAGGAACAAGGCCGCCAGGATGGCCCCCGCCAGTCCGTCCCCAGGCCCCGTTGAGGCCAGATCCGCCACCTTTGAGTCTAGCTGCCGCCGGTAAGGGGCGTGTAGGGGAAGGCGCCAAAGGTGGTCCGACTGAGGATAGAGGGGGGACGACGGAAGGCCGTGAAGGCCGGAAGGCAGGAAGGCAGTTAAAGGGGGTGCATCGGTTGGGGTCCGACCGACGGGGTGCAGTTTTCAGCAAAACAATGGCTCTGATGGCGAGCCCGAACACTGGCAGCACGTAGCGGAGGGTAGAGGGCGGGAAAAACGAGAGTCTCGTACTGTCCTTACTGTCCGTCATCAGCACACGTGGACTTCACACACATGCCCCTTCCTCCTGTCCTCATTCAAATCCCAAACCCGGCCTGTACGCACCTCCGCCTCAGCCGCAGCCTCCAGCTCCCGCCACGTGGCGTCATCGTTGGTGAATACCGCTGGCAATTCCGCGCCAAGGGCCGTGCGCGCCGCCCCCGTCAGCGTGGCGGCATCAAGTATCAAGTCAGGCCGGCGGGTTGCGGCCTCCGTAAGCGCATCGGATAAGATCAACCGACCCTCCGCATCGCAATTGCCGTTCTTCAACGTCAGGGAACACGGTTCGGTGGTATTACGAAGGGGGACATGGGCGAAGATGAAGAAAGCAGGGTTGTGCGCAGTGCCATCCAACGCAGAACATTAGACTGGAGAACCAAAGTCACAGTGCAACATTCCCAGCTGTTACTCCACCAATCGTCCATCAAAGCGAAACGGCAGGCGCTAGCACTGACAGGGGCCCTTGCCACCGCTCCACCCACCTCCACGGTGATCCCTGCCCGGGTCTGCAGGACATCCAGCGGCCGGTAGCTGTTTCCCGCCACGCTGTTCTCCACGGCCGGCACCAGCACCAGCAGCCGCACCCTCAGGCGGCAGCTCATCACCACGTGGGCCAGAGCCAGGACGAGCGCTGCGCCCCCCATATCCTGGTGCGGTGGGGAGTGCGGACGGGGTAGACAAGAGAGCGATCGAAAATGACAGGCAGGAACCGATTTACCGGGTAGCATGGGTGTTGGAAGGCTGTGGGAAGCCACAGGTCCCATGGGTCACTGTGCAGGCGGAATTCCGTACTGCATTTCTGGGTCAGCCGCCTAAGTTTCATACACCTGGACCTGCCCACCCACCCAGGTGCGCGTAAGGACAATTGCGTTGAAAACGGACCTGGTAAGTACCCACTCACCTAGCTACAGACCTAGAAAACGCACCTTCTTCATGTTCTTCATGGATGCCCCGGACTTTATGTTGAGCCCACCCGTGTCGAAACACACACCCTTGCCCACCAGCGCCAGCAGCGGAAGCGAGGCGGGGTTAGCCTCGCCAGGCGGAGACCACTCCAGGGTGGCTAGCACAGGCGGCCTGGGGACGGCGCCAGTGCAGACCAAGAAAGAGAACCACCAGTGGTGCTCGTAAAGGGGTTGGGGTTTGAGGTTGACTGCCACAAAGTCAGAGTCCACATCAAGCCCATCCTTGGCGCGCTGCCGTGCTGCAACGTGCCCTTAGGCTGGCCCGTAAAAAGATCAATCATGCATAGAATCCGTCGACGACGACGACGTGGGATAACCCTCTGGTCGCATCATAGCTGGAAGGTCAACCTGGATGTAATTGCCATGACCATATGCAGGGCCGATCATATCACCGCTCAAACCGCAATTTGTGGCGATTTGTAATAAATTCTGTAGCTCCGCATCACCCCTGAGCAAGTATGTGTTTAGTTGACTGCACGTGACCAGGTAGGCAGATAGCTATCCTACTTCTCTGGACAGCATAATGGGCCCGATCCTGGGATCCATGTTGCACTGATGGTAATACTGCAGACGGCAAACTTCAACTGCAGTAGGTGATCCCTGGCTATAGGTGCTCGCTGGTGCGTTTTCGCCAAGCTTCCATATGGCATGGCTGGAGAGCAACGCCGTATCCGTGATATCGCTTCCCGGCTTCAGACCTGCCCGCTCAATCATATGTGCCCATCCGCACCTGTAGCTGGCCCTTCCCACCGTGTGGATAGCCGGGTAGTTAGCTTCCAACAGCTCCTCACCCTGAAGCAAGCTGAAGACTGACCCGTGGGTCACTGCCAGTGCTTGCGCCTCCGCCGCCAGGTGCTGTGGGCCCAGATCCTCCGCAGGTGTGGTGATCAGGTCGCGGCACCAGACGAAGGCCCGAGTAAGCGCCAGAACCTGTGCCCTGGACGGATACATGGGATGTGTGAAGGTTTGGTGCCGTTACAATGGAACAGGTGGAATGAACACAATGAAGCAAATGCGGGGAACCGCAGCGAGGACGCACCGCAACGGACATTCACCTGTTCAAGATCAGTCGGTTAATACGACAGTAACGTAGCGTACAACAAATTACAGTAACACAGCAAGGAAGGCCGGGGTCGTAGTGTTGACGCCATTTCGTCAACTCACCGGTCCTCCATTTTGCAGCGGCAGCACCGCCAAGCCCCGTTTTGCACCGTCACAAGGAACTTGCCGTTACCTACCTTTCGCCCCCTGGCTGTTAAATACCGAATTAAACAGGCAGAGATCCCTGCTTGTTTTCCGGGTTTCCAAGCAAAGGCCTCAACACTCGGCTCGGAGCCGCACCTGTCACATCCCACCGGCCAAACCAACCGCGCCTTCGATTCCTCCACCTCCTCCACATCGCTGCAACTACCGACAGCTCCCCCATCGCCGTCGCCTTCCGCCGCCTCCGTCTCAGCTGCTCCCTTCGTCCGTTTGGGAGTTTTGTAACGCTCGAAGGCGTAATGCCCCAAAAGGAAGCCCAGCGCAGCACGGTCTGCCGCTGCGGGGTCTGCGGCTGCGGTGCTACCGTCGGCTGCCGAAGAGCCGTTGCCATGCGGCGGCGTCAGTCGATACGTTCCCCCTGGCAGCTTCGCGAGAGCCGCATACGGCCAAGGAGCTGTGGAGGCGGAGCCGATGCCCAGCAGTACACGGGCCACACCTCCCTGCCGAGAGATGGGGTCGGGACCCTCATGGCGGTAAGTGGGCTATTGAAAAAGGGCGCTGGGGGAAAGCGGAGCCGCTGGTTGATAACAGCATAGGCTAAGAAGCTGAGGGGGAAGAGCCAAAGGCGCGTTTCTCCCTCTCAGGTCCCTCCCTCTTACATATGGGTGCTCGCCATATTGGAAGTTTAACCTTCATAGCCTTCACCGAGTTTGTGAGATTTGTGGGATTTCGGCACCGGGCAGAGAAGCGAAGAAAGGCCCCCAACAAGTGTATTTGCCTGTTCAGATCTGTGAAGTAGCCATGTATCGTACCTGGAGATCACGGTGTGGAGGGGCCCCTCCGGGTGCCTAGATTTCCCTAAGAAGGACACCTGGCGGTAGAAGATTCTCCTGGACCCACATAGCTTGTTCCATGTCGCCCTGGCCAATGACCCAGCCAAAACATAGTGGTTTTTGTATTCTATTTTTGTATGTGGTCCCGGCGACCACATATATCACTTGGCGCGAACGAGCTGATTCACGTACCATTGGGTTCGGTAATAAACACAGCTCCCCCGGCTTTGCCTTGAACCGAGTGTTGGTTGCCCAGGCGCGGTGGAGGGGCTCCAGGGAGACCAGAAGAGCCTTCAAGTCGGACTGGGAAGGGCACGGATGGTTCGAGATCATAAGGCGTCGCAGCGCGGGTAGAAGGGAGATGGTGGGATGGTGCTGCTGGGTAAGTTTAAGGGCGGAACGGCATTTCTGGGTGTACCAAACTTGAAGTTTGCGCAAGCAGTACACATGGAGGTCGGTGAGGTGAGCAGGAAACGCGTCCCAGAAAGGAGGGGCGAGGAGGAGGACAAAACCTGGAATCTGTATCCCTAGCTGACAAAAACAATATCCAAACTCTTCATGCTGGCGAAGGAAAGGCGGATAATCGGCAAAACGTCGCTGTTGCTGTGATCTTACGCCCTGAACCTATGAAAACCTAAACGCATATCCACGGCCCGCTGGTCTTAGCGCTCGCTCACCTGCGCCACCGGCTGAACTGGAGCCGCCTGTTCATCTCCAGTTCCAATACCATCGACTAAGAGCTTTTCATAGCGCCCGCTCCGGCCAAACCAGTATTCCAAGGACACATTGCCTGGCTCGGATGCGGTCGCCATCCCGCCGCTGCCGGCCAACAACACAGGGTTGCGTATCACAGAGGTGCGTGTCTGATTATATGTAAAACACTTTTGGCGCAATAACAGAGATGGCCTCTGGACAACCTGCTGTGGTGAGCAGCGACGGTTGGTCCGGCTGTTAAACACCTTAAGAGACGAAAAGCTTAGCAGCCTCATTACAAGTATTTGCCTTTCGCAGTTAGTTTAAAAAACATAACACTCTTTGTTGGGTCGAAGTGTTCACTCTCCACAGCGTCAAGTATCCCTCCATCGCACCTTGATCATAAATTGCCCCAACACGGGCACATGCCCAAATCAAATCGTGATGGAAATCTAATAAATGGTAGCTATCAATCGTTGACCACTATTCCCTATTTGCAATGGATACTAAAAAAGTAGCATTCTATCTAGGTGGTCCCGCCGGTCCGGGGGTCAGTGCGCAACCGGTCGCGAGCCTACAAGCCACAGCAATCGCTTGTAAACATTTTCGTCTACATGCAGGTATGTGCATCCCGACAGCTGGTGGGCCAGCCTACCGGCAAGTGGCCTCATCTCTGGGCGGTATTGCCAAAATGGAGGGCCGATCCTTTGCACATTTGACGGTGCTAAGAACCGCCCAACCCTAAATCATACCCCAGATCTAAATCATATCCAGCCACACGGTGATAAACCAGTGAAAAGATACACACTCAAGCGTACTATGTGCCGCGCCAATCAACCGTGTGCACAACGCCGCATGCCACAGCACGGTCTTGCCGCGACCATCCAGAGTGTGTCCCATTAGGATTAGTTGTTATGTTCAGTGTTTCATTTCTTGTCCACTTCACATGGTTTTGGAGCGGGATATTGGAGCTTTCAGCATTTGCACGCTTCTCCTTTCCCCCATTCCAAAACGGCACCACGGGCACCTGCGTTACTTCCTCTTCCTCCCCTTGTCCCGGGGTCGCCTGGTTCCTGATTTCCCAGGTTGTTGTGTTGGCCCCATTCACACTGCCACGCTCTGGCATCCGTATAGTCCTACCTAGCCCCATGTCGTAATGTCGTAATTATTATGCTTCCATGACCTAGGACGATACGACCGCAGGGATCCTCATCTCGCCCAATCCTACACGCCAGACTGTCTGACCGTCCAGTCTGCGAAACAAGAAAGCAGAGTGAGGTCCATGATCGTCTTTTGCTCCATTCGTTTATAAGACGGCATTTCCAGGATAATCCTGGGGGGATGTTTAGGAAGCCGGGCCCTGGGGGTTGGGACACAACCCAAACAAGAATTGCGAACCCACGGCAGACCCCCGATCCGCCGGCTTTAACTCTGCTATGTTATTGGCGTCTCCTCCGCTAACAGCACGATCCGTTCACGACCCGGCAGGTCTCCCGGGAGGGTGGCGACCCCACGGTAGTGCCCCGCGTGTCACCCATGCATGAGTTCGTACTCATGGAGCGGGGGAAACCGGGCCCCATCCTACGGCACCAGGCCACTCATAACCGGCAGCGCTCCGCTCCGCCTCAGGGCGGCTTTCTACCAGGTATTCCAATGATGGCAATTGCCATGACGCAATGGCGCCAACAGGCCGACAGAGGCCGGACCCGGATGGACCTCAGACTGGGGCCTCAAATTCCACTCAGGCCAGATCACATCCGTGTGCACTGGCCGAGCAGACGCGCCCCAACAACCTATTCAGCCGTCATGTGTCTCCTCACATAGCATGTCACAGCAACTCGCTTCGCTCCAGCTGGAAGGCCAGACGCCGACGGTGGATCTGAATGCCAGAAACCTTTGCCGGCGGCGGCCGTGGACGCTTCCGGGACCCAGCTGGCAGAGGCGTCGATGGGCTCGGTGGCGGCGTCTGAGGCGGCGGCGGCGGGGGGGGGGGGCTCCGTTTCTTAGGTGGACGAGGCGACGGCGGGATCGGCGATGGGGGCGGGGAGCCTGGTCGACGGGGCGGGGTGGGTGAAGGAGGCGTCGACGGCGGCGGCTTGGATTTGGGTGGCCTCGGCGGTACCGGCAGACTTGGTGACGGCGGTGGTAGCGGGGATGGAGGGGGACTTGATGGCGGTGACGGCGATGGGGGTGGTGGACTTGGCGGCTGCTTTGCTGGTGGTGGGGATTTTACAATAACAGCTGGTGGCGGCTTTAATGGCGGTGGCTTTGACAACACACCGATCCGTGGAGGAGACTTCATGGGCGGCGGTAGCTTCGGCTTAGGAGGCGGCAGGGGGTTCGGCGGCGGTGACGGGCGTGGTGGCGGCGGCGGTGGTGACGCCGGGTGTGGCGGTCGGGGCTTCAACGGCGGCAGCAGTTCCTTGGCGTCCTCTTCATACAGCCCCGGCGGTGCATCCCCCGTTTGGGGATAAGAGTCTCCTGGCGGCGGCCGCGGGCGCGGTGGTGATGGAGGCGGTGACGGGGGCGGCGACGGCGACGAGCAGTCGGGATCAGCGCTATCTACAAGGCCGTCGCAATCATTATCAAGCCCGTCGCGGCATGACGTTTCGCGTTCTTCACTGAAGCGGCACAACCCCACACGCCCGCTGCCGACAGCATGCGCCAGCTGCCGTACAACCCATCGCTCCTTCATGCAGCGGTACTCTTCCCCTGTAAACACCGATGCCACGTGGCGCGTGCGCACTGCCGACGTCTGGCTGGGGCCATTCCAGTAGTACACGTTAGTGGCATATAAGTACGACTCCGGAATGTCCGCATCGTACCGGCCACTGTCGATCCTGTACGATATGTAGTACGACACCGGAAGATTCTGATCCCGCCTTCCGGAAGTCGTCCAGTCGGGCTGTAGCCACAGGATGTGTGCGTCTGCAGCGATTTGCGACGGCAGGCTGAAGTACAGGAACACGCCCACCGGCAACGTCGCGGATGTCAGCACCGCCAAGGGCGTCCCCCAGCCCAGCTGCCAGTTGTGCGGCGCATTATGACACCGCACAGCACAGCACCCCCCCATGACGCTGCTCCAATCACAGTACTCGCAGCCGTTGCTCCCGTTCGCGTGGTGCAAGTACAGATTGTGCCCCAGCTCGTGCATGAACGCCATCACGTCGCCTGAGCTCTCGCCCTGCACCCAGGCCATGGAAGAGATGTAAGAACCGTCGGCGCCTTTTTCCAAAGGCCCGAGTGTGCCCAGACCGATCCAAGGGCATCCCGCATCGTTTGTGAAGTAGCGGGGAAGCACCGCCACGCGGTGACGGTACCGGGAAATATCGAGGGAGGTGTTTACGGTGAGGTATTGCTGGGCAAAGGTTTGCCAGCCCCAGGCGTCCCGGTAGGTGCACGAAGAGGAGGAAAAGCGATAAGAGCCGTTGAAAGAGCAAGGCACGTGGATGGGTCCCACCACCATGCTGTTGGACCGGCTCATGGAGGCCCTAAAGCCCGGGAGGGTAGGAAAAAACGGGGGAAGACGAATAAACGAGGAGATGGAGGAGACGGAGGAGAAGGAGGATTACTAACAGTAGTGAGGATAACCGAGCGGATGTGGGCAGGGTGAGAGCGGAAGAGGCCTGCCACACCCGAACCTGGGGAATAGGTCTAAGTTGCTGCCCGGCAACCTTTGCCCTGAAGCACGGTCTGCCATGCGACCTTCTTGCTGTGTCACTTTCTGGGTCGTTGCCCGGTCGGTTGCCCCAGCAGTCATCAAACCCCGTGAGAGATGCTGCGCTTGGAGACGCCAACCACTGCAGAAGGGCGCCACCACCGGAGCGGGGGGCATGGGGGCTCGCGCACACGTTTTCATCCTCCAGCAGTTCCCCTTATGCGCTGCCGTTTTTCGCAGTTCCTTACACCACCCCGTTATCACTTTTCCTCCTGGCCAATAACTCCCGGCATCAGTATCTTCCTCCCATGTTACCCTAGGTTCTTTTTCGGTGAGGCATGTTGTCGAAATATTGCTCTATCCATTTTCTTTTTCCCATCCATCTTTGCACCTTTCCCCTTGTACCGTTACCCCAGCGCCCCGAAATCTTGTAACTCCTATTCCCGAATACATGGGGAGGAGTTAACTGCCCTCGAAGCCCCGCCCGTCCTTACTACCTCCACCGCACACGTCATCATCGGGCACCCCCGCCTGCGACCTCGCAACCTTCGGTTTACTCATCCGCAAGCCTCCAAGTTTTAGCCCACCCGGGTTTCCTCCCACCCCAACCCGGGCTCACTTCCTCCTGCTGCATTCGTAATAGTAGCTTTCCAGCGTCAGGGCCGCGCTGCCCGGCCCCGCGAAAACTGTGCGCTCCAGTTCCTGGAACAGGTGAGGAGGGCAGTAAGGAACGGCGAAGAATGGGCGGAAAGGAACGGCGTAATTCCTACCGGCATGATCGTCTTGTCTGGCCTGGCGGTTGAGGATATGCAATGGACACTGTTATCGATGCGGACGAATGCTCAAGAATCCGACGTCGGTCGCTATTGAGTAACAAAGACCAGCAAACACAGCGTTCGGAGATATCCTTGGATTGGCGCTTGGGCAGCACATGCACCTTCACGCTTACGCTCATCCCCGGAGGATGAGGTTATGATACCCAGCCCGCTTGACGCGAATCGAACCGTTGAATAAAAGCTCGTCATGTCACATCTATCAGGCCAGCCCATCGCGCTCACGCGGGACCTAAAGAGAGAGCTTTGACAGCCTCTCCGTCCAAGATGATTGGTGCGTTTGTCACACTTGCTAAGATCCACGCATCCCGTGTCACCCCGCGAGACGCCCCAAACTCCGTGACCATGCGCTGCCTATAATACGCCCGCTCGATCCCTCCATTGTGTGTTTCAGCTTCCCCGTCTCAGCCCATTCCAATGCACCTTCATTCGATTTCTTATGCCACTCTGCCGCGGCCCGGACCCCTCAATCTCTACCTGCTTGGTCGTGGCGGCTGGATAGTCGCAGATGCTTAGGATCATGAACAGCACTGGCACATCCGTGACTACTCGGGTGTATGTCATAGCCGCCGCCAGTGCCGCCGCCAAAGCCGGCTTGGTTGGCCCGTCCGACATCGTGCTGCTGCTGCTACTTGTCAGCGCTGCTACTGGTACCTGCATAGCGAGCGTCGCCGCAACCGCAGCGGCGCGTGCCACAGTGGCTGCAGCGTCAGCTGCCGCCGCCGCCACGGCTGCTGCAGTGCTCACTGCCGTCGCCGCCGATGGTGCGACGGTGCGCGCCATGATGACAGTCTCCGGCAACGCCGCCTCAATTGTGTCGACACGGATACTGTCGGAAGAAGTAAGACAGCCGGTCACGACGACCCGTTCACCAGAGTTTAGCGTGCCGTGCACAATAGTGGACGGCATTTCCAGTTCAAACAATGTGAAAATTTCGGGCTGGTGGAGAAGGTACACTAAGCTTTTGTCACTATCGCTGTCATATGCCCATGGGGCGGGACTGTCAGGGAGGTCGCTGGACATAATGGTCAAGGTTCCTGGGGCGGCAAAGGTGGGGGCAGGGAGTCCATGAGGGACAGGGTGATGGCAAAAAGTCAGGGAATCATGGGAAAATGAATGGCAGTGGTAGCGGTGGTCGCGATGATTACTCTGCCTGCTGGTGACTAAGGGTGCGGGAGCCCTGTGTTGCATTCCCCAACATACCCTCAAAACTCTGTGGGCCGTCCTCTGCAGCTGTCGCCACAAATGGTCGCAAGGATAACATCGTAGCAACAGACCATAAAACGAGTGCGTAATGACGCCATGGACGAGCTGACAGGCTGTGGCAGCAGCATCCATTTAGCGTCATGGCCAAACGGGACCGCGCTGACGATATGAGCAGCTTCCCAATTATTCAAATCTCATAAGGTAAAAAACGTTTAAATCATTATCACTATTTCGTAGAATATAACATTCATCTTTTAAAACCTTTGTTGTATTTCACCGGCTGCATCTGTTACCCCGTTCAAGTCTTATGGAATACAAAGGCGGCAGCCAGAATGAAAACAGAATTCAGATTATCTATCAAACAATATATTATCCTTCTTGGGGTGAGGATTAACTGAAGACTTTCCTGACTACAGGTCTCTCGCACTGCAAGGTCTCGCTCATTACAAGCTTACAACGTGGAAACGCTTTATGCAAATGATTATGCAATCGTCCGAATGATTAGGGGAAAGCCATTTCACCTACTCTTCAGTCAACATTACGTGCTCACGGTCTATACGACTCCGCTACAGCACGACAGTAAGCCGCCCTAGGTTGCTCGATTCGTAGAGGTCATCACAGGGCAAAAACCAATCCATTGACTATAGAGCTTTCAATCTCAGCTCGGAAGAGCAATCATTCGTCCTGCTGAGCCACTTGATAGCTATATGAAAAAACCCATATCTTCGCTACAAGATACTATTGCTCTTTCGTGTCGTGCTGAATATCAACACGCAGCCAGGGCAATCAGTTCTTGCAGCCATGAAACTTCGAAAAATTAAAGAATGTTGGTAGACAATCAGCCAACCTAGCCTTTAACATGCGTTGCCTATACGGTCACCACGCCACATCCCCAAACGCGCAGATCAGGAGCCTCCCGAATCCCTCACACCGCAGTCCTTGTCTCCGTACATCATGACTCGCTCGCCCCGGCCGCTGCCGCGGCAGCCTTCGCCTTGGCCTTTCTCTTGCTCGACTTGCTCTTTGAAGACGACCCCGCCGGAGCAGCAGGTAAGGCAGGAGTGGCGGCTGGCGCGGCCAATAAACTGGCGCTGATGCTACTGGGCACGAAGGGCTTGGCAGCAGCTGACAAGCACGAAGAAGAGGCCACAGCTACGGCAGGGGCCGCAGGTCGTGATGCGGCAGCAGTTTCCACAGCTGACGGGCCTTCCGTGACAGATACATCTGCCGGGGTTTCGTCCTCAGTGGGCGACTCGTCCTCCGTGGCTTGCGCGTTGTTGACCTCCGCAGCAGAAGGCTCCTCCGCTCTCTCCACTGCCTGCGTGGCAGGAGTTGGCTCTACTTCCGCTTCCTTAACTGGCGCTGGGCCTGCCTGCCTTCCTGACCCAGTCTCGAGCTCGGCAATGGGGACTGAGACAGTTTCTCCGGTCGATAGCTGCTGCATAGGTGCGGGCACGATGTAGCTACCGGGCTTGTCGTACACAAGCTCCATACTGGCTTTTCGAATAACCGTGAAGCCCCTGCAGCAAACATTTAATTTACTTAAGGGAAACACAGTAAGGACGATGAAACGCAGACGGAATTTAAAGAAACCGAGACCATGAGGATGATGCGGAAGGGACCGATGGGATTTTCACATATCGAGTCCAATAGTTGCCAGGATTACCCGTTAGGTGTCGGCGGATCCATTCTGCTGGTCGATCCCTTGTCCTTCTCTGGGTTCGCAGTTTACTTATACTTCGTCTTCACACGCATTACCATGGGCAGCCTCCGAGCCTTACTAACCTTCGCCGTCAATTAGTGCTAATGCCCTTTCCACAGACATGTTTCCCCTCCCCTTCATACACACCCCAGTGCGCCACACACGAAGCCTGTTAACTGTTCTACCCTAACCCACCGTATGCGATCCTCCTCGCTGGCCGCTTCCCCCTCTTCCAGCGGCTCCCAAATCCATCCCGCATTATCCACCGTCAACGGCCCCAGGTCCACCTTCGCTCCCGCCACCGCCCGCACTACCAGCGCACCCCGCACCACCAGCGGGCCGCGCACGGAGATATCAGGGCCGTCTAGTACCAGCACCGAATCCGGCGCCAAAGTGACAGAGCCCGGGGCCACCTTTGCCTGCGAGGCGGATATTTTCGAGACGTAAACTTAAGGGGAGCGACCTTATGGCAAGGATGGGAGAGACGAAAGAACGAAATATTACATAACATTCTATATAATAACATGCTAAGGCCACAACTACGCTGCAGCTAGAATAAACTAGTTGGTCAGGTCAGGATAAACATTGCAAGGCAACTCGGCAGGTCGGGGCCGTTGGCCCGCGAGTGGGCGCAAGCAAAGTCCAAGTAGCTAGAACCAAGAGCGCGGAAGGGTATCCGTACCTGTAGCATGACGAGCACATGCAGGCATATCAACCCAGTATGTGTTAGCTTGACGCTATGCAGTTGGGCTAGCACGGACGGGGATAGCGGGTACACGACTGCGACAGACCGCATAGCCCACTGCAGCCTGCACGCCTACGCGGTGGTACCACTCTTTTCCAAACTGCCACGCGGCTGGGCAGCTACAGGGCCAGGGCCGGAGCCATGAATCAGTCACATTACCGACCTTGGAAGTTACCCCACATCACGCCACATTCGTGTCTGCGCGAGCGAATTGAGCCCTTGCCCGTCAGCCTAGAGCCAGCGCTAACCCATCCGCAGCTATGTTCATGGATCACCTTAAGTTCCGAGAGCGATGGACAGAAAGCAGGCGATAGCACCACCCGGGGGTACACCTCCGTGGAAATGCCATTGAAAATGTCGGTCTGCAGCGGACACGGCAGGGCCACACCCGCCACCTCAGCCAGGGACAGGCAATTAGCCTTATAGATGTCCAGCTCGCCTGACCAAAAGCAAACGAATGGCGGGAAGGGCGAGAAACAGCCGGAAACTCAGTAGAAAATGAAAGGGTCGGCAGGTGGTAAAGAGGATCGTGTCCATGAAGAGCCCCACTGAACAAGGGCTATTCGGGTAACAAAACGCGTGGCGAGCTCTTCGACTTTTTATATGTATTATGGTACATACGGAAAAGCGCTTGCGTCATTTTCTACATTGAAGTAGCTCGATTGCCAGAAGGCAACGTGTGTGGGTGCAATGTCATTTCATGCTGACCAGCTCACTTCCCTCCAGGCTTCTGACAGCTGTTAGTGGAAAACTGTATATCCTTCTTTTTACAGCAGACGGATGTGTCTGAAAGGAGTCCCTCTCAATCGTCAATTCAACCACCAGGCCACCACGCCGCATCCCGTGGACTCCCTATCATCTGCCCCGCGACACGAACCCACAGCCAAACTCCCAACGTGCGGGACATAGCCGAGTTGGCTACCCCCTTGGCATCAAATCCCACGCACCTGTGGTGGCGCTGTGTGTGGGGTTGCCCTCCTTGAACTTAGCTACCGCATCTGCAGGGGAGTTCTTGACGGGGGAGTAGCTAGCCCACACCTGTTGGGAAAGAATTAACGAGAAGGCCCAGGGCATTGGGAGTGGCATGGAGGAAATCACGTAGGAGCGAGATTCGGACGCATCAAGGCACACGGAGGAAACCAAGAGCTGAGAGTGCCCCAAACACCTGACCCAAGTGGCGGCGGGTAATTCGCGTGCAGCGTGAACATGGTGCTCCGGTGTAAGCGTAACGATGAAGATATCCGGGGGCGGGGCGCACATAAAACCTCGTCTCTTTATGATATGTCTTTGCCGGAATCTTGGCGGAGGACAGATAACGGTAAAGGGTGCAGGGTATGTCATGAGAAGTCGTCGCAGCCCTCTCGCCTGATGTTCGTTGCGACTTAGCGCCAGCTTAGCGCCTAAGGTAGCACACAAGCAGGCAACCATTGGACGCCCATCCCCTTGCCATACTCGCCCTCACCTGCTTTATGGTAGTGAATCCAACCTTGGCACTGGAGGGCAATGCCTTAGGGTAATCCTGCGGCCAGAGAAGGGACGGCACCAATATGTGCTCATTCAAGGACGAGAGTGATTTACCCTGATGTACATGACTTAACACTCAGCAGCGAATGCTGCATGATGCAATAATGCCGGTCTATGCTGGAAGGAGAGGGCAAGTCACAAGCTCGAGATTCAGACAGACACCAATGCAGCAATACACAACAACACCCCGGGCCCCTGCAAGGTACAATCTGTCCGCATAGAAGGAGGCACGTGTGCTCAAACGGAGGCGCGACCTCCCTGACGTTGGCACACACAGGCAATGACAACTGCTCACCTGCATCATGCACTCCAGCCGGGTGCTGCTCTTAAAGGCGGTCTTCGTGGAATCCTTATACTTAGGGTTTACGAACTCGGAAATCACTCCCCCCGTTGCAGCCAGCTGGGGCACATAGGAGGAGAGCTTGAGAACCAGCTGGTTGATGTTACCAGGGAACGGGGAGTAGCCTGAAGGCAAGAGCAGGCGGAACCTGATGTGAACACGAAAATTTGGGCGCCAAAGAGCTTACTCCCTAAATCCCTAAGAAGAGAGAGTGAGAGAAGAAAGAAGACGGTCAGAAAGGGGATGGGAGTACAACGCCTGAGATGGAAACGAGGGGGCAGCGAACCCGAAGAACAGACACGGGCTATGCCAGCCGATTTCATGCATGTATTTGTCTTCAGTCAGTCCTTAAGTGCCTTTTTCGCTAATTCAGAAGTCCCAATCTGTGAATCTTGCTTCGGCCCTGCAAAAGATGAAAGACCTGTCGCCACTCACCACTTTACGTATCCTATTTGTATATCCAAACAGACGAGCACATACACATAGTAGAGCACATCGAACAAGACCCAAAACAATCGCTTCCGTCAGAAACCGGCCACCCTCCGTCCTTACCCGATGCATCGTTAACATCCCCCTCTTTGCTAATTGTACTCCGCAACAAGGGATCAAGCTGGTTGTACTCCACATTGATGGTCAGCGGCGCCGAACCATCAGGGCGAGTGAGGCGGGTGATAGCACCGATTGCCTCGCGGGCCTTGCGCGGGACAGCCAGACTGTTCATATCGAAGTCATTGCGGGCAGATACGCCCAGGGCAGCCAGCAGCGCCCGGAACACGAGCGCGTTGGTGTCCTGCAAGGGCGGGTAAGCGGTGGAGTGGTGTACGAATGCAACAAAAACGTACCGCCGAGCGAGGAAAAAGGGGAGGGCATTGCCGTGCAGGACAAGCTACATGTCTACCCTTCGCGGCCTTGTTGTTCTCCATCAAAATCCTCGATGCATTGCCACGGCAGACCTTGAGAGCAAGCTGGGAAAAACCTGTCTGTGGACCGTTGCCACTACCGCTCTCCTGAAGGGCTTACGCTTATTTCACGTTTGACATTGCCCCTCCGTTCTCTCCTATCCACCAGCGTGCATTGCTGCCATCAGTACCTTTCAGCGTCAGGTTGGTTATCATCGTAGTTCCAATTTCACCTTTGTCCCTCGAGCCTGGATGTGCGCTGCCAAATGACAGCACCCACCTGGAAGAAGCATACCCACTTGAGCCCCGACTGGAGCCACTGCGCCGCTAGTCCCGACTTCGCCAGCAGCATGTGCACATCCCCGTGACCATGCGGCTTGGTCTGCACTGAGAACCGGTCGGTTGGCTCCAAAGCCAGGTGGGCGGCGTTATCGATAAGGCATGCCACTTTCTCCTGCTTCAGCAGCGTGATCTGCAGGGTTTGTGGCGGTTGGTGTGAGGAGCTGGCAGGTTGGTAGCTGTGGGATGTCATGGGACAGCGACCGGGATAATCGAGGGGCTAAGGAGCAGGCGATTACAACCTTACCACTTGCATCTGTGCTGGGCTACAGTTCCCATTCAACACTTCATCATTTCGGCATCTTACCAGCCCAATTCAGCTTCCATTCTGCAAAGTGCGCGACGTATATGGACTAGCGATTCCTTCCTGAACCCCCCGTATAACATTTACAGGCGCCTGGGCCACTCCTTGCTACAAAAACTATGGCTTCCCTACCATAAACTGGGGTCTCAACATGCATCCCAGCCCCCACCTGGTCCTCATCCATTCCAAAATAGTTATTCTTCCGCAGTAGCTCCAATGTTCGGCCATGAGTGTCGTCCGAGGTCATGATGGCCAACGGCAGCCGGCGGCCATTACCCGCGCGGGCCTGCAACGCCAAGATGGAGGCGATGTACAGGCCCAGGAAAGGAGTGCACGTAGCCGATTCACATGGCAGCGCAACCTTAATGCCTGCGAAGGGTTCCGGATAAGACAACCGCGAAGAGGAGAGGAAAGCGAAAACGCGCCTGGATGCAGTGAAAGCCTGGCAATGGGGGAGCTGCTTCTCTGCCTCCCTGTCCTTCACCTGGTCTGTCCCAGCATTGCAGCTCCCGCTTCACCTAATGAAGTTCCCGGGGCGACACCTGCCCCCTTTTGCGACCTATTCCGATGAGTCCGAGTCCTTCGCCAATGTCCCAACCATCCCAGCCGTGCACATGTTGCCAATCTGCTGCCACTTTGCGACTCCGCTTGTTACAATCGAGTCACTCCCTCTGTTTCGTTTTCTAGTTGCGGTGCACCTGTAAGTTTGCATGGATACCCCAGCCATCCAGCACCCTATGTCTCTTGCCATGTGCCAGTGCTTCGGTGCTTCCCGCCAGCGTTCCAGGCAGCCCTGTAGGTTTTCATTTACGGCTTTGGGAAGCTTTGCTGCATATGAGGTACAAGTTCAGTACCTAAGTTCCATGACCGTCCAGGTAAACAGTCAAAACCTATTACTTAAAGGGTGTTCCGGACGTAACACCTCAGGATCCTCGCTCTCGCTCACCTGAATAGCCCAGCCGTTCGCCCAGCCCGCCCGCCACCAGGACGAATGCGGCATGTCCTGCCTCCCGCAAACCCTCTCCCTCCATCTCCATGAACTCCGGCGAGGCGAAGTCCAGGGTAGCTCCAGTTGGCACAGAGGGAACGTAACCCTCAAACGGGTTAATGCCTGAAAGCAGGCAAATGTACTGAATTGTCACAGAGTGCAGATCAACGCAAAGACACGGACATTGAACAAGCCAAAAGGTGCGAATGGAGAATTAGACTGCGAAGGCTCTGCACAGAGCGAGCTAATATGGAGCTATGAGGTGCAAGTAAGTGTCAATGCTGCGCAACTGGCGTGCACGAAAGGAGTGAAAACTTGTCGAGTGATGTCCCGGAAACCCATTTATTGAATAGGGCTTGTAGAAACATAGCCAGGCGGTGCGCAGACGCAGGCTCAAGGAGCGCAAGGTGCGAGACTTGGCTAGGCATCGGCGCACAGACAAGAAACCTCGGCCCATTAGAGAAGGGTAGCCCCTAACTCCTAAGGCAGTCTAGTCCATCGTCACGGAGGTAGACCCACACTAACGCCACCTTTACACACACCTTCCCGTAACCCCGTCCCCTGTCGTCCTCACAAAACGACCTGAACCCTCGAGACCATGGCACCTTGTACCATCGTACTGGACCTCGGATGGCGCTCTTTCCGGACATGGCTTCTGTTTAATACATAAAAGCCCTCCTGCCAGTTTCCAGAATCTGTTGCATTTGCAGATGATTTCCTGCCTGTTGCCAAACCTTCCCGACCCCTGAGAAACCCCCAAAGAACCCACAGATGGACCCTCACCATCCCTGGACTCCTGCAACAGCTTCCTGGCGTTCCGTACGTACGCTGCAATACCTCCATGGTAGCTGGCATCCAGCATCCGCAGCTGGGCTAGCATTCGCCGCTTGCCTTCGTCATCAGTGCCTGCCGATATGCGGTAACATGGGGTAGCGATGGGGCCGAACACAAAAGCAAGCCAACCTTCAGGAAGTAGGGGCAAGGTTTGGGACGAGGCACACCAGTACCACAAGGCAAAACACAGCTTCACAATTACCAACCTGGGAAAATTTACCTCACATTCCCTTGGGCCACCACATGAAACAATACAGCTCTTAGCCATGCCTAAGCAAGTCTCTTCCCGGCAGCCCATGTACATCATCTGATGAGATCCTACTGAAGGGAAGGCTTCCATTAATAATCAGCAGCCCAACCAGTCCTTTGCCGACCCCACGCGTTCAGTCCGTCTCTGCTCCCTCACCGGGCTCCGGCCAGCGCTCGAACAGGTGTGCCTGGTCCAAATCCAGTAGCTGGGAAACTAAGGCACGATCCTGGAATAAGGAAGAATGGAGAAAGGGCGCACAAGGGATCAGGGAAGAGAGAGGAATAGCACACAATCAGATGGGGAAACCGTCTTACGGTTTCGTAGACGGTTTCCCGACTATCGTCTTCGACGAGACAACCAGTTAAAGAGGAGTGGAGGGGCAATCACGGGGCTCGCGAGAAGGGCTGGACAGTGATACACCCAGAAGGGAAAGGGTACGCATTCTTGCCTCAGGCTGAAGAGGAGACATAAGGCAAATCGGGTCTACAAGCTCGCAACGGATCAGTAACTCAGGCTGACGTGATACGTGCGTGTACGTGCGTGTCCAGCGTAATCCTTTCCGCGACGTGGACCCGCAAGGGTCTCTAAGGGAGCTAAGGGAGTGTTTCAAAAAGGACAGTACTTGATGTGAAGCAGGCACACATAGCACGGAGGTGAACTCGTGAAAGCGAAGCCAAGCCATCGATTTCCAACCCAAATCCCGCATTACCTGATCGTCCAGCAGGGCCGCGTTTTCTTTCAGAACAGCTTGCACATGGTCTGTGGGTGCTATGACATCAGTGGTTACTTTGGGGTCGTCCCATGCTGCCGCCGGGGCTGAAGCCTTTAGCGAAGCATAACTTGATTCCTCGCCTATAGAAATGCCTGTTGACCTGTAGTTGCTACACAGGATGTTGATCGAAGGATCGATACCACGACATCGGTGGCCCAAGAAAATCGGGAAACACTAAGACTCTTAAAATATACAATTACCTTCTAAACTGGTAGGCGATATATCCAAGGCCACCCACCGCAACTGTGGCGCCGACACCTGCGACACAGCATCCAAACAAATGTGTGAATCGGCGACTCCCTTACAGCATACTAAGTATAAAAGCTCCTTACCAAGTAAGATCGCGCCTTTGCGCACCATCTACCAATAGGCTATCGAGTCGTTGGGGAAAATGGATTATGACATAAAGAGCGTTTAAATGCGCGATGGTGGAAGTATTGTAAAGTCAATCCCCTTGAGATAATCTGCACATTTGATACGCAGGCTGTCTTGTGTTCAGTCTTGTGCTCACCACGTCACCAGAGCTGCACGACAACTATAACGATGACAACGATCCCCAGCACCTACCTGCTTCGAACTGACACTCCGAGAGTACAGACTTTCAACATAAAGCTTGAACCTGCACAAAATGTTTCCGTTCTATTTTAAACCGTTGTAAAGAGCGCATGAAAACCTGGCCAACTACACGGAACAGCTGACACGCTTACGGCTGAGCCTTAAAAAGGATATAAGAGACTATACCTAGAGTTTATGGATATTTAGCAGCTTCTGTTTGCCGGATGTAAGCCATGCAAGTCAGCTACAGCCCAAGGACTGTCCTTGGCCCTGTCGCCGTAACCTTCTTGGCCTTGATCCTGCCCTTGGTTGCTGGAACTGTAGACAAAGCAGCATTATTCATGAAATGTTTTGAAAACCAGGACTGCCTTGCTAAACGAACAGTGTGGGAGCACTTCACTGAAGACATACCCAGCTGCCTGGCCACTGTGCGCGTGTGGTGGTCGAACAAACCCCCAGGGATACCCGTCACGCTCGTGACACAGTTATCGGTCGAACGCCTTGACCAGCTCAAATCACAATGCGCAACCTGGCAGGGGCCCCTGGCGGCAGCTTTATACATACCGCTTCATAATCCCTCGGCAGTAGAGCTGTCTGAAGCATCACAGCAGCGGCTACAAGCCCTGATCGCCAATGTGGATGAGTTCTTTCGACATTTGGAGAGCAGCAATGGTGGATCCGGTTGCCAGCTCCGCCTAGCCCTCATGTACGAGCTCTTCGCCGACCAACGTGCGCTCCTCCTTTACCCGGTCAACAGCCTGCGCAATTATGCGCGTTTATTAGCGGATACGGATCTCATTGCGAATATTGATGTGGATATGGTGCCCTCTCTCTCCATATCCATCGCATTGCGGGACGCAAAACTTCTGGCGGAATACGTTCGTGGATGCCAGGGTGGGGCCGTATACGTGTTGCCCGCCTTTGAGACTCATTGCGGCGGCACCTCGTACGCCGACTCGCTTGCACTTGGGGGCAAGGAGGCTGTGGCGCAAGGCCTTAAAAAGTGCCTGCGTCGTATGCGGCCCAAGGCCCCCTTCAGCCACAACTCTACCAAGTACGACCGTTGGCTGGCGACGGAGGACACGTATTCAATTACTTACGGGCCTCTTTTTGAACCCTGGTTCATTAGCTGGCGATGGGGGACGCTGTGGTACGACTACAGGTACGGCCACACATACTCCGGGTCACAGTGACGTCTTGCTAGGAGAGCACGTGTATTAAGGTCCATGACGGTCACACTAAGCGTCATCAACTTGACGGGCAAGATCGCGGCAGCGTGTAAGCTTTCCAGTAAGGAAGTGAATTGTCAGGCACTATCGTGCAGGTCTCAACCTGCACAACGTGCGCTGTGCTGGTTGCTAAGGGATTCCACAGCCGCACACTGGTACACAACTGCATGGTGCTAGTCAACGCGGTACCGACCTTCTCGCAACTTCGGTGGCGCTTGCATAACATGTCATACTCAACGTCCCTACCTATGTCCCTATGGCGCCAGGTTCCGTGGCTATGGCAAAAACAAGATCGTGCAGGCAGCGGCCATGAACGCCACCGGCACGGTTTGGCTTGTGTCTCCACATGGGTTTCTGGTGCACCGCCCGCACACGGAGAGCCGTGTGCGCAAAGACTTTCTGCGCGCCAAGTTCAGCCGAAAGGACATGCAATCTCTGCGACATACGGTGTATGGACACGTGGAGTCGCTGTGGGAAGGGACAAGATCGGAGATGGAGAGGGGCAGTTATGTGACACGAGTGGAGCGGAACTTCCAGGCCTGTATGGAGTCGCTCCCATGGTGGCAGATGAGTACTACTGGTGGTGGAACAATGACGTGACAGAATGGCATCTTTCCCAAGTCCGATCCGGTCCCAGGTCCGGGCGCCTTGGGCATGACGTGTGCTTGGGCAGATGGGTACGTAGCTGAACGGTCGCCGCTTGCTTTTGCGTCCGCCGCTGCACCAGCCTAGGGACCTGAGTGCGATCGCCTAGTCCTGCGCCGACCGGCGCTGTGTGCATTGACTGTACAGTGTAAGCGCAATCCTTGCTACCAACACTTAGGCTTTAGACGAAGCATCATGTTACAAGAAGCGGCAGTCACTTGAGTATATTAGGAAGGCCAATGGGAACGAAGGGAATCGCTCTAGGCTTTGCTCGCCCCGAGCGTGGGCACTGTGCACGCGAGGCTGCGCCGCCTTCACGGCTGGATGGCTTGGAAAAAGGGGGTAGTGGTAACTGTTAAGGGGTTAGCTGTTCTGTTTCCGCCCTGATGAGGTCCCGGGCCTGTTAGCAGTTATGGTCCATGGACAATCAGTCCCCATGCTGCGCGCCTGCGCCGTGAAGCTAACGGGTTGCAGCGGCGAGGGAAGGGCCGCCAACCTGGCACATTTAGGAGTCAGGTAATTGGCTTTTGCAGTTGTCCTTGTTCTGTTCGCGATTTGCAACAGTAACAGAAGAGACCCATGTGAGTGCGCGGGTGAATATGTGTATCGTGCGTGCAAGGTTTGCGTTGTACGCGAAGGTTTGGGCGCTGTACCTGCATTACAAAACGCTTTTTCGGATATCAGGCACTCCGCATTGCTGGGCACCTTGTCGATTGATTACCACATATACACCTTTGAAATATGGCTTTCGTAACCAGGGGACCTATCCGTATCTAAGGCTGTAGGTAGGCATATAGCTAATTCACGTGGACAGGCACAGCAGCAGAACAGGTTCGGCGTTTGACGTAGTGCCATGTTGACACGTGAGTGGCCACCAGGTAGGTCCACCCCTCGACCTCTTCGAAGGGGGTTCGGCAAGGGTTCGAATCATACATGGGATCACAGGACACAAACGCCACAGTCTCAGCAGCGCCCCTAGGTGCTGCCGCCCCGCAAGTTCCAGCTGTATTCCGCCTTGCCACGTGCGGATCTAATAAAAATGCTCGTGTGCCTCATTATCACACACAAGCATCCAAACCACATACCCGTCCTTCATCCTCATAAAGCAGTGAGCCACTTAGGATAGCACTGGGACACCTTGCATGTATTCACAATGCCGCGCCTCCATGCCCATGTGTAAACCTTTCTGTATTTGCTCATTCAAGCTGAAGCTTAATGGATGCAACACAATTTGGGATTCCGCAAGTGTCCAGCACGGACCTACTGGTTATGCGGGCATGTTCAATACCGGGTCTGACTGACGCCCAAGAAGTGGCGGTCGCACTGCTTGCCAATCCTCAAACCTGGTCCTCAGACAGAGAGAAATACAAGAGATGCTGCATGCCATCGCTACAACAGGCCGTCATGTTGTCGCGGAGATCGAAAACACCGATCATGCATTTCACAAATAACATTCATGCAGATATATACGCATGCGAATGTATTTCGCCAAGCACACAATATACAATTCTGGTTGGTGAATTCTGCTGATGACGTCATGTTCTTTGCTTGTAATCTAACAAGGGGTTCATATCCCCCTTCCTGCCCAGTTCCTTAAAATATAACGCAGCTTCTAACGTGCTCGACGCCACTCCTGAATCTCTTGCAATTGTTCTTGCCGCAACTTCTGCAGCTTCTGCTCCCGCGCCTGTTCTTGTTGCCTCAGTCTTTGCTGCTGCTGCTGCTGCTGCAGCTTCTGCACCTGATCCTGTTGTTGCAGGGCAGATCGCCACCAGGGTAGCGATACTAAGCAACTCTGAACACCAAGTTCTATGGGCGCCACATAGGTCCCGTTCGCTAACCCGGCCACCAGGTCGGCAAAGAGCGCCTCCGTGTGCTCGTATATGGTGCCACGAAGATGTGAACGGTCTATGGCGGCCGTCTTAACGCGCACATACTCGTTACGTATTTCGGTGGAGGCGTGCGGGCGGTGCACCAGAAACCCATGTGGAGACACAAGCCAAACCGTGCCGGTGGCGTTCATGGCGGCTACCTGAGCAATCTTGTTGTTGCCGTACCCACGATACCTAGCAGTGTGGGGTAAGGACGGGGTCCACACGGCAGGCACGAAGCAATTGGGTGCCACCATGTGGAATGTGCAAATTGCCAGCGCCATGGACGTTGGAACCTCGGGACGCATAATGGAGAGGCCCTGGCCCCGGGGTCGCGGTGCTGGAGATTCGTGGGCAATTTAGGGCTATGTTCAAGGACGGGCAGGTCGTGGGTGGCAATGCTCCAGCAAGCACCTCGAGTGGAACTACAAACGGTAATGCACAAACATGTAGCGCAAAGTGGGATATTGGAACCGCTGCTGTCTGCCGCCAATTTTGTTCCCCTTCCCCTTCGATGCTCATAAAAAGATGACAATGGCCTACCTAAAGCACGAGAAAATCATACCTGAAATCATACCATGTCGTCCAGAAGCGCCAGCTAATGTACCAAGGTTCGTAGTTGAGGGCATAGGTGACAGAGTACACATCCCGGCTGTCAAGCCACTTCGTAAACTGCGTCGGCCCATGGAACATTGGTTTGTGATAGGCGAAAAAGCGCAGGCAGCCGTTGAGGGCCTGCCGGATGGCCTCCTTGTCGCCCGTTGCGGCCAGGGAGTCAGCTAGCTGTTTTTCTCCGCACACGGTCGTGAAGGCGGGTAACACGTACACGGCATGCGCCCGGCAGGTAGTGGAGTAGTTTGTGAAGATTTTCGAGCTAGCCAGCGCCCCAGACAGGGAGGCCGACGGCAGCATGTCTACGTCAATATTGGCGATCAAGTCCGTATCCGCCATCAGGCGCGCATAGTTGCGCAGGCTGTTAAGCGGGTAGAGTACGATAGCAGCACGGGGATCGGCGAAGAGCTCGTACATTAAAGCCAAACGAAGCTGGCAGCCAGTGGTGACTTTGCCTTCGGAAGCCCGAAAGAGCTGGTCAATCATGGCTTCAACTTCTTCCAACGCGAGTTGGTTCTGCTCTGTCAACTGGCCCCTGGATGGGTTGAGTACGGAAAGGTACACGACTGCCGCTAGCGGGCCACGCCAAGTCCTGCATTGTGCATCCAGTTGCTCCAGTCGCTCTGAGGATAGTTGCGTAACAAGAGTTATGGGTATCCCTGCTGTCTTGTTGGACCACCATATGCGATGAGTAATAATGCAACTAGGAAGGTTATTCTTGAGGTGCGACCAGGATGTACGATGATTACGGCAATCTTGATTTTCCAGACATTTCTTAACATGCAAAGCCTTGTCCTGAGTGTCATCACCCAAGGCCAAAGCTGCGAACATGATGATCGCCACGAGCTGGTTAGCGCTAAACATCAGTGCCCTTAGCTTGCAAGCACGATATAATTTTTAATTATTGCAACTTTGTTGGGTATGTTCCATACTGTTATTTGGATTTCAGCAACTGAGAGGTGCGCCTGGAACCTGGATGCTATTAAAAGTCATCGTGTCTAATACTATACATCAAAATCGCTCTAAAATAGGCCAAATTTGTAGCTTGGTCGCCCTGCGACCAAGCTGTGCTTCCATCAATACCGAACATCTAGTGCCCGTTGGGCGATGAATCGTATAGTTCGAAGACACGCTTCGGTCAGGTTCTAACCTGCCTGACTCTCGTGAGCCCCTTGCACCATGCGATAAATTGGAATAAGCCCCCAATCGCGATACGAACTGCAAAACCGGAACTTGGTCAAAAGGCGGGCGTTACTTAGATTCTCACCAGTTCATGATATTGCGCCGCCATTCGCTTCACTCAATTGCAAGCTAATAAAATGGATGCGCCTCCGCTGATTCGCCTTGCGTGGCGTGAACCTACACCCATGCTTCGAAGTGTCCTGGAGCCTCTCGTTTCTTTGGTCGGTCGACTCTTGTCTTGAGGAGGATTGTTCAAATCTGTTGGATCTTAAACTTTGCAGAGGTCGGTTGCACCTTGCGCTGAGGAGACGTCAACCATCGAAAAGTGGTGGCTAACGTGCCAGTCGAACGAGTGCCTGATCCTATGGATCCTTGGACTGCTCGGTAACTTCATAATTTGGTCGGGGCTGCTTCACCCCTGCCCCTTTGACCCCCCCCCCTTGCTTCTGCTCTTCACCGCTGCCAATGGGTTTCTCCAACATGGCGGAGAGTACAGGGTGCCTGCCAAGAGTTCCATGAATGGTTATTATACCAGGCACCACCTGAGACTCTCTTGATGTGTGGCCCTATAGTCATTGTGGATAACCTTTGGTGTCCCAGCATCCTGGCCACCTCCGTGCCTATCGCCGCCCCAGCGCATAGTGCACTGGCTGCGGTCACCAATCATCTTTCAACATAGCCTAAAGGCTATATTGGCGTGGTCCTGGCAAAAACGTCAGTGGTCACTGGAACCCGTGCGACAGCACCATCATGTGCGGGTATACCACAGGCGATAGGCATACTGCAGCTCGCTCAGGAAATTCTTGACGCACTGCAGTTTCACGCCTTTGGGATTTTAAAGTTTCACACCTTGTATCTGCATCTGTGCTGCCTCATGCTGCCTATGAGGCGCACCCCTTTCTCCATAGCTTATGGTTGAGGCATTTGGCTATCTAGTATACCTAAATTAACGGGGGCACGGCATCGGCAAGCCCCTGCTCTCTGATTTGTGGGATTTGACACATGGGCGGTCCGAGTACGGTGTGTGCCCCTTACCGCCCGTGGGATCTGGTTTGCAGGTTCGGAGCACTCTTCTGCACATCAAAGGGTTGGAGACGAAGACCCATCATGGCCGCCATGTCATGGTTCGACCTTACCAGGAGCCTGTCCACTGGAGACTCTCTCCCCTCACATGGATGCCTGCCGTACCGCCGAAACACCCATACAGATATATCTGTTCACTTGTGGGGTTCAATCCTACTGAATACTCTCTTAGTACCGAAGCGTTGGCGCATTGCTTGAACTTGCATCTGAAGACAGCTGGTCTATTTGGTGGAGAGGCTGTGCAAAGCTTTTGGAGAGGCTCCGCCATGCTTCCTGGCAACACGGCATGCTCCACAAGGGAGCCTTTGAGAGTGAAATGCAAAATCCTGCAGCAACGCTTTTTGTGTGAAGCTGATTACTCTTTCGCTCCTGTAGACAGGGCGGGAGGACGCATTTAGGGTCTTTGGAGCACCTAGCCGAACCCTCTAAACTTAGAAACTGTTTTGCATCATGTGTGTCACAACCAGACCGGACCAGAAGACCCAAGCGACCTAAATGTCATATGCTAACAGCGGCAGCATCAGGAGTGCAGCTGTGTACACTTCTCAGCAGCCGGGCGAAAAATGAAAGCTAGGTATATTGCAATACTACCGCCAGCTCTACACGTTTCTGTAACTAGCAAGCAATTGGCTCGTTGGCTTACAGAATGAGGAAATCACTTGACAAGCAATAGGGTTTGATCAACACCGCCAAACTGCGCCGTGCTAAATGCGCCAAGCCCTCTTACCTTCCGTATGCCATGGAACCTCTCTGGCGCAAGTCACCTGCCACCCCGCGAATGGCGCTCACGCGTCGCTGCTTGATTTCAAATGGACACCACCATACCTCGGAATTGCTCTTGACCAGCACCCAATTAATGGCCCACAACTCACCCTACACCTTCCTGCTGGCAGTCTCCAAACCCTTTGTGCAGCGCGAATGCCTGCAGGAGCAGAAGACTGCAAAGCCCTCGAAAAAGCTGGATTGTGTAATCGCTGCGCTGGATACAACAGCTCTCGTTGACCCCAGAGCAGAATAACAGACCGTTGCGGACTATGGTGCTTACATCCCCGACCGTACCATCAGTATCGCCGACGCTCCTGCATAGGGGAGTCATAATAATTTCATTATAATTTCGCAAGCACGAGGCTACTGATTTAACAGCAATACTACTGATGGACAAAAAAATCGACACGAGGGCCAGAGTCTCCTTGCATCCAGCTCACATCCGAATCCTCAACCCCAAAAGGTAAAAAGACCACAGAGATGTTTATCGTTGACAAATTTCATACAACAATAAAGAACATTTTCCACTGGTGCTCGACAGAATTCCAAGCCCCCAAACGCCCTAAGGCTGCAAACATGTCGACTGTAACTGCATAGATGCATGCAGTGCTCCGCCAGCGCTCCGTCAGCAATATCACTGCAAGGGGGGTGTCAGAACCGCTGCAGACTTAAGCCATGGCTCGTTTCTTGCTTACCTCGAAATAGCCGTCGCGTGGCCGGTCGCGGTAGCTACTGCCGCTGGCGTATGATCCTGACCTATAACCGTCATCGCCACGCCGGTCATACTCACGCCGGTCGTCGTAGCTCCGTCCCCTACCACCATCTTCATAGCCGCGGCCTCGGGAGCCGTCGTGACCACGCCCGCGGTAGTCGTCATTGCACCGGCTGCGGCCGTCCTCATATGCCCTGCTCCGCCCGTCATCATATCCCCTGCCGCGGCTGTCGTAGCCCCTGTCGCCTCGCCTGTAGGTCAAAATGGCGAAGTTAAGTCATCTGCCATCAACCAGAAGAGCATGTAACGAGTTGCTTTATTCGAAGTTCAATACTCCACAAAATACCATACATCAAATCACCACAGTTCGTCGAAGCCCAAGAGGTGGAGTATGACATGCAGTCGAAAATTAGGCTAGCACAGATAATACCTCCGAAATACAATCCTTTAAAATCAGGTCATTGAAGTATGTACCAAGCTTGAAAACTCCCCAATAATCAACATCAAAGCATGCCCATGGCAGACGGGTCGAGCACATGATGGTACCAGTTGGACAAACTCGCCTGCTATCGACCTCTCGCCCGCTGTCATTCCGACGGTCATCGTAGCCGGCACTGCGGCCCCGGCTCTCGTAGCCACCCCGATCGTCATATGAGCCACGCTCCCGGCTGACATGCTCTCGCCTGTGTACCGCGAATATGGAAACACGGGCAACACATACATGACAAAAATAACAGGGCAAGAAAGCGGAGCGATTTCGATGCAAGGGCATAAGCAAAACCGTCAACCGGGTGGCAGCAGCTGTCCCTCACCTGACTGGCGATCGCTCCCGCTCACGGTGGCTGGGTTCCTCCCCGACCTGGGGAGGAGCGCTGCGCTCCCGTACTGTCGGCTCTGGCTCACGTGACCGTGACCGCTCAAACTTGTTCTGAAGCTCCGCATACTTTTCCCGTATGGCCTTCCAGCCAAGGTACTGCTTGCCCGTCAAGTGTTCCTGGACCAAAAGGAAACCAGGCGAGGCAGAAAGCTTTTGAGCCAGTGCACCGACATGTTGAAATTTACAAGTGCAAACGCCTTTGCAAAATACACTACCAATGCGTGGCAGTACCACCAATGCAATGGCGATGTCGGCACCCAAGTACCCCATGCACTTTGCCCTTGCAACACTTTGCTGTCAACATCCGACCCCCAACACGGCCCGATCCCATGTGGGAATGAAATGCTCATCTTGACGCACGCTCCCTGTACAACAAGCAGGGCACCGGTACCCTAAGACCATGCGGGCGCGCGTGTCCGAGCCAGTCCATACTTACCTGCGCAGCCAACATGCTTGGGGTCGGCTGGGACGAGGAACGTACCTGCCGCCGCTGGTCATTATCCGTACTGTTGATGAAGACACCACAGATGTCGCACACGCTCATAGTGCGTTCGGGAGCGGTTAGGTTTCGGTGCAGGCGATCATGCTGCGCTTGCATTTCCTGGGCCTGCTGTGCCAGCGCCATGGAAACATCCACGTCGCCAGCCTCACCGGCTTCCTGGCTCTTGTGGAGGAGCTCTGAATCACAGTAAGGAAACAATCGCGGCATCCAAGTCAATGCTCTCTGGCTCAGTTCGCAGCGTCTGGAGTCCGACACGGCACCCCTGAAACACCTGGGACCCCACCTTTCATCCACTTCCCCTTGCCTTCACCCTCCTCAACCAGTACCTTTCGCCTTGGCCTGCATCTCTGCTAAGCGAGTCGCGTCATCTGGTTTTAGGGGACGAGCGCTGCTTTCGGCTTCTGCTCGCTCCTTGGACTTGGCAATCTTCCGGTCCATCTCCCGAATAAGATCTTCAAGAACCTTCATGAGCCGCCGCTCGTACCTATACGATAGCATACAAATATATTCAAGTCGTCACTCTGTGACCAGCACGCCAGCCGTGGCAAGACAGGCAACCTACCTTTCGTGCTCGCGCGGGTCCTGCTTATCGTATTCTGCCTGCAACTCCGGCCATCCTATGTGGTCCTCATGCAGCTCATATGGACATGGCCCTGCAAAAAGTGTGCATATAGGCCACGGCCCCGTTCAAGTGTCGGAATAAAACTTTCCGTAAGCAACGATACTTACCTAAGTCGCTTCGAGTGTTTTTAAATAAGCCATTTGGGCAAAGGCCCGCAAGCGCATATTTGCAAACTGTTGGGTCATCGAATCGGATCCTCCTATTAGAGCGCTGCCCCAAGGGCACGTTCCTCTCTTTTCCCATTAGCTCGTCCAGCATGGCGCGCATGGCGTCCACCATCCTGACTGACTGTTAAAAATTTTGCTTTGGACAAAAAATGGAGCCTCGTGTGTTATTGGGCTTCTGTATGATACTTCGCTTAGTTCCTTATTTAGTTTTAGATAATCTCATTCTCCGTTAAATTTGGACTTAACGCGTTATCCCAAAACACCCTTAACGTTTTTGTACGGCAATGTTGCTGCCAGTTTCTGCTGTCCATATGCCTGTATATATGCTGTATGGGCTAGATTGAATGGGACGATCAATTTATAGTGCGATGAACGTGCTTACATTTGGTTATAATCTGCCTGACTCCCGTGAGCCCGTAACACCATGCGATTCCCCCTTACTCCTCCCAATGCGACCCCGCCCATACATGCTACAGTGCCTCCAGACTCTATCTTCGGCCCGATTGAAGTTGACCACGTAAATGTTGACTCTTTAGATTTTAACTCTTGGCACGCAGCAGGGCATGCTCCTGACTTGGGCAAATTGGTTGATCTACCCGCTTGACTCCCTCCTGGAATCTGTATGGAACAGTTCTGGGGGAGTTGCGGTCATGCTGTTACCCCCCCTTCTGATCTATTTTTCTCACATCTTCTGAAACAGTGACAACAGCAGTAGCTGCAGCTGCAGCTGAAACTTGCGAAGATCCGTCAGCACATGCCTCCGTTCAAACGTTGGATTTTGAGAGTAATCGGGATCTCATCGCTACAGGTGGCGCCAACCTTCACCCAGCAACACCCATAGTACGCTGTAGTTGGTCGGACGATGGCTGTATCGTGATTTGTTACAGGGCTGACGACTGACGGGTTCCACTCTGAGGGTAACCTGCTGGCGCATCATGATGCACCTAAGTTTGCCCACATGGGTTTATCTATCCAATCTGCGGTCATACCAACTATAGTGCATACGGATTCTGGATCAGCCACTCGAATTCATCCCCACTCTATCGGGTCCTAACTTCCAAGCCCTAGCCAACCGACCCCAACAAACATAGGGGCTTGATATAGCCTGACAACTTCCTGCCCCACACACACATCGATTTCATTTCGTTGGTACCCTCGTTCTTCTTAACCCCGAATCTCAAACGGTTCCGTACACAAACTAGTTCAGGTTTTGCAGCTCCTGGATCCGATTCCACGCAAATAGTATATATGTATCGCTGTTCCTACCAGGTGCCGCGCCCAGGTTCCGGTATCAGAAGCCACAGAGGTTTCAAGCCTCGGTTCCTCGTCTGCGTTTCGCGTCCACATGGTAGTAGATGGCGGCAATTCCCCTTCACCATTTGCCTCACGGCTCAGATATTAGTACACCACTCCATGACACCGCGCGCATGTGTATTCCGCGTGATGGGTAAGAAGAGCACTAACCTTCCGTTCTGGTATTCTGTTTCTATATATAGAAACTGATCATATCCGGGTAAAAGATAACATACGGTCGTACGTCATCACCACTGGCTTAAACTTGGCCTGCTGTTTACACCGGCGTTATGCAGGCCAGTGCTTGCCCAGCAATGCTTGCTATATGGTAGTCTCCCGACGTGGCAAATCCTTCTACCCTAAACACCCTGCTCTAGCAGAACTAGTTTTACATGATGCTCTACTACTGCAGAAGTGGTTGTACGCATTATTGTATAGACCAACAAGTCCCTTATCATGACCTACGAGATCTCCTTATGTTTACTTGCAAGTGAATAACCTTTAACGATTTGTCTGTGCTTTGCTTAGCTATTGTGTTTCGCCGACCTATCAGAAACGCATCTCTCCTAGTTTGCAGGCTTTTAGCCTCTTGGGGTGTTGGGGTGTGATACTGTCGTAACCCGTTTGAGATTTGAACCTGGATTCGGAAAGGTCGTACCTCGCAACCTTAGACTGGTTTTTTTAACGAGCCTAAAAACTATGCCGATTTCTAATTGACTCCTCCTTCCATCCGGGATTGAGAGAAAGCTGCCTTTTTGCAAGTGAAATTTTCATGCGCAAGTGGTTTCGTCCTCTGCGACCTTGATATATCCGTCAGCTAAACATACTAAGGGTTTTCGTACATAGTTTCAACCTGGGGTGGATGTTTCAATTGTGAATATTCGCTCAAACGGTGTCTAACACTGCTCTTTGTACACTTTCCAGAGCAGCTTAAGCGGAATTGCCTTCATGATCTGTAGTTGGTTTCACGCGTGCTATTGCATTTGATGCCCTTCGGGATATCACCGGCAAGCACCTGACTGGCTCTCTGCGTTTCTCCATTGACAGAGCGGGACTCCAAATTTACCTGCGTGTGGGTGTCCCCTGCCACACCCCCGTTGTATCTTTTGCCTACCGCTCTGAATCGTCCGCCCTGTTGGCAAGAGTCCTGTGACTACTGTGTTACCTACCACGGCTGACTCACGAGGGAGTAACGACTGTTCCATCTACCTGTGGTCTGATAATTTTGTAGTACTTGTATATGTTCGGCACACACTTCCACGATATAAAGGTGCAGAAACACTTTATCAGCATCTCGAGATACCTTTGCGGCTCTCGACTACGACAGGTTTCTTGCCGGGTGGGTTCACGTTTAAGCAGAGTTCAGATACCCAATGAGTGGAGCCGCGAGGGAAGTAAACAGCGCACGGATCCGGTATTAAAATAAGCATCAGATCCGTATAATGCGCTATTTACTTCCCTCCTTGCGGCTCCAAAGTAACAAGCAACCTGCCCTACCTAAGTAGGTCTCCAGCACTGTCCGCCACTGTAGCATGATTGTTTGCTGCAATAATTTTATGATTAACACGTTACACACAAAACGATCCCCTGCAACAGGCCCATGTCAAAAGGTGAGCCAGGAATCATCATGGCGTTTCACATCAGTACTGTGTCAACCTAGAGGCTATAACCATGGGCTACACCAGTCACCGTGTCACCATAGGCTCTCACCGCTGTGTAATCTTCGCATGGAGGCCACAGCACTACTCTCCACAGTAGGCTTTGGATGCCACCTAGATCGGCTGCAGCAGCAAATTACCAGGAGCCAAATGTCGGTGCCTTGGTGTCTATAGGATTACTCAGGCTGCTACAAGTATGAGCACTGCTGACTCCAGGTTTTTGCTTTATAGTTAATCACCACGCTGTCTGCTGCCCCATTACTCCCCGCTCATCTAAGAGCCGTGGCTGTGTTATTTAATGTGATTAAAAACCCGTGCAGTGTCCCAGGATGAAGGCAACCCATCTCTACGATCTCTCATCACTCAGTGGTACCCCGTGTAGGGCTTTAATAAGACAAATTCGGTGATAATAGCCTCGTGTGCATTAAGACTCTCACCATCGCATGTATCTGCTAGGAATAACACTCAGGTGCAACGGCATTCTTTGCACCAGCCGCTTCCATGGTCTGGCATACTCAACATGCATTATTCACTGCAGTGAACAACTAGTTCGACATTAGCAGTGTTCTGATGGGTGTTGCCTACCTGACTGTCGCAGCACCCCTTGCACTGCAGGCTTCCCGCTCAACTCAGATCTGCCACCACAGGACTACATATCGTTGCAGTTAGTGTTCTTGAGCCCTAGACATCTGCCTTCAGGGACGGCACCGCTGTTCACCACGGTGGGGCTGACGCGCTAAGGCAACAAGTGGTACCTAACAAGGCGGAGCTCATGCGCCGCAAAGAGCCACCGCAGCAGTGACTGCGATGAACGGACTACCATCACGGTGTTGTCCACGGGGGAACGCGAGGTCCATGGTGTAGTGGCTAACGTTCCCCCATACAGAGGTCTCCAAAGCCCCGTGTTAGCCACCACGTTGAGTCGTTTGTGTGACGGCCATGGTGCTGTCTGCTACCACAGGGCTCATGAACTTCAAATCCTAACACAAGTAAACCACAGGATACCAAGCACCGGCACAGTGACTCCCTAGGAATTCATGTGCCACAAGCCCACCACGGTGGACTTCACCTTACACAGATCCTACCCACCGCAGAAGGTGTGTCGCGCTACCTGCCGCAGCAGGGCCCATCTGCGACACATAACCGCCACAGTGGCAATTCATAGGGAACATACCACTAGCGCAACGCAATGACGTCCCTAGGAATCCATGTGCCACCACAGCGGGCTTCAATGACGCTGCGCCACCCACCACAGTGCGTCTCATGCGTGAAAGACATTGCATTACCTGCCCCGGCAGGGCTCATGCGCATCAAACCGCCGCTGCAGTAGCAATCCACAGGGAGCCTAACATCAGCGCAGCGGCACCTGCAGGAACACACATGCCGCTACAGTGGATTTTCCCGAGTTTAATACAGTGGGTCTTTCGCGCGGCGGTCGTTTTACTCCCTGCCTCAGCTTTGCTCCCATATAACCAACCCCACCGCAGCCGTCGACCAAGAGTGACCTAACACTGGCACAGTGCAGTCCTCGGGCTTGTCTACCCCAGCAGCGATTACACTCGTTTAAGGTCTTCAGTTGCCCTCGTCGGCAACCAACATGACGATCTTCACCATAGGTCACGAAGACCTTCGCCAAGCCTTCATGATGTAAGGCTCACTACCATGAGGCAAACAGCTTGGTATAAGCCTGATCCAACAGGGATGAACTAACCACGGCCACGAGAAGGGCTTCTCCTTTGTCGTAACTAGATGGGTCTCTATCGCGTCACCGGCGTCGCCGTCTCGAAGATACTGATGCTGAGACGACCACTTGGGTTTAAGAGTCGGGCGGCAAGGCAACTCCCCCAGACACTTGCCATAAACTCAACGTAGAAAAGATGTGGGCAGGTGCGATTCCTCCTTAAGGGCGACAAGTACAGCGCTAAGACAAAGGACCTATAGCCCGGCCGACCTAGAGATCGGGGTGGCCTCCGGGGCTGATCCCATTTGTTGCCTCGAATGACGCCGGACAGCTTTTGCTCTAATCCGACATGGACTAAATGTCCAGTAGGAAACGATCCCATCTACCCACGCCGAGACCCGGAGACTACTAACCTGCACGCTAGAGAGCCGCTTGAAGATGTCGCGCTTTTTGTTGTAGTTGGCTCATGACCGCCCGCTTGAAGACATTGTGACAAAGAATTTATGATGATTCCGCGAATGAATAGCGTGAAGTAAGCAACGACTGTTGCCTCTAACGCAGCAGCTGCAACTGCACGCAGCAGTTATCGCGTGCTTAAGAGCTTAGTCTTAACTATTTAGATATGAAATCCGCGTCGTGAGGAATATGGTCCCATCCTCACTATAGATCCATTCCTTCTTAATTTCGCACCACCTAAAGTCGGCATCCCTTTTACCAATAGTTGTTTCGATTCTTAAGTTGTTGTGCCTGACGCTGGGAATCAGAATCTTGGGCACCCATTATTATCGGACACCAGTGGTTCCGGAGAGCACTATGCTTTGGACGAGGTTGATGTCATCCGACCAGTTTAGGGTGCCTACATACGTAATTGAAAACGATACACGAGGGAGCAGCAAAGGGATTATTTCTTACCTTCATCAGAGAACGTCTCGCTTTGTGTGCCTCAAGCCTTGGTTCTCAATTTTAATATTTTCGTATCGTTATAGAAGATATATTTCCTTTGTAAGTGTGTGGCTTTACAAAGTCATTATTTGAGAAATGCAGGCGTTCTGGGGCAAGGGCCCAAAGGAGTTGTATGGCGGGGTGGAATACTGGCATACTCCCGAGCGCTGCGGGTGGTTACAGAAACAAGGTATGCATATAACTATTCTTGGGGGTTGAAGAAGCCCTTTCTGAAGGTTCTGATTCTTTTTTGCTTGCATCCCGCAGGAGAATACGTTAAGACATGGCGACGGAGGTAAGCTTAGCATTTTCATTTAAGGTCTTTGACCTCGCAGCCGTGTTTAGGCCTCACCATTGGCCTTGGCCCAGGTGGTTTGTGATGAAGCAGGGCAAGATTTTCTGGTTCAAGAGTGACGTCGTGACGCCAGATTCGGTGCCGCGTGGTGTCATCGACGTAAGCACACTGACATGGCGCTGGGCGAATATGAGAATTCACAGCGTTTGCGTGGACCAGCACCGACGCACTACTCATTACCGTGTCCATCTTCAGAGGCTCCTACAGCCTTCCCAACAGCATATATACACAGCCCATGCAATCAAACGTGGGTCACAGCAGCCATTAGGAAGCTCCTTTTTCTCTACCCCGACTGTTAACAGGTGAACAAGTGCCTGTCCATTAAAGGCGCGGAGGACACAATCAACAAGGCAAACGCGTTCGAGATCTCCACGCACTCGGACAGCATGTACTTTATCGCCGATACAGACAAGGAAAAGGAGGACTGGATTAATGCGATTGGACGTGCTATTGTTAAGCATTCCCGCAGGTGCGGGACTAGACGGTGGGACCGACGGGGTTACAGAGGAGCCCATGTGCGGCAGATGGCTTAAGTTAGACGATGGATCCGGTTCGAAATTCCATAGTGGCAGTGTGTCAAATGACTTCCACCGTGAATTCCACCTCCTGGTTTACCTGCTGCTGGTGTGTTAGTTGACCACTGTTGGGCCATCGAAGAGGGTTACTACCAATTTGCTCACGACGAGACCTCGTGTGGGGGCAGCCATCGAGCTAGGGGAAACCGATCCAACGGTTACAATCCTTGTGGTCTTCACTTGTCCGCCTACTTTATATGACGCATTCAGAAGCCCACCTTCTGTTGATGTTTCTCGCTTGCTTAAGCTAAAGCTTCCAACTATGACGTGACGGAATGACTGCGAGCACTGCAGATACCCTGCCTGTATTGTTAGCCATCCATGTTACTGCGTTGCTTTGTAAAGAAGGGGGATGTACCCACATAGATTCACCCCCTGCAAAGATTCCTTGCAAATCACTGACTGTCATCATCACCACCTCCGTGTCATGTGAATGTCATCACCACCTTTGTTCTATGGTGTTGTAACACCCTCCTGCCGTACACATCCGCCCTTCGCTGTTTCCCAACAGCCTCCTGGAGCACGACCGGCCCGACTACACAAACAGCTAGACGAACAACAGCTAGCATCGTGCCTCTATCTGGCAAAATGGTGAGCTTTTTTCCCTTTGGGACTGTCGCATGAAGTTGATCTTGGTAGCGTGAGTCGATTGTGGAGTCCCTCGCGGGTTATGGAGGTCGAGTAGCAACCATGTTGAAGATTCCGGTGGACTCCTGCAAAATGTCTCTCGGTCACCACGCCCCAATGCGATGCCGATGCTGGTTCCGTGCATTTGCGATGTACGATAGACATGGGGCTTGATCGTGGAGGGCATGGTTTGTGTCTCCCATCCCTCGCGGACCTCCCTGAGGTCTTGTGCCTGGACTCAATGGTATGGAGCGGACTTGAAGTGTTGGCCGTGTTGGCGTTTCATTCACTGCGGAATGGAGACTATAGATGTTGCGAGTGACGCTGTCACTCTACAGCGCGTTTTGACCTCGCATGGTATTAGGCAGGAGTGCTTTTAGATTTGAAGGTAAATTGGCGGGGTGTGGGCGTCATGCCTTCTTCTGTGCGTGGGAGGACAGTTCTGGACAGGGAACAGGGGAGGGTGCACGTCCGCGACTGTAGTTGGAAGTTGGCGTCCTGTTGGGGATATCGGTTGTTGTATGGGCTATAATGCTCCTAGGGACAGCTTTCGCAGGCAGCCTAAAATCGCCTAAGGAGGCGCCTAAGGGGACAAATCCTTGTGGAGTTGCCTCAGCATTGCCCTTTGCATAGGTTCGCTACTAAAGTGTGACCTAAGTCATTTTAGACATAAAGTTTTCGCATGCTGCATTGCCCTAAGCGTTGCTGTGGCTTAGGATAACGTAGCGGGGACTTTTTGCCGTGAGGCGCTGAGGACACCCGTTACACGTCACGCATTTGTCTATTCCGGGTATTGATTCTTTGGAGAAAAGGTATTGGCAATACCACTGCAGTACTTTGTAGGGGCCTTGAAGCGCTGTTTTCCTGTAACGGGTGATCTGGGAGGCTCCTGTGGCCGTCTCACGACATACAGCACTCCAGACTCCGGAAACAGCTGACCGATTTGAAATTCAGAAGGCACCCCACGTGAGATCACGACCCGCCCGGCAATCGCTTTCGGTCTGGCCAGCTATGTTGACTCATCGCGGCCAAGTCTTGCGTTTTTGGGGCGTAGCAACAGCAGCAAATGCCAAGCAGACGCGAACCGAAAGCTTTGGCGGGGCTAGGAGGAGACCGAGGCTTTGCATATGCCTTTGGGGTTCAGCCCTGTCCTCCTTGTCTTCGTTGATGTGTAAATGCACTTCTAGGATGCCGGTGGCGTGGTGGGGGAAACTAAGCCACCCTAACTAGTATTTGGAGCGGCGTTTCTCCTATTCTCCGCACAGATGAGTGTAGTACTCAATCACAAATGAAGGATAATGGGGTTTCATAGGTCAGGGCAGCCCGTGGCCAGCTGGAAAGCACCGGACCTGTACTGAATTTGGGGGAGGGAAGAGGGCGGGGAGGTGTGGATTGCATGTTTTGGGTCGTCAGTTTCTTACAGAGTGACAGCGCTGGGCCCTGTGGCTGCTCGAGAGGACCTGGCATAAGATTGCTACCAGCGGTCAATAAGTAGTAACTATGCATTGTCGCCATACGCAGCAGTGACATTTTAGTGCATGGCATCTTAAAGGAAAATATGGGTGACTCAGGGGCGTTCAGCAATCATGCTGCTTTGGTGTTTGCAGGTTTCATCCCGAGTCCCACTAAAGGGACAACGTTTGCACCTTCGCAGAACTCCTTTATTGCTACCTGACGATTATGCCTTTTTAATTGGCACCATAATAGGTATAGTTGGTGGTCTTGCATAAGCAGAACTAGTAGGGTAGTAGAATATCCTGAATCCCAAAGTACAGTCAGAAGTTGCTCGAATAGGACTGGCTTAAAATTTGTTAATGCTTTGAAGAAAGTCGGATTGACAGCTTTCCTTTACTTCGCCTGTTCTGTACGGAACCTTTTGCTTACACGCCATGACGTAAGTTCCAAGTGCAGAAAAAGCAGTCGCAATCATAGGGTGATAACATGCTGCTGTGGTGCATAAATCAACAACCGATCATTCGGTGTCATTGTCATCGTCCAACAAAGCGACATAGCATATGAGCAAAATTGTGTTTAATGTTGCCTCATCCACCTGTCATTAAGCAGCACCTCGCAGAATTACATCGCAGAGGTACATCCAATTATTATAAAAAAACCTGCGCTACATTTTATGTCCCAGAGCTCCTACGCAACACCCATACAGCTTGGCAGCTAGTCGCGGGATATGGAGGGCTTCGAACATGTCTCCAGCGAACGCGCTTCAGCGCCAGGATTGGCAGATCCAGCTCCAGCCTTAGTGGAAAACCTCTGTGCCCAGTTCGTATTCGACGGCGATTCTTTGCTGAGGCTGGGCCAAATCAACAGGGTCTGGCGCGGCACGGTGAACGACGTGGCGCTATGGGAGCGTTTAAACACAGTGCGCTTCTGCCCGAGTGCGATTTCGTGTAAGAACCGCCTCCGGGAAAGTTGGTCTCAATTTCATGCCGATGGGTGGGTTGAGGAGTGACGGGGTAAACCTCTTGAAGGAGTGATGGACGGGGCCCGGTCCATTGAAGAGCGTAACGTAAGTGGTCCCGCACTGACCACCGTGCAGCTCCCCTACGGCCTTACGAAGTTTGTCCTGTGTCGTGCCTCCCGCCATCCTGTTGTCACCGCCTTTATACCAACTCATACCTACGGTCAGCTGCCAGAGTCCTCGCCCAGCCCGCTACCGCTATTCCTGGCTGGTGCTTCTTCGCCGGGCTAGATTCGGCCGGCGGCGATTGCGCCACCCCAAAAGATGCAAACGGGAACCTGCATCCTACCGATCTAGCATCACGGGCGGAGCGGCTGGGTGCAATCGCCTTCAACACACAGGGTGCGTGCCTTGGCCACTATCTTGATGAGAGGGGCGGCTGCCTAGTGCCTACCTGGTCAGGACGCGGCTGCCGACTGGTGGACTTCATAACGATCAGGGGGCCGGTCGCGGTTGGCCTGGCTGAACTTGATATGGGTATGCCAGAGGCCGGTCAGGCTGCCTGGGTGGGCGGCGCAGCTGGCAGAGTCACGAGCGCCCAACCAGCTTCCCACGTTGTCGCACGTTGTCAGCCCCAGGATGCTGTCTTTACTTGTGTGCATCATAATACGTATATGCCTAAGATGTCAGGTAGCTCCTGTTAATTTCGCCCAGGCCCTATGTGCAATGGATAGCTTCACCCCATCCGGTACCGTTGCTTTACCCTGCCTGCGTGTTGCTGGATTAAGGTTGGATCAAGAATGGACTTCAGGCCAAGTCGCAATGGAACCGGTACAGCTACGTGCCCGGGGTAGGAATGTACGTGCGCGAGGACGCGGTGGGACGCATCCTGGGGGCCCCGTTGCCGGCCCCCCTCCCGAAGATGGCGGAGCCGCAAGGTGGGAGATGGAAACTTGCGGAGTGCAAGCCACAGGAGCTAAGGGGGGCATATCCAGAGGCATGTTCCGTGTCCATTTCCTGGGTGCAGCCCCCGGGGCATCTGGACAGCCCGCTATACAGCACGTGAAATGCCGTTTGCCCTTCTTACATGCGAAAATGCTCTTCCCCTTTCCCCCTTCCCAGTCCGGCCACCCGACTTCCCTGGCTGGGTGTTTTACAGCCTGATGGATTCACCCGGCGGGGACATTCGCCACCCCGCCAACGGGGACACTGACTTCACTTCAACGTGCGTATGCCAGTGAGGGACAGTGAGGGGTCTTGGGAATACGGAGAACGGACGTTGCAGTTTGCACTGTAGCTGTATCACGGTGGCTGCACTTGGTTAGTCGATATGCAGGTGCAACCCAGGGCCTGCAAACCTGGTCCTGGAACACTGAGCATTCTTGTATCATAGCCGGAGTGTAGCACTCTGCATAATTTACTAACGCAATGTTTGGTAGTGGTCTCTGCGACTTTTCTACGCTAAGAGTGCCCCTTACACCACTTCTCCCTTATCGCATGTCCATTCGCGTGTCTGTTTGCCCTCTGGTAACATGCCTTAGACCCTAACACCACCCGCAATCTACTGGACCCCCAGTTGCTCTACCCTGGAGGAGCTGGCGGAGGTGGCTTCCCGTCTCCCAAGCTGCGTTGCGTTTAACACATCGGGCTCCCTCAAGCACCGCCTGCAGCCGCAAGTGAGTGGGGACCAGGTCTATGGCAAGGTGGGTTCAGGTGAGTTGGAGGGATGAAACTTGGATGGGCCGCCAAGCGTACTCTCGGGCGCACAGGGGCCCCGGGGATGAAGTGCAAGCGCTGTTGGCATATTCTTACCTTTGTGCTGGGTAGGGAGAGGGGAATGGGAGGGCGGCTGCATATCCAGTATCCTGGACCCGTAAAAAGCGGAAGCTGAATGGGAGGTTTAAGCGAGGTTTGGTAGGTTAGTTTTGGATGCATGGGACCCCGTTTGGAGAACAACAGCCAGATGAACGTGATGCAGTGCGTATGACAAATGAAATTTTATCTTTTCATTAAGCAGGGGAGTCATGTACGGCATAATTTCGCGCGTTGCGGGAAACCACACAGAGCGACTGCTGGCCCTGTTACAAGCTCTCTCCGTAAGATGCGATGTCCCCTCCGGCGCGATTTGGCAGGTCCATTGGCGTCAGGGCGGCAGCTCTTGCAACTGGGGTGGGCTATACGTGCGGCAGGATGTGGTGGAAGCGAAAAAGCTGCGCAAGCCAACGGAGGGTGAGGGGAAAAAGGCATAAGAGGACTTTGCAGGGAAGTTCCGTCAGAGCTCTTCGTGTGTGGTGTGCAGCATCCTTGCGCCTGGGAACTGCGATACGTGACCCCCTGTACAAGACATGGATTGGGTGTGGGGGATAAACTCCCTCGCGTGCGGGCAAATGCTCTTCCAGGATATTGCCTCCGCACCCCGCCCGGGTCCCACTTCAGATGGCCGCCTGGACCCCTGCCTTCACTACTTCCAGCTTGGGAAGACCCGGCTGCTGGCGGCCAGGGATGTCGATGTCACGTGGCTCAACAACACCTACTTGATGCGGATTCCAGATCCGGCACCTGCCCGGGCTGCAGCGGCTGCAACGACTGACCCAGATGGTGGGGCGCCGGAGCCGGTGGAGGTTGTGAAGCTCAGCCATGTATGCTGGCTGGAACTAACGGGCAGATTCAACGGTAAGACCGGAGTTGCAGGGCGTTGTAGCATGATGCAGTCTAGTAGGGCTTGGCCGGCCATGGGATCTTGTGTCAGGGCTTATGGCTGGTTTTAGGTTTTCCCTGGAATCCCGCATGTGCTGTTGCAGCTGCTACTTGTTTTCAGCTCATGCACGTACTTGCTAAAATACGTGTTAGATGTGCCTAACCTCCTGCCACGCCCTCCACCTGACGCGCCTCAACCCTAATCCCCTCGTACCGCCTGCTGTATATTCGTCGCAGGAGTCGGTCCGGGACGTTATCACTGCGTATGGGTTCTTCGGTTGGCCCGGAGCTGCAATGTGGCCGAGCTCAAATTTAGCATCACTTTACGTGCCGCGCGGCAACTATGCACAGGCCCACTGGCCGCGAGCGCCGAGGTGGTCCACTCGGGCAAGGACAGTGTACCTGGCGATGAAATTAGCAGCGGGGACATCCCTGCCCTTGGCACCGTGTTGGGTGAGTTGGTGGTGGCCGGGCAGGAGCTGCGTGGGCTTGTGGGCCTTGGCTGGTATGGGCAGCACGCGGGGTCCTTCCGAGTACCTCCCGGTGCGGTGTATGACGTGGAGGTGAGGCTGTGGAATCACGACTCGACATGGAAGGGTGGTCTGCTGTTTAAGGAATTATTGATAAAGTGCGTGGAAGGGGCGCAAGAGCAGGAGCCTCCGACTGCTGCTCAGGATCAATTTCTGGGTGAGCGGGTCGGGGAAGGGGAGGATGACAACGGAGGGAGCGAGGACGACGATGGCGAAGAGGAGGTGCATGAGGATAGCTCCGACTGGGACGCAGCATGGGGTCCTGGATCGGATTAAAGCATCAGGGGTCCTGATCGCAATGCCGAATCAGATTTTGATCTTGGCCTGCCTAGCAAGTTGGTATGTGGGGACAGTGGGTAAGTAACTTCCACTGAGCTCCCAAGGTGGCGTGTAAACCCCATCGAGGTATGGGCGAAGTGGTTGTTGCACATACGCCCACACAATCCACGTAGCCGGTAAAGTGCCAACCCGCTGCTGCCGCACCATGTCCGCGATATCCATATGCGTGCATTGTAACGCTAAGCAGGTCATGCTGCGTTACATTGCCGTGGGACACAGGATCCAGGATTGGGCTTTGGGGCTTGAATGTCAATCGTATTGCATGTATGCTGACTCTGCTTGGCCTCTTGGTCTGGCACGGGGGCGTTGCTTGATCGGGTAACAATCATAATTTCTTGGGTAATTCTATCAACTCTTGAATTACAGGTATATATCCGTGTAAGTAGAGGTCAGTAAACGGGATTATCTTAAGGGAATCGTTTATTGCACTGAGCTGTGTGTTGGCATGTGTTGTTTGGTAACAGCATAGCTCTGGATACATGCCATGTCGTAGGATGATAATCCTGTGGCCATGCTACTGTGTGTTAAGTCCCTGGTGCATAGCGTCGCACGGGTCCGTTGTTGCTGTGATGCGAGCGAGGAGGCACACGTCATTTACTTTGGGTTGCTTACTGCGTAAAACGCTGCTTTCGTAAAATTAGCATACACATCGATTTGCCTGAAAACCTTACAGATCCAGCCAAGTTAGGTAAGGGAAGTTAGGGCAGTCAACCAACCAGCATGACCACACGTCAGTCATGGGAAACTCAGTTCGCATCTGGGTCCTTGTTGTAACGTGCTCTAAGAAAGAGCTTGCGAGTAAACGTCAGGATTAGACAACATAACCAGGATATCGTGATCACGATCACAATTATTATCATGATATAATTATTCCTCCCTTAGCAGGGAGCGGCCCGCACCGCAGTCGGGTAGACAGTGACGTAGGTTGGCTTCCCAGGTATTAATAACTCCAAGAAGGTGAGTTCGTCAGCTTGTCGCCCGCTTACAGGAAGGAACGGAGATTTTACCCGCGCGCCCTAGTCACATAATTTGCTGTAGGGGAAGGGCTCCCGAGATAGGATAAACAATCATATACTTATCAGTTTAAATTTACTATAGTCCTCTGCTTATGGATTGTGGGGTGCGCAAGTTCTGATATTGCATGTAATTTAGAGTGGAGAAGAGTGGTGAGCATCACGGATAACCCTGATTAGCCTTTTTTGCCCAGACGGGCTGGGGAGGGTAGGAAATCTAATTCATATATATGACGAAAAGCACGTTCGCTGAAGGTAAGATCATTTGGCATGTGCATCGGCAAGAGCACAACTTCCAAATGTACATATATGGCCGTGTACACTTCCCCTGCTTCGTTTCCAAAGACTTGATGCTTGGGTGTCAGAGGTAAATTGGCCGAGAGCGCAGCGCTGGTGACGTGTTTGCAACAATTTTCGATTTCCGTGGACGATGAATACCATGTACTGATGGAATGCCCCGGCCCCGAAGCATTTGCCAATTATGCCAGCACCCACACAAGCGGATGTGTACCGTAGTCGGGTGACATCATTAGGACAGTGACTCTGTACCTACCACGGCGGCTTGTCAGGGCCTTACAAGCTAGCTGTAACAGGTTTGACATCATCATCATCATCATATATATATATATATGTATATGTGTATATGTATATATATATATATATTATTGTCTTCGGCAATAAGTGCTAAACCATGCGACAACCGTCAGTTCATGAGATCCCTTATAAGTGACTTTTAACATCATCTAGGGCCAGCAACTGAAATGTCACACGTCATAACTGACCGCAGCCGTCGTGACAGTATACGCATTTCGTTATTACGACTGGCGATTGGCATCTGGTGAAGTCCGAAAACCATTTAATCTCCCTGACTTGATATGTTGGTTTTAGTTTACGTGCGCGCTGCACAATCGTGTGGTGGATAACCCAGCACGGCGGGTGCTTGCCCTTGCACAGCGAGAAAGGGTCTTACGCGAGGGCCTTGTGCGAGGGCCACACTTCTGCGCGTCTTGCGTACCTGCGTGACTTGTGCACGTGGATTTGTGCGGAATTGTCCTACTCGTAGGACGGCCGAATCCCTCCCAGTCGCGTGCTCGAAGCAGGAGAGATGCTCCTATGAAAGAATGCATCACCACGTGCAGTGGACTTTTGCTGTTTTCTGGATGCATGTTCCAACCATGTTTGCCACCAGAATGAGCTCCAGTATTAGTCATTGCCTGCGGCCATACCTCGACCAGCACGAGGACCAGCACGCATGCCTGTGTATGGTTTCGCGACAGATCCATTGGCGCCTGGACGAAGGCTCCTGTAGCTGGTGTGGCCTGTACGTGCGGGAGGATGTGGTGGAAGAGAGAAAGCTGTGCAAGCCAAAAGGTGAGTGGCGTTTCCTAGGGTAGTTCGTGGAAGGGTAAGTCTGGCTGAAGCCATCCCGAACAGGATCTTTGACAGGACGCTGTGGGCTGTGGCCCATTTTGTCCCCTCGCCCTAAGTCAAGGTCGCACACATGCGCTGGCTGATCCGGTGTTCTCGACGGTGTAGTAAAATCCAGCCTGGTTATTGCCTGAGCAGGATTTATGGCTGAGGCACACAGATGCTGCATAGCCCTGCTCCATATGGCGATAACCTCCAGTATGCCCGGCCCATACCCCGCCCGGGTCCCACTTCAGATGGCCGCCTGGACCCCTGCCTTCACTACTTCCAGCTTGGGAAGACCCGGCTGCTGGCGGCCAGGGATGTCGATGTCACGTGGCTCAACAACACCTACTTGATGCGGATTCCAGATCCGGCACCTGCCCGGGCTGCAGCGGCTGCAACGACTGACCCAGATGGTGGGGCGCCGGAGCCGGTGGAGGTTGTGAAGCTCAGCCATGTATGCTGGCTGGAACTAACGGGCAGATTCAACGGTAAGACCGGAGTTGCAGGGCGTTGTAGCATGATGCAGTCTAGTAGGGCTTGGCCGGCAATGGGATCTTGTGTCAGGGCTTATGGCTGGTTTTAGGTTTTCCCTGGAATCCCGCATGTGCTGTTGCAGCTGCTACTTGTTTTCAGCTCATGCACGTACTTGCTAAAATACGTGTTAGATGTGCCTAACCTCCTGCCACGCCCTCCACCTGACGCGCCTCAACCCTAATCCCCTCGTACCGCCTGCTGTATATTCGTCGCAGGAGTCGGTCCGGGACGTTATCACTGCGTATGGGTTCTTCGGTTGGCCAGGAGCTGCAATGTGGCCGAGCTCAAATTTAGCATCACTTTACGTGCCGCGCGGCAACTATGCACAGGCCCACTGGCCGCGAGCGCCGAGGTGGTCCACTCGGGCAAGGACAGTGTACCTGGCGATGAAATTAGCAGCGGGGACATCCCTGCCCTTGGCACCGTGTTGGGTGAGTTGGTGGTGGCCGGGCAGGAGCTGCGTGGGCTTGTGGGCCTTGGCTGGTATGGGCAGCACGCGGGGTCCTTCCGAGTACCTCCCGGTGCGGTGTATGACGTGGAGGTGAGGCTGTGGAATCACGACTCGACATGGAAGGGTGGTCTGCTGTTGAAAGAGCTGCTGTTGTTGCGCATAGAGGAGGAGAGGAAGGATTTGCCAAGGGGAGAGACGGAGGAGGAGGCAGCAGAAGCAGAGGCAGCGTTTTCATCGCGGCCATATCCGAAGGTGCTGGAGAGACTGCGAACATTCTGGAGGTGACAGTTGCAGTAAGGATATGGAAAGTTGCAGTGTGAGGAGCGTATGGACAGGAACAATAAGTGCTGCACGGCGGGCAGGCGAGTGGGCGGGCCTCATACAGGTTCGATCTGGCGGAGGGCCAAGAAGTCACCGTGTAGGGGTGAGCCGGGTCATATTGGAACTGTGCGTAGTACGATGAAATATTAAAAGAGCGGCGCCGAACAGCGAAAACTACTACAACCATTAGGCTACTACAACTTCAGCGCTGTCCTGCTGAAGCTTAATGGATTGGGCGGCTGCAGATAGGCGCGACGACGAGGGGCACAGCGGCTTGAAGTCGGTACACCAGATGCAAACCGCCACGATGATCAGAAATTAGGATGAGAGTTTGCAGCGATGGCTGTGAAGCTCACCACTACCCGAGGTCATCGCTAAGACCTGACTGGGGGATTCACACTGCTTCACAAGGTCTCTTCGGACACACCTTGTCAAGCCGTGCCACACCTCTCTCATTTGGGGTGTCGTTAGTCCGGTAGGGGCCAGTCTCTGGTGTCCTGTACGCCAAGCCATACCATACCTGCCGTTGCAGCTGGAAGGTGATGGTACGAAACCAGAGAACAATTATCGTGTGTGTGGGGGGGAAATCCCATTAGTATTGTTTTTCAGCTTTATGAAGCCTGGCGACATTCTGACATCGGAGGGTGTTAAACATACGTTTCCTTAACCATAACTGTTCTAGTCTACAGTCTGCAGCCTGTCCTAGTTATTATGCCTCTGGTATGGAAGGCAGACCCGTCGGTGCGCCCTGTAAATTTCACACTTCGCCCTCTCCCTCAATGTAAGTGTTCCGCAGTGTTCCGATACTAGCTGGTGGCACTGTCGCAGCATGCCGAGGGTATTTCAACCAAACCTGTGCCCATTCACAAAAGAATTCTTACATTCGACTATCGCCGAATCAGCCATGCTAATGGGGCCGTATACCGTTGGCAACCGTTCTTCGTCTTGGTTCCGGAGTTCATGATGTCACCATGAACACGAAATTGGGCAGCTGGGTATTGCAACTGGTACTGCAGCTTTCCGATGTTAGGGTTCTAGCTGGATTACAATTAACCTGTACAAGTGATTCCCGGCTCTGCTTAACTTTCACGCGCAGCTTATAGATGAATGGTCCTACCGAAATGATCATTAAACCTTTTTGAATGCAGAATACGTATTTGCAAGGAAATTGCTCAGGTATTATTTGTATGATTTTATTGCGTCCCGTTGATAGTTTGTTTAAATTGGTTCTGGATCCTAAATAGATGTGATATTGCCCTTGTTTAACCCTGGCTTACCTTTGCTACGGTTATCACGAAGGATCAAAATCAACGGATAGTAGGATACATTATGTTGTACCTTATGACCTGACACCAGGCGCGCACATAGCCACGTTGCCAAAGCTCTCGGTTTCTCTCCAACTTTAGGCTACTGGAGAAACTCTAGTGGCAAAATAAAAGTAAGCAATGAGGCTTGTATGTGAAAACACGTGTTTAGGCTAACTTTTTTCAATGCTAACCGTTCAATTGGACAGTGTTTGGACTGCTGTGCACCTGGCTTTGGGCGATACTCTCCAATTTGGCAAGATGCTTTGTTCCGTCAAGGTTACGGCGCGCTGCCGATGGCCAAGGTAGTCATACGCAGGGACGTTTGTAACTTCTGCTGTCCAAGACATGATTTTACGCTAAAAAGTGTGTGCAGGCGTCAAAACATGCAAGTCACCGATCCGCAGGGATTCGTCCTTGGGGATTTGGCAGGGGGAAGATACAGTGCATTCAACTCCGTCGGTGCGGTACTCACCAGGTCCAAGAACGCTGTGCTCACAGCGATTTCCCGAGCCTTTGACACCCGGCGACCCAGTACCCGTCCTGGATAGTATTGGTAATGCTAATATCATGACGCCAGCGTCAGCTACTGGGTCCGTCGGAAGCTCCAATTCACCGTGCTTCGTGACACCCAACGCGTCCCCCCAGTCCATCCAAAAGGAGCGGTACATAATCAATACGGGGAACCAGGTATTCCGGAATTTCCCCCAGCCAATGTTCATCATTGCACTTCATCGGCCGCCCTCGCCCCATACGTATTTTGAAGTAGGGAGACATGCATCCAACAGGTGGAAAGATCCCTCCTGTTTTACGCACATCCCTTCCAGGTGGTGGGTGTTGCCAACACTCAAACGCGGTATAACGAGAGGAGGGCACTGCCGATTCACACCACTCCCTACGACGAGCGAATTCAAAAGGAAGAACAGGACGCTGTGAAGTTCGCGGTAAGGCTATATGCGGACGCCGAAGGGTTTCATTAATCTGCCGTTGGTGTTGCCCTCCTTAAGGTGATCCTGCTCTTACGTGTATGACGTCCCCAGGAGCGTCTGACACATAAAATGTTGGTGCTGTGAGTCTCTGCACCAGAACAACTGATGGCGGCGCAAATGAGCCGTGCAGGTGCCACTTTGGAGGACACCTGACAAGCGGTCACACTGCATGCGGCCAGTCGCTTTGGATGTATGTACGTGTGTGGCGTTTACAGCCGAAATGCTTAGACGCGCCTTGGTATCAAGAATAATGCAGGGGTAACCTATACCAGCACTGAGAACTGCAGGAGAATAATGAGTGTTCTCGGAATGTAGCTGCCGTACTGCGGTATGCCAACGCGCAGGTGTCTGTGTCACGCTGAACATAGGAAATATGGAGCGCAAGAGTACTCAAAGATAACTTGCTTGTGGCCTTGGCATATTTTGATAAGTGATTATCGTGTTGCCAGCTCTGTGCACCTACCAGGTTACCATCGCTCACGTCAAGATGCATGTAAGAACGTTTCCAGCGTTTTTACTGTCTCCTTTAGATTTGGGACGCTCTGGATCTGGAGGGCATCGCATTTGGGCATTCCAGGCCCCAAAAAAAGCAGTGGGAAAACCTATGGCAACCTTAACGCACAAAGCAGGCAAAGTAGATTTATAAGATAATTGAATAACATGGTACCTGGAAAAAGCCTTCAGCCTTTGCCTTCCGTGGCGGTTAGTTAGTTCCTACGAATGTAGTCAGTTTATTCACTGCAGCACTCTAAAACCGCCACGCACAGACTTACGTTTGTAGGCTTTAAGTAGTTTTGAGGAGTATCTTCGCCTGGTTTTCTTGGAAGGAAACTACATATTAACAGGTTGGCGCGTAAGTCCAACGACACTACAGCATATCCTGCACTACAGATGTGCGCGTCTTAGTAACCCGGCCTTCCTAATCTTACAGTACTGCACCATGGCTTGCCCAGCTCTGGGTGTGCTATCAACCGCACGCACTAGCCGCTTATCAGCGTCTTCACTGCCGACCCGCGGGTCTGGCAAACCTGCGATTAGGATTTCCCCGTCTCGCAACTTCTGCTTTACTCCTCATCATACAACAAATAGCAAGATCTCAACGGCTCACTGGGTCACCTATTCACGGCGGGATGGCGATGGAGACAGCGAGACGACGTCCGATGGCGACTCCCGCGCAAGACGTGTACCAGCTTGGGGCCCAGTGACACGAACCCCAAGCCCCACACTTCACGGAGATCAACCACACCAGACTGAACACCCACATCTCTCAAATCCCTGGACGTTCCTGAAGGGCGCGCTGCAGGTCCCGTTACCTGATCAACTGCATGAAGAGCCAGATTTGCATCAACCATCGTGCGTCCTGCCCGGTGGCCAGCAAGTTGAACTGCCCGCCAGCGCTGATAGGCCCGGTAGTGGGATAGGCACCGACCGTTTCGTTACCAGACAGGCGGTGGTTTCGCTGGAGAGCTCGACGGCGGTTGACACCGCTCATCCCCACATTGATTCGCATATTGTCAGTGGGACCTCTTTGGATGCGGCAGTGGGGGAGAAGCAGCAACACGGAGCTGCAGACATTCCCCCCACAGCGCTCAGTGGGGAAGAATTGCTCAAGTTGGCGCCCGCGACGCCTGTTATTCTCGCGCAAACTGTGGACGATAAGGTGGAGGAGATCATCGCGCGGTGGGTTGTGGGCTGCAGCTCGATCGGTTGCAGTCGCGCGCTCTCAATCTACAAGAGCAAAAGCGGGGCCCTACGGGAAGGCTTTCGAAGCCGTTGGGGACGAGGACGGCATTTTTAATTAAGTTCAAAGCGCACCGCACGACCTGGTACCTCGTCTGGCTCCCGTCCATGTAAGCCCTTGGTCTCCGCTGCTTATCCCACATATTGGCTACCCCATCATCTGCTACCCCCATTGACCACAAGGTACCGCTTGATGGAGGATCGGCTTGCGGCGGTGGAGCGACAAATGCTGGATCTTGCCCGGGAGCTTCGGGCGGCGCCGCCGGGGTCCGTACTCGCGGTGGCTCATCTGACCGCCGGAGCGGCGCCGTCTTTGTTGGAAACTGCTGCCGCTGCGTCGGTACGTGGAGCGGCTTCGGCCGATGGTGATGGAGAGTATTCAGAGTCGGCGCCTGCACAGCGGCAGTTGGCGTCATCGGCATCAGCCGGTGTGGCGGCGCCGGAAACGAAGCATTTACATGGGACGGCGATTGTCGGGGCTGCAACCACTGCCGCTGCGTCCTCCACAGGGCAGCAGGCGGCAGCAGGTGGGTGTGGGCGCAGAGAAAATAGCTGATAGGACAAGGGAAATCGCGTAGGGATAAGAGGGCCCTCCATCCGCTGCTCGCGCTTGCCAGGGCCTCTATCTGCAGCATGAAGTCCTCCATCCACATATACCATATATGTGTGCACAATTTCGTATTTACCTAAGATGCCCTGAGACAATTCCTTTACCGGGATACCGGTACCCACCCTAAAGCCTATAGCACTGGGAACAACGGCATCCATACCCCGCACTGTCCTCACCCCATATTAATGAAATTCGGCTATGCGAATGGTTGCGAATGCCCTATGTTTTCGCAGTATGAGCCCATGATGCCCTCCGCTGGGCCCGGCACACTCTATCAGTACAACACCGGCCATTTCCGCCATTTTGACCGTTCCTCCCGTCCTCCCGACCGTAGCTCCCCCTCCTTTGCGCTTTGTCTGGGCATCTCACGTGCAGACCTATTGTCCGGTGGTGGTAGCAGCCAGGAGGGCAAAGCGCGTCTGTTCGAGATCAATCGCATCCAAGCCGCAATCACAGAGGTGAGGTGCGGATCAGGTGTTACGGTCATCATAGTGTGTGTTGAGGGGCCTTACGCAGTTCCGGGGAATAGTCGTGATGCCCCGGGGGTAGCCCGGTACTCCATGACGTCAGAAGTGATTGTGGACGTCCCCAGGCGGAGCTGCCGCTTGACTGTGGCCACCCCACCAGGGCCCCAAGCGAAATATGCACCTTCCATAAGCCCCACATAGCCCTCCTCCGTCGGCCTCCTTCCGGTTTCCGTTCCTTAAACCCGGTCCGGGCGGGGTCAGCACAGGTCATCTTCGCCTCGGACTCAGCACGTCTTTCGCTTCGCCGCCAGCAATATGGTCGATAGCATACACAATTACGGCTTCTCTTCTTTTTACTGCTTTCATTCGCGGCCTTGGCGACTACCTAGTTTACGTCACAGCTCATTTCCACTTTTCCTACTATGGACGGCGTCAACCGTCATTTGACCCTTACGGTTACTCCTCGTTTCTCCAGTATCAGCACCAGGATTCGTTGTTTTCAATTTCCTCCCCCTCCCCCCCTCCTCCTCCCCCTCCTCTCGTGGCAATCGTTGCGTGCCGCCCCCTCATTCGGGATCAGGGGGAACTCTTCCTTTAACCACATTACCTTCCATTGCTACAGCATGAATTGTTCTCTCGATGCCGTACCTTGCTTTGCTAACCACCCCGTTATTTCTGTTCCATCCAGGTGGTTAACAGTGGATACCTGGAGAGCGTAAAGGGTTTGCGGGAGACCTTGTTGGTGCAGGAGTGGGGGCTGCAGGCCAAGACCTGGGCGCAGAGGAGGTATGTTTTGTGCGAAGACTCCGCCGTTACCTGCTAGAGCCCAACCAGAGCAATAATTTCACCATGATGGGACGGAGAGGGCAAGGACGTGCCGACAATGGACAGCCCCAAAAAACAACCGCGATAATACAACAAAAACGTCCCAAGCCAGCACGGCCTGTAGCGCTACATGAACAACTTCGAACGTACCCACACCGACGTCACTGCGTCCCAAGAGGAGCCGCCCGGCTCCAGAATCATGGACGCTCGTCCTCCGTGTATTGCAGAAAAACTTTGTTTTCTTCTCAAGCTCAGAAAACCGATACGTTATTTCAGGGCATCAGGCGGGCTGTGGGAACAGGAGGTGGAGCTGCGGATACATGTGCTCTCAGCTCAATTCCAGTGCTGTCTCTGGGAGAAGATCTTTTGCGTGGCATTGGGTTGATTGTATTGAATTGATTTTCCGTGGCCCACTGGGTCCTCTGGGTTGGCCGAATGGACATGAAGTCAGGTTGCACTCGGGGCCCAATGACCAGGGCGCCCAAGTTGCCTTCTTGTGTTTGCTTGCGGCGGCTACGCATCCCCTGCGATAGCGCCAATCCGAGCCCTCATGTCTCTTGTACGAATGCGTTTTTTTCAAGTCGCGGCGTGCTTAACCCCGCCCCCTCAAAACCAATGCCTGTTTCCCGAGGTTATGGAAACGAAGGCGCAGGGTGTCAGCGAATCTCCCGCTGGCCTTGAGACCCACTTCACGCGCACGTGTTCTCTTTTCTTGCATCGACCAGGGGTGTCAGTGCCTTTGAGCAGTGGTGCGCTGAGCATGCCGCCGCCGAGGTATCATACGAAACCATCAGCGCCCTGTACAACGATCCGGACGCGCTGCATTTGTTGCCCACACCCCGCCTGCGCATGATGGCGCGAGCTATGATCGAACATCACACGCTACAAGTTTACGAAGAGGTATGGTACATCAGAAGCCGGTTGTCTCATGCATAGCACTGCCATATTTAAGTTGGATGTGTAAGGTGGATGTAGGAGATTGCGCTAGGGGGTTGGGGCGCTACCTCACACACGGGAACTCCCGGGGAGGGCCGAAGCGCAATATCATGGGGGATATCATGGCTTATTTGGTCATCTGTCACACCGTGGCTTCCGGATTAACGGCACGAAGTGCCGCATGAACCTCCAGCCCTGGATTCTGTGGCTGTGCCGGAAATCTGGAATTTGAACAGGCAGGTAACGCAAGTCTCTCCCGTTCCCTTGTACTCAGCCCGTCTCTTCATATTCCACCCCATATCGTTTCCCATGGAATAGGTGTTCCTCCGCTGTACCACGACGGCAGAGGGCCTGGCGCGGGTGGGGTTGGCTGACTTGCTTCCGCACACAGCGGGCGTGGGTCAGGTGCTTAGGGGCCTGCTGCCGGGAGGCCTGCCCTTCCTGGGTGCGGGCTTCTGGAGGAAGGGATTGCGATGGCTAATGCCGTTCGGTGGCGGGGGGCCCAACTAAGAACAGGGCAGATGTCCCGCGCGGCACGTGGCAGCGGCGCAGTCAGAGGGACCGAAGGAATGACCTTGTGGTATAGAGAGCTGTCTTTGTACGGAGAGGTGAGGTTATGCAGAGTAGGAAGGCGAGGGGACTGTGTAGTGCTGCAACGGAAGAGAGCCCTCTGCAGTGGTGAGGCTGCGAGTCCTGAAACGCACCTGAAACGCGAGGGTCTGGAGTTACGGCTGGCAGCCCGTATGCACATGCCTGTTGGTGGAGTGGATTTCCGAGTGGGAGTTTAGTTGTAGGCTGGGATGTGACGATCACGCGCATCGTTGAGCCAACGGCTAAGACGGATCCGTGATATGTCATAATTTGTCAGGGTTGTCAATGATATAGCCTGCAGTTGATTTATCGAAGGTTGCGCAACAGGAATGACCTTCCCCACACCGCAGTAAAACTCGTACGTGTCCCAGAGATGCTTGGGACGGCACTTGAGGCATCTAAACGTCTGAAGGGTTAAGGCTTGGCCTGGCAAGTGCGATGGATGAGTGAGGATGGGCAAGCACACGGTCAAGAAACAAACGGCTGGAAGTGCACACCAGGGAGCAAATGGTGGGATGGGACTGCGGTAACCCCACAGGTTCCGTACGCACGTGTGAGGAGTTAGTACACTTCCACGACGCCGGGGAAATGCGCGCAGCATACATGATGCTCACACCCACGAAGTTATATAGGCGGGGGTATGATGTGCATTTTCTCTGGGCGCTGCTGTGGCCCACCAAAGTGCACGTGACCTCAAACACAGCCACGCAAGAAAACAAGGCGCACGCTGCACGCCTGAAGTATACATAAGACATGTCCTCTGTGTCTGCATTCGTCCTACACTACGCCGGTCTTTGCTTTACCCGTCCAAACTGAGAGCCCCACCTCTCGTGTTCTGTGAGAACGGTCAAGCCCGGCAAGACATATCAAAAATATTGCGTCCTGTTTTCGATCACCACAACGAAATGTCGCCTACGCCCATTACCAACACAGCTGACGTTGTCTCTAACAATCGCCGTCGCCGCCCTAAGTGCTTGCCACAATGATGCGTAGAATGTAAAATAGGTACAAAGATATGGCCTCGATGCGATTGAAGAAAACCTCTCAAATGATAGTACAAACGACGCGACATCCGGCCAATGACTACGGTACAGTACGACAACTTAACAACGTCCAGACACACCTTAATTGCCATACGCATCACACACGCTGGACCTCTGACACGCAGGCGTGCCGCAAAACACAAGAGTGGCAGCAGAATTCATGCGGTTTCCTTGCAGCCAGCACATCCAATCCGCGGGCTATCGTTATACCAAATACAGCAGCTAAGAACGACCTACGCCGCTCCTTCTGGTCCATCATCACCCCAACACCACTAGCCCACCGTCGTCACCCCGACCCTTTTGCATCCCCCAAATTACATACATTTACATACATCCACCCTACATCCAACCCTTTTGCATCCGCCAGTTAGGGGATGTCTTGTCATTCCTCCACCCCGACCCGGCACTCGGGCCTTCTCTTTGCGCCCGAAAGTGCACGCCAGCCTCACACGCACATGAAACATGGCTGTTGCCGCCCACGGTCCGTCAACCAGTCACAGCCGCCGCAAAGCCACTTTGACGTCGTACCAGTCGTAATCGCAAGTCCGAAGGATGGTGCGTGATATACGGCGTCCCATGCTGCCGGGCTGCCGGGAATCGATGGCCCGTCCTTTCACGCGGCCTTCCCATCTAAAATCAAGTTCTATTAGCTCCCGCCAACCTGACAGGCTCTGCTCCACCCTACATGCTGCACACGTGACTCGAGAGATACAACCCATAAACTCTGGAAGGACACATACCCTCGCATTCTCGGTCACTCGTCGTGGTTCTTGCTCTCTGGCTCGCACTCTCTCTCTGGCTTACACGACACGGACAACAGGCTCCGTGCGCTGCCACTCTTGTCATAGCATCGTGTCGTCTGCCCTACTTGCAGAGCTCCCTTGTCCCTCCACGCTGGTTTCTTGACGCTATCAAACCGCTCAGCGGGCCATCTCCACCGGCAGTGCCCTCCCCGGCAGAAAACAAACTGATGCTACCGCTGGATCACAGATCGCGATCGGCCACGCACGTCATCCAGCAGCTTTCACCTTTCCAAAGACGTTCCGTCTCTTCTGGGACCACTACCGACGCCTCACTTGCCTCGAATACACTCCACGTCCAGCTCGCGCCCACGGGGGCACTTCCTCGTCTCTGCATGTCGTCGTCCTCACAATCGGCGGGGCTCCCTGCCAATCCCTCAGATCTCTCATCCCCCTCCTCAGGATGGATTATTGCGCATCGCTCTTCAGGAGAAGCCACAAGATGTTTCTACAAAAAATTGAATGGGACCACCCGGACGCACCACAAAGCCATCGCAGTCTCACAGAGCTGTTAGAATTCCCTGAAGGCATAGACACCTACAATCCCTTCACTCCAGTTGGGTTGCCAGATACGTCGACTCGCGCCTTCAGTGATTGGCCAGCGGGTACCTCGCCACACCTCACATTCCAAACAGCGATATTGGCGGTAAGAGCGCTGCACCAGCAGCGCTATTCTCTCCATTCAGGACCCGTCAGATGTCCAGAAGGACGCATTGCCCAAACCTCCTTGTAGAAAAGACGTCCCAAGTAAGCACGGTTGCGCCCTTACCTAACACCCCACTCATCCTGCAGAGATTCTAGGCCTAGACCCGAGCCCGTTTGGATTCCATCCTCGCCCTTCAGTAGTAGCCTTCAGAACTCGTGTAGCCTTGTGCAGCCTGCAGAACACATGAATGCGCTCCATCCACAGACAACAGGCGAGGTACCCATCCCGCACAACTGCCTCTCCAACACGATGAGCACGACTACCAATCTCAGCTAGTTGCGGCGAGTGCACCAGCTTCCCGCAGGGCAGAGCAAACAGGGGACGACCCCTCGCTGGCTGAACCGCGTGCCTTGCGTACAGTGCGCGGGACGTTGCTTCCCAGGGCACCACCACTTCCAGACCATGGCTTAAATACGGACTTTCTCTCTGGCCAGGATGACCAAGTCACCGTCATTGAGGACCTGCGGCCGGCCGGGACAACGGCCGGGACAAGAGCCCGGCAAGTCGCATCCGTCATGAAGTTCGCGGCAAGGTGGGAACACCAATAACATGGGGCATGCGCTGCTAGGACGCATTCAAATCACGATGCAGCACCGGGCGCAGTATGCGGACCGAAAGAAGCTTCACTAATTCAGATCGTTACATGCCTAGTCCCTGAAGCACCCCGTTCTGCAGCCCTCGCACCGTGTCCTCGGGCACCAGTCGGTTGTTGACGTTGATGAGCAAATTGACCCGGTAGCCATCGTAGCCCTCCCCCGTTGTAATGAGGCCCTTCTCTGCCACAATATTCCCTGCGGTCGTGCCCCGCGCGAAGTGCTCGATGCGGCCTCCGGGCCAGATCAACACCGACACCTCGTCACTCTGGTAATCAGCGGCTGCGTATTTGCCTGCGGAGCGAAAGAGACGGCGTAAAGGAGCGAGCTGTAAAGGTAATGGACAGGACGCCAGCCGCAGCGGGACGGGGATAGCCATGTGCTGAACAGCTCGGGAAGAACGAACGAGGATTGTGGTGCGGCAGCGGCGTAGAGGACCTTTGTCCAACTTCCTCGTCCGAATCCCACTTACCAATCGCCCCCTCTCCCCAAGCAATCATGCTCCGCAGCTGCTGTGTCTTCACAAACATAACCCGCATCTGCTCCCGTAAGCGCCGCTGCTCTGTCGAGGACGACTCGGCAGCCAACACCTCCTCATCAACCGAATTGCGAAGTGCGTCACCACCCGCGCCGCTAGAGGCAGAAGCACTAGCGCTAGCACCCTCGGCGCTGTCGATTGCTGCTGCTGCGGCGGCATTGATGGCTTCCTCACTGGCCGCCGCCGCCGCCGCGGCCTCCTCCTCCGCCTGCTTAGCTTCTGTTGCTGCCACTGCGTCCTCCTCGAAGCCCTCGAGCAGAGTGATGGTCTCGGCTGGTATAAGGTAGCCGAGGTGGTCGCGGCGGTGGTACCTGTCAGCGGTAAGGGAGGCGAGTCGAGGGAAGCAGGGAATTACAGGAGCCGTAGGAGACGGGACACTTCCCACGAGGCCGGAGGGAGAGGCGAAAATTAGGAATAGCTGCAGCTGAAATCCAGAGCTATAATGTATCAAGCAAGGGGAGGGGAGCACCACTCATGGCTGGCAGACAGCCCCCTGGGACCTGGCGCCCATGAGGCATAACTCGGGTTTGCAAGTGGAGACCCAGCGACGCAGGCGCCGTTAAGAGGCACCATGCCGTATACGGGTCAATAGTTAGGCAGGCTATTAGTATTAATGGAACGTTTCGACTCAAAACATTCTCAGAAAATGCGTTCCAAATGGTTACCTGGTTAGGAACAAAATCTCCCGCCGACACCTCACATCCATCTTCTCATACTCATACTCTTATATCAAACTCCGCCAAGATGCTAAACACAACGCACTTGCCCACCTCTGAATATGTACAGATTTATGACTCTAAACACCCACACCCGGCCATTATGCAGATACGCGCAATCAACCACTCACACCTTTTTCTCGAACTACATGGCTCATCAAATGGAACCCCCCCAATTCCGCTCCATCCGTCTCTACCCCCCTCTCTCCAACACCACATCTGCCCGCATCTATTATCACATGGCGCTTACAACCCACCGTCCATCGTCGCACTTGACGAACTCCTCCAGCCGCAACACCAGATCCCCATGGCCCGGCACCTGCCAGCCCTTGGTCCGGGTGTACGACAGCAAATCAGAATAGAATCCGTACTCGGGTAAGCGCGTAGGGAAGGGCCGAAAGGTGCTTCCCAGCTTCACAGCCGCAATCAGCCGTTGGCCCTCGTCCTGGCGTGACACCACTACACCGTACCTGGATAGAGGGGATATGCGAAGGGACAGAAGATCTCATCATTTGGGGTACGTCCGGGTGCTGCATAAAAGACAAAGAAGTCTCCGGTCGTCTGCTAAATGTCTGGATTTCTGAGTTCAGGGGAAAAGGCTCAGCGGGACGTCCTTTGGGGGATGCCCGACAGGTGGTTAAGGGCGGCAGTGGAGGCAGAGACAAAGGCAAAGGCGGAGACTGGCAGACAGCCAAACAGCCACTGGCCCATGTGCCAGACCGCTCACGACACCTGATCTGCACCAAATCGCTAACGCAGACGCACTGACAGCCGCAACATCTCCGAGCCACCCAGCATAAGTTGACAGCGGCAAGCCAGGAACACGGGAAAAATGTTGACACGTTTACCACGCAGCACACATATAATGCCCTTGTCCCTTCAACACCTCCATACCCATCCCTGGACCCACATAGCACCCACCCCACCTCAGCTTGTCCTTCGAGACCTTCAGCACGGGCTGACCCAGGTAGCCCTCCGGCAGCTTCTCCAGCGCAGGTCCGGTTTGGCTCGGCCCCCTGGCCCTCCCACGTCCTCGACTCGGGTTCTGCAGTACCGGTGTGTACTCCTTGTAAACCCAGTGGGCCGCAGCGCCGTACTCCGCGAGCTCGTGCATGGAGCTGGTCTTGATCTGGACCTCCATGGGAATCCCGCCCGGGCCCCGGACAGCTGTACGGCCGAGGATGGTGGAGGAAGGCGGGGAACGTGGACAGGATGGCGTGCGATAAAGCGACAGGGATACATTACAAACAGACCAAATTACGAGCAGACAGATAGATACATATAGGTAGATAGATAGATAGATAGATAGATAGATACACACAAATTACCGGTAACATCACCTTAACAGCTTTACATCACGCCACCCTCGCCATCGACATCCCATGAAGCAGCTCCTTTAACCAGCAATACACACACATCTTACCAGTATGTAGCGCCTGGTAACCCGACTGCTTGGGGTTTGCTATGTAGTCATCGAACTCGCGCTTGATCGGTTTCCAGATGGAGTGGACAGCACCCACCAACCGGTAGCAGACCTCCACCGCCTCCTGGAGGCTGCTCCCCTCGCCGTCGTCCACAATGACACGGAGTGCGCGGGAATCGTACACCTATCTCATTTTGCGCGGGGCCATGCGGGAGACGGGAGGAACGGGGGATGGTAGGGTGTGGCAATAACGTAAGCGAGGGAAGAAGGCGCTACACGACTCTAAAGATAAGCGAACGCAAAGTCCTATTCCTCAGGTAACACATTGAAACTCCATTCGCAGGAATACCACGGCGGGGTTGTGCGATGGCCAACTGCAGATGCGGAATCTCACTGACCCCATCACATCCCGGGCACCCGGGTGTAACACGTTTGCGAACCCCTTCCTGACGCCCCGCCCTCCTTCGTGGAGATTCATGCTTGCCCCCCCCCCTTCCCCCTAAAACACACCTGTGCCACCGCCACGTTCTTGCGGACCATCTTGCGATACACGCTGTTCAGGCTCTTGAGACGGCCCTGAATGTTGATCCCCAGGCCCCCCGCTTGACTCCGAATCTGGATCTCGTTGTACAACAATGCGGCACACTCGTCCAGTACCTCCAGGCCTCGACTACCGTACGTACGTTGTACCATGTGATAAAAAAGCCCACAGACGCGACAGGCGTCACAGAGAAAGAAAGGGGGAGGAGACTTTCGTAAGCATAGAAGGACCGCTATGGGGGCATGGACGGGGTTTGGCATCCGGGAGGAAAGGAGCGTTGATACAGAAATTGGAAGGAACTGAAAGGATACAAACGGCATACTCGGCGAGGTGAAGGGAGGTGAAGGGAGGGGAGGGAGGACAGCGGACCTGCTTAAAGGAGCCCAGGTGTGGTGCAGGAGAAAACCGAGCTGGATAGCCGTCACCCCATTTACCCGCTCACCGTGTGCTGCTGGCCAGTCCCCTCAGGCTCTTAAATCCCACACTCTCAAAGGGAACCACCGTAGACAAAATTAGCTTGAGCCGCTCCTGCTGCGGACTCAGCGGGCTCAGGGGCAGCGGCGGTGGGGGCGGCAAGTCGCTGAGTGCCGTGCTGACGGTCGCAGCAACAGCGTCATCGGTTGCTGCTGCGTCCGCGTCCGCAGTAACGGTGTTTGCCTTGGACGCTGCGCTCGCCGCCACCGTACCCTGCTGTGGCGATTGGAGTTGCCGCTGCTGGTTGGAGCTGTGGACCTGTGACTGCTGGGCGGGACCGCCAAACAGTGGCTGCGATGATGGAGACGACAGCGACGACGCAGCCGATGTGGTGGTTGCTTCAGCGGGGAGAGATGAGGCGGAGGGGGATGCACTGGGCTCCATGAGTTTTAGGGATGTTGAATCGCTGCTGCTGCTGCTGCTGCCGGCAGCAGTGGCGGCGGCCGGTGCCTTCAAACCAAATGGCAAGTCCATGTTGTCAAGGAGTAGCGGTCCATCGACGGATTCGAGTGTCCCGTACGATGATAACGTAAACATCGTCTCCGATGCAGTCGACACCCCGGGACCCGCTGCGAGATCAGCACCGCCGTCGCGGCGGACGCCGCCAGCGCCAAGGCGAAGTCCCCGGCCGCTACTACCCTCTGTACTGCTCTCATTACGAACTGCCGGCGCACCGCTGACGCTGTGGTGTTCACTGGATGCCGACCAAGTCCAGCCGGCGCTCGCAGGAGCAGCTGGTGGGAAAGTGACATCCCCCGATGAGCCCGTGTGTGGGAAGCTGCGGGACGATGGTGCCGATGTCGCCGCCACTGCCGCAGTCCCAGAGGTAACAAAAAGCTGCGCGGGTGAGGGCGCATCGGCCCCTGCCGCACTGCTGCCGTCATCTGCCAGCTCGCGTGACAAGTCTAGCGACACAGAGGACGAGGGGTTTGGATCTTCTACTGCCGCCGCCACGGCCACTGCAGACATTGCTGCGGACGTGGGCGTGCCGATAGGGCCCCTCACTCGGTCGTCATCACGTGAGTCCACCTGTAAAACCGCCACAGTCGACGACGAGGCCACAGCTGCTACAACGAGAGCTGGAACCACTGGCGCTGGAGGCTGAGGGAAAGGAGCTGCCGCCGCCGCCACTGCCGCCTGCGCCGCGCGCTCCAGCACCGCTGCCGTCGCAGGCTCCGGACCTTCCGTCACGCGCTGACTTCTTCCAATCTGCCGCTGCCGCCGCCGCACTCGTGGGTTTCCATATCTGCTCACAGAACCACCACTGCCGCTGCTTGACGCTGCCGCCGCCGCTGCCGCTCGGACGCCCGCAGCACGCGTGTAATGCCGTACGGGCGCCTCTGGCCCTGAAACCTGCACAATCCGCAGCCCTAGCCCGTCCCTGCCGCCTCCTCCGCCCAGGCCCAGACCTGGCGTCGTCGCGTCGTCCTCCAGCTGTTCCTCTACCACGGCCAACGTGGGCAAACTCCACAGGCGATCCAGCTCAGCCCTCAGAGTGCAATACGTGCTGGGCTGAAGCACAGCGAAGCACAGATCCTCCATCTCCGACTGCGGCGATGAAGACAGCAGATCCGCCGGCGACAAACAAACAGGCGTACAGCAGACGGACAGTATTTTGGGAAACCGATGGTTGTACGCAGGCGGTTCCAAGCAAGCGGAAAGAGGGTGTACGGTTTCACATTTGAGTGACGGAATCAGAAAATCTTTCAACATGTGCAGATATCAATTAATGTATGAAGCTGTTGTTCAAAGTCCAAAATATTTAGTCAGGCAAAGCTTGCATGGAAGCTGCAGGAGGAAATAACTCTCTGCGCACCTCCCGCTCACCTCCGTATCGCTGAGCAGCTGAATAGCTCGCGGCTGCGACGAGTCCTCCTCCATCTACTCACCAACGACCATTCATTCAAACCCACCTCGCTGCACCGCACAAGCCGGGGAGCTAAGCTATTTTAGTTCCCCGGCTCTTGCCAGGAATCTTCAGGAAACCCTGTGCCCACCCCCATCTCCACAAGTCTACCTCACCTTCAATCCATCCCAGCCCAGAGACTCGGCCATGCTGCACCACACCTCCAGCGTCTCTTCCGCCACACTGCGTTGCTTTTCGGGGGCCAGCACATAAACTGTGCGCATGTTATGCAGCCTGTCCGCCAGCTTGACAAGGATGACCAGGGGCTCCTCGAACGCCAAGTCCACAATCAGCTTGCGCAGCTGCTTAAAGTGGTCAGGGGAGTACTGGGCCCAGCCCTGGCGGGATAGGGTGGAAGCGTTGGTGAGGAGCAGGCCGGGAAAGCTAACCCCAGCCCCCCAGTCTAACTTCATAATGAGAAATCGTAATTCTGCGACTGTTACATTGCCTCGCGGTCGTGCCCAAGGGACGTTCGGACGCCATGCAGCGCGCGGCGGTGTGGTGGTTCTTCAGATTAAGGACATAGGGCAAGGGGTTGCTGCGGAAAGAGATGATGGTAAACACATCAAAAGATAAGTTCAGCAGCATCTCTGCACTAACTCTGCATTTGCAGGAATGAGATGCAGAAATTGAGAATGCCTTGGAAGGCCGCATGCTAGTGCACCGACAATATAAACATGGCAGAAAAGGGATAGGGATACTCTCCAAGCTCATTGGAGTAGCACGCTCTCCCCAACCCAGCGTGCTCACCTGTCGTTTTCCCCGCCGAAGCAGTTGGTTCATCTGACTGAGTTTGGAGACCTGGTTGACCAATCCCGCCACTCGGTGCCCAAACGCCTGCTGCATGGCCGACAGATCAGTTGGCGTGTCGTCGATAACATCATGCAGCACAGCCGCCATGATGCAGGATATATGACTGCAGGAGGCAGAGAGGGCACGAGCCGGGACGGCTGAGCCAACTAGGGAGTGAACTGCGGGCGCATCCCTGACCAAGGATGGGTGGACTCTGGTGACACGATACCCTTATAGATCGAAATTCTCCGGTGCGGGCTTAGGATGCGGATCTGTGGATAGCGATAACGGAGCGTAGCAGAAGGTGATAGGTACACAACAAACAAAGCGTGTGCCAGAACAAATGGTGTGCTGCACATAGTGCATTCGGTCTCTATCTCGGCACACCCCTGCTCTCGACAACGCTGTTGTTGTTGCCGCCGTATCGGAGCCAGCTCAGGCACTGCGCAGCCACGCAGAGCAAAAAGAAGCCGTACCCAAAGCTTCCGCCTCTGCGACCGCATGCGTGTGAGATAGGCATAGGCTAGCAACGGCCTCCCTGAGCGGCCCGTGCGCCGCTGAAGTACTCATTGAGGTTGCCGCCACGTTGCTGAATCAATAAAACAGTACGGGCACACGCACGGGCACAAGACGCGGACCGGGTCACCATCGCTCACCGCTCCTGCTCTGCTGCTGAGTGCGCGGGCGGCAGGCATGCCTCTACGATGAGCGCTGTTTCGATGCAGTGCGTCACGTAGGGCTCTCCCGTCTTGCGGCGCTGGTGCGCGTGGGCATCGGCCGCGAAGCCCACTGCAGCCAGCACAGAGGGGTGCTGGAAGAAGCGGCTGTTGGTCACGTCTACGCCGTGCAGGTAGGTGCGGGGCTGTGGGAGCACGGGGAGGAGTGATGCGGGACAAACAGAAATAGGAGCTGAGTCGAGCAGTAAAGCCAAATAGGTATGGATAGCGTGTTACGAAGCGGGCCTACCAGGGCGCACCTGTCAGCTTTCCTGTCCATCTTAAAAAATAGGTCTGGGCTCCTTTTGCCGGCCACCTATCGCCGGGCACGCAATCCCCTTTCACATAGTTAAGCTAGTATTCTTTGAATTTCCTCAACGCGACGATGAATGACAACAAATTACAGCCTCGTCGAACCCCAGCTAGTCAGCTTGCTTGGATTATTTAACACCCAATCTTTTGGACGCGGGGCATTTCGTTTCGGTGGTCTTCGGCCCACCTTAATGTCGCGGTTCCCAACCCATGCGGCTCAGGTATTAACAACACCGTTGTCACTTTCTGAATTGCCGCTCCCACGCGATATTAGGTAGGTAGGAGTGACGTGTGGGTAGACAACCCTTCCCCCATCACACACACTCATGCGCGCAAACCGACCCAGGGACATGCACGCTGTTAGTCCACACCTGCACTTGCTGCGCGCGACGGTCAAAGTTAAAGAACTCCCCCAGCACTGCCATCAGGTTGTATGACAGGGCGCCCAGAGCCACAGATAAAGCGCACAGAGTCGTGAACCACAGGCTGGCCCCGTGGTAGGCACCTGAAATGAGGATTCAGGCGGTGTGGCTACAAAGCGTTTCCGCAAACGAAAAGTGACAGGCCTAGGCCAAGGGCAGCAAAGGTGTGACATGCGGCTGCCAGGGCGTCACGAATGGAGCGTGCGACAGAAGGGGGGTGCAGCACAATCTGTATGGAGCCACTGCTCAATACTGCGTCCGGGCACTGATCCCTGTGGTATCCACCACGGGAGAGAGAAAAAGCTGAGGCGATTATGACGGACCAGGCGAAACGAATCAGAAGTCAGTTGTTGTCAGTTGCTACATTAGGCCATCGGAGAGGAGCAAGCCAGGGAACCGGAACGCAGCACTGGTGATGTCGTTTCCTTTGGGCTGTCTTCTTTAATGTTTTGGAACCTAGACGTCCCATGCTGGATGCAAACGATAGCCTGAGAAATTTACTTCACAAACAGAACCCGGGGGCTTTTGGTGGCCGTCGGGAAAAGAAAGCTTCCGGACCCGCCCGTGGGGCAGCGCGCGGCTCCGGACGCTGCGCTACAAGGGCGAAATGCAAAGCTGTATAATGCGACCCCATGAGGGTCTGCAAGACGACATGAATGTTATAAGATACAACAAATCAATCGGAATGCAGGGTTTCGGCAGGCCTTTAGAATGATGGATTGCTCATCTGGACGGGTTTGTGAACCCTTAACAACTTGCCTGAGGTTACTGTGTGGCTCCATCCCACTATAAGCGGAACTCCAGACGCCAAGGAAAGATGCGCGTGAGGTGCAGCCCTGCTGGTGGGCTGTCGTCGCGGTAAAGACGCTCTGCGAAGCCAAGCATTTTGCGAACACCGTGACCAGCGATTTCTGCTATTGCTGCCAACTGCGTCCTTGTGCTCAAGCGTGTGCACCATTGGCGGTCGCGAACCTGAAGGTGTGGTAAAACCTACTTACTACTAGGGCCGCGAATACATGTGGCCTGACATTTTCCAACAATCCTACATTATTACAGACATGGCAGACGCATAACAACTGTGTGTCCGAGTCTGACCGCAGCTATCGTATGTGCACTATACGCAAGCGTGTTACTGAGACGCGTTCTACTTGTGTGTGTGTGTGTGTGTTCGCGCGCAATGGTGTAAATTTAAAGAACGGAGATTTTTGTATGGTCGAAAGTCACCAGCATTTCTGCGTTTGACAGGGCACGGCTGCTCATTACATGGCCTGGACAAGATGCAAGGCAGTATTGGCTTCCGACCAATGCAATCAAAAGCACTATACATACCGTAACCTCGTTAAAATTTCTGTTAACCTTGCACACATCGCAGAATGAAGGGAAGTACGAAGCGGGCACCAAATGGCTGGTCGGCGGAGCAGTTACATGAGCCGATCAATGCGGCGAAGAACCCAATGGTCCGCGTTGTTCCCCACATGACCATAGTGTCTCCCCAGAAATGTAAGGCACGCTTCGCCTTATCCTAGCTCTGCACTCTCGTCATAAATGCCATCCACCTCCACCAGTCAGCTACTTCACCGGACGGTAAGCATCATCGGCCCTACTACCAATGGTTTTTAACCCACACCTCACGAAAGCCCTAAGATGGACAGTCGATCTAAGACGGCCGGTCCAAAAATCGTATTCAACTCCAAAACCTGCAAACGACAAAGAATACACTGCCTATGTACACGTTCGACCCTCGGACGCGGACAAGTACACAACTCAGCGGGTTTGGTGGGTTTGCAGTCCGTCACCTGCCTACCTCCGCGACGGCATCATGCAGTTAGTAACGTCTTCTCTCCTGCAATGGGAAATATGAGTACTTCCACTGAAGCACACTGCCGTTCCAACGGTATTAGGAGATAACGGTTACGGGCCAAAGCCTGGTGGACTCAAGCACGACCCGAATTGGAAGCCGAGTTATCTGCCCCATACGCATGAACTTCCCATTGATAACAGGCGCTATGCACAAACGATAAAACCACGATGGGCTCGTTGCAAGTCACTGTCATGAAAGTGCCCCGTCCATCCACATAACCAAACTATGAACGGTAAGTGCATGCCATGTCCCGCCAGCACTCACCAGCGCAAGGCACGAATAGGTCACCTGGGCTGCTGCAAATCCTGCCAAGGACCACGGCCTCTGCAAGCCGAATTGCGGTTAGGGTACCAACGCTCCGTACTTACCTCGAAATAGCCGTCGCGAGGGCGGTCGCGGTAGCTACTGCCGCTGGCGTATGATCCTGACCTGTAACCGTCATCGCCACGCCGGTCATACTCACGCCGGTCGTCGTAGCTCCGACCCCTACCACCATCTTCATAGCCGCGGCCTCGGGAGCCGTCATGACCACGCCCGCGGTAGTCGTCATAGCACCGGCCGCGGCCGTCATCATATGCCCTGCTCCGTCCGTCATCATATCCCCTGCCGCGGCTGTCGTAGCCCCTGTCGCCTCGCCTGTAGGTCAAAATGGCGAAGTTAAGTCATCTGCCATCAACCAGAAGAGCATGTAACGAGTTGCTTTATTCGAAGTTCAATACTCCACAAAATACCATACATCAAATCACCACAGTTCGTCGAAGCCCAAGAGGTGGAGTATGACATGCAGTCGAAAATTAGGCTAGCACAGATAATACCTCCGAAATACAATCCTTTAAAATCAGGTCATTGAAGTATGTTCCAAGCTTGAAAACCCCCCAATAATCAACATCAAAGCATGCCCATGGCAGACGGGTCGAGCACATGATGGTACCAGTTGGACAAACTCGCCTGCTATCGACCTCTCGCCCGCTGTCATTCCGACGGTCATCGTAGCCGGCACTGCGGCCCCGGCTCTCGTAGCCACCCCGATCGTCATATGAGCCACGCTCCCGGCTGACATGCTCTCGCCTGTGTACCGCGAATATGGAAACACGGGCAACACATACATGACAAAAATAACAGGGCAAGAAAGCGGAGCGATTTCGATGCAAGGGCATAAGCAAAACCGTCAACCGGGTGGCAGCAGCTGTCCCTCACCTGACTGGCGATCGCTCCCGCTCACGGTGGCTGGGTTCCTCCCCGACCTGGGGAGGAGCGCTGCGCTCCCGTACTGTCGGCTCTGGCTCACGTGACCGTGACCGCTCAAACTTGTTCTGAAGCTCCGCATACTTTTCCCGTATGGCCTTCCAGCCAAGGTACTGCTTGCCCGTCAAGTGTTCCTGGACCAACAGGAAACCAGGCGAGGCAGAAAGCTTTTGAGCCAGTGCACCGACATGTTGAAATTTACGAGTGCAAACGCCTTTGCAAAATACACTACCAATGCGTGGCAGTACCACCAATGCAATGGCGATGTCGGCACCCAAGTACCCCATGCACTTTGCCCTTGCAACACTTTGCTGTCAACATCCGACCCCCAACACGGCCCGATCCCATGTGGGAATGAAATGCTCATCTTGACGCACGCTCCCTGTACAACAAGCAGGGCACCGGTACCCTAAGACCATGCGGGCGCGCGTGTCCGAGCCAGTCCATACTTACCTGCGCAGCCAACATGCTTGGGGTCGGCTGGGACGAGGAACGTACCTGCCGCCGCTGGTCATTATCCGTACTGTTGATGAAGACACCACAGATGTCGCACACGCTCATAGTGCGTTCGGGAGCGGTTAGGTTTCGGTGCAGGCGATCATGCTGCGCTTGCATTTCCTGGGCCTGCTGTGCCAGCGCCATGGAAACATCCACGTCGCCAGCCTCACCGGCTTCCTGGCTCTTGTGGAGGAGCTCTGAATCACAGTAAGGAAACAATCGCGGCATCCAAGTCAATGCTCTCTGGCTCAGTTCGCAGCGTCTGGAGTCCGACACGGCACCCCTGAAACACCTGGGACCCCACCTTTCATCCACTTCCCCTTGCCTTCACCCTCCTCAACCAGTACCTTTCGCCTTGGCCTGCATCTCTGCTAAGCGAGTCGCGTCATCTGGTTTTAGGGGACGAGCGCTGCTTTCGGCTTCTGCTCGCTCCTTGGACTTGGCAATCTTCCGGTCCATCTCCCGAATAAGATCTTCAAGAACCTTCATGAGCCGCCGCTCGTACCTATACAATTGCATCTAATGAGCTTCAACTCTTCCCCTCCGTGACCAGCACAACAACCTTAGGGAGGGAGGCATCCTACCTTTCGTGCTCGCGCGGGTCCTGCTTATCGTATTCTGCCTGCAACTCCGGCCATCCTATGTGGTCCTCATGCAGCTCATAAGGACATGGTCCTGCAGTAAGCATACGCACGAGACAATCGCACCAAGCCATTGCGAAATCTTCACCGAAATAGTTATCCTCACCTAGATCGCTTCGAGTATTCTTAAAGAGACCATTTGGGCAAAGGCCCGCCAGCGCATACTTGCAAACTGTTGGGTCATCAAAACGAATTTTCCTATTCGACCGCTGTCCCAAGGGCACGTTCCTCTCTTTTCCCATCAGCTCGTCCAGCATAGCACGCATGGCATCCACCATTTTTGACAGCTGTAAGAAACAATCTCCAGGACAAGGAATTAGGCTATATTGCCGTCGCAAGGTATCCTATCGTTATTCGCTTCAATCCTTATAATTTACAGGTGTAAACCGTCGTCTACAATTCCAAACGGACAATTCGTTGGTAGCTTGTCGACGCCGCCTATTAGTACGACTTTTCGTACGGTAAACCAAATGCCGCTGACAGTGCGTACCCTACAATTCATTACCACCGGCACATTAATTTAAGGGAGATGTGACAAGGTCAGTGAGTACATGTACCGAAACTATGAACACGGTGGCAGCGCGATAACGTTGGGTTCACAGGACAAGTAAAACAGGTTGCCAACGAACACACTTGTGCACGCAGACTCGACATTGTGACATTATGACCATGTATCAGGATATGCCAGCACGACCTAGCATGTGTCTGGCACGATGTGTATAAAACGGGGCACTTGCCTTCGGTAACAGGACGTCAGGTATGACAGCCGGCGGTGCAGCACCTTGACATCGCCACGGAATCTCCATGAGCAGCAACTTTCCTAAAATAGAGCTATACAGGTAAATAACAAAACATACCTGATGTTTGGCTCTTGTTCGCAGTGCATGTTATAGCACACACCCTCGTGGCCAAATGTCTGTAACAGCGTATCAGTTAATAAGCATCATGTTTTCCCGCCGGACTACGCGGCCCCGACCGCCGCACAGGTTGCATTTGCACACCTATCGTCTCGAACACTAACCCTCCCACGCACAAGACATCAAACTGAATGGCAACGTCGCATCGTCTTTAATTTGAGTCGCACCAACTGACATGTCCTTCATCCCAGTCCCTTCAACGTAAGCAATCATCATGTGTTGAAATACGTGGAATTTCGTACGAATCCCTGTTAGAAGCGAAAGCCCCCCTTCCGGGGTATTACTTCTTTCTTCCTTCTCATTCTCTTTATACACGTATCGCTCATCTCAACACTCCGTACGTAGTGCCTATGTGGTAATCCGTACTTTACGAAAGAGTCTTCCTCTGTCGGGTTAACTGATAGAGATCACCCGATTTTGTGAACAAGATACTGCAGGTTGTAAGCACGTCGCAGATACGGAAATCCGGAGCCGGCAGCATGCAGGACCATGTTATGTAGGAAACATGCCAAGATACGCATTAATTCCTTTTTTGCCTGCCTATAATGAGTATGCTGATCAGCCTAGGGAGCGATGGCTAACCTCCCACCATTTCATCCAAGCCAGACCCATCCGCAGTTAAGGATCGCTTTTGCCTTTCCCCTCTTCTTATTCCTTCGCACTCGTCGCTTGCTCCGGTCGTCCCAAATTCGTCGTCCATAGTCCCCCTCAAGTTCAGCTTACCTTGCATTCTGTTAACAGCCCTTCAGGTTCCACGCCATGAAATTCCCACCTCAATTTATGCATGCAGCAATTAATAAAGCATAGTGTGACGGTTGTTGAGGTTATGGGCAAAGCGTGTATATCACAGAAGAGCTCGTGTTCCTCCTTCCTTGGTTCAGCGCTGGTCCACTTCACGCGCCAGTTCCTTCGTTGTGAGCCTTGCTATTTGCGAAGGTCTGGGACAGTTTCCGCTCGTTAAGGTGGTCTGTGAGCCAACGGTCACGTCAGTATCCCCTTCGCTGCAAGCCGACCTTACAATCTCCCACTTCACTGATACATGTCCACCCATTAAAATCACACGTGCCATACTAGTTGTAAAAGGGTATTAGTGCATTAGTGTTTCTACAAGGGTCAACTTGTGTGGGCGAGCAATGTGCTCCCTGCGCGGGAACACCGATGTCATCACCATGTAAGAACCCAGGGAGAAGACGTGGCGAAGACTGGACGATAAGATAATTGCCGTCATTTAATAATAGTATCACAGTGGAGCTCGACCAGCTCAAGTGAAATGCCCTAACGAGCGTCTTCCAAACTCTTACTGGGCCAAGCAACTCCCTGGATGGCTTACTGGACAAAGCAACGCCCTGGCTTTACAGCTTCAGCCACCACACGGGTAGCGCTCAACATCTTACTAAGCCGTGATCAAACCTTGTTGAAGTTCTTACTATATGAGACATCCGCAGCCTGGTTCGTCACCCCCATGAGGCGCATTGAAAGGGTGGTTAGTTGGCATGACCTACCAGGCCTCTGGGAGGCTAGCGTCGCGCCACGAAAGCAAGCCGCGACTAGAAATCTAGACCCACAGCGCAAGCAATTTTGCAATACCGGTCAGCAAAGGATGGGAGGGTTTTGGAGGTTTTTTACCTTCACGAAATACCGTTCTGGAGGTGGAGGTGGAGGCAAGGGATAAGCCGAGTATGAGCAGAGAGACCGGTGTTTGCTCAAGTGCTATGGGGTATTGGGAATGCCAAGCAACGCGCGCGCTCAGCTTAGGGGCACGAGGCATAGAGATTTCAACCTTCCAGTTCCCCATGGTGAGGGGGCCGTGTGCGCTTTGCCCCGTAATCCCTCTGACCGCTGAGGTCCGCTGAAGTAATATCTGACTTCTGTATGGACAATCGACAGACGTATTGCATGAATGCAGAACGCACGTTAAGCATACCTGCTTGTGATCGAGACGCATCTCGTCCAAGCTTGTCTACAGCGCTCCTTATACTAATTGCAAAGCCTAAATGACTGAATCCGGTCCAACCAGATATTCTACACAGTAAACAAGCACAAATATTTCGTCGGGAATGAAACCCCGACTCACATCGACCAATAAACAGTTAGCTACTCACGAACTCCAAACAAGTGATGGCATAATGTCATGAATGAAGACCTCAGGTTATTACTACATGCATGCATAACTAAAAATCGCATCTCGAAGGATATAGCTGGCCCAGTAAATCGAACAAATCCTCGAAACGACAATAAACAGGTAGTGTACAACACGCTCGTACAATTGCAGGCATTTTGTGTCCTGAGCGCGATCTTATCGGTCCTTTCCCAATTACGCCACCGGCAGGAGTTGCCTACCTAGATAGCAGCAAAGATGGGTTACGTCAAGGTCGTCAAGACCTCGGCCTACTTCAGCCGCTTCCAGGTCAAGTACCGCCGGAGGCGCGAGGGCAAGACCGACTATCGTGCCCGTCTGCGCCTGGTTAAGCAGGATAAGAACAAGTACAATACTCCTAAATACCGGCTTGTGGTGCGCTTCAGCAACCGCGATGTCACTTGCCAGATTGTCCGCTCCACCATTAAGGGCGACATCGTGGAGGCTGCTGCTTACGGTCACGAGCTGCCCGATTACGGCCTGAAGGTTGGCCTGACCAACTATTCTTCGTGCTATTGTGTGGGCCTTCTGGTTGCCCGCCGCATTCTTACAAAGTTCGGCCTGGACAAGCATTATCCGGGTCAGGAGGAGCCCGACGGCGAGGACTTCAACGTTGATCCCGTCGAGGATGGCCCGCGCCCTTTCTATTGCCTTCTGGACACTGGTCTGAAGCGCACCTCAACTGGCTCCAAGGTGTTCGCGTGCCTGAAGGTGCGGATGTGGCGGCGGCGTATCATTTTGACAACCCAGTACACGTATAATTTATGAAGTTCACCTCTTTTAATGTATTATTACCGGCCTACATTTCCTAAAGGGTGCTCTGGATGGCGGCCTGGACATTCCCCACAACGAGAAGCGCTTCGTGGGCTACGATCGCAGCGGCAAGAAGTTTGATGCTGAGGTCATGAAAAAGTACATTTATGGTGGTCATGTGGCTGAGTACATGGAGGAGATGGAGGAGGAGGAGCCGGAGAAATACACCAAGCACTTCTCTAGCTTCCTCGAGGAGGATATCAGCGGCGGTGACTTGGAGGACCTGTACATGGAGGTGCGGCCCCCAAATGGGGGGACGTGCTACGTTGATGGGATGGGTATACGTATGCGGGGAACTTCGGCGGCAAACACCTTCTCCGCTGTCCTGAGTGCGTCGCAGGGAGTCCAGCAATCAAACTTGATATCCCCAAGCGGGAATGACATGCGCTAAAGAGGGGTACATGCCTTCATTCCTGTTCAAGGGGACCAAGAAATGCGTTTTACCATAACATCTAGATAGACGATTTCAGCGTCCATCTGGAGTCCTTGGGCATTGCGGGTCATTTTTCGCTGCGCATATTGCGGTTGAGCATGCATTCCCTATATGCTGTCGGGCTGACTCGACTAATCAGCATTCGCTCTATTTTGACAGCCTAAGGTCCCCGTCACCGCGCACCATGAATCTTTGCAGCTAAGGACAGGTCACATTTTTGCTGGCTCCACCATTGCAATGGCGCCGAACATGCTGTATAGGAACGTACCCAAACATGGTGTATCCGTGTGGGTACCCAAGGCACTGTGCTTACAACTTGATTGTTGTGGTCAGCTGTCCCCCTCCCCGACGGGCGCCTATGAGGCTGTCCGGAGGAGGCAGGCGTTACGGCGTATTGCCTCCGTGATCCTGCACCCGATCCCGTGTGACTTCGGAAGTGCACCGGAGGGCCCGATTAGTACTGGTCTTGACCTCGCTGTCGGCCGGGAACCCCGGGTGCTGTAGCGTCTTGTTCCGATGCACATGTTCAGAGTTGGTTGCGTTCTCATGGCCGTGCGTCCCTTTAATCTTCGGAGCATCAACATCTGGGCTCCTCATATCCTGTGTCCCAGAGGTTTCTCGCCCAATTTCTTCTCATCGGTGCTGACTTTGTTGGCCCAGGATTGATCATTTCAAATACAGTGTAGTCAATCCAGTGAATCATTGGCACCCCCATGACTTCGTCCTGGGTTATATCTCCAGCTCGTCGACACCTCTACCGTCTTGAGGCTAGTGGTTTATTGTTTACCTGCTCTCCTATCTCCTGTCCACGCACTGGGTACCCTGCTTCCGTGTCGCCCTCTGGTTGGATGCGGTGATTTTCTGATGCCTCCGGGGGCACGGGCCGCAGGTTCACAAGAACATCCGCGAGAACCCCCTCAAGGAGAAGAAGCCCCGCACCAAGCCGGCCACCCAGGAGCGCTGGCACGAGCAGAAGCTGACGCTGGAGCAGCGCCGTGAGAACCTGAAGCAGAAGTTGGCCACCCTGATGGACGACGACGAGTAGACAGGGAGGACCATTTGCTGGCAAGCCCTTGGTGTGCTGTAACTGACTGCTGGTGCTTTGCAGCTGCCTCGCCGTGTCCACAAAGGCCTTAGTATGTTACTGAATGACACCGTGGAAACGCTTCTTATAGCCATCCCAGTCACAAAAGACTGATATGCAGCAACCACGTCGAAGTGTTGGCTTCAGAAGATGCCGCCATCGTAATTAAGCTTGCAGACAAAGTCAGTCAGCCGTGCTGAAAGAACGACCCTGTAAAGTTCGTACGTTGTCCTGCTTAAAAATGTGCACAGAAATTTTAGATTGTCGTGGCTTTGTAAGTCGTGAAAGACTTTCGTCCAATGGCATCTGCCGACTAGGCGCATCATACAGATTGATTGCATGATGCTTTGACAGCATCATTCAGCATGGATCAACATTTCACTAAGAATGATTTGCCTGTTTCCTTACGCATCGGCTCAGTTGGAGCAGGTGCTGTCCAGTGTTGTGACGACATCAGACATTCAGCCGACTAATGTCGCTCAGGCTATTGCTGCAGGACTTGGAGTCGGCTGTGGGATCGGTGTCGGCTTTGGAAAGCCGCTTAATATTGGTGCGTGGTTAAGAGGATTACTTGCGTATTAACAATATGGCAGTTACCTGTAGTACTTGACGGCTCGTCGTCCTTTGTTGCCTCCAGCCGCAGTGCCCGCAGCAGGCCAAGCGATCGCTGGCATGAGTAGTGGCTTGGGACAGATAAATGGCTTCCTGGGTGGTGCTGGTACAGGCGTTAGGGAGGTCGTCCGTAGCTTGGGAGTCCAAGGCATGGATGCGGGTCTGGGTTGCGGCGTGGGCATCGGCTACGGCTTTGGCGCGGGCCTGTTCTTAAAACCCACCGCTACTGAGCAACTCCTTCGCAAGGTTCAGGGCACTGCAGGTGCTGCGCAGGAAAAAATGTTTGCAGAATCTCGTTAGTGTATCTGTCCGCACTCATTACGTTGCAGTTTGGTCTCCCTCTGGACCCTCAACCCTTACCGCTGCGACATGCTGCAACTTTCCTGCGGTCCCTGTGGGATGGTGTCCTTAAGAAAGCACCAACCTGGTGGCGTACCCACGTTGACCTACCGGATTGTCACTTGTACGCGTGCAAATCCCCTAGGCGACATTGCTCGCTTTGCACAGGCCAAGCTGGAGGAGGTGGGACTGCAGCTCCCCGGTGCGCAGCCGTTGCTATCCGCCCCATCAAGTTTGCGGCCACAGCCCAGCCATTGGGACGCGGCCGCAACAACCAACCATCCCCCGCTACAGCAAACAGCGCTGCCCTCGCAGGACGGTGAACAACTCCCTTCTAGTAACATTTTTGATGAACGTTATTCAGACACAGCCATCTGTCGTCCGCCGCCGCACGCGTCCCGTTATCCGAGCCTCTCAGACGCAGGGCCGTGGGCTCCTTTTAATGGATCGCATCCGCATTCACCTCAGCAGCTGCAGTGGCAGGAGAGCTCCAGGCCTGCACAGCCGCAGCCGTCGGTCCTGGCCGTAGGGAAGGGGACGGCGCCCTCCCACGGCCAGAATGGCATTGCATCGCGCTCGCCTCTCCACAGCCCCACTTCTCACGCCGCACAGCCGCCCCAAAGCCACGCGGCATCCAATGTCGCGTCCGGCTCGGGTCCTGCCCCGGAACCCACGGCGGAAGAGTTCCGCACTTTACTACGGCACGAGCGAGAGATTACACGGCTCCGGGCACAGAACCGAGCGCTCCGGAGTGCTGTGTGCCAGCTGAATCGCAGGTACCCGTGTAACGCAGGGGCTAGGAGTCAATAATGAACAGCGTAGGCCAAGGGGTGCTGGGTGGCTGGGATGATGGGAATGGCAATTATGTCCCCGGGGTTCTGCTATCGTCGTTCTTGGTAAGCATGAGTGTCATCATTTCACATGATGACCTTTGCCTGCCTGCCTGCCAACATGCCACAGGCTACTGATTTGCAGAGACGACGATAACGATGACGAAGATGGGAGGACGGGGCTCTGGTGACGCACACGTACTCTTTATCATCTTCCTCGGACTTGCTGAAAAAGGCGGAATCCACGATTGTTGCTTGATCCGCCGGGACGCGCTTGAACCCTGTTTTGACCTTGCTTTGGATTAGATACGACGATCTCAAGGGAAGTCAACACACGAGATCCTTCGTTTGTTTGTTTCCAGGGCTGAAGGAGGCGTTTCCTCCTGAAGTTTGTACCTGCTTCGGGGCCAAGGGATTGAGTTACTAACTGGATGTTCACGTCATGAAGGCACGACGCTTGGGTACGCATGCCTACGCGCAGTTTGACACCATTGTGCCATCAGCCCTTCGTGGAAGAAATGGCATTTACAAGTAACGGGGTATCGGCAGTGCCTGAAACCTGTAGCCCCATCGCTAATCATCGCTTATGACGCTGCAATATTCCACATCAGCGGAAGTTACGGCCCGTTTTCTCACACAGATGTTGAAGTCCCTATGAATACTTTGGGTTTGTGAGGACCAGAGCATTGTCACACCTTCAACGGCGGTACGCCTAGGACGTGTAGGTTCGTTCTGCTAGAGACTCGCAGGGGCCGCATTGCAGACTCCCATTCCTCGGCGCTAAATTATGTCCCAAAGATTACAAGCCGATAGAACCGATTTTTGGTCGTGCAGCAACCAGATGGTGGTCTGCATTTATAGACGCAACGTTACCCAGGTACGCAGACGTGTGCTCGTCAAAACTGTGTCCGCTACGTGCGAGCGTCTTATTCGTTACACATGAACGCAACAAACGCCATGTTGCAAACCCCCTGCCACCTCAACCTCTGCCCGCCTGCCTCCCTGTACACCCGCACTCTTCACTGCCCGCTCCTCTCGTATGTACTGAGGACCATCCATGGAACAGAACGTACTCACACGCTGAAGGTCTCCGCTTAAAGATACTTCTGAATAGTCTGCTTGAGCGTATCCTTTGGAACCGCGCCAATAATGGTCTCTAGCTTCTTGCCGCCCTTAAAGACCATGACGGTCGGAATGGACCGAATTCCATACTCCGACGCCACGTTCGGGCTCTCATCTGTGTTGATCTTCACGCACTTGACTCGGCCACTGAACTCCTTTGCAAGCTCGTCCACAAGAGGCGCGATGATGCGGCAGGGGCCGCACCATGGCGCCCAGAAGTCCACCAGCACTGGAACCTTGCTCTCCAGAACGACTGACTTGAACGTATCATCATTGGCTGCACCAGCCTCGGCCCGAACAACAATCGAACGGCGCGGAACGGCGCGGCAGAATGCTGGCCTGATGGCCGAGGTCCGGGCCGTGGGAGCAGCGACGCGGCGCGCAGTAAGGGCCATTTCTATTTTCAGGGACCGGGCTTAGTGCGAAATAAGTATATCTATGAAAGATAATGGATTGAAGTGTAGTAGGCCCGCGGATCAAGAGTGGGGCCATTATCATGTGTCCTGCCGATGATTTGGATCACAACCCGATAACTCCCACAACTACCATTCCAAGATATACAATTATGCGCTCAATCTTCCTGCATAGTCTGATCCGGGTACTGTGCTTCTTGCCAGCACGCTAATTTGAGGATCAGAAGCTTCGTGTTATGTTTGCACGGTCCCTGGGCCGCGTGCGCTGATAATGCTAATGACACTCCAAGAACTATTAATTATAATTTAGCAACCTGCGCGAAGGTGATCACCACTAGGCCTGCCATACGGCTCGTTAAGAGGGGCTAGTGCAAAAGCATCCCATTATTGCTCCAGACATTTCAGTTAGGCAAGGGCTCTTAACCAATGTGTTGTCTCAAATGTGCATGGAAGAAGGGGCCTGAGTTCATGCATGGGTGTTGTGCCCCTGTCTGCAAGAAGCCCATCTAGGTCCAGCACTATAATACGCTTACGGGGAAGGTATCTACGAGTGGACCTAATTTTGCTCGAGAATTCACAAGTCTAAATGGTGTCACGTCCTAAGCCCCGTCTAATCAGGTTGATTCGGTTGGGGTTAGCACGCAAATCCGAGGGCGAAAGACAGCCTTAGTTCGCATGCCGCAGGAGAACGCCTAAGGCAGCAGGTTTAACCCATGTAAGCAGCACTTCTCAGCTAATGTAGCATTCCTCACTAAACTATAGCGAATCCTAATCGTTGTCACTACTCCCTCTGATCCCGCCAAAAAATGCTCGTCCCTTGGCCTGACACAAAACCCAAGTACGGAAAGTTGCCAGGGTAAATCATATACTTCCAACGTCTGACCTATATCAGGAAGGGGCAAGCAGTGACTACGAAATCTTGCGTGCTTTACTCTCTGCGTGTGGTGCATCTCGAAGCTCGTAAGGAGCTACAACATAAACAGGGCAGATGACCCATCGGCTGTCGTCTAGCAAGGATGGAACGTAGACCATCCACAGCCTCACTTAGGAACGAAAATTCTCTGCTGGCTGCCCTATCGGCATTTTCACTTGATGCTCGAGACTCACAGCACAATCCCATAGCCCTGGGAGGCTTGGGCAAGTCTAGGAAAAGTCAAACTTCATCTTTGCCAGGTCTTAAAGGTGAGGGCAAGATGCCCAGGGCGTTTCGGATGTCTTGAGGTTGAGCAGCCGCCTTGGCATCAGTGCGCGTACTCATGCGTACTTGCAAGCAAAGCCGTCCATACATGATTGGAAATCTTGGCAGATCCGCAACATCTTAACAGTTTATTTTTTGTCTTCCGGACAACCATAGTTTGCTCCACTTTCCGAGCGCGGTTTTGAACACAGGCTCTGCAGCGACCCGTGGGTCACGATAGTAGACAGCACCAGCAGATCTGCTACGATCCTTCAACCAGCTATTATCTGCCTGCTCTTCCAAAACTGGCACTCGGGTCAACTTATTGAGGCCATGGACGCTGCTGACAGCCTGCATCGCCAACAACCCCAGGGTGTCCTTCCCCTCAACCCTTCATGCTTGCTCGCTACGCCGGCAGCAACAGGGGTCGAAGAGCGTATTTCATTGCCGCGGTGCCAGTCATGTAGCATCATCGAAGATTGGAGCGGCGGTCCCCCTTATCCATCCCCACGCACGATCTCTCGCCCTGGAGCTTCCTGCGTTAAGGTCGACACGCTGGTGACGGGACCGCGGGGAGCTGGCCGCACATCGTCAAAGAGCGCTGTCCTGTCGACGCCGGCAGTGAAAGTCAGCAATACACGAAGCTTAAGCGGCTGCAACGGCCAGTGTGTGGGTTTAGGAGGAAGCGACGGTGGCACCCCACGCGGGGCTGTTTATGGCCCGAGCACTCCCGACAGGGACCAGGAGCGGGAGCGGGAGCATGACGCAGGCTGCGCTGATACAGAGGATGGTGCACGGGGACAAAGGAACCATCTGATACACAGCAACGGCGTAAACAACAGCGGTGGCGGCAGCGGCAGCACCGTTGCCGCCAGTTGCATATCAACTGGCACTCGGGAGGCTGGCGTTACGACGGTTTTAGGCATTCAGGATCCGCAAGATCCCCTTCAACTCCGACCGGGAGATTCATCGGCCGGCCATGGAAATCAAGATCACGTCCAGCCGCTGCATCAGAGGGCGCCTAAAGAGGCGGCAACGGTGGCGACAGGGGCAGAGGAGGAGGATGGTGAAGGTGCGGCGGCGGCGACTAGGCTTACGCCACCGCCAGCACCGTCAATTGCAGAGGAGCAGCCGCAATCAGATCAACAACAGCAACAGCAACAATCTCCTGGCGTCGTCGCAACAATTGGTGATGGCACCGGCGAGCCGATACCTTTCTCCACCATGTCCTCACAAGTTGTGGTCAGCAGCTCGCTGTGTCGTGCCAGCTCCGGAACCGTCTCCAGCGTTATGCTCGCAGCAAGGGTAGCCTCGCTGGACGCCACAATGCGCAATGCCGTACTGCGCAATGCCATCCAGCTACACCGTGCCGCGTCAGCATCGCTATTGATCAGGTCAACGTCGATCTCTCCGTCAGCTGCGGTAGCAGCAGAGGGCGGCGGCGCACCTTGCACGTTAGACGGGGTGGATGGCAAAGTCAAAGGCGGCGGCAACTATGAGTTGGAAAAAGAGGAACCGACTGGGGTGAGCGACGTGGCGGCGACGTCGGAATTGACAGTAGCAGTAGCCGCAGCGGCAGCAGCATCGCCGAGAGATGGTGCCTGGAGCACTGAATCCATCGGACCCGTCGAAAGGCATGCAGCCCCGTGTGTTCCCTTGTCGCATGCCAAGGCATCTGTCTCAATATCCCGATTTGAACCGCAGACGCCGGCGGTACCGGCGGCGGAGGCAGAGGCGGGCTCCATTCAGTTGCCGCTACTACCACGATTATCCCGCTGGGATCGCCATCCCGGTACAGGCCGCACTGCCAACTTGTCCTCGTACCTGGAGGGACTTGATTTGGAGGTCTCAGCTGCCCTGACGCCCGCAACGGAGGCTGCTAAGGCGGCAACGCACGTCGCCGGTGCCGCCGCGACAGCTGTTGCAGAGATGGTGAAAGGAGCCTCTGGTGGCGGGGGCGGCGGTGACGACTTGCCGTTGGGTGGGGACAAACCGATTGCCGACGCCATCGGCGGCGCAATGCCCATCGAGCATCCTGGCACGAAGCCGTCGCCGTTGCACTTTCAGCAGCAGCAACAGCAGCACTCGCTCCTGCCGACGCGCTCGGCATCACACCAAACGACGCATTGGCTCCGTGCCCGCGGCGTCTACGCGTCCCCCTCGTCCTTGGGCACGGCAGCTCTAATGTCTGGTGACCCTAACAGCGGCTGGAGGGTACCCGTGTTATCGTCGCGCCTGCCGGGCTTCAAGTCCGTGTCCGTCGTGCAGGATCCGAAAGGAGAGAGGGCAGCACTGCACTCACAGTGTTGGGGCTGGTGGCCGAATTTCCACCCTCTGCCGCCGCCGCCGCCGCCGCCACCACCGCCTGCGCCAGCTGTTGCGTATCACCCAACGTGCTGGCCCAATGCTGACGACCCGCCGCCTCCAGTTGCGGCGGCGATGGGTTGCGCCCATGCTTGCACCCCCAACTGGAGCCCACAGGGACCGTTTGTAAATCGCAGCTGTGGTGGCGATGGTGACGGTGACGGTGGTGGCAGCGCTGGCGGCAGCCACTTCGAACCCTCTGCGGTGGCGGAGGCTGCGGTGGCGGAGGCTGCGGTGGCGGAGGCTGCGGTGCGACCGTACATGACACTTCCGCCACCACCGCCCTCCCCGTCGCGCCACAATCTAGCCCATCACCGACAATCGGAAAACATGTCAACATCTCTCGCGCCGTGGCATTGCCCTCCTCCGCCTCCGCCTCCGCCCTTTCCCCGTCTCCCGCAATCCCAGCGTCAGCCACTACTACAGCAGCGCAGGGGAAAGACAGGCCGACTGGGTGATTCCCCGTATCGGTTGGTACAGCGGGGGTTACCCCTCGCCGGAGCCTCTCAGTACGTTACGGAACCGGCCCACACGGACGCGGGATCACCTCAGGCGACGACTGCCGGCGGCGCAGCCACAGCAGCAGCAAAAGCCGCCGACCAGCACAACGGTAAGTGTCTTACCTTCGCCGCTATCACTGCAGCCGCCCCTTGCGGTCGGGTTGGGGATGCCGACGGCCGCAGCGCAGGCCCCGAAAGCCCAGTCGCGCTGCGTCCCGGCGACAGCATTTTCATCAGGGAAGTGCAGCACGACGAGGAACCCACGCCGCGCGCCGCCGCCGTAGATGCCAACCCATTTGCTGGCATCATCGCAGGTGGATTTGCAGCCGCTGCAGGGGGCGGCGGTTGCTCCTCTTACCCCACCAGCTTGCTCGGCATTGCCGATTCGGACGTCATTGCGGCCTTTGCGGCGCTGGGCATGGGTAACAAGTTGCCGCTGCCGTCAGATCTGCATTTGGCATCCATGACGGCGCCGCCTCCAGGACAGGAGCAGCGGGGCCCGTTCCCCTCGGCCGAGTTGCCAGGCGGGTTGGATGTTTTGGTTGGAGCGGCCGCGCACGGTGACGCGTGCAGCCTGGAGCACGTTCTGTGGGAACTTGGATATGAGGCCCTGACAGCGCTCATGCAGGCAGTGGACATGTTGGAGGCTGCGGCAGGTGAGTATGTGGCAGGAAGGCGGGTTGGGTCGGTGGGTGGGTTAGGCCAGGCTGTGGTATTGGAAAAATACGTCTTGGTGGGTGCGCAGCGGGATTGGCACATACTGGGGCTTCGCAAACCCAAACAATCGTTTTAGGTGGTGGTTGTACCTTTAGTAAACAACCGCGCTTTTATAAGCCTCATCACGCGCAGAACGCGTCGCTAAGTCCATGTTGTCAAGTGGACTTTTCAAGTATATAAGTGTATAATGAAGCCCAATCTATCTGCGATGCTATTCCCATCTTTATAATGTCTAATATAATATCTAACAGTAAGGGGGGCGATGCAAAGGGTTTCAATGATTCAATGCTGGTATATTGACGCGGTAACATGGGAGCTCTTGACATACTGAAGATTAGGCGTGCTGGTGTCCCTTCGTAATGAACCTCTGGATCTTCGCCGCCAGTCCGCCAGTCGTATCCGTCGCCCACGACGCACTGGTGGTGGTGATAACTAGGTGATTGATAACTTCCTACTTCGTTGTACAACCATATCCGCGCAGACTCTGGCGGCAGCAATGCGCCATCATCTGCTGGATCTCCTGGAAAGGGTTCTCCACCCGGTCTCACGCCCACCACGGCTCTGCGCCCGGGGGGGCCGCCCGCCATACCCCCGCCTAGAGCAGCCGCCGAGGATCCACGAGTGGCCATCAACCGCGGTGAAGCCGGAACTTCCGCGCTCAGGAGCCGTGCCTCTGCGCCCTCACGAGTGGCTGCACCGCATCTATGCGGCCAACACAGCGCAGCTGGTGACGGGGGATTGGCTGCTGCTGCTGCTGCTGCAGCTCAGGTGGCGCCAGACGCGATGGCAGACACGCCGGCTGATAGCGGCTCCTTGATCACCCGTCCGCACAGTGCCTTTCCGGCAGCGGCGGCGGCCAGCGGCGGCAGTGCCAGTGGTCAAGCTGGCAGCAGCGCCTTTGCCCTCGCTGCTAGATCAACCATAGCTGTAGCAGGCAATCCTGAGCGGCCAACGACCCGGTCTCGCAGTGCCGCCAGCGAAGGAGGTCCCAGCGGCGTAAGCAATGGCAGTGGCAGGGCTGGCGCAAGCGACGACGATTTCCATGCACCGTCGAGCATCGTCCCCCTTACTCTCACCACCGCGCGGACCATTCGGCCGGGGAAGATACCGCATGCAGCAGCTTCTGTTGGTTGCGGCAGGGGCGGCAGCGAGTTTGCACCGGTGACGTCAGAGACAGACATGGGTGCTGTCAGAGGCGGGGCCGGCGGCGGCGGCGGCGGCGGCGGCCCCGCTGCCAAGGCGATCGTTGCGGCTAGGGGCGTAGTGGATATGCCGGCCGCATGCCAGCTGCTGCCTTCGCCTCAAAAGTCCTGCATTGAAACCCGAGACTTGCACCAAGCGGTCACATCCGAGTACGGCAGCGAGGCGCGAGTCGGAAGAAGCTGTTCAGGCCGAATCGGTGCGGTAGAGGCCGCGACTGATGAGAACAATGAAGGGACTGTAGAAGTGGGAGTGAGCGATGCTGCGGCAACTTCCGCCCCCTTGCATGGTATCGTCGTCAGGAGTGCACAGGAGGTTTCAAGAAACTTCACGAGCATCCCAGATGCAGCAGCAGCAGCAACAACAACAAATGCAATAGCGGCGGAGGTTTCGGGGAGCGCCTCTGCTGTACTGGTGCCTGCGGGAGCGGCGGCGGCGGCGGGGACGAAATCAGCAGCGGTGGCGGCGCCGCCGTCAGTGGCGCAACTGAGGCCCATGCACTTGACGCTGACGTCGCCGTTCGCGCAGGCGGCCCTGCAAGCTGTTGCTCTGGACGATGAAGTCGACGACAGCGATGGTACTTTCAGGGCTGCCGATGCTTCTGAAGTGCGGCGGCCCGCTCTCGACAGTGTCCGTTCTGGCGCGCCGCCCTCCTCCCCGTCCGTAACACTGGTCTCAAGTGCTGTCAATGCAGTAGGAGCGGCGGCGGCAGTAACGTGCACACCCACGGGGGGCACACCCACCGTGGCGTCGCCACTGTTGCCGCCTCGGCCTTCAGACGCGTTGTCGAGATCGCAGTCGTCGGCAACGCCGCAGGATGCAGCGGCGGCTTCGGCCGCGGCGGTGAGGCCAGGATCGACCTTTCGCAGGGCAGGGTCAGGACGGGGGCCATCCCGCACGGTTAGCAACGGAGCCTGCGGTGTGGTTGATGTGGGTCGGCGGGGTAGTGCGGGCAGCGCCGCGAGAGAACGGCAATATCCAGCTGGCCCCAGGTCCTCTAACCAGCACCAGTGTCTCCCGCATAAAGCAGAGAGAGGCGGCAGTGGCAACTATATTGATGCGCCGTACACTGGATCCACGCCCCACCCCGACCTGGGTTCGGTGCCACAGTTTCTTACAGGTGCACTGACGTTTCCCGCCGCAGCACAGATGGAGGTGGCCGGAACATATGGCGCTGTGCCGGTTGCGGTGCCGGTGGTTGCAAAGGCCGTGCGGCAGCACAGTTGGCAGTTGCCGTACCAAGTGGCGCAGGCTGTGTTGCACGGGCCACCGTTTCCGGGGCCGTCGCCGGCGCAGCCTTATCCGCATCACCATCCCCTTTCCCACCAGTGGGGCGGACCACTCACCCACAGCCTGGCGCCTGCAGCCCACAGCTGCGATGTGCCTAGCTATTCGGCGGAGCCATCAGGAAATGGAGCTCCAGTGCGCTCATCCACCGCCAGCACGGGTGCGGGTGCCGGTGGTGTACCGGGCGTCTGGATTGTGAAGCATGGATCACAAGATCTACCACAGCAAATCATGGCTGATTCAACACAAACGTTTTCACCGCTAATGCAGCCTACGAACCCACAGCAGCTGCACCAGCCACCGCCATGGCCGGCGGGGGCGCCGTTGTCTTCGGCCTGCCCGCAGCCGACATTGGTACGGCAAGCGTCGTCAGCGTACCCATTACCGCCGGCGCCGCTGTTCGTGCCGCTCATTATGCCACAACAGCAGCAGCAGCAACCAGGGGGGAGCTGCAATGGCATGGGCGTAATGGTTTGCCCACCGGCTCCGGAGCTGGCAATCGAAGTTGTGGCTGCTGGGGTTTATTCCGGAGCCCCACCGCAGTACCTGCAGCCGCTCCCCGCCTGGGCAATGGCGCAGCATACCGTATTTCCGTACGGGGGGTCATACCAGGCAGTGCCGTACGTTGTGGACGGCAGCTATGGAGGGGCGGGGACTACGTTTGGCGCTGGTGCTTTTAGTGTGCACGGTAGGGTAGGGGGAGCTGACGTGCGGATATGGATGTCGTGCACCTGGCCTCAGCGGTTGATTCCTCGCATGGATGTGGGAAAGGCTGCTAGTGGGATAGGATACCGGATCAAACGGACGAGTAACAAGGTGCTAATGCTGTCGATAGCTGTACATAGGGGCTTGTGGATTCCGTCATAAGCATCATTATAGGGCTTTCCTGCCTTCTGCCTTCTCATGGGTACCATGGGTCTCTCCCAGCCCCCAGTCTCCACGAACCCTAATGGTGCCACATTTGTTATTTTGCCTAGGTGTTTTCATGTCCCTACGTTGTCCACATTTCGCCTTGTACCCGTGAATGCCGCCGTTTGCATTTGCCTTCAGCACAAGGGTGCCGTTGCCATTCTTTTTGACGCCCCTACCGAGTCCCCCGCGCGCTCCACCTCTCCTGATTGAACCCGCAGGACCTCCGTACGCAGATCCAACCGCCACACCCACTGGATGCCTGATGCGCGGGCCGCGCGATGAAGTCTACGATCACCCATCGCTAATGGTACCGACATCGCCACCAACGCAACAGGGGGATTCACGAGGCGGTAATCCTCTGGTCGAGTGCCTGGTCTCCAACTGGCCTGGTGCCAGCAGTAGCTTCAGCTCAAGCTATTCTGGGAGTGGCCCGTCCGGTGATTACAGCTTGCCGCCAGGTAGAGACTTCGACGTTTGGCAGCACTCCTACTTCGATGGCGCTGGCACCGCTATCGCCAGGCAAGGTAGCGTTGTCACGATGCCTCACGAAAGCGAATTGCCGGCGATGTCAGCACCCCAACCGCATGCCGCAGCAAGGGGGGACGGCTCGTTGGTCGAGCAGCAGTTGAGCCACCGGCAAGAGCATGATAGCAGACGCCATCGACACCGCCACCGCCCAGCCTCTCCGCAACAATCACCTCCGCCAGATAAAACTCACGTTACACCTACTTCAGCGCCCGTGGTGGCATTACGCCAGGCTTCCGCCATGCCGCCGCAATTGCCAGGGGCTGTAGCGCGGGTGGTAACATCCGTTCGAGAGGACATGGTCCTTGCAGCTCCACTGCAGCCACCCGTAATTCCCACGGAGGTGCTGTATGTGGATAGGCGTTGCAGTGAGACCAACAGCGGCATTGCAGGGGGACATCAAAGTGAGACCATGGCTCATGATGGGGCGCCTTATCTTCCTCACATAGAGGGCGAGTCGCTGTTGCCACCACATCGAAGCTCCCCTTCGTCGACAGGGGAGCAGCAGCAGCAACAACAGCTTTGCAACAATGCCGGTAGCGGTGAGAGGCACTGGGGTCGAAATCGGAGCCGTCCACGCACCAAATCCCCGCCGTCTGCCGACGGGGCAGGGCTGCCGTCCCGTGAGACACTTTCAACGTTCAAGTGGTGTCATGTTCAGCACTCCCGCAAGCAGGCGAGACTGGTGTAGACTACGCGGGGTGCGGGTGCCAGCACAGGTTACATGGTTCTTTGCGTTGCGCAAATGAGTCCTGGTGCGCTCCACGGGGACACATGTGACACGTTCGGACACCATCATGGCCTTATTTACTTCGCGCGAGCCGGGATACGCCACTCAGGCCCATGGAATGTGTTTGGTATTGCCTTGAGTAACATGGACTTAAAACGGAAGTAGAACCCTGCACATAAGACATCATGCCTGACAGTTGAAAGAATGAAATTGTACATGTAAAAGGATACCAGTAGTATCCACAAGCTCTGCTAGTACCGGTGCAAGTAAGAAAGGGCTTGCAGATAGAACGTCAAGCTGAGCACAGTCTCCGATCCTTTGGCGGCCCCCGTCTGGCCAACCCAGCTCTGGGCAATATCTCTCCTGGTGCAGCCAGCGGCTCCAGGGCTCAAATTCGTATTTCGTATTGCTGCCGGCATGTCGCTGGTGCCTGGCCATTGCTGCAGCTGGCCTGCTTCACCGCGCCTGCTGCTACCTCCTCGCTTCCCTCTCAGGCCCCCGCTCTGGACGATGACAAGGTGCGGGAGCTGGTCCGCGCACAACTGCAGTCCAGGATGCCCATCCGCGCGCCCTGGTACCGGGACGCAGCTACCAGTCGCCAGCAGGATCATACCGCCACAATGGCCGCCCTGCAACAGCGGCAAGAGCAACAGCGAGGTTACCGGCCGGCCTATGATCGCGGCACCGCAAAAATGGCGCCGAAGGCAAGGGACTATTGGAGAGCGCTAGGTCAGGAAGCATCACCGACATCAGCAGCTGCACAAGGCGACGTCGGTCGCAGTAGTGGGCTGGGCAGGGTGAAAAGCAAGCGTGCCCCTCGTACGGGCGTAAGCAGCGTTGGGGCGGATGTGGCGAGGGGGACGGGTGTCTTTATACCCAGCAAAGCGTGAAAGGGTCCAAGACCTCATCAGTGTGTTTATGCTTGTATGAGCCTTGGGGAAAAAGCTTGTTGCACGAAGGAGAGGAGGGTTGCTAATAGGATGCGTGGCGAGGTCATGGACTTCTGCGAGCCACAATTTGACGCTCACGGTGACAAGGTTGCAGCTTATGGCGAGATGCATCCTCAGGGTGCACGATTTTCCCTCATCCTTGCCCGTCCGTGTGCCATGCTACGTGCCGTGTGTGAAAATATGGCCTCTGTTGGACATGCGCTGTGCTTGCGGTGGCTTGAAGTTGTTGGGACATATTCCGGCGCCAAAACACTTCCGTGGCGGTCAATTCCGTATCCAGCGGCCGTACCATAACCAACGTGAGCATCTTCCGGAGTGGCACAAATGGCAGGTGGAGCTTGTGACGGGTGTAAAGTTTTGTAGGTTATATGTACCTGAACTATTAAGATTTGCGGCATGCCCCTACCTTGTATGTTCATTACTGCATTGCTGTCACCCTGGAAGCCGCTACTTTGAAACCGTGTTGACTCCGTTTTGCAGTCTCGTGGCGAAGCGCGGCCGCGCCAAGAGCTGGTCTTGCTGGTTGAGACAGGCCTCGTATGCCTGGCAACTGGCTAGCACCGCAAGAATGGGCTGCAGGCGGTCTTCCCACGACGCCGCTGGCTCCAGCGTGTTAAGGGCCCAGGCGATGTCCTCGTAAAGCTGCTGTAGGGTTGAACCGCTCTCGAAAATGGCACGCAACAACGAAATGAAGTCCTGCTGGTGCTGCCGTTCCACTGGTATACACTCCTTTGACTTCAAGGCTCGCACTCTGGGACAGAAACAGAAACATAGGTATTGTCTTCGGCATCTGTTGACTAAAGCACTTCGATGTTGGACACTTACCGAGCAGCAATCTCCTGCTGGCCCTTAACTATAATCCTGTTGTTGCCGTTCGCAGTATGAAGCAATTTACATAGGGCTTCCTGCGTCAAGACATCTGCAGCGAGGGGAGCGTCTCTGTGCGCCCGCAGGCTTTGGACCTTGCAGAGTGCAGCATGGTGCGCATTCCCAATATCGACTAAGGTTGTCGCAGAGTTCAGGAGGGATGGCAGGATTGCGGTTGTTCGCGGGAGCGGAAGCCCTGTCTGCTGGGATGCTGCCAGGATGCTTGCAAACGGATTTGTGGTGGAGTTAGTTCCTGTATTTTGCATTATTTGCAGCTGAGATGTATAGAGTTATCTCAGCTGCTTACACTATGCCGCTATTAGCTTATTTAGACTTGCACAGCTGTCTTTTTAACTGGGACCTCGGTGGATTCCTAAGGGGCTCCTGAGACCCAAGCTTAACGCTGAACTTGATAGTTTCTAGACAAGAACGTATTATTCCTGTAAAGAGGGCGCTGGAAAGCAAAGAAATCTCAAGGTGCCGTACATAACGCCTACATCAACGAAGGCTCCGAGTGATAAGAAGGGGTTGTCCGCATTAAAATACTTTGTCGGAGGAAGCAGGCTTGTGAACTGGAGAGGTTAGTTACTATGCATGTAGCATTCTGACGGCGTACCCATGAAACGCACACGCAATTAAAATATTGGTCCAGTTCAATATGTAAGGACGCTAGATCATGAAAATAATCTGCGGAATCTCACCCCCAACTTATTGAATGCTTCGGTCCCTCACCTGTGCCCCGCATGCAGAATGGCCCTGTTGTCGGCTCAGCGCTGCGCCCTCAAGGGCCGTGTCACTGCCTTCAAGCCATGTGCGCCTGTGATCTCTGGATGCAGCCGCAAGGCGCTTGCCGTCCGCGCAGCCAGCGATGATGCGTTCGCAGCGTACAAGCCGACCGTGGCCGCGCTCTTCCCAGGCCAGGGAGCTCAGAGCGTTGGCATGGCCAAGGACCTAGTGGCAGAGGTTCCTGCTGCTAAGGAGCTGTTCGACAAGGCTTCGGAAATTCTTGGCTACGACCTCTTGAAGGTACGACAATACGTTTGTTATTTAGCTGGGCAGGCGCGTTTCCGTGGCACCTCAACCCAGCTTCTTGGCCATGAGATTAGGGTTGGGGCTTATAGCTTAACTGCCATGGTCTTGTGCTCTTGCGTGCACAGTGCATTGTGTATCGTGAGCGTTAGGGGAGGTCGGCGCCTGAGGACGTAGGCTCCCTGCGTACTCTCTTCCTGAGTCATCCTGTATGAGCTGATCTGCTATCCTACCACAACTGACAAAGAACGCAATAAAAAGGGGCGACCGATTTCAAGCCATCATTCTCTTTGCCACTAATTGTAATGTTCTTCACCATCAAAAAGCCAGCTTGCTGAGGCGCATGCAGCTGCGTAACACACATGATAGTTCGCAATTACATCACCTGCGTCACGCAGGTATTTCAGAATATGCCACCCTCACGACGCTCCTAGCCCTCTAACCCCAACCCCAGCCACATTGTCATCAGGCGAGCACCTGCAATACCAGGTTTCCTCTGTGCTTTTTTATATTGGGAACATCAGAAATCCCAGCCGCATCATCTCCCACCTCCCCGTACCTCCGCGTTCCGCCGGCGCTGCAGAGATTGCCTTGCCCCTCTCTGTAGCCCGCGTCCTAGTTTTAGGCACGTCTTGCGAATGATACTCCTTTTCCTCCCTTCTCCCTCAGCTGTGTGTTGAGGGCCCCAAGGACAAACTGGATTCTACGGCAATCAGCCAGCCCGCTATCTACGTGGCGTCACTGGCTGCAGTGGAGAAGCTTCGGGCGACTGAGGGGCAGGTAGGGGCAGGCAGGGGCAGGATAAGGAAGACCGGTCTGAGCGGAAAGAAGAAATCGCGGATAGGACAACTGGATGAGCACACAACATAAACCGGTTAGCTTGGCACGGAATTGGTGCTGCGGGGCCGTTGATTGAAGCCATTAGTGACTGCCCTATCCTGGGATGGGGCAGATCAAGGTGGAATGGGCGCAACAGGCGTAGTGGAAGAGCCCCGCCGCCCGCGGCCATGTCCTGGGCGTTTTGCCCTCGCCCTGGGGCTGAGCTCGAAAGGAATCCTCCTAATGCCTCGTGCGCACCGACCTTGAATATAATTTTGAATGGCGGTTTCTCCTCACAGGCCGCCATTGACGCCATCGATGTGGCGGCTGGCCTGAGTCTGGGCGAGTACACGGCTCTGGCATTTGCCGGGGCCATGAGGTGGGAAATGTGCTGGCACTGGGGCTGGGGGGTTGCTAATATAAGGGGCTGGGGATCTTTCGCCAAAACGAGACCTGACCTCCATTCTCATGTGCTCTCCTTTGCTTTTCCTAACAGTTGCGTTTACGTCCCAGCTGTGACTCTCTTCTAATGTTGATCATCACGTGTGATGCGTTGTCAGGGAAATCGTGATTGCCCTCCCTGATCTCCACACTAAATGACACTCCCGCGCGTCCCTTCGCATTGCGCAACTCCATTTCTTCATCCGTAGCTTTGAGGACGGTCTCCGGCTTGTAAAACTGCGTGGCGAGAGCATGCAGGCGGCCGCGGATGCCCAGCCGTCCTCCATGGTGTCCGTCATCGGTCTGGATTCGGGCAAGGTGGCGGAGCTGTGCAAGGTGGGGGTACAACCCGGGTGGAGCCTCGGCTTGGCGCGAGCGCGTCTGTGCCATGGGTGGGGCCCACGACCCTAGGGAGAGCTGCCGGACTGATGCCAGGGTGCAAAATGGCCGGGTTGGCACATGCATAATAATAGAGGAAAACACGATTGAGAAACGCCCAACGGAGGGGTGGGACAGTGAAGTCTCAAGATTACCAGGCGCACATGTTGGCAATGTGGGTAACGTATAACGTTGGTGTGGCAGAATCGTCCCTTCGTCCCATCTTCATCACATTTTGAAAGAAAGAGTATTCCTCTACCGGGCGTTCACCACACGGTCAGGTGATTGACGGGGGCAGACAGGTCGGTGTGCGAAAGCACGATGAGAAGCCCCCGGTCCGCGCGGGTTCCTGCAATCTCGGCTCACTGACGCGACCTCAACCATGGCAAGATTACGAACAAAAGACCTCCCCAGTTATAATTCGCAACTTGTCAGACCCTGTACGAAATGATCACACCATAATATTGCCTTATATTTGCTCGGCACTGCTCTTATCGCCATTGGAGGTGTTCAGTGGTTGGCGCAGAGCAAGACGGTTAGCAAGACGGTATGTGTGTGTCTCTGAAGCAGAACGACGAGATGAATCAAAAGCATAAGTAAAGTCGTAGTCCGGTTTGAATCCTTTCAGGTTACTAAGTACGCCGTCGGATATAATGTAATCCATTTTGTCGCATTCAAGATGCGTCTATTAAGTATACGTGAATTAGTATGATGTGTTCATGTCATCGTAAGCAAATAGATCCAGCCAAACCTAATCATGCAGGGGTACGAACATACCGTACTTGCTTACCCTTTCCAAGCACCCGGCCTGCGCGCGCTGGATATGTGCCTCAACACCCTTGCCCACTGCCGCCCCGACTGAGTCCCTTTCACTTATTTTCTAAATACTCTCGATGTCCTCCTGGTCATGTAGGCCGCCACCGCTCAGGTGGGGGAGGACAAGCCCGTCAAGATCGCTAACTTCCTGTGCACTGGTAACTACGCGGTATCGGGCAGCAAGGAGGGCTGCGATGCTGTCGAGAAGCTTGGCAAGAGCTTCGGCGCACGGTGAGGACGCCTCTGGACTGGGATGAGGAATCCGCATGGCGGGGATGAAATGAACGGAGGACGTGTGGTGTCGCAGGTTTGCTGTTGGGGAATTCGCCCACTGGTCTCGTCACGAGGTGGCGGCCAGGAGGGAATGACCGGATGGGCGAGTCGCGAGTACCAACGTGAAGATGAGAGAACCATAGCTGTGGGTCCCCTGTCAGGGAAACGGGAGGAATATTCTCGGGACGTGGGGACGGTGGACAGGGCAGGAGGGGCCCAGTTCGGACATGAGGTGTGGGGGGGGGGGCGTGCACGTGTAATGTCCTGGGGCCAACGAGGCAGGGCGGAAACTGCAATCGACCCGGTGACCAGGACCAGCCAATCGCATGACTTGACTACTCCAGGGACAGAGACCGCACCGTCATTCCCACCACCCTCGAGGCATAAGAGACTAATCATATGCAGCTCATCCAGGTGTTTCGAAGGGGAGGGGGCAAAGGGCACCAATTTGCATCAAAAGGGTAGGGATTGTGCTCTTAAGTTGTAGTTCGTTGGCGTAGAGCTAGGGCTGAACGGCAAACATCGTCCAGACCCCGAGCGTTAGGCCATTTTGACAACGCCAGCTATCTATCCTCGTTCCGTCCTACTCTTGCATCGTGTACGTACGTGGGTGCACCCAAAGTTGATGTTAAGCCCAGGGTAGCCCTCTCAGGCACGTTTGTGTATGCTTGGACACTTATCACCCCCGCTCCCATACCCCCTTTGCTCCATGTCTCCGGCACCAGCATGACGGTCCGACTGGCGGTCGCGGGCGCCTTCCACACCGAGTACATGTCCCCGGCTGTGGAAAAGCTCCGGGCAGCTCTGGCAGCCACAACCCTCGTCACTCCGCGCATCCCTGTGGTGTCAAATGTGGACGCACAACCCCATTCGGATCCGGCCGCCATCAAGGACATCCTGTCACGCCAGGTGCGAGCATGTCTCGGGTTGGGGATTTGTCGGGGAAGGGGTTTGGGGGTATGAGGGTTTTAGGTGCGAGAGGTAGGATTGGGCTTAATCTACTGCCTAAAATTAAAATAAAATTCTGCAAACCAGTTCTTGAATAGTACGTATGGGCGAGTTCCGCTTTTACATTTCACTGTTGCCAACAATTTGAACGTCCGTAGGTCACCTCACCGGTGCTCTGGGAGAACACGATCAAGACGCTGCAGGAGAAGGGGCTGACTAAGAGCTATGAGATTGGGCCAGGCAAGGTCATTGCCGGTATCGTCAAGAGGATGGACAAGGGAGCCAATATCGTCAACATAACCGCGTAGCTTAAATGGAAGCGAGGGGAGGGGACGGCGTTGTGACGCCCTGGGGCATAATCCGGTCAGAGGCCTTATGGGAGGATTAAGTCGACCGAACACGGTCGAGGACACCGGAACCAAGACAGGTTTGACATGGAGTTCTCATTTTTACTTCATTTGAACATTATCCTTTTGAAGGGTGAATCTCAACCCGTCAGCTTGATATGAATACAAGTGCCGACATGTCAATGCCATGCCGGTGCAAAACACGGCTGTTGTTTTTGTAAAAGAATTGTTTTACACCGTCTGAGACTCCCTGGCAAACTGACCAATTCCGGTGTTTCTCCACGTTCATTCGACAGCCCCTTATTGAGGAGGAGGTGGCAATCAAAGCGCCCCACGACCAGGGCAGGGCCCGGCATTTTACTTTCGGCCGGTCGAAAGGGTCTCCCCACCTCAATATACACCCCTCTCCATTTCTCGACGACAAAACTGTGCCCAAAACGTACGCATGAGCCTATGTCACGCGGTGTGCCAGTTGGGATCACGTACTTGTGCGTTCGCTGGACGACTGGCGGCCTCCGTACCAAAAATATAGACGCTAAACGCGCCCTCACACAGGAGTGCCAAACAACAGGTATTAAGTCCCCTGCCACAACCCAAGTCTCTCTGCCTTCTAACAAACGCTTCCCCTTAAGAAAGCAAAAACGCCGTTCTGGTCATTGAAATTTCAGGTATTTCAAACGCAGGGGAATCAAGTCACCCAGCATCACGTGTTGTACCTTACAACATCTGCACAAAGAGCAGACTTCTTTATTGTGAATAGGGAATTGGGAATTAACATAGTCCGCACTTGCGGCTTCCTGGTATGCGCTTCCTGTTATTATACCTTGACAGCACACCGCACAGGTGCAAATCCTACTCCCGGTTGGGCTGTGCCGTAGCTCCTATTTGGCTTTTCGCACCAAGGGAAGTTCATTTCTTCAATTAGCTGCATTTTCACCCTCAATCCTGTACGCCGAGATCGCCTGTAAAGTGTAGCCCTCCGTCGGGGAAAGGATGCCTTGCGCTGGCTGACTCTCCTTACAGCCTTTGTGCGCAATACGTGGTGTGCGTGTAGCCCTTAGATCTGGACGTCCGGCTTTCACGCTTGCGTCCGCGGGAGATGGGCTACAGGAAGACGTAATGCGCAAAAAGCCACACCCACCCCTCATTCCGGGCCATACAACATGTGACAAGTGACTCATCTTTCTTCAACCGCACACATGTAAACATTCCCAGAAAACACAAGCAGCAGAGATGGCAGATGCGCTTCGCCCAGCCTCTCAAGGAAATTTCAAAAGAACCCACCATCCGGAAGCCATGTGAGCACGGCGGCAGTTGCCTCACCTGCAAGCTGCAGCGCATCGCCCTTTCTGCACGGAATCCGGGAGAGCCCGTTCCGTCCGGACCCTCACCACTTCCTACCTTACACGATGCACACCGAATACAAAGCGCTGTACATAAACAGGTATACACTTGCAAATGAGGCTGATATCAGCCGCACACACAACACTGACGTTGCAACATTAGCGGGGCCCTCCCTTCGAATCTCGGCGCCCTTGGGATGAGAATCCGGCCACGGCCACTGTATACTCAACATGGCAAACATCAGACAACAAAGGGCGTATAGAACCGTGGACATGCACAATTGAACGCCGGAGGCAGGACAAGGGTGATGCGGTGACGCATCCAGGCGGGGGAGCGCGGCCCAAATGACCGGGCCTGCGTCGCCTCCAGCGCCCCAGATCACATATATGCGCCAGGCTAAGCCATCCAGGTTTCCCCGTCCATTGCCAAAAAGAACGGTAAACACAACTTGCACTTCCAATCTCTCCCTGCGGACCTATCGACAGGGGCCCCCAGATGCCACTGCCATCGCTCAGCAGTAACACGACAGCCAAGAAAATGAAGCACATCACATCGCATCACACCGCCCACGTGGGAGCACAAGAACAAGCAACTGACGATCCGCACACATTCCTCCTTCAGCCGCCTCATGTAAACAACTGCAGAAACCAGCCAGCATTGTACCTCCAAATGGGCAGCACTCCGTTGCATGCTCTTGTGCATCTGCATCTGCGTCTGCGCACGCGTGCGTGTGGATTTTAAAATTCAGCTAGGCCGCCTGCAACATTGCATGTCGGGACTGCTTGAAATACCACTACCGCCGCCCGAAGATCCCTATACGTCCTGTCCTTCCTCCCTTCGTACTACCCTATCGGACCTGGCCGTAGCACTGCCCCGAGCTTAGCTTCCAGCTGTGCATCTTCGTGCAACCCGCAAACGGGTGCTCCGGGGGGATGAATTGATGACGTAATAAGAAACCCGCCCTCTCGTACGGCGAAAATGCCTCCATGTACTACATCCTTAGCATTGCAGGTAGGCAGCCGTAAGACACCACACCACACCAGACAACACCGCAGGAAGGCGAAAAATCTCCAGCGGCAAACCGTAATGGCTATTAGCTAGTAGGTATATCACACAATTGTCAAGCGGGCACCACACTGCGCCGCGCCACACCGCACTGCTTCACAAATCGGCTTCCAAGCTGCGCTGCACTCCAAACCATCCATTCGTTACTGGTCTCGTGACCCTCCGTCCAATTTGAAGTCTAGAGTCAAATGAGTCAAGGCGGGCTGTTCCGTATCCCTACAGACCAGGGCGCTTTTTCTTCCAGGCGGCACTCGCGACATGTATCCTCCCCACATTCGCAAGAAGTGTCGTAGGCCATCGACAGCCTGCTTGTGGACTGGGGGACCTCCGAACTCAAGAGCGACTTGAATTGCCGTCCAGGCGTCCACGACAGTGCATCCGGGCTGCAAAGGCCGGGGCCGGGCAGGTTGCAAGCTAGCACACCACACGTTACAGCCGCGACACGATTTAAGACCTCCGCGTGATCGCATTTGGGATGGTCTACTCCCCGAAGAGGCCGAAGCACCGACGACACACAGTCGCCAACACAGGTACCTGCCGCTGCCGCAAAACGAGGTCGCGCAGAACCACATAACCCTTTCTTCACGACAAGGGAGAGACGGAACAGTATATACCGTGTCGCCATGACACGCATGTGGTTATGCGGTCCCCAGCAGCACCCGACCTGGCACCACAGGGGTCGGAGCAGCCCACAATCCCACTCACTGGGATATTCACCCCCTCTCCTCCTATCTCTCCTGTCATGTCATCTCATCTCATGTCAAGGTTGATCCCAGGTACTCGTACTGCTCGTACTGCTATTATCGCCTTTACAAACAAGCGCATGTTAAACGGAGCACGTCCCACCTCCCAATCCTCATCCATTAACCAAAGTTCGTTGTTCGTGTTCGTGCTCACGCAATAAAACACGCTAGTTGGTCTCTCATAGCAGCAGCACCTTGCGCTTTTTCAGGGGCACTCCACTCTCCTCACTGGAGACCGGCGACCCTGAAAGGGTCTTCCTCGCTGTCTCCACTTGAAGCAACGTATTGGAGTCTGTGGGCAAGTGAGCCGATGTGAGCTGCAACGATGTTGAGGGCGTTGATGATGTCATCGGACCCAGCAGGCTACGAGTTGGTATTAGCTGCTCGGGTTTCAGACCCCCGAACAAGTCCTCGTTGAAATGGAGGAAAGCCTTATTGTTGATGGGGTGAAAGGCAGGGTGGTGGGGGCCGGCGGCAGCATGAGCCGCGTGGGCCGCATGGAGAGGATGGTGGCTTGCTGCGGCGGCGGCAGCTGCGGCAGCAGCGACGCGCTGATGCTGAAGTGACTGCATCACCTGCATCGTCTGTAGGTCGTTAAGCTGCTGTTGCGTCACAGAGGATGAAGACGTCAGCTGGCTTTGAGACGAAGGCAGCAGGCTGGCGGTGCCGCCGAGGTGATGATGCCCCTGCAGGCCCGCGCTGAGCTGGGCAAGCGATAGTGCGCCGGCGCCGCTTGTACCGCCAGCACTACCGCCCATTGATAATTGTCCACCAGAAATCGATAAAGCACCCCCCGAGTGCGGAAAGAGCGTGCCTAGTCCGCCCTGCTGTCCTTGCGACCCACCCATGGCAGGTATGAGGTGCGCTAGTTGGGACGAAACCACCGACGCCAGCTGCAGCTGCGGTGATTGCTGATGATGTGAAGCTGTGGCAACCTGTGGGGCCGCGGCCAAGGCCTCTACCAATGCCTGCTGCTGGGAAGCCGCCTGCTGTTGTTGTTGCTGCTGCTGCGAAGACTGTTGGGAGGGAAGTGAGGACGGTGCGGGCAGTGACAAGGCACCAGTGCTCGCGGCGGCAGTGGCAGTGCCACCAACACCGCTACCAGAAGGCGGATGCGGGCCAGAGAGTTGTTGGCTGGGAGGCGTAACTTGACGCGGGCTGGGAGCCTGGCTGTCCGACTCTAATGTACCCAGCGCACCCGCGCTGCCGGCGCCGCCCATTACACCTTGCGTCCCTAGCGACTTGGCGACGGGCTTGCCTGTTGCTGCCTCCAACATGGCTTCTAGCTCCAAGGTTCGCCGCTTCAACGATTCTATATATTTAATAACCTCCTCAAGGAAGCAGGCGGTGTTTGCCCTCTCCGCATGCGGGACCAGCTTTCGAAGGAGTTCAAGCCTGTACGCAGGGCGGGCAGCATAGAGCGAGAAATGTATTGAGCACAAATAGGTGCGGCATCTCGAATAAGATATACATTTCCCATGTTCGATTCGGAAGCGTGAAGGGCGTTCGACAATTTATGTTAGCAAACTTGCCGTTCATTGATTCGCGTGCGACGGCGTTGCTCGGCTGCTTGGTGACGACTCGCATAAGCGCTCGAGCTACGGCTATCCGAAGAACGAGTCTTGCCCACGTTGCGAAGGCCGGTAAGTTGCAGGTCCCGGTCCGTCGAACTGTACTGCTGCGGTGGAAGCAGCGCATGCGGAAACTGGCTCAATAATGCTAACTGGTCCGGAAGGGCCATTTGAGAATTTTGTGGGGCCTGTTGAGAGGCCTGTTGAAGAGAACCGAGGTTCAGATTGAGACCACCGGGCGTGCTCCCCAGTCCGGCAAGGACGCCAGAGCCGAGTCCTGCTCCTCCTAGACCAGACTGTAAACTGAACGAGCCAGACTGTCCATTCAGTATAGCAGCAACACGTGCCGCCTCTATCATATCAGGTTGAGCACGACCCATGAGAAGTCCAAGCTGCTGCTGACGACCAGTCAGCGACGTAGGCTGCATCTCGAAAGCGTTAGAAGAATGAACCAACGGTGCATCCCCAGAGAGAAGGCTTTTAGCAAATACAGTCAGCCAGGAGTACAGTAGGTGCTAATGAGGAATGATGCATGGCCCAGTGTGATTCATGCCGGCGTGACAGTACGGGAGCGACTCTTTCACAAAGGGCCACATGTACCCAGTGAACGAGGAAAACCGAGCAAAATAGGTTAGGAAATAAAACTTCCAAATATCTATGCGCCCTGGCTATTAAGATAAAGATACATAAACGCAGCTGGCGTCACCCCTCGGCAGTACGTTCCTGCAACAAGTTAGATCTGCGCGAGCATTAACGAGACCTGCATTTATGATAGTAAGTTATAAACCTTGAACTTTTAATGATTGCTTTTCCAAGAGTAGTGAATTTTTTGTGGGAATTGTCATGGCTTCGTAATGGTTATGTTGCGACACTGAACCGCCTAGAGAGAAGCGATAAGTCTCAATAAAAAACGTTTTTGCATATACCTTGGAAGTATTTTTCCTTATTAATGTTTATTACGCCCATATGCACGGAACCCCTGCGCTTTGTTTGTTGGCCCGTGGGCCACCCTTGCACATGCCTGCAGTACGAGTCTACATCACTTAAGTTGACTTGACTTGACAAGTTGACATAGTGCATTCCCTGTCTATTCCACTTTCGCGCTATTAAACCGGCTGTTAATTGCTGTAAGATACCGGTGCCTATAAACACCGGTACCGATGAAGGCATGAAACAAGTTCTTTTGCAAACTTCTTGTGCATAACTAGGTTGTTCTCAGGATGCGTCTTCATATATCAATATCCATGAACCATATCTGTATGCTCATGAATGAAGCATGTCTGACAGCCAAGGTTGTTTAGTTCTTTCGGTGCACTGCAGTTATGCACCCTATGACGGACTCCATGTGCAAATGGAGTGTCCAGGGTACCAGAATAATTATAACAATATACACATGATCCGCTTTAATAAATTAGCGTAATTTGCGCCCCTTGATGGCCTACGTTGCGGTGAGACGCATGTGGCTGATCTCTTAAGTTCCTATTTGGCTAAATTATCATGCAGGTTTTATAATCTAAAACATACGTAACCTTGCGCATGTGCCACATGTGGAACAATCCCCCATCTTAATGTACTGCAATCGTACAGCACTGGTGATGAATTCTTTCTGTCGCATGTCACCTCGTGCCACTGAAGTTGATAGACACTATCACATCTCTTAGGCTATATCTCCCCGGATCCCTGAATACACTGCCATTGTAAACTCAAACGTTCGGTCGTTACATGCGGCGTTGCGTAAAATGATTTATTGCCTTGGCATCGGCGGCGCAATGGCACTGTGCAGAGCGCATATGGCCAACAATCTTTGCTGGGCCGCAAGGGAAAGCGGCACGACATGGGGGTCAAGGGGGCTTACGCCGGGCAGGCTCACGGCGCCATTTGGTGGTAAAATATTGGCATTTCTAATTCCACACTGAGCTTGTTGCGCCTTGTAGCAAAGCTCCTCCCGGATCTGGCGGACGAGGGCCCCCGTTTTCGCATCCTTGGCTAAGGGGACGTGGGCAGCTGACAAAGCTTGCAACATGCCACGCAACGACCTCTGGCTTCTGCGATCCACGCGCACACCTCGAGTCTACAACCTTGAGTCTTAATCTAACCCGGCACGCCCGCACAGTTTCGGCCTTCTCTCTGATTACCCGAACCACCTTGCCCTCTGGGATACTCCACGGCTCCACACGATCGGAAGAGATGTTATCTGAGCTTTCAATGCTGCAACCCCCCATATCGTGCCGTATTGCAAGATAAGTGCACTGCATTTTACTGATTCACTGAACCCCGTGTGCCACCTTCGAGCCCTTATAAAGGGGAAACTGCCAGGTCACGCCCGCGGCGGCCGCTACACCAAGCCCCTCACTACAGATCGGCCGCATGCACCTAACACAGACGATCACGAAGCACACCACTGCACCCAACCCGCTTTGACGCGTTCACTCTTTCTTCGCTCGCTCTATCCCTCCGCTAAGGCGGGTCACGGGGATTCTTGGTTCGGCAGCGAGCCATTCCCATGGTGCATCGTCTTGCCCCTCCTATTTCTTTCTCCATTCCGCTCCATTTCGCTCAGATGGGGATCAGTTGACCCTTGAGAGCTAGGGACGTCGGAAAGATACCCTGCCAGGTAAAGAGGGGGCGAGAAAGGATGAACCTGGACGGCAGCATAAGCAGCCGGTGCTCCCTTTCAAATCGCGGCTCTTATGCCTTACGCTTAAATAGTTAAATGCTTATGTCTTGACCTAAATTAGATGCTGGTTTTGGTGCAGAGAATAGCAGGCAAGGCAACACACGAATCATGCCTATGGCTGCCGAAGTTTCCCTCCAATTACCCCCTTTTTTGCTCCATCGCTAGTAGGGTTATATGTTATTTGAGTAGTAGTTGATAGGTGTTAGGTGGAGTGGGCGCCGCAGATTTCCCCCATATCCATGGTGCTAGTTGGGGGGTGTGCGAGTCAGAGATGGACATCATGTCGATGGTTATATTACAGGCGGGAAGGGATGGCATCTACCAGGGGAGAAGACATTGGGGTCTTACATCATGCGCATCACTCGCCACCACGGGCCTGGGGGCCGACTCCAAAAGGGGCCAGGCCAGGCTGCCTAGCTAACCTACCGGATTGCATACCATGGGGGCTGTTAGGCAGTGTGTGAGCGTCGGCGTGGACACATGTTAAAGTGGGCGCATGTGGAAATGTGGATTCCAAGTTGGCTGTGATTGCAGAAGATACTTCTACATCCCCGAACACCGACAGCCGTTGCGCCAGCACCGCAAGCTGCTCCAATGTGAGCCGTGGCTGCGGCCCCTTCAGCCGGGGATGCGGTGACCCGCGGGACGGTCGCCGGGGTTGCCGCGCACCCTGATCACTGGACGAAGGTGATAGAGAGCTAGGTGGTGTTAATGCAGTGGAGGCATGAGTAGATGAACTGGTATTGCTGCCAGCGGTACCACTTCCACCCGCCTCATCCTCCAGTTGCTCCGCATCCCCCTTCCCAGCTTCCTCATCGGCACGCTCGGGCCAGACAGTTGGATCGTACCATTCGCGAGGCAGTCCCACCCTGCCGCGCTCCGAGTGGTTGAAGGGGCCCTTCAGCAAGTCCGGGTTGAGGTGCAGTAACCACTGCCTGAGAAGGGACGGGAGGGATTGGAAAGGAAGCGCATTACGAAATGACTGAGCGCAAGAGGTTAGCGAGCGGAATAGAGTAGTGGTAACCGTTCGGATACGTGTGTGTATGTGTGGAGCTCCATATATGTTTTCCACCGTATCTATTTCACAAGTAACAGCGCCAGCATCCATTATCGAATCCATTTCCTCAACCCGAACAGTCCGAGCCCGCCCGCGCATCCCCTTGTTTCCCGTTCCCACTCTTCATTCCTAGGCCCACGCTTCGACCACCCCCTCGCACCTGTACAACTCATCTGGCCGAATCTCCAGCGTCCCGCACAGGCGACTGAACCACGTCACACCCACCGCTACGTGCGCCCGCTCCTCCTCCGCTATAAGACCCACCACCGCCGCCGAACGCGAGTCGCCGAAGCCTACCAGCCGGGATACTAGACGGGTTCCCGCGTCCAGCCCGCGAGCCTCCTGCGACATGGGAACAACTGCCAGCCTGGAGGGATAGGGGGAGGCGGGGTGGGTGCAATGGGAGGTGCGTTCAGATGAACGAACCCCTGTGACGCATTGAAGGGAAGAACCCATTATTTGATTTCATTATTGGAGCTCATCATCTGTGACTCCTCACTCGATACTGTTTTCAAGTGACCAGAGAGGGATAGGGATCGAAGCGAGACGGGGCATGCAGGACGTTTCAGAAGGCGACGTCTGGAGTTCTGAATAGACGAGTTGCCTGGAGCGCCCCGGCGAGCAATGGCAAGTCAGTGGCACGCACCTTGCCCCCAGGTCCACGGATGACGCCCGACAGCCCTGCCATAGCAAGTCGTGTGCGTCCATATCCCCGTAGCAGTGGCCCAGCTCCTCCATGCGTTGCAGGCACCAGCCCAGGTGGCGACTTTCGTCATCCGCCACTCTGATGGATAGCAGCAGCAACAGGCGAGATAGCGGCATACTGGGACCGGGACAGACGACTCGCGCAGCTGCGATCCAGAACGGCTGGAGCCAAAACAACAATACAACAATAACAATGACAACAACAACAATAAACAATACCCAAAAAAAGTAATATAGAAAGACATAAGGAAACAACTAAGACCTGGTGTGTCTTAAGCAACCCACCCCGGACCTACCCCGTCTCACCTCGCGAAGTCCTCATAGAACTGATCTGGAAGTCCGAGAGGGGAAAACCGGACCACCGTGTCTGGGAGCGGGACATGGAGGGCCGATGGAGGGCAAGGAGGGGAGCAGCATCTACTCAGCGGTATCTCCTGTCACACCATCGGCCCCCACCACACGCTAGGTAATGTTACCTTCATCCTACTACTTGACACATCACCGGCGCTGCCCCATGGCCCGCCCGTAAGTGAAGCCGCCCTCGTCGTGCACCCTCTCGCGCATGACGTCTGGTGTTTAAACCCATCATTGGAATTACATCTCGTTACTCCATCTACCCCTTTTTGATCCGCAGCCTCACCCCAGGCTAGGTCGATTGCATTCAGCTCAATGTGTGCCTGAGAGGTCGCAACAGGAGGCACCCAGTTCGGGACGGGTAAGGGAAGCAGCATGGTATTACTTGAGCACAAGGATAAGGGGGGGGGGAAGGATGGACCGTAAAGTGGCTGTCCAAACCCAGAGGTTTTTGAGCTGCTATCGTTGCAGCATCTATTGACTCTTGACGAGATCCTTCAAAGAGGTTGAGAGTCTGAGGTTGCTGTCCAGCATTGCAAACATTCAAGCTTTCAAAAAGTATATTTTAATTGTTATAAATAATATAAAACGATACATTTATGTCACTACAGCACTCTATTAGACCCCCTATCGGGAACTGCTGGCGTCGACAGCAAGCAGAGAAAGAGAAGGTGAACGGCAAGCCACTCAGCTAGCCAGGCAGATGGACAGACAGACGGACAGAGAAACAGACAGGCCGACAGGCAGATGGATGGACAACTACCATGGACTAAATACCAGCGACCACTAAGGGGTCGAGGAGACTTAAAGATAGGATAACCGCATGGCATGTGGAAGCGGGATGGGGCCCTGTCCTGGAAGGCGCAGGAGGGGCGGGACATGACAATAGGAGGCCGACCGCGGAAGAAGTCGCGCACCGGCTGGACTGAGCGGCAGCTCCACTCTCCTGTTGGTATTGGGGTTTCCAGGAAGTGTTGGGCTCGCTGACCCAAATGCTCCAGTGGGCCGTCAACCTCACTTGTACGCACACTACCCACATCTCTGGGACCCATAACACTGCTTCGTCCACACACACGCGCCTAATACACCTGTATCCGCCCCTCCCGCCCCTCGAGGGAAACACCCCCAGCGCCCCGCCGCCCGTGTGTCATACTGACCTAACCCTTGACCCACCAGATTGTGCAGCATGTAGCCGTTCAGACCCAAAGGAGAAGACTCGTGGCCAGGAATCTGGTGAGAGGAAAAGAACATTAGGCAGTGTTGCAACAGATGTGCCATGGTGGGAATTTCGGCCGCCTACGTTATGGTGAGATTAATGGCTCTGTAGATAAGGAGTTCAAATTATCATGTCTACACCTTTTAGCTGTCTGGGCCAGTTTCGATTGCGCCAATAAAACCGCGAAATGCTGGTAGTGAGCGCTGAACCCAAGAAATACATGTTGAAGTCCATTGCGGTAAATGGATGGAAGGGCGTCGTTACAGCAGTAGGGTGCCGGGTGAAAACAGGGCTCCACCCAGGTGGCTGGTGGTTAGCAGGTATCGGTTATTGGGCCTCTCATGAAGATACATTACCACACGGTAGTACCGATACCAACACGGCGTGGCTACTCTGTAAGACATAGGGTGGAAATGTACCAATACAGCGACGGCTTTCTTGCTGGGTTTGGCGAGCGCCTCATGGCGCGGCAAGTGGCGGGTGTTTGGCGCAATTTCAGAGCAGAGGATGGCGATCCTGGCTGGTGCCGGCACACTTTAGTCAACAAAAATGCGAGGACGGGAAGGAGGCCTGCGGGCTTACGTGAGGTAAGACAGTGGTACATGTCGACACGCGAATCTAAGTATTGCCATGATGGGGTCGCCACACCACACTTCCCAGGATTCTGGGAATCCCCGGACCGCCGACCCACGGATCGTTCCTGATTTATCCAGCTCCTGCTTTCCCCTCGCTAGGAGCCACTCACCTGCTTAGGCCTCACTAGCCGTGGCCGCTCCGGTCGCGCTGGATGGTCCGGCAGTAGCAGCGGTAGCGGTAGTGATAAACCACTCCATTGCAGGCCCCTCGGCTCCCGCTGGTGCCGCTGCTGCGCTGGTGAATCGGGCGGCCTCAAGGGCAACTTGCCCTCCAGGTAAGCCCCCCACGCTGCATGTGTCAATGCAGCCTTGCAGGCCGGACTGGCAGTGCGCAGGACACGCAATCCCGCCTCCACCAAACTGCCTGGCGGCCGCAGCTCAAGTGCGGGCGCCGACAGGGACGGCACAGCCGCCCCCGCGTGCTGGTCGGGTTTCGACGTGGCAGTGGCGGTAACCAGGGCCATGGCGGATTCCAGAGTGGGGGCCTCTGCGACGGGGACTTCCAAGGGCCCGGCTGCGCCCGAGGGTGGGCCCCAGCGGAGTCGCAAGTCGCGGCCCTTGGCGCGCCAGGTGACCAGGCCGGGCCATTCGTGTGGCTGGGATTGGAGATGGCGTTGGGAGTGAGGGCGGCTGGGGGCCCAGGGGGCGGCCTCAACAGTCCCCTGTGTGTGGGAAGGAGTATGGGACGCAGGAAAGGAGAAGCCCAGTCACGGACCCGGTCATAGGAAGCAAGGATTAGCAAAACGTGGGACGAAGGTGTATGAGTGAGTTGAGGCTGAGGAGAAACGGTGTCATGGGGAGGATGAACCATGTCTGGCAGTATGTAAAGGCACAGGACTGTGATCTTCGCAGCCGGGACATGTGAGCTGGGACTGTTTGGGATGGTGGTGGTGCAGGTTTGGGAGCTCAGCTAAGGAGAAGGGGCATTGGTCCCATCGCCCCCGGCCCCCACGTGAGAGACCGCAAGAGTTAGGCTCCTCGCTTAAGGCTTCTGGTAACAGGTTGTTAAGGACGCCCCATTTGATGCTGCTCGTAAATGACCCGTATTATGATTCGTGGTCACGACAGAAAGTGGCACTGGTAGTGGTTCCGGCACGGTACGTGATGCGTCGGTGAGCCATGAGGAGCCCAGGGAAACCTCTGGAAGCATTCCATGAGTAAACAGAGGAATTATCGAAACCCTTTGGCCACCGTGTCGCACCCGACTCCGACAGAATGGTACCTATTTTGATCACAAATCGGGAACATGCCCCAAAAATGCCCCAGTTCCGCGTTCGAGCCTGCGCACCTGTGCGGTGGTGACCTCGGTTCGGCGTTGGGCGCCGTATTCTATTTGGCGACTTACATGGCTCGCGGCCAGCGGATGCTTCAGAGCAGCTTGATCGTAGGTAATGCGAGGCACGGCTGAAAGCGATGGCATGGGCGCCGCTGCGTGGCAGCCTCGCGACCACTCTGAAATCGAGCGCATGCCCTCTGATGGCAGCATAACACGTATCTACTCGATAAAATCATGTGATAATAGTTTCATTGTACTTAGATATAAAATTTAATCAGTTATGCTTACTGTATTGCTGAAATTGCGCTTGCGTCCTTCTTATAGACTTCAAAGCTTCAACAATCAAATATTAAACCACGAAAAACCGTAGCATCCCTATTCGGCATATATCAGGAGACTTTAGTCATGTACGGCGTGCATGCCGAAACCTTTCAAGAGCCCTATCGGCACGGTGCGTATTATGAATTATAGAATGTATTAGGATGCTATAATATATGCCACTTATTATTGACTTTAATTCTCATCTCAGGAGAGCTCCTTCTATATCCTGCTTGTCCAAGGTTGAACTGCATTGTCAACAACTGGATTGTGTACACCTTGTATCTTCGAAATAATCTTTGGACTATTCAGTCTAGCTGCTCAAGCTTAGAGATTCAGTTCACTGCGTGTCTGCGTCGTTATGGGCTGCGTCCGGCAGAGTGCAGCCGAGTGCAACCAGACCTCTTCCAATATAGGTGCACTCGCCTGGGACTTCCTGGAAAGTCGAAATCATATGAACAACATGCAATTAACCTCAATTCAGGTCGCCAATGCGTAACAGCACAGCCTATGGTATCGGGCCCCCAAGCACACCATAGTCCGCTGCAGGTCCTCTGCCTTCCTGTGCATACGTGTGCATGTGGAAGACCTGTCAGCTTCCTTCCTGCCAGTTAAGCCGGTCAAGCCTTGGCAAGCAGTCAATCTATTTAGACGGCCCAGTGAGTACATGTGGGTTTTGTCCTTGGCTAAATTGCCGCTAAAGCAATTGTAACGAATCGCAACGATCAAGCCCGGCTTTGGGCATTTGATGGCCAATTTTCGTATCACATCAATTGTCGTTCGTGACGTCGACTTTCTGGCTATCCTCGTTGTCCCCGGTGGGGTGAGCTATATGCCATTGAGTTGAAGGGAAACAGTGAAGCAGACGCAAACGAGGACAGCCAACCGAAGCCCACCATCCAGAGACGTCCAGACCGATTCTCCACGTACCTACGAAACTCGAAACCCTCGAAAAGTAACACCATTTAGCCGCGTTGGCGCTATAATAGTTGTTTGTTTGGAGTTTTCCCAAGGTCCTTCCCCATTGCGAGTGTATGAGATGCTGCTCAAACCGGGAGTCGCAGGTCCTCAGTCCGGCAAATCTTACTAGCAGTGTGCGGGCGGCCGCAGGGGTCAGAGGATGAGGAGGATAAAGAGGATGTTCAAGCCATCCGATGACACGCCCTGCCGTCTGTGAGTGTGACTTACTTGGCACATGCAAGGCAGAAAGTAAGGTGCCAGTGTAAAAGAACAGGATGCCGATTTACGAAACGACCATGGTTTTGTTTTTCGTGTTGTTTCGTGCATTATACAAAAATTAGACTCAATATTTTAATTTATTTACTTAAAGTTGCAATTAATGCCTGCCAAACAAATATGAGCGTCTCCGCTGGCGAAGGCGTGGGGTCTGGGGGACCTCCCTCCGTCCGACAGGAGGGACACGGTCGGACTACCAGACAACGCGACTTGTGTAAGCATCAAGATGTTCTCTGCATGTTCGCTGTTGATGTTCTCTTCATTCAATATTTTTTTATTTAATTATGAAACCACATTATTATTCACTGTGCGAAAGGTTGTGCTTGTTTATTACAGGTACATACGGATAGACCGAATCCCATGGGTAGGCGGACTCGAGGTGCTTCGCGCTGGGGCCTCAGCCAACAACATTGTGACAACGGATGTCATGAGGCTGCCCGCCCCGCTGCCGTTCAGAAACGAGATGATGTTATGATGTGTTAAGACACTGTGCCGTGCTGCGCTAGTCTTGCTCCACAGTACCTATCGCGTCAAGTAGGTTGGAATAACGCTCATGAGCGCGGCATTATTGCACGTACTCCGCAACGTGTGGCAGCCTTCTCGGCCTTCTATGCGAGGGTGTTGGATCAAGTACAAAATCTGACGGATGACAGGGTGTCATCATAAAGCGTTCAACATCGACATCGCGTCTCTAGTTGCTTGAGCGACGTGGCATACTGTGATATACAGCAGCGTAATGCAGCATTCGTAGGAGGATGGCTGTGAAGACGGATGAAATGGTTTTCAAGTTGATGATGAATTCGCGACGGCACTTTTGGCGCGCTGGTGATGACGTCACCCCTACCTAGCGAGAAGAAAGTAGCCTGGAATTTCCTCTCCTCTCTACGAAATCGGCGGTACGTTCTTGCGACTTCCAAAACTCCGTAGAGATATTACAATATAAATCTTAAATATTTACACAATGTTTTTTATTTTGGTAAAGCACGTCAAGTTATCTGTGTATACCGCGTCGCCAATGCCTTAGGTTCTGTTCGAGCGAAGCTTATTGAGCTGACGAAACCCGAATCGTGATGCACCAGATAAACCAGAAAGCAGTGTTGAGATACCTTGTAATAAAAATAATAAAGAATCCAAAGCATTGATTTAGACATTCTGGTTATGTTATTTTATGAAACCGCTTTGAGGTCTTCATCGGGCATTTCACAATAATATCGGCGTCCACAGCATAAAAAAATCCCGTTTATGTATATATTCTTGGCCATAACGTCAGCCGGGAGGTCATCAGATATATTGCGGGTCGCCGCGCGCGCAATTATGGCGTAATGAGTGCACCCTAGATCCTCAGGTCCACAGGGTTCACATTTCCCAGATATGGCGCCCGCCGCGACCTACTGTTGCGGTCATACCTGTTCCATGCGCCACGTGCGTCAGTCAGCCATCAGTGATAATGCTTGCGCAGGCACGCTGTTGCGCGTTCATTTCCTTCGCCTCCCATCACACACACTACAGACGCACCAACCGCCGCTGGACGAACAGTGACCTTCTTGTTTCAAGCACGATAACGTCTGACTGCATGGCGTGGTGGCCGCACGGCACGTCAACACATCGCCGCAGCAGTCAGAGCCTACCAGTCCCCAACAGGTGCCTGCCAGCTCCCTGAAAGACGAGATGCATGCGCCTATCGCGATCGCCCTTAAGTCGAGTTAACTGCAAACGCCTTCGTAATAACATTGCTTTCTGAATCGCTTTGGAGGCAACGAGTGTAGCCTACCAGTCCCAGGAGGCGTATGCGCCGCTATGATGGGGCGGGAGAGCCGACGAGGGCCGCAGCTGTCTAGGGAGCCCCGACACGCGTCTGGTTTCCAACCATTCATATATACAGGCATATCATATTGGACATGCACTTACTTAGCCTATGCATGTATATGTATATATATATATATATGTGTGTGTATGCGTATAAATATGTATATGTGTGTGTATGTGTATGTGTATAAAGTATAAAGTATAAATATAAATAAATAAATAAATAAATAAATAAATAAATAATAAATATGTAAGAACCGAGCTTACCGGCATATACGACATTTCCCTGTAACGCTGTACCGATCGGTACAAGAGTGTCCAAGTACCTGGCAGGAAGTGATGCCACCGGCACTTCAGGCCACTACCAGCACCGGAATGTGGTCGGAAGGAGTCGCTAGTCTAGGAGCCCACGCAAAACAAGTCAGACAGACGCGCATGTTTGGCGCAGTGCTACACTTCTCCCAGTTTAACTTCATTCTCCATCCGTAATCTCTCCGACTCTTCCGCCTGTTTGCAGGATCCCCAATCATCTGTGCTTGCTTGGCCATGTGAGCGCGTGATCGGCGCTCAGTTATGGCATGTTACGAGGAAGGCGCATCATTTGCGGCGAATTTAAAGAAATGTTATATTTCTGTAGCGTCTCTTGCATTTTCGCAGTATGTCTGGACGGGCTAACTTGTTGCCATGGATTGCAACCTCACGTAAGACTCGCTCCACGAGATTGCGCAACTGTGGACGACTTTATGTGCGACGGTAATTAATCGGCATGTATATTTCATGCTTTAACGCTTTGGTGGCCAATATTTAGCAGCAAAGCACGCAAGGCGAGAGCCTCCAAGGGATGCTACTGGCATCTTCCAGCTCTGGTATATTTAAACTCAAATACGGAAACCGGTCATGTGGTGATTTCCGACGTATGTCTGGGCAACAAGGTAACAGCCCTGAATGCGCTCTGTACGGCAATGTTGCCTGCATGACATCCGCCCGCCACAATCGCCTGCTGCACAATGGCTTCCTAGTTATCCTGACACGACAGAACTTTTCATGGATAAAAGGTAGGCGTGCAACGGTCTTTGGTAACACTTTCGTTTAGAGCCAAAGATGGGCACTCTTGCGCTTGTTTTAGCAGCGATAGTTGCGGTTACCAGCAGGTAGATGGGGGCATGAGTTCCGAGGGCGCCATATCATCCGTTGCGGTGCCCATATATTTCAAAACTCAGAAAGTCCAGCTGGTATCCACGTTTTGCATGATATGTATCGTGGCTGTCTATCCAGTGCCGAAACACTCCTCTGCCCTGAAGTTCAATTTCACGCTCCACGGCACCCGCACAAGGTTGCGGACTCGGCCCTGAAGTTCAATTTCACGCTCCACGGCACCCGCACAAGGTTGCGGACTCGGCAGCACATTTTTGAAATTCATGCTTGACTGCGCGGTACTCTCGCCCTCGCACTTGGCACCCTGACCTGGTCGCAGGGCGGCAGGCGTGGTCGCGGAAGGAGATTACGACACTTCGGTTGACCAGACTGGCTTCCTTCCCTACTTCCCGTTCCGAGAATGTGCTTCAGCCATTGGAGCATATCGATTCGCACCAGAGGTGACGCAATCCGCTCCTGGGAAATACTGCTTCACCGTCAAGGTCCAGACGCAGAACTGCAACAACGCATGCTGCGCAAAAGATCTGTACAAGATTGAGGTGAGAGGCATTGAAACGTCTTTGTGCGTAACACGGTCCTGTTGGGTACGAGCACTTCTCGCATTGCGCGCGTTTCACGAATCCGTAGGCATCATGATACGGGGCATCACGACAGATAGTGTTGGGGCTAATCCATTTCCGACTTATTCTTTGATTACGAAAATTAAATTTTGAATGCATTGGGCAATATATTAAAACATACCACGTACGAACATTTTCTTCGTACCTGGCCCAGCTTCGCTTAACATACTTTCTAATTGTAAAACCTCTTCCCCCCAGTTCAACGTTTCCGACAGCTGCCTTGTTCAGCCGGCAGGAGAGGTGAAGGCCACTATTAATGGCGTCCCCACCCGGGTCGGTGCCACCTACGATCGCCCCGTCAATGGGCGGAACGGTTCGGCGATCCTGCGACTCACGCAGCTGGGGCTCAATCTCACGACCGCAGCCGACGCGCAGTTGTGCCTCACGCTGAAGACCAACCGAGCCGGGAAGGGTTGCGGCACCCTGGAGCAAATGTGCGTGCCGCCACCGGGCGCACAGCCGGGTGCGTGCAGAGCAGCCTTCTTCGACACCTCGTGCAAGTGCTGCCCTGTTTCTTCAACCGGAGCGAGTCCGCCCCCGCCGCCGCCCCCTCCTCCCCCTCCTCCGTCACCCCCACCCCCGGCCATTCCTGCCCCAGTGGTGCCCGCCTTGCCACCTCGTTGCGAGGTGTGCATTACCGCCAATCTACTGCCCCCAGCCGTTGACATTCGTCCGTACCGGTACAACGCCGACACGTGTGCTTCAATCCAACAGAACATCTCCACCTCCATCAATACCGCTCTCAACAACAGCAATATTCGCATGGTGTCGTTCTTCAAGACCAATGCCAGCCTCTGCTCAGCCCTTGAGGTTAGCGTATGTGGCACCTTCTTCTCATATCTGGACGCGGTGAGCTTTACGACCACAGCTGAGGAGCTCCTCTCCTTCTGGATTTCGGAGGCCGCGGGGGGCAATGTGTGCCAGCCGGAGCTGGAGGGGTACACTGTTACTGTCAGCACAGGTGACAGCAGCTGCCTGCCCGTCTCCGGCTCTATCGGCTGCAGCCTGCCCTTCACGCCCTTCCCCAACTGCACGTAAGCATAGGGAAGAGAATGTTCATGAAGGGGCAATGCGCTGAACATCGATCAATTTTCCAGTAACTGCATGTGCATCATCATCCGGAGAGCACCTAGCTAGCTGCGTCCGGCAGCACGCGATAGCCCCCAAGTCCCCCCTGCCTCGTCGTCATCTCGACCCTCCATTCGTCCCTGCCTCCCCACGCATGCAGGTGCAACACCAGCCAGGGCATTCTGCCCTTCCTCGTCCAACCGCGCTACCTCCCCCTTCCCAACGTCAACAAGACCACCACCGAGTACTGCTTCCTGGTCAGCACCATTACCGCGCAAGAGATAGTGCCGGTGGGTACAGTTTGCATTCGCCTCTGTTGCATCGAGTTCTCAGGCCTATGAACGGGCCTCGTGGAAAGCTGCCCCTCCCGATAGTCTGCATCTTAGGATACTACGCAATAAACCACGTGCTTCGTTTTACGGAACCCTTTGCGCTCATTGTCTGTGGACCTATGCGTCTGCGTAAAGCGCACGGGGATGTCCTTTCACGGATGGCTTATTGCCGAATCCTGGATAGGGTTTCTCCGGGTAGGTGGTATGCAGGATGTCAGCTGCTGGTGGTCTGTGCTGCATCTTCAAACCGGGCCTTATCTTTGTAGACGGATATAACCAGTAAGCAGGGATACAAGCATACAACCCTTTTCCGGTAATTAGTCGACGGCCAAGGAGTAATATTTGTCAAACTTGCGAAAACACACCTCACGCATTTCACGACACTCCAGTTCGGCGTAGTATCCGCACATGGCGAAGAACTCCACACGCGACGTACTCCGTCATCACTATAACAACGGATTCGTGCGTTAGCTCGCGTTAGGCTCGCGTTACGGACCCCTAACGCGAGCCTAACGCAAGTTGACGCAAAGCCTAATGCAAAGCAAACGCATGCATGCTCATCCCCATCCTCATCCTCATCCTCATCCCCATCCTCATCCCCATCCCCATCCTCATCCTCATCCCCATCCTCATCCTCCCCGCACGTACAGAGCACCTGCGGAGTGGCCAACGACAACCTAACAAAGATTGAGTGGTACGCAAGTGAGTAGGGCAATATTTCATACCGTAAAGGTGTATGTCTTCTGCGCAGTCGCAGTCGGGCGACACGGGATGTCACTATTAGTCGCTGAAAGTGCGGATAGGCGCCCGTCAGCCAGAGTGTACGAACTTCAGCGGATGATTCACAAGCACGCGTTTGGCAGCCACCATGCATGATGAGTGCCTTCCCCCTGCGCCTGTGTCCCCCTCGCTCCATGGGTCTGTGTGCTTGGTAATCTCTCTTCGCGCAGACCAGAACGCGAGCTCGTGGATTAAGGGCATCAATCTGTACCCCGCCGTGGGAAATCCAACGAAGCTGTCGGCGAATTGGGGCGCGGCGGGCACCTATACGCTCAAAGGTGTGTAATCCGACGACGTGCTTATATAGATACGTAGCAATCACCACATGACCGCGATTGTAAGTCAAGCCCGTTTAGCCCTCAGTATGGCGAATGTTACTTGTATGCTACGCAATGCTACATGCTACATTCAGCAGCGGCGTCTGGAGCAAGAGCCCCGCAGTGTAAAAGATGCAAGAGGGAGGGAATAAACTTCATAAGCAAGAACGAGGGGTTGAACGCAAAAGTACCCATGCACGCGTTGTTCTGTTGTTGTATCATAAGTTGATGCTCGGTGGCATCCAGATGTATTACAACAAGGGATGCGTCCCGGTCGTGGTTTGGGAACTTCATGTTGATTGCTTGCGGGCGTCTGACTTGGTGGATAGCGCTCTTCGGTGTGCTGCGCTCGATTCACTCGCTCGTGCTCGCTCGTGCGGTGTTTTGTAACAACAGTCCACTATAGTAAAGGATTGCTTACTGAATGGGAGGTGGTCGTCGGAGGCCGTGCGCCTTACTCTGTATTCATTCTATCTCTTATGTCATTGGGTGGGCCCGTGAGACGTTGGTGCCGTCCCTCCTATGCTTATGCACGCCTTGGTTTTCCAGATAGGCAGGGTCTTGTCTGCACTTTGCGTTTCCCCCAAAAGATTAGACTCTTAATTTGGACCGTGCGGAGGTCAGGAGGTCGGAAGGTATTAGATAATAACCAACCGGCTGGTTCCTACCTACTCTGCTGTCCCATGCAGCCACTCCCATTAACTGGACATCTGCGCAAGCTAATGGCGCCATGGTGTGCATTGAGGTTAAGAAGCCCAAGTCCCTGGAGGACGTGTGCCTGGGGTTCAGCGGCCAGTGGTGAGTGCTCATGTGCGTGTTCACGTCTCATCCTGAGCTAGCGGGGTCAAATCAAGAACCAGCAGCAGTGTGCCCAACAGCTTCCCCCACCACGCATGGTGGAAAACTTCCAGCTATCCAGGATTACGGTTTCATGTATGTTTGCATGGCTTCCGACGAAGTACGCATATGCATACATGCAGCGCTACGTAGATCTACGAGCCACAACTTCGTTATCGTTATCGTCCACTCCATCAGTAGTTGCACCTCCACTGCCTCCACTCCTCTCGGCTGCTCTGCCTAAACGCACGTGCCGCCGGTTTCCCCTCCCCCACCCTCCACTCTGATTGTCTTCATTCCCTGCTTCCATCAGCTACGCGAGCACCTTCAACAGCAACAAGGACTGCTGCCCCATTTACCGCACCGGCTTGACGGCACTGCTTCCTGTCGTTGGCCACCACCGGTAAAATATATAATACAACCGCACGTAGCGATTGAAAACCAGTGTGTGTTTTTGAATATGGCTGTCTCTCTCTCGCTGAGACAACCATTCTTCTGTTCGAAGGGATGTTTCCAAATTTAGACGTAAAACGCCAACGCGACCTCGCCTGTTGTGCGTGAAGACGCGACGCTCTCACTCATTCTGGACCTCACCGTGATTGGGCTCGCTGTCAGCGGCCTACATATGGACTCCCAGGATAGCTCACTGCCGTGACTGCGGTAGTGTAACTGAGTATGTGGTGCACACACGCACACACATATATATATATATATGTGTGTGTGTGTGTGTGTGTGTGGTATGGGTGTTACACTGTGGACGACTTGCCCTGAAAGGACAAGCACCGGGGGCCCTGACCGGGCCGAACCACAGCGCGGTGGGAGATGAATACGTGGTAGTCTTATCGGGGCGCTAAAGACTTTGCGACAAGTTGGTTTGTAGGTTTGGTCATGTAGGTTGGTAGATTGGTAGGTTTAGTTAACAGTTGCCGTTGGGATAGTTGGTGGGTGAAAACGTATGCAGGCACCTATTACCTAGGCAGGTACACGCACGTATGCCCACACGCGGCAGCCTCATCTAGTGATAGAGGGTTTTTTGGAAGGAGCATGATTGTAAGTGATATATATATATATATATGTATATATATATAACCATATGTATATATATGTATTGTTTGTAGTCAGGGCCGAACAGTTGGCTTTTATGTAGGCGATAGATAGAGGCCTTTATCATAAAAGGCGATGACAGAGCCAACTCAGATATTTAGATGATCTGTCCTGCGGTTGATGATTGACTGCGCGCTGCTGCCATGTACACCGCGAGCCAGCCAGTCAGGAGCGGTAACACAGGCAGCGTGTGGATGCAGTAGTCGGACATTGCGTACGGCGCTAAATCGGGATATGATATGATAGGTCATGGCATGCGTTCATGTATTGCTTAGATGCGCGGGTGAAGGGCACTGCGAGGAAGGGTCATGTGTTGGTTAGAATCGTCGTGGGCTTTCGTTCATCAACCCCCTGCTGGATTCTGAGGTGTCCGCCAGTCGTGGCCTGAAGCAGCCGCCGTCAGGCAGGGGCGGGGGTTAACTGGCAGAGGCAGATGGACTGATGGACAGATGTGCCGTTCTGTCTGTATTTTGGATCACTGCATCCAGCTATATATCGGCCAGGTGTTCTCATGTAGTCCAGGGCCACATATTACAAGAAAACTATCACAGTGGCTTGCATCCAGGTACGTGATGATCTCAGCGTGACAGCCCTCGAGGACGTATGCTTAAGCACGGCCGCCATCCACGCAACGTCAATATCTGCCGATGAACTATTGTGCGAAAGGACGATAAGCAACAGATACTGGACACCGTGAAATCCAAATACATTTTCGCCGCCGCATACTCGAGACCCTTACCCTCCGCGAGCAGCGGGTTCCGGTGGGAAAAGGCGGGACGCGGCCTTTGGGGCCGCTAGAAAGAGCACGCGGTGAACCTTGATGCTTCTGCCATGTAGGCCGTACAAGTTTATGCAATCACGTACCCCGGACGCCTGTTCGGGATCTAGGTGTATCCCATCCTGGCCAGTGTACGACGCAGCGCAGGAAGGCGTTCTTCGACCTTCCATGGTAATAGTCAGCCGAGGGCCGAGGGAAGCGACCTCTTGCGGAGAAAGGAGCTGACAAAAAGTAATAATGAAACATTTTAGGGGCAAAGCCGCAAGGAAACACGAACGAGATACAGCAGCCTGGCTTGCGCCTGGCTGGCAGCTGGCGGCGGCAACAGTAGACGGTTGCCCCAGCTGCAGCAGGGTTCCCATGGTTTGCACGTAGAGCATGCTAGCTAGGAAAAGCAGCAATAATGCGTCCGCCAACAGCCCACATTTTATTAAAAAAACACGTACCTGTAGTGTGGCCCCCTTCAATATCAATATAAGGTTTAGGTACAAACTATATGTGCGATACGGCGCCTAAGGTTTCCCTTTCCAGGGATGAGGTAGATAGGTTAGCCTACTTGCTGGGGTGAGGCACCTAGAAAGTAGAAAGAAAAATGCGGACAGGAAATGCTGACAGCAGCACCAACTAAGACTTCCCAGATAAGCACCTGCAGATCGCACCGCCGCACGCTGCCCGGGCGGGGCCTGCACGGGCTGCAGAGCGGCCCCGTGTGAAGCCAGTTCTTTTCAAAAGCATATGTTACACCTCTTGGGTGGGTATGAAGAGCGTTACATTTATTTAGTAGTGCGGTTTGAATCGCGAGCTATTCATGTTTGTGTGTGCGCTTCTCAGCGCTGCAGTATCTGCAGCGCGCGCGTGGTCTGGAGCATCGGGACCTCGGGAGCTGTCAGGAAGCTGTTTGACTCGTCCATACACTCTTTGTGCCGCCTCAGTCTGTAGCGTAGACGATTTTCAACGAGGCAAAGTGGGAGCTTCTTGGAAGGGTCACGGCCAAGACATGAACGCTGTATGTACCGACCCCTGGGTTATGGGTGCTGGTGGAATTTACATATTCTTCAGGATCTATTGTATTATGCATAGAAATTGTGCTTCTGCATGGACCAAACTAAAGCCGAAGCTAGAAGCTACCTGCCTTCCTTTGATTATCGTTCGTGCAATGCTCGGCTCGTCGAAACGATGTTCACCAGGGAAGCTTCCATGCTGCCGCTGGGTCCCAGAAGCAGGCTAGCCGTGCATCCAGTAGGCAGCTGAAGATCGACCATGCTACAGGATGTCACCGAACGGTGCGATGACGATTAATAAAACTGAATTACTGGTAGTGGCGCGACGAGAAGTGGCGACGAGCGACGAGCGACGAGATCTGCCCGCAACCAGGCAGATAATATGCTCCCAGGACTCTTTGCCAATCCAAATGAACCAAGTTTATATTTTATTATTTTTAATTTAACATCAATTCATGTTCGTTTTTCATCTGTATTTACAAACTAATTTAATTTACTAGATGTAAGGTTATATCTCAACTATTTAACTATCAGCACTCGTACTGGACTGCATTCGTTGCCGTAGTAGCTGGAGCGGAGAGCCAAGGTCTGAGCTTTGAGCTAGAGTGCTTGGACGGCATCACGGAAACATGTTTCTCCTTTCTTTTTCTGTTAGTCACGTTCTGTTAGTTCGTTTAGTTTTACTTTTTGCAATTCCTTTTACGCTTGCTCTCCTTTTCTTTCATTTTTTCAGCTCGGAGGACCAAGATACAATGATGTAATTACTTGTTTGTACAAATTGTAAGCGACCAGCAGCTCGTGTCCCCATCCCAATAGACCTGTTTCTGCAGGCGTAGGAATTTGTCGTATTGGCGCTGAAGAAATCTATATTTCTATATTTTACATTTGTTCAGAGCGTTGGAACAAACACGAAAAACAGAGGTGACGTCACAACACGGTGAATATCTTTGGAATGACAACTTACTCGTTAAGACAGGATACTGTACGACTTACTGTACTATCGTCCAACAAACTTCTCATTCTGGGAAACCTACGCTAGTTTCCGTAATGGAACCTGTTCGTCGTAATGGAATTTGTTCGGTCAGATTGTAAACTCACGGCGTCTGCATTACATATTATAATTAGTTACATGGTTATGTGATTATGTCCTTAAGCAAGCCTTACAGTGCTTTCTGAGTCGCTCGGCGGGGCATAACAAGCTGAACAAAGGCAATGGACCGTGCTGCTCAGGGGCCTTACACTACTGCAGGCACAAGGATAGCAGGAGTGCCTTTGACCGGCAGCCCAACACTTCGGGGAGGCTCAGGGATCGAGTAGTTGCCAACCTTGCTTCATCGTCCAGGTCCGTCCAGCCATATGCATAGCTGCACCATCACGCCCGGCTTCCAGCGACCTTAAGCCTTTATTGCTTCTTCTGGCACTACTCGTGTCACTGCCACACTATTGCCTACAATGCGCATGGAGTGAGGCACATATGTATGGTGCCACGCATGCTGGATACAACGCTGCACAAGCATGGGCGATAGCTTTTCCCTGAAGAGGTGTAGCTGAGGCTGGGAATCGCAGTGGGGTGGTCCTCTGCTTTATCTCATGGCCTTTGGATACAGGTACTCTACCTGGGCTGACCGCATCCTCCTTGGCTGCCCGACTGCAGAAAGTACATCAGGTAGATCACAACCACTAACGGCCGTATGTCATAATACATAATATAATACATGATATAATATATAACATAACATGTAATGGTCGTGGTTTCGGAAGTGGTTGTGATAGATGTACCTAATGTATTTTCTGCAGTCGGAATTGCCATTCGTCAGGAATTGGAGATCTCTAGGTGGATTATAGAAAGATTATAGGGAAAATGTTTACCATGGATTGCGCACCAGTAACTCCTTCGGCCCCGTCCATTGTAGGCATTTGAACCAAGCACATAATCACGCAACTGGGTACGCACAGCGGACAAAATATTATCGCTCTAGAATCCATAAATAAAGAAAACCTGGTGAGTTTATTGCAGCCGGCTGCGCTGCTTTATATAAAATCCTATAACCGGCGTACGAAAAGCTAGGAAAGAAGGAACAATATCTAGGAGCATATTAAAAGAAAATATGATACTAATATTATTTTCACTTTCATCACTAACTTTACCGGAAAAGCAGATTAATAGCAGTACATCAGGTACATCACAGCCACTTCCGGCCGTATGTTATTACCCGGGCAATATATTGACTGGCTCGATGTAGGTAAGGGCCGTCCACTCGAGGAGGTCCTCCCAGGGTTGTTTGTACTGCATGACGGTGCTGTCGACGTGGGCCTCACCATGCGCCTGCCTAGCCAGGTCGAGGGTGAGACTTTTGATCATCATGTTGGCGTGCAGGGTCACTAGGCCTAGCAGTGCTCATGCATGCAGCTTTATTCCTGAGGGGCCCAGCCAGGGAGAGTAATGATTGGAAGGAACAGGGATCTACCAAGGGGCTGGGTCCTGGAAGTCCACGAGCATCGCAAACATAGGCTAATTGTCTGTGCGCCTCGTTGGGCGCCTCGCTGGGCGCCTCGTTGGGCACCTCGTTGGGCACCTCGTTGGGCACCTCGTTGGGCACCTCGTTGGGCGCCTCGCTGAGCGCCTCGTTGGGCACCTCGTTGGGTACCTCTGTTCCATGTGGAAACGGGCAGGATTAGATTAAAGCAAGGTCCTGTCCAAGGCCTGTTTGGTGCACACGGCAGGGACTCGAGCTACAGACCGTCCTGGGTCAGAAGGGTAGGACCAGCAATCATGGGTTGGCCAGAGAGGGACGATCAGCAGATGGACGCGAGCTTTGCAGAAGTCTGCATGCATTAGGACTTTCTTTGTTCTGCAACAGGTAGAAGCGGGGGCGAGGGGTAAGGTTCGCCCAGCCGGGGCAGCGGCCCTCCTTCAGGCGGATGTGCATCTTAAAGCCGCATGCTGACCCCTGAGCGCTTAGGTAGGCAACAGCTCCGGAACCTCACCTTCTGGTACGGACTTTGCACTTCATCGAGGCAGCATCGATGCCGCCGGGCATGCAGCCACCGTCTTCCAAGTGTCCACCTCTTCACTGGGGCCTTTAATGTATCCGAAAGAGGAGGTGCTGCGCGATTAAGCGACTTATCATAATGCAGGTTTGTAGGGGCGTGTTAGCTACGCTGGGGGCCGGGGGATTAGGTTGGGGGCCGTGGAAGCTTGCTGCTGTTACCAGCAGAGCAGGGTCAGTCCGTCTTGTGCTCCCAAGTTGTTAATTCCAAAGTATGCTTGGCTTAAACGGCGGAAAGTTGTCCTCGCGGAGAAGGGCGGATGTCGTCACTCTCTACAATGACTACAACGGGGGAGTCACGCTGGGGCGGGGCGACGGGGGTTGGGAAGATTGGCTGGCTGATGGGGCGGCCTATGCTTTGGCATGCGCTGCCGATTTGACATTCTGCAAGAACTGCTGCAATATGGACGGTTCTATCGTTCCTTGCGCAAGCTCTGTAGGGCCTCGAGCTCGCGTTGAATTGCCGGCGGCAGCTCTTGGGATGATTCTCCAGCCCCTGCCTCGTTTGGCGACCGCCGGGTATCATCACGCGTTCCGCTCCTCTCCTAATGCGCGTACCTGACATTGTATTGGTTGTGAGGTCGCAGCTTGGCCTGGTTGGAGTTGTCGATGTCCGCGCGCGGCGATTTTGTGGAGCGGTCATGAATGTTGATGAAGGGAAGATCTTGAGAAACGTAAGAGCAGAATTATAACAAGCTCGAATAGTGAAAGGCAGAAGGTCAGAGCTATGGAGCTGTTGAAGAGAAGCATAAATGTTTTCCCGACGCGATGATGAGGGCGGCAGTTGTCGATAGTTCGAAAGCGTCCACTGTACTTTTGCTGTACATGTACTGCTGATTTGCTTGCGACAAGCGACATGTACCGCCATCATGGTAACTTTCATTGAATTGTATGAATGTGTTATTATTATTAAGCGTAAAGAACATGGCAATAAATGGCACGTCCGCGCTGTCCTTATGTAATTACGATAAGTACGGTCAATACTCGGTAGCTGCATTTTGTAAATTGTACCGGTTGTGATTATTGATAAACCATTGATTTCTGTGCACAATACACAGGAAGGATTCAGAGTCACAACGCACAAGAGGTGAGGTGCCGACAAACAGCCTCAAAACGTAACCTTGTAATAATGCATCGGTAACTGTGCATATGTAAAATGAAACATGAATCCTAGGAACTGCTTGCATCGTGGGTATCGCCATCAACATAACGTGCGGTAGCCATCGAGCTGTAACCGGCTATCTAAAACAGCTACAGCTAAGTGTGACTTCTCGGCAGATGGAGAGTTCCGCAGAATTCCACGTTCTTAAATTACTTCAGTTGAGAGAATATGTATTGACCTCTGGGACATCCAGTTAACAACGTTTTGTCATGAAACGTTTTCCAGGATTGCACCAGGATAACATGTCCTCTTTTTCACGAGCCCATAGCAATATCCATGTACGGCTGATGAAGTCCATGTTAGTTCAGCATTCAGGTTCTGCCTTCGGTTCAGAACTTTATTCCGCGCATTCACTTCTACCCCGACCCCGGTCAAGCTACCCGCCTCCCCCATCGCCATGAGCCACATACAGGGTCGACCAGGAAGGCACCGAGACAGATGATGACGCTCGATCGATCGCGGCACTGAAAATATGTCGCGGTCAACAAGGCTTCTTCGCCAGCAGGTGTTTTCTTCGATTGTGCGCCTATCCGGTTTCTTTTGCAGCACTGTTATCATGATGGTGGGGTGCAGTGGTTGGTGCCGCGTCGCGTCCCAGACAGGGATTGCCGCCGTTGGGGAAACTCTTCCGCGACTTCGTTCTTGGCGTTAACCTGGTTTCGGGGCCTATTGCAAGGAGCTCTAGCGCTCCAGCAGCGCAACCCGGATGTCCCCTACCAGCCCAACCAAACAATCCATCACTATTGCGTGAAGTGTTTGATGCGGTGCCGCGATCGACAGAGAAGCATGCAAGGGCAATATCAGGTCTATCAATTGGCGCTTTCATACCCTGCGGTAGCAATTGCGCCGAATACCAAGGACTGCGAATATCGTATCACTTCGTTCCTCAACAGGACCGAGCCATCTATTTATTTGGGTCCCCACCGCCGCCTTTTCGAATTGAAAGGCAAGGCGTCCGCATCCTGCGCCCCGCACCAGCTTTGACTTTCTGGCACAGTCTATCTGCACTCCTACCTTTAAGTTATTAGTTTTACCTAGCGCGGGTGAATTTTCCAAACCTTAAGTAATAATTATTGAAAGATGTGACTCCGTCTGCAACCAAGCAACCAACGTCACGAAACAACAACTCTTCATTCGTGCTGGAGCTACGTACAACACATTACAGCTTCATACCAGGTAGGTGTGGTGCTGCCGAAGTGCTGCTGGCTGGCTCGCAGGGCAACAATGTTTAAATGGTAAATGTGTGTGGCCTGCCTTATCTTCGCGGACACTCTTCACACCAACCCGGCTCAGGGGCCTATGCAGCTGGGAAGTTAGGTGCACGACTGTACGTGCGTGCAGGCAGAACCCCCTGCAAGGGACGGTCGATAGCTACCGGAAGTCCAACCGGTATTTTCCACTCCTGCCTGGACTGGGGTGCGTTCGCGCGTGGGTGGGCGGGTGGGTAGATGCCGCGCACTGGGAAAGGAACCTCGCTGCACTGGTTGCATCAAGACCAGCACCTAGCATGGATAACAGAACATTTATATACTCAAGACTGAGCCATGCAATTGCCACAAACATTGCTTGGGGCATCCGCCGGCAGCGAATTCAGGGTACCCGAATGGCCGCGTGGTGTGTGTAACTCCCTCGCCAGATTATTACACACTTATACGTCACGAATCGCCCCGTCCGCGGGTAGGCGACTGTGACAACCTATTTGTAAGTGGGCGATCTTAACCCGTAGGGGAAGCAGCAGGAGGCCAAGTTTTATCTACCAGTAGATATGCCGCCTATCATCTGCAGTCCGTACGTGGATACATGCCATCTATTCGTGACGCATGCGTGGTGGGTGAGCAGGGTGAGGAGGCGACTGGTCCATGGATGCATGCAAACAGGCATCTGATGTTGTCCACGAAAAATGAAGGGCTGCGATGCAGAGCCTTCGGTCAACGATTTCTTCGGTCGTCAAAGTAGGGCGGGCGCCCGGTGACTCATCTCAACAGGCTCTAGATTGCTGTCGAGCGCGGAAAGCTACCGGTACGTGCAACGGTTGTGCCGCCCACCCGTTACCGAAATACCAGCGGGTCCGGGAACCGAACAGCAGCAGACTTCAAATACGAGCTGAAATTTTCGTAAATATAAGAAATTAATTTTGGAAAGCTTTTCGTTGCAACACCCTGGGACCTGCACGGGAAAACGAGAAGCGCCCGCCCCGGCCGTTGAAAGGTACGTCAAGGTAGACGGGGACATGCGCGTCCAGGTAGGGGTACTGGCATAAATAAGAGGCTCAATGAAAAGAGTTAATTTATGTACCATTGTTTATTAACAATGGGGAGGCTAAAAATGGTTGTCTTGATGTCGGCTCTGGTGGCAGCTCTTGCGGTTGCTTGGTAGGTGCCTGCCTAGCATACTGAATTCGGCATTACCTGCACAGCGCTCATGGTAAAATTATAAAATAGAAAGCACCAATATGGAATAAGCTATTTAGCTATCATCACTGCGATTACGAAATCTCGCGCACAGGATGATATATTGCAAATAACACATGCGCGCTTAACATGACAACTGTGGAAGCTGTATGCAATTTTTTAAGATTCTGAGAGTATTAATTACATAATCATTTTGCAGGGCGTCTAGCACGGATGCGCAAGAGTACACATATGCGGACTACACATATGATGTGGCCTTTGGCGAACAAACAGGACTTATCCCGGCGTTTCCTTTTCGAGGATGTGTCAATAAAATTGGAGCCTATCGTATCGGGTCAGATATCAAATCGTTGGGCGGCGGCAAGTACTGCTTCAAAATTAAGGTCAACAGCAACTGCACGAACGCATGCTGCTCCACAGATTTGTACAAAATCGAGGTGAGATGACGTCGCAATAGCACAAGAAAAAGATGGCATTTAGGCGAGGCAGACCCGAACCGATGCACAAATAGTCGCATCGTAAAATTCAAGCGTGCGTCATGAGATGCAGTGATCATGGCTGAAGTAAAGATACTAGGAAAGCAGTAAAATATGCAAACTTGCGACTCTACAGCAATCCAATAATAAGGAAGCGTATATGCTTGCTTAGCTGGTGAGCTGACGCACGCACGCACATCCACTGCAGGTGCGTGCTTTTGTTTGTAAGTAGACAGTCCATGTCTCCTGTGATGCTAATAATTTAAAAGCTGAGTTATTTATGTTCTCTCTGGTGTGATAAGGGGGTATAGGATCACCATGCGCAGTACGGTGATGACGAAGGCCGAGCATATCTGGGGGCAGGCAGGACGTTAGAGGGAGCTAGTTTGGAGGTCCCCATCTCCAATCAGTCGTGCAACTTGGCAGCAGAGGGAGGTTGATGACGGCCACGCACGGCTCCCATACCCATTACCCCACTCACGTGCCTGCCGCAGTTCAACGTTTCCGACAGCTGCATTGTTCAGCCGGCAGGAGAGGTGAAGGCCACTATTAATGGCGTCCCCACCCGGGTCGGTGCCACCTACGATCGCCCCGTCAATGGGCGGAACGGTTCGGCGATCCTGCGACTCACGCAGCTGGGGCTCAACCTCACGACCGCAGCCAACGCAGAAGTGTGCCTAACGCTGAAGACCAACCGCTTGGGCAAGGGTTGCGGCACTCTGGAGCAAATGTGCGTGCCACCGCCAACTGCACCCATTGGGGTTTGCTCAGTGGCAATGTTCGATAAATCTATGAAATGCTGCCCGGTCTCATCAAACCAATACCCTATACCAAATTTAAACGTGCCACCATCACCCCCTCCGCCGTCCCCGTCAACCCCACCCCCTCCGCCGTCCCCGTCAACCCCACCCCCTCCGCCGTCCCCGTCACCCCCACCCCCTCCGCCGTCCCCGTCACCCCCACCCCCTCCGCCGTCCCCGTCACCCCCACCCCCTCCGCCGTCCCCGTCACCCCCACCCCGTCCGCCGTCCCCGTCACCCCCACCCCCTCCGCCGTCCCCGTCACCCCCACCCCGTCCGCCGTCCCCGTCACCCCCACCCCCTCCGCCGTCCCCGTCACCCCCACCCCGTCCGCCGTCCCCGTCACCCCCACCCCCTCCGCCGTCACCATCACCACCACCCCCTCCGCCGTCCCCATCACCCCCACCCCCTCCGCCGTCCCCATCACCACCACCATCTCCTCCGCCGTCCCCATCACCTCCACCACCTCCAAAACCACCCCCGCCGCCTCCACCTCCACCTCCTCCACCGCCGCCTCCTAGTCCTCCGCCACCGCCATCACCTCCCCCCCCACCGCCATCACCTCCCCCGCCACCCCCGCCACCTCCACCCCCACCTCCACCACCTTCGCCTCCTCCTCCCCCGCCACCTCCGCCTCGACCTCCGCCCCCTCCACCGCCGCCACCGCCACCTCCACCGCCACCTCCGCCGCCGCCCCCTCCTCCACCACCGCCTCCACCACCCCCACCTCCGCCGCCCCCGCCTCCCCCACCACCCCCACCACCCCCACCACCCCCACCACCCCCACCACCCCCACCACCGCCACCACCTCCACCACCGCCGCCCCCTCCTCCGCCGCCCCCTCCTCCTCCACCCCCACCCCCGCCACCTCCGCCGCCCCCACCGCCCCCACCGCCTCCACCGCCGCCACCACCGCCTCCTCCTCCTCCTCCTCCTCCTCCACCACCGCCTCCACCACCTCCACCTCCACCTCCACCTCCACCTCCACCGCCTCCACCGCCTCCACCACCTCCGCCCCCGCCACCCCCGCCGCCGCCACCCCCACCGCCGCCTCCCCCTCCTCCACCACCCCCGCCACCTCCGCCGCCGCCGCCGCCGCCACCTCCGCCGCCGCCGCCGCCGCCACCACCGCCGCCTCCTCCACCACCGCCTCCACCACCCCCACCTCCGCCGCCCCCGCCTCCCCCGCCTCCCCCACCACCCCCACCACCCCCACCACCCCCACCAC